>CM048753.1:95720146-96320146 GCA_026315105.1 Locusta migratoria | reverse complement strand
TTACTGCTTTATTGATTTATTTTTATATTTCCTTATTCGAATGCTTATCCTTACAGAGAGATGAAGACATTGTAGCACGCATAGACCAAAGATATGGTCTGTGGTATCACGTTTCGCTGTTTGTAACCTCCTTGCTAATGAGTCGCAAACGTCATCGCTGGCCTTCAGACCGAATTTCTTTATAATTTGACGACTTTCAAGCACCATATCTTCCACCCCCTTTTAGCTATCGACATGGAACTGCTATGGTGTAACAGACTTCAGAAAACAAAACGGGAGAAATCAGACAACAATTACACACAGGCCATTAGTTTGTGTTCTGTAGTTTTCGCTGCAGAGCCAAATATTAACAATCCCCCCCCCCCCCCCCCACACACACACGTAGAATTTTATATATACACCGATAACTTTCCATCCCAATATACTGCACCCTTTTATCATCATCAACCCTCAAGCAACAATGCAACCAATAAAACCATTTTCAAAGAGTAAATATTATTTTCAAAGAGTAATTACTGTTCCGCATTTCACGTTATATTCTTCAAATTACTAAATATCTATCAGGTACCTATAAAACCGTGCCTAAGACCTTCCTCAGGGATGAATTAGTAACTGTACAAATATTTAAGTCTCTGCGTCTTGTGGTTCAGATTGTGATAAACGTACACCGAACAGGCATTCATATTTATAGATAATTATAGATAACAGCTGTTTGACTTTACCAGATGACGGCCGTGTAAAAAGATATTTTGGGCCAGATGATGCTGGCAGAGACCAGCGAAACCGTTCGTCCAAAATAAAATTAATTACCAGTGATCTTGGCTGTATCATATTTCGAACATGAAATTCAATTGGTGAACAATTGATTTCTCTGGAATTTTCAACAATTTTTCTTGTGACCTGTAGTTGTTCTCCAGACTTGGCAATTGACAATGATGAGTATTATTACTAATAATTGTATTTAATAAGCTGCTATGGCAACTTTAACTGTAGGTGTGAACCACGGCCATAGTCACTTTTTTTGGGAGGGGGGGATCAGACAATAAAAACTGTAAATTATGGCATATATTCTGGCTTATCTAGCATTACAGTACATGAAGGATGGGAATGATCCCCTTTTTCCTCCTCTCTCCTCGGCTATGGCCATGGTGTGAAAAATAGTTAAAAACTGAATACCAGTGTAGCAGATTGTTCATGAATGAAACTTCCTGGCAGATTAAAATTGTGTGCCGGAACCGGGACTCGAAGTTGGGACCTTTGCCTTTCGCGGGCAAGTGCTCTACTGACTGAGCTATCCCGACACGACTCACGATGCCGCCTCACAACTTTGCTTCCGCCAGTACCTCACCTCCTACGTTCCAAACTTCACAGAAGCTCTCCTGCGAACTTTGCAAGACTACCAGTCCTGGAAGAAAGGATATGGTGGAGACGAGTTTGGAAAGTAGGAGGCGAGGTACTGGCGGAAGTAAAGTTGTGAGGCGGCATCGTGAGTCGTGTCGGGATAGCACAGTCGGTACTGCGCTTGCCCGCGAAAGGCAAAGGTCCCAGGTTCGAATCCCGGTTCCGGCACACAATTTTAATCTGCCAGGAAGTTTCATATCAGCGCACACTCCGCTGCAGAGTGAAAGTTTCATTCTGTTCATGAATGTTTCCCACCCAGAGTTGTTCGTCAAAAGTTGTAGCTCAGAAATGTGTTGGACATAAGCGATTAAATAACATGTTTTGACCGAGAAAGTGTGCAATTAATGAAAACATTCATAATACAAATAATACAGTTACAAATAAGGGGCTGTCAAAACTTCTGTCAATAACATAGCTGACTCCATTTCTTGCAAATAAAATTAGAACACATTGAAATGACATTGCAACATTTCATTTGGACAAAACAAGGATTTGCAGAGTAGGTCTACTTGAGTGGTACAACACAGAAAGCTCTAAAGCAATACATGCCTTCAGTATCCAGTACTCACCTAGTTTTGGATGTAGAAAGCGTTGGTTGACTATTACCAGAATTGTTGTGCAACCCAATGTCATCCTTCTCAGTGACTGATGTCGTGTGGATGATCGTTCGCTGTGCTGTCTGATTTTTCTCGATTGGAGTTAGTGCCGAAACTCCACGAGAACTGTCAGGTGGGCCACTAGAAAGCTTTCCAGTAAATGGTGGCTCCGATGGCTCCGTCTCGATGGTCGGGTACGTAGTTGCCTCGACGGTTTTCCCCGTGTTATTGTGGTTTTGGGGTGAAAGAGGCTGTGACCAACCTCCATTAGCACATTTAGGCCCGGAGCAACGTGAATTCTTGTTGATGCTCGGCTGTTGAGAAGCATTGCCCGTGTCGACAGGAGTAGCAGGAGATGAGATGAGATACCAATAATTTGCTGCAGTGGTGGTCTTCCGGAAGACTCTTGTCGACCTATACCTAAATTTTTGCTTGGTCATCGGCGTTGGCTTTTCTTTGTAACCATACCTGCAGACAATGTGATTTTTTTAATTGACATCCAGTAGTGACTCTGCCATAAATTCTCACCTATCGCACATCTTCAAACCATAATATTCACCCTTCCTCCCCCCTCCCAACCCATAAGACCTCAAAACCTGAGACAATATAATGGTAACTGTCGCTCCAAGATAAGGAAACATATGATTATCATTTCCACAAATCGAAGGCCACAAATAAAGTCGCATAAATAAGTGAAACTAATGGTGTACTAGCTGAAAACCCGGCGTTGCCTGGGTATTTATTTATTTATTCGAGCCTTGAGTTAGCACTTTCCTTATCCACTCTCTGCTTGTCCATCTCCTTTCTTCTAAAAAAAAAAAAAAAAAAAAAAAAAAAACATGTTACATTTATCAGAGAATATATAAGAAATCACAGGTAAAAATGCACTCGTTACGAAAAATCCAATCACGAAATTCAACAATAATGATTGTAATAATATCACAGATCGATCACGTGATGTAATGCGCGAAACGATAAATCGATTTTTTAAAGAGATGTATTAAAAGAAATTTCTTTTTTACTGCTTTATTTATTTATTATTATATTTTCTGATTCGTATGCTTATCCGTACAGAGAATGAGGTGAAGCAGTGATCTTTATACAAACTGGATGTATAACTCTGGTCTCTGAGCATAGAACTGCAGCGTGCCTGCACATTCATATGTTTTGCACGCGATTTCGCATTGTTCGCCATGTTTAAATTTGGCAAATGAGTTTCCATCATTTATTACGTGAAAAAGAATTGCTTGCTTACCTATTTACTTGGAATTTAATTCAATATTCGATGTTGTAGGCTTGTATGGGAGCGGAATGGAAACATATTTTCTTCTCTTTTTGTCTAAATGCTTCTTAGCAGCCATGTTTGAATTTGACAGGATACTAAATATGAATATCTATGGCTGGCACGCTAAGACAACTGAAGTTCAACATCCAGATAGTATAGAGATCAATGAGCTGAAGACATGTAGCACGCATAGACCAAAGATATGGTCTGTGGCATCACGTTTCGATATACGTAACCTCCTCGCAAACGTCATCGCTGGCCTTCAGTCCGAATTTTTTTATAATTTGACGACTTTCAACCACCATATCTTCCATCCCCTTATAGCTGTCGGCATGGAACTGCTATGGTGTACAACGGGAGACTTCTGAAAACAATTACACCTAGACCATTCGTTTGTGTTCTGTAGTTTTCGCTGCAGAGCGAAATATTAACGCACACACACGTAGAATATTATATACACCGATAACTTTCCATCCCAATATACTCCACCCTGTTATCATTATCAACACTCAAGCAACAATGCAACCAATAAAACCATTTTCAAAGAGTAAATATAATTTTCAAAGATTCATTATCGTTCCGCATTTCACGTTATATTATTCAAATTGCTGAATATCTATCAGATCGCTATAAAACCGTGCTTAAAACCTTCCTCAGGTATAAATTAGTAACTGTATGAATATTTAAGTGTCTGCGTCTTGTCGTCTGGACCTGATAAGCGTACACCGAACAGAGATTCACATTAATATATATAGATAAATAGCTATCCGATCGACATAAAACCGTGCCTAAAGCCTTCCCCGGGGTAGACATTAGTAACTGTACAAATATTTAGCTCTTTATGTCTTGTAGTTCAGACGTGATAAACGTACACCGAACAGACATTCACATTTATAGATGTAGATTGAAACTGTGCTGTAGTGTGACTCACTAGCGATCCCTGCAGTGGCCGTTGATGATCGTGTCCTAATATGTAACAGTAGACAATAAATATTGCATTAAAAATGTCTGCTTTCTTTTCCAATGTGAATCAAAAATCACACTAAACTTACGCCATATATCGTCGAATGTATACATACAGGGTGAAAAGTATTTAAATCGACAAACTCTGGGAGGTTGTAGGGGATATCAAAACAAATATTTTCCCTAATGTCATTGTTTTCCTATGAGGAGTATTTAAACCGGTAGAGGAAAATTTCTCTGGCGGCAAATTAATTAAACTATTACAATTTTGTCCCCAGAGTATTGCCAGTATTGCTGAAAGACGTCCCGCTCCCTATAAGACAACGCATTTGGTTCCAACATGGCGGGGCGCCGGCACATTTCATTCGTCGTGTGCGTCGATTCCTGGACCCACGGTTCCCAGAAACATGGATTGGCAGAGGTGGTCCCGTACGGTGGCCTGCTCGATCCCCAGATATGTCCCCTCTGGAATTTTTTGTGTGGTGAAAGATGCGCAACCTTTTTTAGGCAACTCCTGTTGCATCAGAAGAGGATCTGGTTGCCCGGATAGTAGCAGCAGCAGGAACAATTCAGGATACTCCTGGGGTTTTTGTCCATGTCAGACAGAACATGATCCGAAACTTCCTAGCAGATTAAAACGGAACCGGGACTCGAACCTGGGATATGGGAAAGGATATAGGAAAGGATATCGTGGAGACATGGCTTACCCACAGCCTAAGGGATGTTTCCAAAATAAAACATCCCTTAGGCTGTGACTAAGCCATGTCTCCACCATATCCTTTCCCATATCCCAGGTTCGAGTCCCGGTTCCGGCACACAATTTTAATCTGCCAGGAAGTTTCATATCAGCGCACACTCCGCTGCAGAGTGAAAGTTTCATTCTGGAGAACACGATCCGACGGTGTAACCTTTGTTTACGTGTCAATAAAAGCATTTTTGAAAAATCTTCTGTAATTGATATTGGATTATGTTAATGTGTTGTCTCTTGGTAACAAAAAAAAAAAAAAAAAAAAAAAAAAAAAAAAAAAAAAAAAAAAAAAAAAAAAAAGGAAAAGTATTTGGCTTAATTCATTTGTCGCCAGAGAAATTTTCAGCTACTGGTTTCAATACTTCTCATAGGGAAAAAGGACATTAGGGAAAGATATTTGTTTTGATGTTCCCTACAACCACCCAGAGTTTGTCGGTTTAAATACTTTTCACCCTGTATATGGAAGCAAACATGTTTTGTGGTGCTATTTGCGTGATGAAAAGACAATGCGATGGTTCACTGTGTTTTGTCTGATGTGGCATCATCCCTGCTGACAGCAATTTATTATGATACATTTCTAGCAGCTCCACCACAGTCAGGCACTAGTGTTGAGTGTTGTTGGTTTGCTTTTTGACGTGCTTTTTTCCTTTAAAAGTGTGTGAACAATTAAAAGCCAATTCACATTTTCAAGGCAAGTACGGCCCTCATCTGATTTACAAATTTCCAGAGTTTATCGCTTTATTATTATTATTGCTGAAGTGATTTCATACAAAATGACTATTTCGAAGCATGACCCTCTCTAAACCGAAAACCTGGATGGAGAGTTTTCCCAGCCCAAAAACCTTCATCCGCGTCTGTCTTTTATAATTAGGCAATTCCCTGAGCTGCCCTATAGGCACACGACGTTTAAGAAGATTAACTCACACTCAAGTGTCAGTGTGTTTGACACTATATTTTAGTGTATTATCGTCATTGTAACAATTATTAAGGTTTATATTAGTTAGACTACTGTTGATGGTCGGTGAAATGACTCCAGAGGACGTCAACCCATTTCACAACATCGGAGGGCGCCCTTTTTTTTCCCGCGGGGAAGAGGTTTCCATAGGCTTGTCCACATTTATCTGTGGTACGGAGAAAGTCCCGATAATTTAATATTAAACTCTATTACTGTGTTTCCAGTTTGTACTCTGGAATCTTACCTCTTACCTTTTTCTCTTTGTTCGCTCTCAGTTCGCTTATTACTATTGCAAATTTTTTCTTGTTGAGTGCTTTCATTCTGATGACAGTGTGTGTCCTTACGAAACACGTTTATAATCTCCTTTAACTTTCCAAAAACTTTTGGCCTACGTTCGGTGAAATTGCTGTTGATTTGTTGAAATACTCTTTGCATTTTCAAAACGAATTCCATAAAGCAGTTGGCTTCATTAAAAGTCCCCTTGAAATTGTTTGAAGCCAGTTCTTTCCTGAAACGTTTATATGATCAGTTATTTTTCCAAACTAATATGTGCTAATTCAGAGTGTTTCCGTTTAACACTGTCAGCAACATATCCTGCAATCATCTCTAACAGCTCAACATTTTCCTTAAAATTTGGAACATTTTACCCTCCGTATTCGATGTAATTGCAATATCTTCACCTGACAAGTTAGTATACCATCCTTTCGTAAATACTTGTATCCTTGGCAAAAGTACTGCCTACAGTTTAATTCTCTAATTAAATTATTCAACACTAAATTCCACAATAAAGGGGAAAGAACTCATCCTTCCGGGCAACCCCTAGTGTGTTGATTACCATTTTTTCATTCATCATGATAGCTTCTACCTTTCTTCCACTGAGCATGGCCCTAGTCCACCTACATACAGTGGTCCTAGGTCATGCACCTCTGCTTCCCTAACCATGGAATCGAAGGTCGTGTTGCTAAAAGCCCCCTCAATGTCCAGGAAGATACAGAGGGCTATTTCCTGAAAGTGTAGTGCTTTCTTCACCTTCCCAACAAGTTGGTGGAGAGCTGTCTCACGTGATTTATTGGTTGATATGCATGTTAGTTTGAATGTAGAGGAGCCCTACTTAACCTCCTTCCTCCAACATGCACATTAACCAGCTTTTCCAATGTCTTAGGAATGAAGGAGGACAGGCTGATTGGTCTCATATCCTTGGCCTTGGTATGATCAATTCTCCCTGGCTTTGGAATGAAGACAACGTTCACTGCCCTCCAGGCATTGAGAATGATTCCTGCTGCTAGGCTAACCCTGAATAACCTGCATAGGAATCTAATAAGATTTTCTCCCGCTTGTTGCAGGAGAGCTGGAAAGATTCCATCGGGGCCAGGTGACTTGAGCGGTTGAAATGTTCCCACCGCCCATCGTTTTCGCTTTGGCCGTTCGCTGGACTGTGATCGTTGTGGGAAATAACTAAGTTCAACTAGAAATTGTTGTAGATGATAAAGTCCTATGGGAATGTGCCGAACGTCAGTGGGTGGATTGAAATCAGTAGGAGCAATTTCCGTTAGTAAATTAGCTGTGAATGAGTTAGGTGTCATCTTCCAGAGCTTGAGCATATTACCTATAAATAATGCTTTGGATTTCATGAAGATATCAGTAAGGTTGAGCGCCCCATTTTCAGCTGACAGAGTTAACGTGTCGAATCTGACTTTAAAGAGATTCCCACGACTGATGAAGTGGCTGAAAGCCGACATTATCCTTGCAGCAGTTGCACTTGGCATAGGTAAAACTCGTGCGACATAATTGATCTTGGAAGCTATGTAAATATTGACAAGGGTTTTCTTTTGGACTTCGTCAATGTGCCGCATACTGTGCTGCCTGACTCTGGCCCTCACGCTGTTAAGAAGGTTCCTGTAGTTAGCTGCTATAGTTTCTTTTATGTGGCGCCGATAATTAATTCCCAAAATTGTCCGCTGGTCGACCCCTGGAAGTCGTACGTTCTGCACCAATAGTCCTTGGCCTAAATTCATGATGCCAGTTTCTACTTGTTGATAATCTCCAATGTCCGTTCGATGTCTTCATTGTTGGTAACTATGACGCCTGCATCATCTGTGTAGGCCTTACAGACAATTCTGTGATCGTTCATGCGTAGATCCTGTAGTTGTTGGCACAGTGATGCGAGCAAAGGCTCGATAGCAATGGCGAACAAGGCCGTGGACATGGGACATCCTTGCCTCACTGAACTCGTGAAGTGAATACTATTGGTGAACTGGCCATTCACCATAATTTTGGATGAGCTATTCTTTAAAATCCTACTGACGAGGTTTACAAAGCGGTGTGGAAAGCCCATTCTAGACATCGTTTGGAGGAGGTAATCATGATTGACCTTGTCAAACGCCTTTTGAAAATCTAAAGTCATTAGTGCGGAATCAATGTTGAGAACATCCGCCGTTGCTATTATGTCGCGATATCCGCACACTGTAAGATTGACCTGTCCTTGCCGACACTAGTCTGGTACGGACCAGTTACCTCATCCATTATCAGTTTGAGCCGTCGGGCTAAAATGCGGGTCATTATCTTGTAATCACTGTTAAGCAGTGTTATTGGTCTTAGATTCTCAGTTTGCGCGGGACGTGGATTTTTCGGGATAAGTGAAACGAATCCGTCAAGGAAATCCTCTGGGATGTCACTGTCTGAATTCAGGAGTTCTTTGTAGATGAGAAGTAGTTTGGGTTTCAGCTGCCTATAGAAAACCTGGTAGAACGCGGATGGCAGGCCATCGGGTCCCGGTGATTTGTTTTTGGGGCTGTGTAGTACGGCAGCGTCCAAGTCTTCGTCGTCGACCTCAGCGACCAGGCTGTCAGACGCCTCAGTGCTGAGCCGTGCTCGCAGGTGTCGGAACAAATCTCTCTGCGCCTCAGCGCTAACCGCACCGCCGGACATGAGAGTTGTGAAGTAGTCATAAATTTCAGTTTTAATTTCATTTTGTGTAGTAAGACTGATTCCATCGGGTCTTTTGATTTCAGTGATTATTTTTCGTTGACCTCTCTTTTGTTCCCGGATAACGTGGAAAATCGACGATTCTTCACCGTTGAGAGCTTTCTGTATACGTGCCCTAACTTGATAGCCGTTTAAGTGCTTTCGCTTCAGAGACAAAAATTGTGGAAATTATTCTCTTTATTTGGACATAATTTTCAATGACAGATGCATCAAGCGTGTATAATTCCCGCAAACTTGGAAATAAAATTCAGATGTCCTCTTGTACCAATAAGCTTTCTCCTCAGTTGAGGTTTGGCACAACACATCCACCAGCTAAGAGCGGAATTGTACGACGGGAGACGTCGTTGGCATGCCCCCCATGTTTGGTTGAATCTTTCACGACATTCCGTATCGTGCAGGTGGGTGACGTTTAATTTCCAATACCCTCGTGCACTGTAGGTCCCTTGTCGTCCCATGTTGATTGTACTTATATAAGCAGCGTGGTCGGTGAAGCAGGTTGGCCATATTTCGGCGTGCAAAATACGGTCGTTCATAGTACTCGGATACGTACATCCGATCTAATCTACTTGCTGAAGTTCGCGTAATGAATGTGAAACCTGGTGCATCACCGTGTGTCTATTCCCACGTATCGGTCAGGCGAAGTTCTTTAACTAGATAGTCCAATTCAGGAGAGGTGTTGAAATTAGGGACCTGGTCCTTTGGGCTCAGGACACAGTTAAAGTCACCCGCTAAAATAATGTTGTCTTGACGGTGTCCAAACAAAGGTACGATTTCATGTTTGTAAAACACCGCTCTATTGCGTCGATTTGTGCTTCCTGATGGGGCATACACGTTAATTAGCCTAACATTATGAAATGTACAAGCTATTCTTCTACCATTGGTCAATTTTTCGATGCTGTGTACAATTATGCCCTCTTTCGCTAAAATTGCAGTCCCCAAGACGTTGCCGTTACCGGCATTGCTGTGAGCGTTATGCTCACGTATATTGTTTAAGACAATGTCAGCCACTTCTTGGAGCATAGCAATGTCTACATCTGCAGCATATAAAAAGTCTTTTAAACAATCCAACTTTACTGAACTTCGTATACTAGTTATGTTTAAGGTAGCAATTCGATAGGCCTTAAAAGTGTTCATAATTGGGTAGATAACCGGTATCGGGAAAAGACGTCAGTATCAAACATTTTAGTACGTGTTAGTTTCGTAGCCGCTGGCCTTGTCAAGACTCGGGAGGTCATCGGTGGCATTCGGAGGATCTTCACCTTGAACGATGCCTGGTTCGCTCATGTTGACATCTTCCACCGTGTGACCAGTCGTTGGACGAAAATCTTGTATTGTTATCCACAGCAGTCGTTTGCGGTTTCCCATCACTACCGCGCTGACTGGCTTCCGGTGAGATCTCGGCTTTGGTATCAGTTGGTACAAAGGCTGGCAAGGAAGCGGTGAAGTGGTTCCCTGCGTCGTCAGGTAACGTACCGTTTTGGCCCACTTTAGGTTACGGTAGTAACACTAAAAGTGGGCCTTTGCGATCGTCTTTTGACAGCTCGAAATTTAAATTAAAATAACGGCCTAACTATTCATCTGACACGAAAATTGAATAACCGAATTTGTAGAGGAGAAAATTCTCTACAAATTTGCTCTGTTATATATATATTTTTTTTTTCTTATCTGGTGGCGTTTCAAAGACATTTGCAAAAATAACGGCGATTTTGGGATGTCTGTCTGTCTGTCTGTCTGTCCGTCCGTCCGTCTGTCTGTCTGTCCGTAACGTGTTCCCTGTTTTTAGGACGAACTGTTCAACCGCTCAACACCAAATTTTACAGACATGATTGTAGACCGCCAGAGACCAGAACCTCCCTTTTTCAAATTTTTCGGACAAAAAATACGGTAGTAAAACAAAAAAAAAAGCCATTTGTAATATGATTGTAATTGCAAACGAACCGTTCATCTGTTACGAAAATTGAAGAACCTAATTGGTAGAGGTGAAAATTCTCTACAACCTGGCTGCCTTATGTTTTTTCAAATCTCGTATCGTTTGAGACATATTTGCAAAAATAACGGAGATTTAACACCCTCCATTGAATTAACGAAAACCAGCCTTTCAGAGATGTCACGTGACATTCCTCGCCTATTTGATGATTTTCTTATTACAGCTTACACGATGTCATTTCAAAGCAACGGCACACTGAGGAATTAACAAAAACACATCGTTCTTCGTACGATAAATGATAGTCTAATGTCTACAAATGTCATATTAACATCAGTTAACAACGGCCATTAATAGTATGAGATTAAAGAACCATTGTTCAGATTTATAGCCGTAGCGTAGTGGGCGAGGTGCTGGACTGTTACACGAGAGGTCGGTGGTTCGAAACCCACCACTACCTAATTTGTTTTCCTAAAAGGGTTTCGGACACTCTTATTAATTAATTTATTATTATTTTGGTCCAAAACGTTTGCAAAAACTTATAAAACTATAAATCTAAAGAGGGCCGTAAAACACGTCAGTGCGATTTTTTTCTTTGGGGATGTAGTAGCTTCTGCAGAACTTGTTAGTTCAGTTTCCGTAGTTGTGTCATCAGTAGGTGTGTCCTCTACGTTGGTGCTGGTCTGTTCCCGAAGTGGTTGTGTCGGCAAATCGGGTGACTGTCATGTAGCAGAGACGACTTCGGCAATTTCCGGGCTTTGCATCGGGATGTCTTTGTCAGTAACAGTGGGTGACTGGTTCAGTTCCGTGGCGGGAGTGTCGAGCTGTCTGCCGCTGGCAGCGGACGCATACGTCACAGGCAGCGACGTCATCACGGCTGGCCTGGCGGGCTCGCCGGCCGGCAGCTGAGCCACGCGCCGCTGCAGCCACTCGGCGCGCATGTGGCCCTGTTTACCGTCGTATGACACTATGGCGCGGTACCAAATGTTCAAATGTTTGTATAGTCTATGGGACTTAACTACGGGGTCATCAGTCCCTAAACTTACAAACTACCTATGAACTACTTACGAACTAGGACGGCACAAATATCCATGCCCGAGGGGGGATTCGAACCCCCGACCGTAGTGGCCGTGCAGACCGTGACTGGAGCGCCTCAGTCTCCTCGGCCACCGCGGCCGGCGGCGCGGTACCCGCAAACATTTATGTACGATGGAATATGCTTGTGAAGGTCGACCTTCAGTTGGCGGATACCATTCAGTACGGGAAATTTCTATATCTACATACATACTCCGCAATTCACCGTACGGTGCGTGGCGAAGGGTACACTGTACCACTACTAGGCATTTCCTTTCCTATTCCACTCCCAGATAGAACGAGGAAAAAAACTAATGCCTATATGCCTCCGCACGAGCCCTAATTTCTCTTATCTTGTCTTTGTGATCTTTACGCGAAATGTAAGTAGGTGGCAGCAAGATCGTACTACACTCAGCTTCAAATTCCGGCCCTCTAAATTTACTTAACAGAAATTCACGAAAAGAACGTCGTCTTTTTTCCAGCGATCCCCAATTGAGTTGCCGGAGCATTTCCGTGACACTCGCGCATTGGTCGAACCTACCAGTAACAAACCTAGCTGCTCGCCTCTGAACTGCCTCTATGTCTTCCTTTAAACTGACCTGCTGCGGGTCCCAAACACTTGAGCAATACTCAAGACGTGATCGTACAAGCGTTTTATACGCGGTCTCCGTTACAGGTGAAGTACATCTTCCCAAAATTCTCCCAATAAACCTAAGTCGGCTGTCCGCCTTACTCACAACTGTCCTTACATGCTCGTTCCGTTTCATATCGCTCTGCAGTGTTACGCCTAGATATTTGAACGACGCGACAGCATCAAGAAGCTCAATACTAATGCTGTATTCGAGCATTATGGGATTGTTTTTTCTACTCATGTGCATCACCTTACATTTTCCTACATTGAGAGCTAGCTGCCAATCTTTGCACCAACTAGAAATTTTGTCTAAGTCATCCTGTATGCTATTACAGTCAGTTACAGACGACGCTCTCCCATACACCACAGCATCATCAGCAAACAGCCGGAAATTACAACTTACTCTGTCCATCAGATCATTCATATAGATAGAAAATAATAGCGGTCCTATCACACTCCCCTGGGGCACGATGACACATTCGCCGTCGAGAACAACGTACTGCGTTCTATTACTTAAGAAGTCTTCCAGCCAGTCACAAATCTGTGAACCTATTCCATAAGCTCGTATCTTCGTTAGCAGTCTGCAATGTGGCACCGCGTCGAACGCCTTTTTGAAGTCGAGAAAAACACAATCCGCCTGTTGCCCTTCATCCATGGCTCGCAAGATGTCATGTGAGAAAAGGGCAAGCTGAGTTTCACATGAACGATGTTTCCTAAACTCGTGCTGATTCATGGAAAGAAGCTTTTCCGTTTCAAGGAAATTTACTATATTCGAACTGAGAATATGCTCCAAAATTCTACATGAAACTGATGTCAAGAATATTGGCCTGTAATTGTGTGGGTCAGTTCTCTTTCCTTTCTTATAAACGGGAGTCACCTGCGCTTTTTTCAAATTACTAGGAACTTTGCGCTGAATTAAAGAATCGCGATAAATTTATGAGAGGTTGACCCTTTCTCAGCTATATTGCTAAGTACTTTCCCATACATTATTTTCTCGGTCGATACCTCGAAAGCCGGCCTCGATGGCCGAGGGGACTGAGGCGCTCCAGTCTCGGTCTGTACGCTCACTACGGTCGGGGGTTCGAATCCCCCCTCGGGCATGGATATTTGTACCGTCCTTAGTATTAGTTAGTTCATAAGTAGTTTGTAAGTTTTGGGACTGATGACCCCGTAGTTAAGTCCCATCAGCTATACAAACATTTTATCTTTTATACCTCGAAAGGCAGTTCGAATATTCGTACGGTCCTGATTCGAGATCCTGCATGGGTAACTTCGACATCGCCAATGTGTCCATCGCGATGTTTGAACTTTAAAGTTCCTCCACAAGACTGTACTACCTTTTCACATAGTCACGCACTTTTCAAAATGTTCAAATGTTTGTTAAGCTTATGGGACTTAACTACGGGGTCATCAGTCCCTAAACTTACAAACTACTTATGAACTACTTACGAACTAGGACGGCACAAATATCCATGCCCGAGGGGGGATTCGAACCCCCGACCGTAGTGGCCGTGCTGACCGTGACTGGAGCGCCTCAGTCACCTCGGCCACCGCGGCCGGCACGCACTTTTCAACTTAACAAAAACATCACTGTTTACAATAGACATAGAGATTCCTATAATGTCGTAAAAATTCAGCTTCACTGTTTCTTCAAGTAACGTTTCAACTTCAAAAGAATTCGGTCTCAGACGGCTACGATCCAACATGAACTTCAACGTATCAAATGGTTCAGACATCATGGACTCATCTTTCAGAGCCTTCAAGCCACGAATAAGTTACAGCTACAAGCTGCATTAGCGAAAACACTCACCAAGCGAAAGGCAATCGGCCGCAGCGCTTGGCACACAACCGCTCACTACCACTGCCGCCGGCGAACTGCACAAACTGAGCTATCCCGGCACGCTTCACGGTAGCAGGCGAGGTACTGGTAGAAGTTGTCAGGACGGACCGTGAGTCGTCTCGGGATAGCTCAGTCAGTAGAGCGCTTGCCTGCGAAAGGCAAAGGCCCCAGGTTCAAATACCGGTTCCGGCACACAATTTTAATCTGCCAGGAAGTTCCATATCAAAGCACACTCCGGTGCAGAGTGAAAGTTTCATTCATAGTGTAGGCTCTTGGGCCGTGTGGTCTAAGTTTTCATGCTACAGACCGGGCAGCCGTTCCCACCAATAGGTTTACAAATGTTCAGATGTCTGTAAATCTATCGGACCAAACTGCGTGGTCATCAGTCCTTAGCTTACAAACTACTTAAACCTAGGTAAACTAACCTACGGACAAACACACACACCCATGCCCCAGGAAGGCACCAATAGGTTTACAAATGTTCAAATGTCTGTAAATCTATCGGACCAAACTGCGTGGTCATCATTCCGTAGCTTACAAACTACTTAAACCTAGGTAAACTAACCTACGGACAAACACACACGCCCATGCCCCAGGGAGGACTCGAACCTCCACGGCGAGCAACCGCGCGCTCCGCAGCGAGGTGCTTTAGACCGCTCGGCTACTCCACCGTGGCAATAGGTTTACAAACATTTGAAAGTTTTGCTGGCTCTTTAGCTGTAAAAGAAAAATATCTTTCTACTTGAAGATACTTTGACTCTTTTCTAGGAGAACGCTAGTGGAAAGAAAGAATATTAGGCTCTGGTGTATCCCTTTAGGTGCGATGCAAACAAAAAAGCAAACAACTGAATAGAGTTTAAGATGACGTGAAGTCTTTTCTATAAAATGAGTGAGCTCGGCGAGAATAGTTTAACTTCCGGTGTTATCAGACGTCATTATAGTTCCTTGCTTCTGCGCATGCATATTCTGTAGCACATTCCGCACAATGTATAGATCATTGACATCATAGACGCTCTTCTACATCTACATCACTCCGCAAGCCACCCGACGGTGTGTGACGGAGGCTACCTTGAGTACAACTATCGCTTCTCCCTCGTATTCCAGTCCCGTATTGTTCGCGAAAAGAAAGATTGTCGGTATGCCTCTGATTTTAACGCGAGATATACGTAGGAGGGAGCAATATACTGCTAGACTCCTCGGTAAAGGTATGTTATCGAAACTTCGACAAAAGCCCGTACCGAGCGACAGAGCGTTTCTCCTGCAGAGTCTTCCACTGGAGTTTAGCGATCATCTCCGTAACGCTTTCACGATTACCAAATGATCCTGTAACGAAGTGCGCTGCTCTCCGTTGGATCTTCTCCACTTCCTCTTTCAACCCCACCTGATATGGATCCCACATCGGTGAGCAGTGTTCAAGCTGTGGCGTACAAGTGTACTGTAACCTACTTCCTTTGTTTTCGGACTGCATTTCCTTAGGATTCTTCAAATGAATCTAAGTCTGGCATCTGTTTTACCGACGATTGATTTAGTTCCATTTCAAATCACTCCTAATGCCTACTCCCGGATAATTTATGGAATTAACTGCTTCCAATTTGTGACCTGCTATTGTGTAGCTAAATGATAAAGGATCTTTCTTTCTATGTATTCGCAGCACATTACACTTGTCTACATTGAGATTCAATTACTATTCCCTGCACCATGCGTCAATTCGATGCAGACCTTCCTCCATTTCAATACATTATTCCAAATGTATTAAACATAAGGTGAGGCATTGAGTTACAATTCATGTGTTGGCCGGGATTCGAACCTGGGACCTCCTATATACTAGGTACGTGCTTTAAACCACTCAGCTAACACCGCATTGTAGCCAAAGTACCTACACGATCTTAAAGCACGTCTCCCTCTACACCACATACCTTCTTAATTCTGCCTCATGTTCCATGTGAAATGCGTATCAAATTGCCAGGGCTCTCCTACATTGGAGTAGCACCCCAGCAAAGCACGCGAATTGTAACTATACCGCCTTGTTCCTCAGGCCGAGGTGATATAAATATCAACAAATAATACAATCCCTTGAGACAACATTGTCTAATTATACCAAAGGTTTTAATGTTGAAATGTTTGTTAAGCTTATGGGACTTAACTACGGGGTCATCAATCCCTAAACTTACAAACTACTTATCAACTACCTTATACCAAGGACGGCACAAATATCCATGCCCGAGGGGGGATTCGAACCCCCGACCGTAGTGGCCGTGCTGACCGTGACTGGAACGCCTCAGTCACCTCGGCCACCGCGGCCGGCAAAGGTTTTAAACATAAGGTGAGGCATAGAATTAAAATTCATCTGGTGGCCGGGATTCGAACCTGGGACCGCATTGTAGCCAAACCAACTATACGGACTGTCTTAAAGCAGGTCTCTCTCCACCATGTAGTTGCTTTTGCTACAACTCGGTGTTAGCTGAGTGGTCTACAGCACCTATCTAGTAAGTAGGAGGTCCCGAATCCTGGCCACCACATAAATTTTAATTCATTGCATTTCCTTGTGTTTAATACCTCTGGTATAATGGCAATGTTGTCTCAAGGGATTGTATTATTTGTTGCTATTAATACAATTTTCCGTTGTTACAACCTCTCTGTATACTACAGCATCATCCGCAAAAAGCCTCAGTGAACTTTAGATGTTGTCCACAAGGTCATTTATATATTTTCTGAATAGCAACGAACCCACGACACTCTTATTTCGGAAGACTCCTCTCCATTGAGTATGACATGCTGCATTCTGTTATCTAGGAACTGCGCTGGGGTGGTCTGCTGAATTACACCCAGGCGTGAAAGGGGAACCTACCTTGAGCAGTCAAATCTCACCACGTACTCGGTCATGTGAAATGAGCTTCATGTCTGGTACTATTCTCCATTAAGAATAGTGTGTCATAATCAGTTTTGTAACCCCTTCAGAAGATTGGGGATATGACTCACTTGTCGATATTCGAATGGCTCTTGTCACTCGGTCTGACAAGGTTCCTTTCTTCTGTGCTTGCAGATCTGCTGTCTGCCACCACTGAGACCAATGCCAACTTCAACAACGTGGCCAACAGCAGCCACCACACCATCCTCGTGTGCCAGTCCATTGTCATCTGCAAGAAGATACAAACACTGTTGAGAGGCGATATTCTTGAAGGGGTAATTATTTGTCACCAAAAATCAATTGGTCAGAAAGTAGGCCGAGCAGGGTCGCCAGAATGGGCGATATGTCGCCATTTGGGCTACCTAAGTTTTGAATATTGCGACGTTTTAAGAAGATAATGAGACTATCGCCATTTGGGCGATTTTTCTTCCAAAAACCGGGGGATTCGAACAACTGGCGGTAGCGGCCTCGCGCGGCGTGGTATGATGCCTTAGTGTACTCGGCACTCCCGACCGATGTAAATATTTTATGTTTTCTGTGTTTCTCCGTCTACATCTCTTGAAATGTCAATTTAACACACATAAAACTATCAGTTCAGGCACAAGAACTAATAGTTTTACGTGATTATTAATACAGTATAGTAAGTTGACCATTATACCTTTTTCTTAAATATTTTAGTTCTCGTTTTCATTGTATAACAATGTAAATAAATTAAACATTGTATTAATTAAAACAAAAATACACCAATTATACTTACATACCTTTTATTTGCTTAATTAAATTACTATTTTCCACTCAGTATTTTTTGTCAATGTATCAGTTTCTAACAATATATTGAAAATTTCGGAGCAAGAAATATCCTTCATATTAAATTTTACACTAAGTACTGCAGCTATAGTATCAACATTCAGTCTTAACTTCTCAATTGTCCAAAAGTATTTCGCAACTGAAAAAAAAACTTTCATCTGCTGCATTAGTTCCAGGGCAGCACGACGTAAATTTAACAAGAATTGTTAAATTTCCTTCAAACCGTCTTGATTGCAAATTTTTTATTAGTTAATGAAGCGTTTCGCCCTTTAGCAGCGCATCTTCAGATTATCTGCGTGACAGAATTTACACAAAATTACAAGACGGAATTACGAACGGTTATAA
Organism: Locusta migratoria; assembly: GCA_026315105.1. Taxonomy (NCBI): domain Eukaryota; kingdom Metazoa; phylum Arthropoda; class Insecta; order Orthoptera; family Acrididae; genus Locusta; species Locusta migratoria. The sequence goes on along the minus strand of CM048753.1, from coordinate 96,301,684 downwards.
TGGTACATAGCCTTATTTTGTTAAGAAGACATTATAAATGGTAAACAAAGCTTACAATGCGCTCTCCGTGGTGTTGCGGTGTTTCTATTTTTCTGGAATGTTTTTTGGATTTCCTTGTGGCCCTACAAATGTTCGGGTAACAACGAATTACAGTTGGAACATACTCGATAAAGATGTTGTGGTGTCGCACAAGTACAAAGTGCGCGCCACCTAATTTCGCCGCGCGCCGCCATGCACGCACGGCGCGGCGTTCTCACGACGACAGCCACGAGCGCCCTCTGCTGCAACCCCGCTCGTGGCCACCACGGAAAGACACCGGTCACTTCGGACTGAGATAGCAACGAGTTAGGACCTTCGTAATCCGATAGGCACGAGTGAAGACTTTGCTATTGTACAGGCACTAGGCAGGCCTCTAACAACTATGTATCAACATTCTGCAGTACTATATAAAAGTTAAGTATTGTTACATTCTGTGCAAAATATATCTCTTTCTAATTTACTCTAGTGTTTGTAGTTTCTGGCTGCTCCCCTCCGTACCTGCACCGGCGTGCTGTCTTGTTACTGTGTCGGTCTCGTTCCACTCGTCCACCGACGCCTACGACGAGGCTGGGACACAAAAGCGGCGACGAAGTTGGGACACAAAAGTGGCGACGAGGAGTGATAGACAAACCTTGGACCAGCAGCCAGACAGCAGCAGTCGGAGCACGCAGAAATTGCTCCCGCCCACCCACCCTTATTATAAGATTTTTGGGGGAACATTTTCAGTTACGTGTTTGTGGACTTTTTTTGTTGCAGAGCGTCCTCATTCATATTGCATTTGTGTTTTGTTATAAGTTACTTGTATACGCGGCGCCTAATCGGTCAGCATGGCCACTACCCCGAACCCAAACTTAATGGAAATTATTCAGTTACAGACGGCGCAAATAACGCAACTCCTCCAGGCGGTGTCCCAGCTCACAGCGCAGGCAGCTAACCAACAACAACAGCCGCCGCTTCAGCAGCCCACACCTGCCGCCGCAACGCTTCCTACGTTTCGCCAATACAACGAACGTGAGGAAGAATGGAGCGACTATTTCGCACAGTTTCAAGAACTCGTCGCGGCTCATCAACTTACAGGTCAGACTGTTAAGCATCTTTTATTGTCTGTGGTGGGCCCCAAAACTTTCGTGTTACTGCAAAAACTATTCCCTCACGCATCTCCTCGTGATGTAGACTTTGAACAAATTGTAGATGCACTAAATGCTCATTACGAGAGGAAAGTTCTCGTAGCCGCTGCGCGGTACCGATTTTTCAGACTTAAAAAATTACCGCAGCAATCACACCAAGAGTGGATTACGGAATTGAAGGGCTTAACCCGCCAATGTAAATTTACTTGCTCTTGTGGACTTTCGTATAGTGACGTGATGTTGAGGGATGCGATTACGCAGAATATTCAGGACCCCAGAATTAGAGCAGCAATTCTGAAACAGTCTGACCCCTCCTTAGACAGTGTACTGCAGCTTATAGAAGCGCATGATACTTTTGACTTAGCTGATGTAGAAATGCAAAGCCATAGTGTAAATTCAGTGCGCCGCAACGGACGCTTTCGTAGCCGTAGTTCTCAGTATAGCACTAGTGATTCTTATTATTCTACCGGCCGTGCTGAACAGACAGTGAACAGTATCCAGTGTAAAAGTGCGACGCAAAGGTCGCCCCGTAGTGTTAGACACAGTAATTTGAATAACGGGCGCCAACGCTCATTTCAGAAAAATGTACGTAAATCTTGCCCCCAGTGTGTGTCTCGCCACAAGCGTGCTCATTGCCCTAGTCGCAACGCAACCTGTTATCAATGTGGCAAATCGGGACATGTACAGTCTGTGTGTATGCAAATTAAAAACTCAAAGAACGGTGCCGTTCGGAATAGTGCTTCGCACAGTGCGAGAAAAGTTCATGCAGTAAATGTCATAGACGCTGTGGAACTGAACAATGCTTTACTTGGTTCTCGATTGCAAGAAAGTTCTTCTATGCCTACGGCAAAACTATGTAGTGTGCCACGTAGCAAGCGCCGACGAGCGCGTAAAACAGTGCAACGGAAAAGGGTTCGGGACAAGCAAAATGACTATGAACAGTGCATTCCTGTAGTGAAAATAGTGCCTTCTGCAACTGCTCCTTGTAATAGTGCCCAGTACTGTGTAGCTAGTGACAGTAGACTTGTTGTAGATACTGAAAGTAATTTTAGTGCAGTAGCTTCGCAGGCTTGCGCGGACGCCGATCCGGCGGTAGTGTCATCTAGTGACAGTGTTGTTAATCCGCTGCGTGCCGAGTCTGCGCCGCTTACTTCACTACGCGGCCCGCGCATACGCAGCACACAAACCGTAGCAGACGTTGCCCACATTCGCGCACCTGTCGTGCGCCAGAAGCACAAACTTTTTGTAAATCTCTCCATAGAAAATAAAACTGTGCAATTTCAGCTTGATACTGGTTCCGCTGTTACATTAATTAATAAAGATACTTATGAACTTCTGGGTTCGCCAAAATTATCGCTGTGTCAACAAGCGTTAACAGCTTATACAGGTCAGAATATTCCCGTGCTAGGAACGTGTAGCCTGCTCGCCTCTTTTCAAGGTGTAACAAAAACAGTTGCTTTTGTAGTTCTTCAGGCCAAATCTACGCAGAATATTTTTGGACTAGATGCTTTTGACTTGTTTGGTTTATCAATTCAAAGAGATATGCTTCAAATTTCGTCAATAGTGCCTCAGGATAAAATCAATGCATTGTGTGACAAATATAGTGACTTGTTTTCGCCGGAACTAGGTTGTGCAAAAGACTTCGTGGCACATGTAACTTTAAAAGAATCTGCAGTTCCAAAGTTTCGTAAAGGTAGACCAGTGCCTATCGCCTTGCGTGATACAGTTGCCGAAGAACTTAAACGTTGGCAAGATAGTGGTGTCATTTCTCCTGTTTCTGCGAGTCAGTGGGCCTCGCCTATAGTAATTATACCCAAGCCGTCAGGAAAACTTCGTCTCTGTGTGGACTTTAAATCAACAGTGAACAGTCAAACAATTGTAGACACTTACCCTCTGCCCAGACCTGAGGAACTAATGGACAAATTAGGACAGTCTCGTTTCTTTTCTAAGATTGATTTAGCAGAGGCATACTTGCAAATTCCGCTTGATGACGAGTCAAAACAGTTTTTCGTCATTAATACTCACATGGGCCTTTTTCAATTTCAACGCCTACCCTTTGGCAGTTCTTCCGCCCCCGCTATTTTTCAGCGTTTTTTGGAACAGCTGACAGTTTCTGTACCGTGTTGCTCGAACTATTTAGATGACATTGTGGTATCCGGACGTACAGTTGAAGAACATTTAGCAAACCTGGAGTGCCTTTTCAAAGTTCTGACTGCAGCAGGTCTACGTTGCAATAAAGCAAAGTGTTCGTTTTTTCAAACTGAAATAGAGTACCTAGGCCATGTGATTAATGCCCAAGGAATCCATCCCTTACAGTCACATCTTCGAGCAATCAAAGACTTGCCTCCTCCTAAGAATGTGCACGAATTGCAAGCAGTAATGGGGAAGCTGAACTATTATTTCAGATTTATTCCCAATGCCTCTCAGATTGCAGCTCCACTGCATCACTTACGTAGGAAGAATGTTCCTTTTGTATGGTCTAAAGATTGTCAGGTTGCCTTTGACAAATTAAAGTCTGCACTACTCAGTGATGCATGTTTGATTCCCTTTGACCCACAGAAGCCTGTAGTGTTAGCAGTTGACGCCTCGTCGTATGGTCTGGGCGCTGTAATCTCACATCGTATTGGATGTCACGATCGTCCTATTGCCTTTGCATCCAAGCTACTGACGCCGACGCAACAGAATTACAGTCAGATAGAAAAGGAGGCCTTAGCAATCATTTACGGCGTCGCAAAGTTTCATCATTATCTCTATGGCAGAAAATTCTATTTGTTGACAGACCACAAGCCTCTCACGTCGTTGTTCTCACCCACAAAGCCAATTCCGCCACGTACGGCACAAAAGCTTCAGAGATGGTCCTTGATATTGTCAAATTATCAGTATGAGATTTTGTACCGACCTACCACTAAACATGCCAACGCGCACACACTTTCCCGACTTCCGGTTGGCCAGGATGTATCATTTGATTCTTCAGAAATGGCATGTTGTCAGATAGACTCCAGAGATGCTTCCGCTGTCGCAGACTTTCCTTTGAACTCTCGTCGGGTTGCACAGGAAACAGCTGCGGATGCAGACCTAAGTGTGGTAGCACGTTTTGTTCGCTCAGGGTGGCCTGCCAGAGCCAAAGACATTGATCGGCCTCTGGTTCGACGTTATTTTGCACAACGTCATGCATTATCTTTAAGTCAGGGTGTACTGTTGTTGCATACCGACAACGACCAAGCAAGAGTGATTGTTCCTCGTTCCCTGCAACGAGAAGTGTTACGCCTCCTGCATCAAGGACATTGGGGCATTGTTAGGACAAAGCAATTGGCCAGACGTCATTGTACCTGGGTTGGTATGGACGCTCAGATAGAGAGCATGACATCACAGTGTACAGTTTGTGCGGAGCATCAAGCGGCTCCTCCACAGCGTTTCTCAGACTGGCCACGCCCCGAGGGACCATGGCAACGTTTACATATTGACTTTGCCGGACCTTTCTGGAATACGCGCTGGTTAATTGTTGTAGACGCTTTCAGCAAGTTTCCTTTTGTGATTGCCATGAACTCAACGACAGCTTCTAGTACAATCAGTGCCTTAACATCAGTGTTTTGCATCGAAGGCTTGCCTGAAACTATCGTCAGTGACAATGGACCTCAGTTTGTTAGTGCGGAATTTCAACAGTTTTGTCGTGTGAATGGCATTCAGCATATCACCACCGCACCTTTTCACCCTCAGTCCAATGGTGAAGCAGAACGTTTCGTTCGAACATTCAAGTCTCACATGGAGAAGATGAAAGGTCAGCACTCCAGGCAGCAAGCTCTTCAAATTTTCCTGTCTACGTATCGGTGCATGCCACGTGACGGCCCGTCTCCTGCCGAGCTGCTACACGGCCGCCGTCACCGCACTCTCCTTCACCTGCTGCAGCCTCCCACGCACAGAGTCGGTTCGTATGGCGCTACGCGTTTTCAGGTTTCTACGCCGGTGCTGTACAGGGTGTTTGCTGGAAACAAGAAGACATGGTTGCCGGGCACCATTCAGCGCGTGCTTGGTAGCAATATGTATGTTGTACGTTCTTCCACAGGGTCGGAGCTGCGGCGCCACGCAAACCAATTGCGTCTGCATCGGCCGCGCGATCCTGTCTCCGGTTTCTTGATTCCAGACCCAGTTCACCGCCAGGGAGCACAACCACATCGTTCGTCAACGGGTCCAGCGTCCCCGGACTACGAGATCGTCCCAATGGAGATCGACGCGACGCCGCCGCTGTCGCCGCCGCAGATGACAGCGTCACCGAGAGGGACTCCGGGACCGTGCGTGCCGCCGCCGCCTGGGCCACGCACCTCAGAAGAAGATGACCTGCTGCCTCTGGGCGGGGACGGGCGCCCTTCCCCAGGTTTCGGCGGGTTCCCTGGGGGATCTCAAGGCAGATGCCGGGGCGCGGACGGCGTCTCGATCCCGGCCTCAGCTACGACGCCCGTCCCACCAGTAACGCCCCCGCCCAGGCCCTCCTCCCAGTGCCGTCGCCGTGGCCCTCAGCCCTATGCCACGACGGCGCGGCGGTTTGGGGGGGAGGGGTGTGGTGTCGCACAAGTACAAAGTGCGCGCCACCTAATTTCGCCGCGCGCCGCCATGCACGCACGGCGCGGCGTTCTCACGACGACAGCCACGAGCGCCCTCTGCTGCAACCCCGCTCGTGGCCACCACGGAAAGACACCGGTCACTTCGGACTGAGATAGCAACGAGTTAGGACCTTCGTAATCCGATAGGCACGAGTGAAGACTTTGCTATTGTACAGGCACTAGGCAGGCCTCTAACAACTATGTATCAACATTCTGCAGTACTATATAAAAGTTAAGTATTGTTACATTCTGTGCAAAATATATCTCTTTCTAATTTACTCTAATGTTTGTAGTTTCTGGCTGCTCCCCTCCGTACCTGCACCGGCGTGCTGTCTTGTTACTGTGTCGGTCTCGTTCCACTCGGCCACCGACGCCTACGACGAGGCTGGGACACAAAAGCGGCGACGAAGTTGGGACACAAAAGATGTAAGAAAAGTAAAACCGATTTTTAAGATTACCTTAATAGAAGCGGTGGTCTCTGGTGATACAAGATAAGCCCATGTTTACAATTGCGCTCACGGGCGTGGTGTGCTGCTCCGCCGACTTGTACAGACTGACTGAGGGAATGTGGGTAGGGAGCGACATAGGAAGCCGATGTATAAGACGGGACGGGTGAAATCTAGCTATCTGAATACAAATGTAACGAAAGGGAGGTTATTAAGCAGTACAGAAGATAATAATTTATGTTGGTATTTGTAAATGAGAGGAATTTTATTTGAACAGAGACATCATAATATCTAGGAATGTTTGATCTTTGCATGCCAACTGATCGTTTAGGAGGTGTGGAAGTCCAAAGTAAGCGCGCTTCGCTATCTCAAACTCTTCCAGTAAATTTAGCTTACGCCCCTTCTGCGCTGTATGCTATATTCTAACTGATTGCTGCTGTACACCATGGATTGGAAATCATTTTAGAATTATTAAATTTTCATATGGAATCTGTTCATTTTTGAAATGGCTAAATATTTCCACACACATTTTATCGATTTCAAAATGTTGATTTTTCCCATTGTTCTCCGCTGCTGGTACTGCTAATTGGCCCGGCTACTGCTAAGTTAGCGTCTTCAGCCAATTGTTAACAATCGGCGTTGGGCGGGTCGGCGCTACTCAATGGCTTGGTGTGAAGGGAGCCTGATAGTTCGACACGGCATCTCTGAATGCAGAGTGTGACAGATTAGTTTTAAAATATTGAAAAGGAGTACATAAACAGCGTGAAAACAAAAGTAAGAAATCGGCGACATTGGGCTAAAGCAGCGTGCCAAGTGGAGACATTGGGCTACAGAACTGAGCCAAAGTGGCGACTTCGCCCAAAAGTAATCTGGGAACCCTGGGTCAGAGTAATTGTTGTTGTTTAGAGGGGACTAGACTGCTCGGTCATCAGAGTCGAGTAACATTAGGTCACTGCCATACAGTGGCGGACTAAGGCTGTCAGAGGCCCGGGAGGCGGCAAATCAAAACGATGTCTCCCCGTTCACTTGGAAACACATGAGGAGCACCTGATCAAAACGTTGAAACTCGGCCGCTATTCTTTTGGACTCTTAACTAGCCGTGTTTGTGAAGTTAACAATTGACTGCTTGCTCACAAAATCTAATTACGGCGATATTCACACAGCGGCGGACGTATACAGTTTCCTTAAGCAAAACTCTGATTCTATAAGTTAAGCAAACAGTTCTACCTTTACTGCAATCTTTAGAGGAAACTGCACACAATTAAATAATCATCCACAGTCATGGATCTAAGTCAAAAATCATGAATGTTTGTAACGGAAACGCAATTATAGACACAAAATACATGAACAAATTACCCCACATTAATCCAAATAAATGATGAGGGGAGAATTTAAATTAGCACAAAAGGATTATAGTTTAAGAAATTAATTTATTGTTCAAAACAAGAACAACAAGGGGTGAAGACCATTTTTTTAATTACAATAAAAACACACCTTACAAAATATTGAAAATATCTACAATTACATGGCCCTAAAATTGTCCACCTGTGAAGTTGAGTACAGGTTAATTACGATCACGTTTCATCGGGGGGAAGGGAGGAATTGTAGCACATTCACACACTGATTCATACGCCAAGCCATGCAGGTACTTACCAAGCACCCGACACCAATACACCAAGATGACAACCAAGCAATGTGGAGAATCCAGGTGGAAGGTTCACTCGCACAACAATGAAATAGTACTTCGCTTCCATAACGTGTCAAGCTAGTGGCTTAGGCTCATGATAAACTGTCAGAAACAAACGCACTTGGTTTAAGACCACAAAGTGCGGTGTACAGACGGAAGTTAAAGTTTCCCTAGAACTTCTAACTATACATTAAATCAATATTTCATTAAATAATATTGTCACGTTGCAATGGAAGTAGGCTTGACTTCGAAGGCAACTAAACACAGCACTTATACTGAAAGCACGTTTATTACTAACTCAACATACACGCAGCACTGACTGCCTCTCAGGCAGAGTGCTCTGCTATTTATACAGAGACAGAATTTACCAGAAATTAGAAGAACAGTTAACATAAAAAACAAGTAGAATTTACAGGTGAACATAAGAAAGATGTAGAACCTTCTGGAATTGTAAATTACAAAGAAATATATTTTTGCCGGTGGGCGGGATTCAACCGGCGACCTTCTGCTCCCCAGTCCGTGACGCTATCCTCTGCGCCACGCCGGCAGTTGGTATCTGTGGTCTCTCGCGGCATTGCTACCTCTCCTGGAGAAACAGCGACCCGCTGTTATGATCCCTGTGGAGCCAGCTGCAATGTCCTGGATCTTGACCGTGTCATGGGTCCTCTGTATGACAGTTCAAGAGAATCCTTCCCTTCCCCGCGATTATCGACGACAGACGTTCCTGTCGTGGCTTCATTAGGAACATTACTGTCCTTAAAGTCCTTGAACAAGAAGCCATTGTCGTCTACCTGCTCTTCAGGATCGTAGTAAGGCTTCATGAGCAGGACGTGAACAATGTCTCTTCGTTTTTGACGTTTCGACGACGGTTCATAATCCTCAACTTCGTATGTGACGTCTAACAGGCGGCGTATGACACGATACGGACCAAAGTATAGCTTCAATAACTGTTCTGACAGTCCAACCTTCCGTACAGGGGTAAAAATCCATACCAGATCTCCTGGGCTGTACACAACAGGTCGGTGCTTCTCGTTATACCGCTGACGGTCCTTCTCCTGGGCGTCCAGTGCCCGTATGCGAGCCAGCTGTCTTGCTTCTTCGACCATGGTGATGAGCTGTTTAACATAGTCATCCTGTCGTCCGGTTGGAACGGGAACAGTGTATCCATTGTCGTCTCAGCTTCACGGCCATGGAGTAGGAAAAATGGAGTGAAGCCTGTGGTGTCTTGTCTTGCGGTATTGTAAGCAAATGTCACGACTGGCAGAATTGTATCCCAATCCTTCTGCTCGACATCGACGTACATCGACAGCATGTCGGCTAACGTTTTGTTAAAACGTTCCGTAAGACCATTTGTCTGAGGATGGTATGCAGTTGTCATTCTGTGGACAATGTTGCACCGTGAACATTAACTCTGACACTAGTTTTGACTGGAATACTTTTCCACGATCAGATATCATGACACGTGGTGCTCCATGCTTCAAAATAATGTCTTCTACAAGGAATTTTGCGATCTCTGGAGCTTCTGCAGTCGGCACAGGTTTGGTGACAGCGTAGCGTGTGAGGTAGTCAGTGCAGACGGTTACCGGTTGTCGACTTCGGGAACCTCCCTAAAAGATCGATCCCAACTCGGTGGAATGGAGCTGCTGCCAGCGGAATCGGTACGAAATGTCCTGGAGATAATTGCGGCACATGCTTCCGTCGCTGGCACTCTTTACAGTGACTCACATAGTGCTTGACAGATCGGTAGAGACCTTTCCAGTAATACCTTCGTCTGATTCTGTTTAGGGTCTTCACGAATCCCAGATGACCGGATATTGGAGCATCATGGAAATATTTGAGAATAGCTGGCTGGAGATGAGCTGGAACAACGAGGAGGCATTTGGGCCCAGTGGATCGTAGTTGCTCTTGTACAATGTTCCGTTTATAAGTTGGAACTCTCCATTGGTCGGTTCTCCTTTCTCCAAGGCCTCAATCATTTTTAAGAGTGTTGGATCTTCCCTCGGTTCAGCTGTAACGTCATCTAATTCAGTGAGAACTGAAATTTCATTAATACTGTTGTGTTCCACTAATGGATTCCTCAAAAGGCAGTCGGCATCCTTGTGTTTGCGCCCGTTCTTGAATACCACTGTGACATCGTACTCTTGGAGTCTTAGTGCCCATCTTGCTAGTCGACCTGATGGATCCTTCAAGCTAGTCAGCCAACAAAAAGAATGGTGATTTGTCACGACGGTGAATGGTTTTCCGAATAAATACGGCCGGAACTTGTTGATAGCCCAGATAACCGCGAGACATTCTTTTTCAGTTGTAGAGTAGTTTATCTCGGAGTTTGAGAGTACTCTTGATGCATAGGCTATCACTTTTTCAGCACCTTCCTTAACTTGTACAAGCACTGCACCAATCCCATAACCACTGGCGTCTGTGTGAAGTTCCGTTTCTGCATTCTCGTCGTACAAGGCTAGCACTGGTGCGGAAGTTAGAGCCCCCTTAAGTGCTCGGAAAGCTCTTTCTTTTGTCTCATCCCAGTAAAATTTGACTTCTCCCTGCAGAAGTTCTTGTAATGGACGTGCCTTGTTACAAAATACTTTTATGAAACGTCGGTAGTATGAGCACAGCCCGAGAAAACTTCTCACATCACGAATGTGCTGAGGAGTTGGAAATTCTGTGACTGCCCTTACTTTATCTGGATCAGGACGGACACCATCTCCGTTGACTAGGTGCCCCAGGATTTTTATCTCTTTGGCGACGAATAGGCACTTCTTTGGATTGAGGCGGAGACCTGCAGCCTGAACACAGTTCAACACAGTTGACAGGCGACTCAGATGTTCTTCAAATGTTTTCGAGAAAACGACAATGTCATCTAAATAGCAGAGACACGTCGTCCACTTTAGGTGTCGAAGCAAGTTGTCCATCATGCGTTCGAATGTAGCTGGAGCATTACATAATCCAAATGGCATTACTTTAAATTCATAGAGACCGTCAGGTGTAATAAAAGCCGTCTTCTCCCTGTCAGCTTCGTCAACCTCGATTTGCCAGTAACCTGTCTGCATGTCCATAGTTGAGAAGTATGTAGCTCCTTTCAAGCAGTCTAAGGTGTCATCAATACGCGGCAATGGGTAGACATCTTTCTTTGTGATACTGTTCAGCCGCCGATAGTCGACAAAGAATCGCCACGTGCCATCCTTCTTCTTTAAGAGGACCACCGGAGACGAACAAGGACTCTCCGAAGGTTGAATAATGTCATCTCGCAACATCTTCTCCACTTCCTCTCGAATTATCCGTCTTTCAGCTGGCGACACTCTATACGAACGCTGGCTAATTGGCGGATGGTCCCCAGTATTGATACGGTGCTTTATCGTGGGCCGTTTCGTCTGACTTTTCCCCTGCTGAGGTGTGAATGCACCCGAAAATTGGCGTAGTATACCTAACACCCGCTGGCATTGTTCCTTGGTCAGTCCAGGCCCTATTGGCAGTTCCACGTTTGTTTCCTCCAGCGTGTTGTCTGTACTAATAGCAGGGCATGGGTCTTCATTGATGGCGTTGAGCTCACCGTCCTGGATTGCTTCAGCTGTCCCGATACAAATTCCCTTGGGGATAAGTTGTAACTGCTCGTGACAATTTGTGATCCAAATCTCTCCTTGACCACCGGTAATGCTTATGACAGCCGCTGGTTTGTAAATTTCTTTTGTGAGCCTGATAAACTTTTTACTATTAACAAGAACTTCACAGTTTAACCAGTCATCTGTGTTTGTGACTGCAATTCTTCTCATTGTCAACGGCCGTATCGTCACATTGTCAACGACGAATAACTTCCCAGAAAATTCTGTATTACGTGTATCTGTCGGAACAACTTCTTCAATTTGCAGCTCAGATCTTCCACAGTCAATGATAGTTTGGGATGCCTGAAGGAAGTCCCATCCGAGGATGACATTGTGACTACATTCTGTTAACACGACAAATTCAAACGGCTGCGTCCTGTTGTTGATGGTTATTCTTGCGACACAAGTTCCTGCTGGATGGACGTACTTGAAATTCGCGACCTTCAGCACAGTTGCTCCCATATAAAAGAACATTGTCTTCTTTAGTGTGCGGCGGTAATTATCCGATAATACAGAAAAAGAGGCTCCTGAATCAACAAGTGCCCGGACAGGTTGACCGTCGATTATGACGTCGATGAGATTTCCCGACATCTTGGCGACTGTCGTCCATGGAGGATTTTCATCTGCGGCGACCTCACCTCCGCAGATGGTCGCCTCGCTTAGTTTTCCTGGGCGCGGCGGCTAGGGGAGCGGCTGGTACCTCTGTACGGCGACGGTGAACGGCTGCGGCGCGTCGGGGAGCGACCTCGTCTAGGGTACGGCGATGGGCTTCTTCGCATGGTTCGACTGAACTCATCAGCAGGTGACTGCCTTGGATAGAACTGCTCCGACGGCAAAATAATCATCGAATACTCGCCTCCTCTCTCTGCAGTAGCATACGACATGTCCAGGGCGTCCACAATGGAAACACAGTGGTGTGTTGTCTTCTGTCCTCCAGACGTCTGTTCTTCTGTGAGGCGTCATAGTTACCGGGGGAGGTGGCTGTGGTCGCGTCGGTCGGTTCATGGGCTGCCGTTTGGCGGCTACAGCGTAAGTCGTAGCAAGGCGACGCCATTCTTCACGTCGGGTGCGATTGACGGGGCAGACAGGAGCTAATGTTTGAAATACCTTGTCCTCAGCGGCGTCGGCTACCTCGTGACTTACAGGGCTCACATCCATGGCCATAATCTGATGCTCGCTCGGTCTAATAGTACCGGCTGTCATGCAATGTTGTAATGCTTCTCTCACGATTTGTCGTATGAGAGAAGCCAAGTCCTGCTGGTCTTCCACAACGGCCGTAGGGACTACATTTGGGAGTCTGTCATACTTCTTGCGTCCAACCCTCCTTTGTTGCATCTCTTCAATACGATGGCACCACTTGATGAACTCTTCTGTCGTAGCGACGTCTTTTATCAGAAGAGCTTGGTACATATCTTCTGCCATTCCCTTCATCAGGTGCGTGATTTTGTCCGCTTCAGTCATGTTCGGATTGACTACGTTACACAGGGCCAAAACACTCTGTATGTACGATTGTGTCAGTTCACCATGTCGTTGGGCCCGGTTCTTCAGTTGTTCTTCCGCCGAGCGGATTTGTCGTTGGCGGTCTCCTCCTGGAACGTCTCCCAGTCATTCAACTTGTCTTCGTTGTTTTCGAACCATTGCTGGGCTGTTCCATCCAGGTAGAAATAAACGTTGGCCAAGCACATCGTATGATCCCAACTGTTGTACTTGGCGACTCGGTCGAACCCTTTTAGCCATTTGTTGGGGTCCTGTCCAGCATCTCCAGAGAACACCGACGGGTGTCTGATGTGCAGCTGGCTTCGTCTCCATCGTTCTTCTGATAATACGGACTTTAGGAAGGACGTACTCGGTGCATCCCTTGTATTTCGGTTCTAGACCATGTAAGCGACGGCTTTTACGTTGCCTAATCGGAGCCACGGTGATGCAGCTGTTGCACAGTGTACCCGGCGCCTCCACCAAACAATGTCACGTTGCAATGGAAGTAGGCTTGACTTCGAAGACAACTAAACACAGCACTTATACTGAAAGCACGTTTATTACTAACCCAACATACACGCAGCACTGACTGCCTCTCAGGCAGAGTTTCTGCTATTTATACAGAGACAGAATTTACCAGAAATTAGAAGAACAGTTAACATAAGAAACAAGTAGGATTTACAAGTGAACATAAGAAATATGTAGAACCTTCTGGAATTGTAAATTACAGAGAAATAAATTTTTGCCGGTGGGCGGGATTGAACCGGCGACCTTCTTCTCCGCAGTCCGTGACGCTATCCCCTGCGCCGGCAGTTAGTGCCCGCGGTCTCTCGCGGCAATATCTAAAAACGGTTGCTCTGGCGTTCGTTTAGCACAGGGAGAAGATAAGTACAGAAGGTTAAAGTTGTTAGATCAATACAGCACTCTACTAAGTCGGAACACAAAATATGCAAAAAGTTAACATAAACAATTTCAAAGAGAATAAGACCACAAAATATATCGTGTAACCATTCTTTCTGGTCAGAGGAATGATATCTATTAGATAAGCAAGGTTACAGATTGCTACAGCACAATACAGAGTTCGGTCACAAAAATTCAGATGAGTGAAATAATTCTATTTCATGAAAATTAAAAACACGATATACGACGTGCAACGGTTCTTTCTATACAGTGGAAAAAGATCTATTTAATGATAATAGCCACGACAGGGAACACGCTAATCGGCGCACACGTGGGCCGACAAGTACACAGATTACAAGTTAGAATGGACAATTTTCGGGGAAAATTATCACGCCACACTCACTAGGAAACACCTTAGGAAATTAGCTACACAATTATTAACCACTCATGTGCACTGAATGATGGTAAAGCTGAAGGCTTAGTTTAATATCATCCACGTGTTCTGTCGACAAAGTACGAACAGTATAGGCACTGCGAATCCCCAACAATATTAGAATTCAACTACAATAAGAACGCGAAAGACAATGAACATATTTAAACAGGCAAAGAAGTGATTTAAAAGTTATAAAGTGCAAGAACCATGCTAACGAAACACCATCAGAGCCTCGGAATCAGATTCCAGCAAAAATCGACTTAAAATTAGCAATCCTTTGGGAAATTAAGCATAATCTCACTACTACACATAGTGTAGCTGCTACTCCTGGAATTGAACTCGCAAAAAGGCATAAGTACGACTATGGAGCCTTAACTAAGTCGAGCCATGAGGCCACAGCAGAACCAAAACCAGAGGTACTTACCCTACCAGGAACCAAGAAGCGAAAGAATAGCTCTTTTCATCACTGCTTAATCGTTACCAGAGAGATGTAGTGGAGGGGAGCCCAGAGAGCGTCACCGTTCGTCAGGCAGGTAACCTGACCAACCCCAAGCCAAGGAGGTTAAGAGCAAGCTACATTAGGAGTCTTTGCTAAGACTGGGTTCTGCTCAGCAGTTGGCAAACCTACTTCTCGCCCAGAGACATTCAACACCCAGAGTTTGAAAGAAACAACGACACAAAACAGACGAGGTGCGCCTAGCACTTGATAAACTTTCTTACATACAAAGTTTCATTCATTCTGTGGAAGCCAAAGCCAATACACACTAATACATATTTGGGATCTCATGCACAACATAGACGGAATTTTACGTACAGATAAAACTAAATCATTTTAAATGTGTTTATTTCCGTCAACAGTTGCTATAAAATTGTTTCATAACATGTTTCGATCACTTGGATCATCTTCAGATCTTTTAGTTGCGTCCGCAACTCGTCTGGCTGAGTACCAATTAGTACTCAGCCAGACGAGTTGCGGACGCAACTATAAGATCTGAAGATGATCCAAGTGATCGAAACATGTTATGAAACAATTTTATAGCAACTGTTGACGGAAATAAACACATTTAAAATAACGTAGTGCAGTTGCGGACTCTCTATAATCTACCATGTCGACTATAATGAAAACTAAATCAATATATAATGCCTGGTATCTCGCATATTGTGAGTGGAGTGTCTTGATACACTCAAAAAAAATGTCTGAAGCTCGTCAACATTTGTTCATGTGGAGTCAATTAAATGGAACACGTTATGTGGACATGTTTCAACGTATATTGTCCACTTCCAGACAAAATTGAGTTTGTTATGGTTTTTGGAGGTATTTTATGTGCTCTACACGCTCCTGCATTCAGATTTTATCTATTTGTATATTTTTAACACTGAAATAGTATGTTGAAAATGAATGGTTAAAACCAGTTGTATATTGTCCATATCACTCAGTGAATCAAAACGTATAAAGTCCACTATTTACGTTTCATTTTGCTTCCCTTTCGTCTAAATTGGCAATTCTGTCGAGTTTGACACGTGTCAGGACTTACAGTGCTTCAAAGCATTATACGGCATTGTCGCATTGTTTGACACTACTTGAGTTAGCAGTGCACAGCGGCAGTGTCGTATTTTGTGTGTATTGCTCCCAATGGATTTAGAAAAAGAATGTGTGGTTGTTGGGAAAGATAGTATAGATCGCGGGACAAGAAAAAAAAGTGAAGAAGAAATCAAAGCAAGAAATGGAAACTGGCACACATTGGAAAGAAGGAAGACCACTTAATTTTTTCGGGTCTGCTTTAGAAGTTTCTTGCAGGAGCTTCATTCCTGAAAATATTGATTGTGATCGCTTACATGAAGAACCTGGAATGTACACAATGTAGTAAATTTACTGTACTCTATAATTTTCTGCCTGTAACATATTGTTGTTTGATCCAGTTTTTCACAGTAATGAAAAGCTTTGTAGCATTCCTTGAAGTAAACATTAATCTTATGTTATTATAAATGATAAAACTCATATGAAGTGCAAATGTCTAATATCAGATAACATTTTCAAACATAAAAGTTAATGTGAGGTAATGAAGGTATGTTACTAAAAACGCATCAAAACGTGTAATTTCCTATATGACGGATTAAAACGTGTATTGTTCGAAATATAAATGGGTTTTCTAACCTAACTAAAAAAAATTGATTTCCTGCAAGGTATATTCTAGTTCAGTAGCTCAAAACGAATCTAACTGTGAAAACAGCTTAAAATTTTATTGAGCAGTTCAGCAGATATCAGTTTTTTGCTTCTCCTGAAAAATTTGAATCAACCGACATTATACGTTTTGATTAGTTGCTTCTCACATGTATTACTATAAAAAAGTAAATTTTGTGTCTGCGTCCGTAGCTCAGTGGCTGCGTCTCCGACCGCCGGAACAAAGGGCCCGAGTTCGATTCCTGGCAGGGGACTCGGTGTTGTGTGTTGTCCTAATCATCATCAGCTCATCATCATCGGCACGCAAGTCACCCAAGCGGAGACAACTGAAAAGAGTTACACTACGGCAGCCGAACAATCCCGTATGGGATCTCACGGCCAACAATACCATTTGATCATTTCAGTAACTTTGAGACTTGGGGACTCCAGGGTGAGAGGTACGGGACAGTCTCAATAAAATAGTTTTCGGGATTTGGAGGCCCCAGAACGAGAGGGCAAGGGCACCAAATAAAGAATTAAATCTAGTATATAAAAAAGAATGTTTGTGTGTTCGTATTTTATGCGCGGCCGTACTGTTCAACTGATTGTGGTGAAACTTGGGCAACATATTACTTGTGTTGTGACCTCGTCGCCTTTTGTTGTTTATTCGTCCCGGTCTAGCTGTCAATATATTGGTGCACGATCCTTTGACATCTAAAACATTGATATAGTTAGTATTACAAGATATTTATTGACTGAAATTTACAATACTCATATTTAGAACATATGTCTGTTTCTTCTCTCTTCTCGTGGCGTCGCCTGTATGATACTAGCTGCACTGTGACCTAGTTACTGCTAAGTTCTTAGCAGCTTTCCTACTTAGTGACTGCCTGAGTTGTAGACAGTAACTGACGAGTTCTCACTAGTAACTGTCGTATTCCTGAATAGTAACTGCCGGGCGTCCAGACGTATGTGGGCCTAGATACAGCCGCTTGTAGAGGGCGCGCATCTTCGGTTTCTCCCTCCAGGATGCGTGGCGCCTGCTTGCGATTGGCTTTCGGTCGATCGCTGCCGTCTCCACGATCGTTCTCTTACGTCTGGCGTGTGGCGCTGACTTTACGCCACACCAATTTGCATTTTTGCGTTGGCCATAGGCACCGTTAAATGACTGTACGACAAGTAGTTCATGAGATATGACGTAATAAACAATGAAATGCGCGGAAAAGTGCTGCATCATGTTGTGTCTACTTCTAAACCATTGTATCGATTTCAGCCAAATTTGGTACACATATTCCTTCCACAAGGTCAAGGTAGCAATTGGCGTAGGGGTACTCCTTATGACATATAAGAGATATGACATCATAAACAATTATATGGTTGAAAACCTGTGGCATCATGTGACATGCGAATAAGGACATTTATTCATCCTAAAATCTTAATGACATTTGGACCCTTGACCTTCAAAACAAGAAGAAGGTCACTGTGACACAAAATTTTGGATGGCGCATGACGGGGGATACTTTACATATGGACTTCGTCAGATTCTACAGTTGAATTCCGATCCTGATGAAATTTTTAAATATGATTGAACAATTCAGTTTATCAGTGGAGTATTAATACATTTTGTTACCTACAGTCATTTCATTTCATTGACGAGATTATACAGTTCATTTTCAGATTTCGGCGCAGCTTAAAAATGAAGTAAAATTTTCGAAAATTCTAGCAGCTCTCTCGGGAAGTTACGTTACATATTTCACCCGTCAGTTTTGATGCATAGCAAGCGAACCGAATCAACGGGGTGAAAACCACCAACAGAAGGAATTTGTTGTTACGAGCGTATGGGTTTTATGCGAATTTGAATATAAATCTACTATATAAAAATTAATGTTTGTTTGTTCGTATTTCATGCACGGCCATACCGTACATCCGATTGCGAAAAAACTTTGTCAACTTATTGCTTGCACTCGCGCGAAGGTTAAAGACATGCTAAAATTAACTTCGTATGGTGCATGCCGGAGGGTGCTTTACAATTAGTTAATTCGTTTCTTACTCCTCCCCGCTGAAATGGCTGGACGAATATGAGTGAAATTAGTAACAAAGGTAATTTATACCCTGATTAAAACATGGGCTTTCTTAAGCCACCGTATGGTGCAAGGCGGACTATATCTTACACTGTGTTACTATGTTTGCTACTCCTTCCTTCATGCTGAAAGGAATGGACGTACTTGAATGAAATCTAGAATGAATATAACTTATGCCGACCATTAATGCATGGGCTACCTTTTGTAAGCCACCGAATGGTGTGTGGTGAAGGGTACATTACAGTGGGTTAATATGTTTGTTTCTCTTCTTGCTGAAACAGCTGGACAGAACTGAACAAAATTTGGAACAGATAGCTAATATCCTAAATTAACGCTTGAGCTACCTTTAGGAAGCATGGGGAAGGGAACCTTACAGAAGGTTAACGCGTTTGCTACTCTTCGCGCTAATAATAATAATAATAATAATAATAATAATAATAATGTCGTGTGGCTCATTGGCCTGGTGCAGAAACGGCAGGACGTAATTGAATTAAATGTGGAATGAAGTTAGCTTATAGACCGAATTAATAAATGGGCTACCTTTTGCAAGCCTTCGTAGGTACATTTGTAATAACATTTCAATATCATTCGTCTGATTGCGATAAAAGTTTGCATATTAGACGTTCAACGCAAGAGTAACGAACGTTCGTATGGAATACAAATTTGGAAATTACACACTTTCTAAAGTATCCTATCCGGAACTTCAGCGCTCAAGCTATCTCCACACCAGATTTCACGACAATAGATTCAGTGGTTTACGTAATCATATACAGCCAAATTGGTTCAGCTTTCTCGAGATTCAGTGACACTAACGAAGAGCAATTAATTTTTAACTTTGAAAGATCATATAGGGGTTCAAATCGTGTAAACCAAACTTTACTCTTCCAAAGTACTATATTTCTAAATGCGCCCAACACAATAACTAAGTCATTATTTTACATGTTTTAAATCTAAATTTTCCTCAAAACTTTTCCATATTTTTTCACCGTTTAAACCTCCCCTGAACTTCCACGAATGTGACAGGAACATTATCCTGGACATGTGCGCGTGATTTGCCCACTCTTTCCGCCACTATCAAGCTGATACTTAGACTATCTGATGCCTTTATATACTGGGTCTAAAATACATGTAATTTAAATTAATATGGTTTATATTAAGAGACAAGTGATACAAAGTTCACCAGGTCATCTAATTCTAAATAAGTTTCTGTTTGTGAGTGTTATGAAATTCTGCATGGTCGCACACCACGTGGTACTTAAGAAACGTGAGCCACTGCCTCCCCAAACATGAGTTCGATTAGTGCACAGTTTAATTAAATTTGTGATCAAGACACCAGCCATCTCGTCAAGACGCCACCGATGCTTCGTTTCGCCGCTGCTTTCAATTGTTCCGCTAAGCATTATGCTCGTGTCTGTGAATAAATGACTGTGGTATTGTGTATTTGATTGCCTCCTTACTCATAAAGGGCAGAAACCATTTTAATACGGACAGTAATTTATGTTTTTGTACAAGGTGTGTGCTTCATTTGGTCTCCCCACATTTATTTGCTTGTCATTTTACTGAATAGAAAGTATCAAACCTCTGCTTTATGATTTCATGCTCCCCGTCCCATGTTTAATTATCTATTCATTTTTTTTTTTAATACCACCTCCAAACAGGACCATGCCTAGTAAAGCACTGTGGTGTTCAAACCAACCTTCGGATTGTTGACTGCTTTATCTTTACTTTTTTGACATTGATTTTGTGTTTGTTAAATCGTTGGCTGCTCTCTTAAGAAGTGAGCAGTTAGATAAATTTCCGTTGCGCATGTACTGTTCGCCACTCACAAAGTAATTTAGAGCAGCAGTGAGCGTTTTAACTTTCATTTGCGGATTTCAACTGCCCGAAATTTTGCTTATTTTAATAACAGGCTACTTTCAACATGTATGTTTTCATATATGGAAGGTACAGGAGTGAAGGAGATCGACAGAAAGGGGAGGGAGGAGACGGACATACAGAGAAAACGAAAAGATAGATGGACTAACTTAAGACTGGTATAAGTAAATACCTGGGTGACGCTGGGTTTTCAGCTATATTTTTTTATAATTTGACGACTTACAACCGCCATATATTCCACAGCTATCGGCATGGAACTGCTATGGTGTATAAAGGGAGACTTCGGACAACAATTACACACAGACCATTCGTTTGCGTTCTGTAATTTTCAAAATGTTCAAATGTTTGTAAAGTCTATGGGACTTAACTACGGGGTCATCAGTCCCTAAACTTGCAAACTACTTATGAACTAACTAAGACTAAGGACTGCACAAATATTCATGCCCGAACGGGGGATTCGAACCCCCGACCGTAGTGGCCGTGCAGACCGTGACTGAAGCGCCTCAGTCTCCTCGGCCACCGCGGCCGTAGTTTTCGCTGCAGATCGAAATATTAACACACACACGTAGAATGGTATATACACCGATAACCTTCCATCCTAATATACTCCACCCTTTTATCATTACCAACCCTCAAGCAACAATGCAACCAATAAAACCATTTTCAAAAAGTAAATATAATTTTCAAAGAGTAATTATTGTTCAGCATTTCGCGTTATATTCTTCAAATTCCTAAATATCTATCTGATCGCTGTAAAACCGTGCCTAAAACCTTCTTCAGGTATAAATTAGTAACTGTAAAAATATTCAAGTCTCTGCGTCTTGTCGTTTGGACGTGATGAACATACACCGAACATTCACATGAATATATATAGATAAATAGGTATCCGATCGCCATAAAACCGTGTCTAAAGCCTTCCCCGGGTAGACATTAGTAACTGTACAAATTTTTAGCTCTTTATGTCTTGTGGTTCAGACGCGATAAACGTACACCGAACAGACATTCACATTTATAGATATAGATGAAAGGTGTGAGTGGAAAAAAAGAACTGAATTTTGATTTACGTGTTATTAACTGTGGTGGCTGTTGTTGTAACGTTTCAACAACATAACAAACCTGACCTTAATATCGTGGTAAGTTACGTTAAACTCATGATTAATTCAAGTGGTGTAATTTAAATTTTGAAAATAATTAGCAAGGCAATTAGTGTAATTAACAAATACTATGGCCCTATATGACAAACTTTTCAAAAGATCCCTCACCTTTCCTTTCCTTACAAAATCTCCTACGGAGACTGAGCACACACAGATAGCAGAAATTAAACTACTCCGTCTGTGCAATGCGTACGGCTCAGCTAGTACGCCAATGGTAATGATAATTTATAAAATTATGAATAGTAGGATATTTAACACCATGTGGTTGGCAAGTGGGTGCAGTCCAACGACTAAAGTCAGTATCTGATAAAATTAATTCTGTCAAGCAGATAGGAAACTTAAGCAAAAAAGTCTTAATTGATGTTATGCATACGACAATTGTACGAGTTTGGTTCTTCATGGGATAGATGTGACGGTGGCTATTATTGTTGAACTCAGTGCAAAACGAAATAGAAAAATTATTCATTAACCTGCATTAATGAATATGATGATAATCAATTACTGTTCTCAATTTTTGACCTAATCTGATTCTTTGCTAATTGTTAGATTTGGTAACGTAACACTGGCATGCAACTGTCTGTTATCTTCTATCGTCAATTTTAGCAAAATTGTCTCAACTGAATGATTATCACAGTCTCTAATAATTAATGACACTCACGTGTAAAATGTAAAATTGTGTAGCAATATTATTCATGTATTATTGAGGATTGTCATACTAATCATGATTTGTTAATTAGTTGTTCAAATAAGATAGCAAAAGTACTGTCTAATGTTCTTGTATTTAAACAAAACTTTAACATGCAATCACAGTAAATTACAGCCAATTGCATTTAACTTATCTTATTTATCAGTCCAGCGACGTGGTACTCTGCAGTCATATAAATGACACACAAATTCATACAGAAATCATTTTGATGGTGGCTCCTCCTTTGGCAGCTTGCTAGCAGTTCGCCGTGATGCTTCGCGAATCGCGTAATTAAACGCGACCGTTAGCGTCCGCGATGACGCTACCGCGTTTCGGACGTCTGGGGCGGTTACCGAGCACGTAACGAATTTCTGCCTCAGCAGAACGAACGGCTAAATGTTTCATTAAGATCAATTCTTACTTCACTTATGTTCACTGGTTTCACATAAACTTGCATAACGTTGCACGTATAACAAATTATAACTTTCACTTTGTTTTAACTTCATTACTTGTATTGTTTGAGCACTCCGCGGACCGCGTACGAACGTCTGATCTACGCCACGGGGCGGCAGATACTGCTGCTTGCCTGCTCTGAGGAGCCATATCGATAACTGTTCAGATCGATATTTGATCTCGTTTACAGAGAAATATTTTACATTGACAAATTAAACATAACAAGTAATCACATGCATATAGAAAACATACAAAGTACACATAAAACAAAATATTCATAATATATACATAAACAATTACAATACAAATAATAAATAAATGACAGAAAATGTTCACAGTTAAGTTACCTACATACATTGTGCATCACGATAATTAAGTCACATAAGAAGTTAATTACTACATATTCATTATAATCAGGTTCAAACGAATAATATGTTTCAAAATGAAGCTCATTCCTCGTTATAATGTAAGGCTTACCTTAAGGGTACCTTACAATAGATAAATAATTAAAAAAAAAGGGGGGTCGTTAAAACATCGGATTCGTATTGAGAATGTCGCGGGTTCAACTCAACCCGGAGGCAATTTTTTTTCTAATCGAAATATCGACGGGTCTACTGCCGGTCTGCAGTTGGACACTGTAGACGGCAGTACACCCGTCGATATTTCGATTATCAAATACGCCGGGAGAAACTCAAGATCCAAAATGTTTTTTCTACTCCTTGGCATTGCACACATCTACATATTGTTCCCGTGAGGATCGTGAGGACAAGATTAGATTAATTACAGAACGCAGGGAGGCATTTAAACTATCATTCTTCCCACGCTCAATATGTGAAAGGGATGGGAAAAGAACCCCTAATAACTGGTACAGTGGGACGTACCCTCTGCCATGCACTTCACAGTGGTTTGCAGAGTATTGATGTACATGTAGACTGACGTCACAATTAACCGCACCATCATATAGGTTGTTTTATCTATATCTATAAATGTGAATGTCTGTTCGGTGTACGTTTATCACGTCTGAACCACAAGACATAAAGAGCTAAAAATTTGTACAGTTACTATTGTCTACCAGGGGAAGGCTTTAAGCACGGTTTTATGGCGATCGGATATATATATATATATATATATATATATATATATATATATATATATATATATATATATATATATATATATACACTTCTTATGGTCTTCAGTCCGGAGACTGGTTTGATGCAGCTCTCCACCCTACTCTATCCTGAGCAAGTCTTTTAATCTCCTCATAAGAACGGCAACCCACATCCATTTGAATCTGCTTACAATACGCGTCTCTTGGTCTCCCTCTGCGATTTTTACCCCACACACTTCCCTCCAATGCTAAATTTACGATTCCCCGATGTCTAAGAATGTGTCCTACCAAGCGATCCCGTCTTTTGGTCAGGGTATGCCAAAAATTCCTTTTCTCACCAATACTGTCCAGTACCTCTTCATTAGTTATGGGATCTACCCACCTAATCTTCAGCATTCTTCTGTAGCACCACATTTCAAAAGCCTCTATTCTCTTCCTGTCCGCACTGCCTATCGTCCATGTTTCACTCCCGTACAAGGCAACACTCCACACAAATGCCTTCAGAAAAGACTTCCTTACACTTAAATTAATATTCGATGTTATCAAATTTCTCTTTTTCAAAAATGCTTTTCTTCCCATTGCCATTCTGCATTTTATATCATCTGTACTGCGACCATCGCATGTTATTTTACTACCCAAGTAACAAAACTCATCTACCACCTTCATTGTTTCGTTACCTAATCTAATTCCTGCAGCATCGCCTGATTTTCTAAGACCGCATTCCATTATTTTTGTTTTGCTCTTGTTAATGTTCATTTTATACGCTCTCTTCAACACACTGTCCATTCCATTCAACTGCTCTTCCAGGTCCTTTGCTGTCTCTGACAGAATGACAATGTCATCAGCAAAACGCAATGTATTTATTTCTTCCCCCTGAACTTTAATCCCTATTCCAAATGTTTCCTTGCTTTCCTTCACTGCCTGCTCGATGTACAAATTGAATAACATTGGAGAAAGGCTACAACCCTGTCTTACTCCCTTCCCAACTGATGCTTCCCTTTCATGCCCTTCGAGTCTAATAACTGCAGTCTGGCTCTTGTACAAGTTGTAAATAACTCTCTTTTCCCTATATTTTACCCCTACTGACTTCAGAATTTGAAAGAGTGTATTCCAGTCAACATTGTCAAATGCTTTCTCCAAATCTACAAAAGCTAAAAATGTAGGTTTGCCTTTCCTTAATCTATCTTCTAAGATAAGACGTAAAGTGAGTATTGCCTCCCGGGTTCCTACGTTCCTCCTGAATCCAAACTGATCTTCCCCGAGGTCAGTTTCTACCAACTTTTCCATTCTCCTGTAGATAATTCGTGTTAAAATTTTGCAACCATGACTTATCAAACTAATGGTTCTGTAATTTTCACACCTGTCTGCACCTGATTTCTTTGGAATGGGGATTATTACATTTTTCTTAAAGTCTGAGGGCATTTCGCCTGTCTCATACATCCTACACACCAGTTCAAAAAGTCTTGTCATGGCTGGCTCCCCCTGAGATTTTAGTAGCTCTGAGGGTATGTCGTCTACTCCTGGGGCCTTGTTCCGACCTAGGTCTTTCAGGGCTCTGTCAAATTCATCTCTCAGTATAGTGTCTCCTATTTCATCTTGATCTACTTCCTCTTCCCTTCCCACAACATCGTCTCTAAGTTCATTTCCTTTGTAGAGCTGCTCTATGTACTCTTTCCACCTTTCAGCTTTCCCTTCTTTGCTGAGAACTGGTTTCCCATCTGAGTTCTTGATATTCATAGAGTTGCTTTTCTTGTCCCCAAATGTCTCTTTTATTTTCCTGTAGGCGGTATCTACTTTTCCCCTTCTTATACATTCTTCTACAGATTTGCATTTGGCTTCTAGCCACTCCTGCTTAGCCATTTTGCACTTCCTGTCAATCTCATTTTTTAGTCGTCTGTACTCCATTTTGCCTGTTTCATTTACTACATTTTTATATTTTCTCCTTTCATCAATTAAATTCGGTATTTCCTGTGATATCCAAGGATTTTTTGTAGGTCTTGCCTTTCTACATATTTTGTCCTCTGCTGTCATCACTATTTCATCTCTCAATGCTACCCATTCCTCTTCTACTGTTTTATTTCCCCCTGTTTCTGTCAATTGTTGCCTAAAGCTCCCTCTGAAATTCTCCAGAACTTCACTTTCCTTCAATTTATCTAAGTCCCATCTCCTTATTTTCCTACCTTTCTGCAGTTTTTTCAGTTTCAGCCTACAGTTCATGACTAACAAGTTATGGTCAGAGTCTATATCTGCCCCTGGGTACGTCTTGCAGTTTATAACCTGGTTCCGGAATCTATGTCTTACCATTATAAAATCTGATACCTTCCGGTGTCTCCTGGTCTCTTCCACGTACACAACCTTCTTTTGTGATTCTTAAACCACGTGTTTGTTACGATTAAATCATGTCCCGTGCAAAATTCTACCAGGCGACTTCCTCTTTCATTCCTCCTGCCCAGTCCATATTCACCTACTATTTTCCCTTCTCTTCCTTTTCCTACTACTGAATTCCAGTCTCCCATAACAATTAAGTTTTCCTCTCGCTTAACTGTCTGAATAATTTCCTTTAGCTCCTCATATATTTCTTCGATCTCTTCATCATAGGCAGAGCTAGTTGGCATATAAACCTGTACTACTGTTGTCGGTGTTGGCTTCGTATCTATCTTGACAATGATAATGCGATCACTGTGCTGGTCATAGTAGTTTACCCGCATTCCTATTTTCTTATTCATTATCAGTCCTACTCCTGTGATACCCCCAACTGATTTTGTATTTATAATCCTGTACTCACCTGACCAGAAATCCTGTTCATCCTGCCACCGAACTTCACTAATCCCCACTATATCTAACTTCAACCTATCCATTTCCCTTTTTAAATTTTCTAATTTTCCTACCCGATTAAGGGATCTAACATTCCACGCTCCGATCCGTAGAATGCCAGTTTTGTCTTTCCTGATGACAACATCCTCCTGAGTAGTCCCCGCCCGGAGATCCGAATGGGGGACTATTTTACCTCCGGAATATTTTACCCGAGAGGATGCCATCATCATATTTCCATACAGTAGAGCTGCATGTCCTCGGGAAAAGTAACGGCTGTAGTTTCCCCTTGCTTTCAGCCGTTCTCAGTAGCTGTGAGGCAAAGCCACATTAGCTGATGTTACAAGGCCAGCTCAGTCAATCATCCAGACTGTTGCCCCTGTAACTACTGAAAAGGCTGCTGCCCCTCTTCAGGAACCACACTTTTGTCTGGCCTCTCCACAGATACCCCTCCGCTGTGGTTGCACCTACGGTACGGCTATCTGCATCGTTGAGACACGCAAGCCACCAACCTCGGCAATGTCTGTGGTTCATGGGAGTGGATATATATATATATGTTGTTGTGGTCTTCAGTCCGGAGACTGGTTTGATGCAGCTCTCCACAATACCCTATCCTGAGCAAGCCTCTTCATCTCTACATAAGAACGGCAACCCACATCCACCTTAATCTGCTTACAATACGCGTCTCGGTCTTCCTCTGCGGTTTTTACCCCAAACACTTCCCTGCAACATTAAATTCAAAATTCCTTGATGTCTAAGAATGTGACCCACCAATCTATCCCTTCTTTTAGTCAAGGTATGCCAGAAATTTCTTTTCTCCCCAATTCTGTTCAGTACCTTCTCATTAGTTATGTGATCTACCCACCTAATCTTCAGCATTCTTCTGTAGCACCATATTTCAAAAGCGTCAATCCTCTTCCTGTCCGCATTGTTTATCGTCCATGTCTCACTCCCATACAAGGCAACACTCCATACAAATGCCCTCAGAAAGGACTTCCTTAGGCTTAAATCAATATTCGATGTTAACAAATTTCTATTTATCAAGAATGCTTGTCTACCCATTGACAATGCCATTCTGCATTTTATATCCTCTGTACTGCGACCATCATTTGTTATTTTACTGCCCAAGTAACAAAACTCATCTACCTCCTTTATTGCTTCGTTTCCCAATCTAATTCCTTCAGCATCACCTGATTTTCAACACACTGCACTCCATAACCCTAGTATTGCCCATGTTAATGTTCATCTTATATGCACCTTTCAGCACACTGTCCATTCCGTTCAATTGCTCTTCCAGGTCCTTTGCTGTATCTGACAGAATTACTATGTCGTCGGCAAAACGCATCGTTTTTAATTCTTCACCCTTAACTTTAATTCCTTCTCCAAATTTCTCCTTTCTTTCCTTTATAATTTGCTCAATGTATAAGTTGAATAACAATGGAGAAAGACTACAACCCTGTCTTCCTCCTTCCCAACCACTGCATCCCTTTCATGCCCTTCAACTCTGACAACTGCTGTCTGGTTTTTATACAAGTTGTAAATAACCTTACGCTCCCTATATTTTACTCCCGCTTGCTTCAGAACTTGAAAGAGTTTATTGAAATCAACATTGTCAAAAGCCTTCTCCAAATCTACAAAAGCTAGAAATATAGGTTTGCCTTTTCTTAATCTATCTTCTAGGATAAGCCGTAAAGTGAGTATTGCCTCCCGTGTTCCTACATTTCTCCTGAACCCAAACTGATCTTCCCCGAGGTCGGCTTCTACCAGCTTTTCCATCCTTCTGTATATAATTCGCGTTAATATTTTGCAACCATGTCTTATTAAACTGATGGTTCTGTAGTTTTCACATCTGTCTGCACCTGCTTTCTTTGGAATGGGGATTATAACGTTTTTCTTAAGGTCTGAGGGTACTTCGCCTGTCTCATACATCTTACACACCAGGTGAAACAGGTTTGTCTTGGCTGGTTCTACCAGAGACTTCAGTAGCTCTGAGGGAATATAATCTACTCCAGGGGCCTTGTTTCGACTTAGGTCTTTCAGGGCTCTGTCAAATTCTTCTCTCAGTACAGCATCTCCTATTTCATCTTCATCTACATCCTCTTCCCTTCCTACAATATTGTCTCGAAGTTCATTTCCTTTGTAGAGCCCGTCTATATACTCTTTCCACCTTTCAGCTTTCCCTTCTTTGATGATAACTGGTTTTCCATCGGTGTCCTTGATATTCATAGAGCTGTTTTTCTTATCTCCAAATGTTTCTTTTATTTTCCTGTAGGCTGTATCTATTTTTCCCCTATTTATACATTCTTCTACATCCTTGCATTTGCCTTCTAGCCACTCCTGCTTAGCCATTTTACACTTCCTGTCAATCTCATTTCTTAGTCGTCTGTACTCCATTTTTCCTGTTTCATTTACTGCATTTTTATATTTTCTCCTTCCATCGATTAAATTTAGTATCTCCTGTGATATCCAAGGATTTTTTGTAGGTCTTGCCTTCCTACCTATTTTGACCTCTGCTACTTTCACTATTTCATCTCTCAAGTTTACCCATTCCTCCTCTACTGTTTTATTTTCCCTTGTTTCTGTCAATTGTTGTCTAAAGCTCCCTCTGAAATTCTTAAGAACCTCAGGTTCCTTCAATTTATCCAGGTCCCATCTCCTTATTTTCCTACCTTTTTGTAGTTTCTTCATATTCAGCCTACAGTTCATATCCAACAAGTTATGGTCAGAGTCTATATCTGCCCCTGGATATGTCTTACACTGTAAAACATGGTTTCGAAATCTATGTCTTACCATTATAAAATCTATCTGGTATCTCCCGGTGTCTCCTGGTCTCTTCTACGTATACAACCTTCTTTTGTGATTCTTGAACCAGGTGTTTGTTATAACTAAATTATGTTCCGTGCAAAATTCTACCAGGCGGCTTCCTCTTTCATTCCTTTTTCCCAGACCATATTCACCTACTATCTTCCCTTCCCTTCCTTGTCCTACTACCGAATTCCAGTCTCCCATAACAATTAAGTTTTCCTCTCCCTTAACTGTCTGAATAATTTCCTTTAGCTCCTCATATATTTTTTCGATTTCCTCATCATCGGCAGAGCTAGTTGGCGTATAAACCTGTACTACTGTTGTCGGTGTTGGCTTCGTATCTATCTTGACAATGATAATACGATCACTGTGCTGGTCATAGTAGTTTACCCGCATTCCTATTTTCTTATTAATTATCAATCCTACTCCTTTGATACCCCCAATTGATTTTGTATTTATAATCCTGTACTCACCTGACCAGAAATCCTGTTCATCCTGCCACCGAACTTCACTAATCCCCACTATATCTAACTTCAACCTATCCATTTCCCTTTTTAAATTTTCTAATTTTCCCACTCTATTAAGGGATCTAACATTCCACGCTCCGACCCGTAGGATGCCAGTATTGTCTTTCCTGATGATCACATCCTCCTGAGTAGTCCCCGCCCGGAGATCCGAATGGGGGACTATTTTACCTCCGGAATATTTTACCCGAGAGGATGCCATCATCATATGTTCATACAGTAGAGCTGCATGTCCTCGGGAAAGGTAACGGCTGTAGTTTCCCCTTGCTTTCAGCCGTTCGCAGTAGCTGTGTGGCACAGCCACATTAGCTGTTGTTACAAGCCCAGCTCAGTCAATCATCCAGACTGTTGCCCCTGTAACTACTGAAAAGGCTGCTGCCCCTCTTCAGGAACCACACGTTTGTCTGGCCTCTCCACAGATACCCCTCCGCTGTGGTTGCACCTACGGTACGGCTATCTGTATCGTTGAGGCACGCAAGCCACCCCACCTCGGCAATGTCTGTGGTTCATGGGAGTGGATATATATTATGAATGTCTGTTCGGTGTACGCTTATCACGTCCTAACGACAAGACGCAGAAACTATTTTATACCTCAGGAAGTTTTTAGGCGCTATTTTATAGCAATGTGATAGATATTTAGTAATTTGATGAATATAACGCGAAATGCGGAACAACAATTACTCTTTGAAAAGTATATTTACTCTTTGAAAATGATTTTATTGGTTGCATTGCTGCTTGTTGGTTGAGTAATGATAAAAGGGTGGAGTATATTGGGATGGAAAGTTGTCAGTGTATATAAAATTCTACGTGTGTGTTTATATTTCACGCTGCAGCGAAAACTACAGAACGCAAACGAATGGTATGTGTGTAATTGTTGTCCGAAGTCTCCCGTTGTACACCATAGCAGTTCCATGCCGATAGCTATAAGGGGTTGAAGATATGGTGGTTGAAAGTCGTCGAATTATAAAGAAAAATCGGACTGAAGGCGAGCGATGACGTTTGCGACTCTATAGCAATAAGGTTACATACAATGAAACGTGATGCCACAGACCTTATCTTTGGTCTATCCGTGGTACAATGTCTTCAGCTCTTTCTCTGTAAGATAAGAAAGTATAAGAATAAATAAATAAAGCAGTAAAAAAGAAATTTCTTTGAATACGTCTCTTTAAAAAAACGATTTGACGTTTTGTGCTTTACATCAAGTGATCAATTTGTGATATTATTATAATTATTACTGTTGAATTTCGTGATTGGATTCTTCGAAACGAGTGCATTTTTACGTGTGATTTGATCTACACTACTTACTTTTCTGATAAACGTCAAGTGCGTAGACCTCTGCAATCTGATAGGAATAGCTTTCTGTTTGTTTCTAAAGAAGGTATTGTATTTCATTTCATCCTTCAAAACCAGTCTCATAGCACACTACTGAAAGATAGCTTATCTATCATAATCAAATTGATCAGTTACATGTACCGGGATGATATTCATCGAAGAAACAGGGGAAGCAATAATTTTGAGCGCATCTTGCGCACGTTATGAACACCGCCCTTTTGAATTTATATGGGATTTTCAATGTCTCCATTTAAAAAAAAAGTCCCACGCTGATGATGTGCACATATAAATACAAAATGACATATATCATGTTGTGTTTAATTCTGAATTCAGTAGCGTACGCGTTGCCAAGGAGCAAAAAAAAAAAAAAAAAAAAAAAAAAAAATTTGCCGCTGGACGGAATCGAACCCGCGAACCTTTCAATAAAATACTGATCTCTTACCGCTGACCAAAACACCGCTTTGGGGCAGTTGATAAGTGCATATGGTGATAAACCCGTATCAAAATTCCTTTTATTTCCTAAACGCTTAGCCATTTGGAGTTCCCACTCGGTGCACTTTCATATCTCACCACGCCCGACATGAACCAAATATTTGTAAAACTCATGGGACTGCGGGGTCATCTGTGCCTAAACTTACAAACTACTTATGAACTACCTTATACTAAAGACGACACAAACTTCCATGCGCGAGGGGGCGCCGCAGACCGCTAGGCCACTGCGGCTGGCCCAAAGTGATGAGTTATTGAACTGATGGTTCTGTAATTTTAACACTTGTATCCCCCCCCCCTTTTTTTTTTTTTTTTTTTTTTGAGTGGACTATAAGATTTTTCGTGACGTCTGAGGATATTTTGGCTGTCTCATACATCTTGAACATCAAGGCTTGTTGTCCCAGAAACTTCAGCAGTTCTGAAGGAATGTCGTCTACTCCAGGGGTCCTGTTTCCACTACTTAGGTGTGGCAATGCTCTATCAAATTCTTGTCTCAGTATCGTATCTCCTATAGCTTGTTCACCAACTTTCACTTCCCTTTCTACAATATTGTACAGCCATCTATATTTGTTGTTGTTGTTGTTGTTGTTGTGGTCTTCAGTACGCAGACTGGTTTGTTGCAGCTCTCCACGCTTCCCTGTCCTGTGCATGCTTTTGAATCTGCTTCTATATTCGTCCCTCGGTCTCCCTCTACGATTTTTACCCCACAAACTTCCTTATAACGCTTAGTTGACAATTCCTTGATGTCTCAGAATGTGTCCAACAATCTATCCTTTCTCTTAGTCAGGATATGCCAGAAATTCCTTTTCTCCCCGATTCGGTTAAGCACCTCCTCATTAGTTACGTGAACTACACATCTAATTTTCATCATTCGTCTGTATCATCACATTTCAAAAGTTTTTTATCTGAACTCATCGTCCACGTTTCACTCCCATACAATGCTACACTCCAGACAAATGCTTTCATAAAGGACTAACACATAAATTAATATTGGAGGTCAACAAGTTTCGTTTCTTTAGAAACGCTTTTCTTCCCATAGCCACTCTGCATTTTATATCTTCTTAACTTCGGCCATCAGAAGTTATCTTGCTACCCAAATAACAAAATTCATCTACTACTTTTATTGTCTCATTACCTAATCTAATTCCTTCAGCATCGCCTGATTTTCTGAGATTTCATTCCATTACCTTCGTTTTACTCTTGTTAATGTTCATCTTATATCTTCCTTTCAAGACACTGTCAATTGCTCTTCCAGATTCTCTACAGTCTCTGACAAAATTACTATATCATCGGCAAACTGCAATGTTTTCATTTCTTCTCCCTGCACTTCAATGCTCTCTCCAAATTTTTCCTTCCATTCCTTCAATGGCTGCTCAATGTACAGATTGAACAACATTGGGGAAAGGCTACAACCCTGTCTTACTCCCATCCCAACCTTTGCGTCCCTTTCTTGCCCTTCGACTCTAATAACCGCTATCTGGTTTTTGTATAGGTAGAATATAACTCTTCGCTCCCTATATTTTACCCCTGCTATCTTCAGAATTTGGAAGAGTGTATTCCAGTCGATATTGTCAAAAGCTTTCTCCAAATTATTATGTTATACAATTAAATGTATCAAAAATAGCCGCATGTATTAAATCTGTATTACCATTTCAATTCATCATATTTCGGGGATATTTCACTCTTTACGTTCATGCACAATATTAAGTGTCGCTGCAGAAAGTTTTAAATAGTGTCTTCAGTGATTTTTCGTCTGTCTAGTCTCGCGTTTTCTCAATGAGTGTTTTTAAACGTCACCGTGGCACGAAACTTTTAACGAACTGAATGTATCTTATCACCATTCTAATGTCTCGTTCGCCAAAACCTTCTCATTGTCATTCTTTTTATATTCTCCTAATTTTTAAATTCATTGCATTGTAATGTTAATCTTTATAAGCATTACTGTTCAAGCTTTCGGCTGAAGAGCAGTGCTGAAATTGCTGCACAGCCTGTCGGATATATGGTTTGTTCGAATGTACGTTTGACGTAAAATAACAATAAAGAAAAAAAGCTATTGCTATCAGATCTTCACCAGAAAGGACGTATTTTCTGACGTATAAAAACAGTCAAGAAGAAGCTGGAATAGTCTTCGTGGTAATAATAACATTCATTGCTTGAAATCGCACTGCCGTGTTTTAGAGCCCACTTTAGATTTTACTGTAGTTTTATGATTTTTTGCAAACATTTCGGACAAAAACAATAAAAATATAAATAATGAAAATTATGGACGATACGATTACGACTCTACCATTGTCATAATATCTATGCATCCAACAGGTAATATTCTGACCGTATTTTAACAAACAGCCAAAATTATTTGATATTTGAGTTTGACAAACATCCTCTTTTTCGAACTTTTACCTCTTTAAACTATTGTTATAATATCTTTACCACATTTTCATTATCTGTTTCCGTTAAAATATTATCACTTCTCCGTCTGAACTGCTGATATCTTTAGGAGGGCCAGTCGTGAAAAAAATTGTATCACCTGGTATGCAAGATGTATGAGGCTGGGGAAATACCCTCCGACTTCAAGGAGAATATCGTAATTCCAATTCCAAAGAAAACAAGTGCAGACAATTGTGAAAATTACAGAACTGTCAATTTAATAAGTTATGGTTGCAAAATACTAACACGAATTATTTACAGGATAGTCTAAGGAAAGGGAAACCTACGTTTTTAGCGTTTGTCGATTTGGAGAAAGCTTTTGACAATGTCGACTGGAATACACTTTTCCAAATTCTGAAGATAGCAGAGGTAAAATATGGGGAGCGAAGAGGTATATTCAACCTATACCAAAACCAGACAGCGGTTATTAGAGTCGAAGGGCAAGAAAGGGACGCAGAGGTTGGGAAGGGAGTAAAACAGGGTTGTAGCCTTTCCCCAATCTGTACATTGAGCAGTCAGTGAAGGCATGGAAGGAGAAATTTGGAGAGGGCATTAAAGTGCAGGGAGAAGAAATAAAAACATTGCGGTTTGCCGATGACATAGTGATTCTGTCAGAGACCGCAAAAGATCTGGATAAGCAATTGAATGGGATGGACAATATATTGAGAGGAAGATATAAGATGAACATTAATAAGAGTAAAACGAAGGTAATGGAATGTAAGCAAATCAGGCGATGCCGAAGGAATTAGATTAGGTAATCCTTCCTATACATATTATAAATACGAAAGTTTGTATGTTTGTTACCGCATCACGCTAAAACTACAGCACTGATTTAGATGAAATTTCATATAGAGATTTCTTATGTCTTGGATTAGGACATAGGCTACTTTTCAAAATGCGCCCGGTCAGAGGGCTGATCGCCCTCTTTAATAAAAAAGCTGAGCCAACAACAAATAGAACAACAACGAACAATCAAGATCAGCGACCGCAATGAGCAGAACTACCCAAAAAAAAAAAAAAAAAAAAAAAAAAAAAAAAAAAAAAAAAAAAAAGCCGCGAGGGTTAACGCGTCATGTAATAGATTTCCGTTATTTTGGGCAATGGTTCGGGTCCTGCTATAGTGAAATTTTTATTCTTTGTTATTGTTATCTTTTTTACTTTCGAATATACGAAAAGATTCTTGGATACTGCCAAAACGGCTTAACTGACATAGAATTACATACACAAGAAATCTGAATGTTGGCGTTTATGCCGCATTCATTTTCATTTATTGTAACAAATGAAGGAAGTATGTATATATACTGAAGACTTTAAATAAAATATGCTCTAAGTACCATGTCAAGAAATAACATTGACGTTTTGTGTAGACTGGGATCTAGATACCAAGCCCTATTTTGTGTACAAAGCGCGAACTGCCACGTATAAATAGCGTACGTAAACTGCAACGAAAGTAGTAGCAAATGCACTCAACAGATGGCAGGCGGTACGCTGCAGTTAACATATGAAACGTTATAGATGTTCGAACATTGTGATGTTATCGTAATTCTTTAAAATTGTGTTCTCTTTGGATTTCAATGAATAATACCTTCTTTGGTGATTTCGATTATTTATAGCATTCGAACGTTTGCATTTAGTTCTTTTGTTGGTTCGCTTTGCATTTGTAGGATCTCAACAGTTCATTTCTCCGTTAGATGTCTTTTTTATCTCTTTACTTTTCTCCGTTAGGTTTGTTGTTTATTTCGTTACATTTCTCCGTTAGGTTTGCTGTTTATTTTGTTCCTTTACTTGGCATTTCTTTTCGATTACTGTATTGTTGTTATTGTAGTTACTTACTGTCAGGGGTGCCATCCCACAAGTTGGAGCTGAAGATGGGTGTGCCTGTTTTACTGATGCGTAACTTGGATGCACCACGATTATGCAATGGCACCAGGTTACGCATCAAGGACCGCAGAAGGCATATCGTGCAGGCCACCATCATCACCGGTGGAGCCAAGAGAGATACTGTATTAATACCACGAATTTCCATCATCCCAACAAACTTGCCATTCCAGGTTAACCGGTTACAGTTCCCATTGAAAGTGGCCTTCTCGATTACTATAAACAACAGTCAAGGACAAACGTTAAAAGTGGCAGATATTCATGTGGGCACCCCATGTTTCTCGCACGGACAGCTCTACGTAGGCTGCTCCCGTGTTTCGAGAGCTAGAAATCTCTACATATATTCGGAGAACAAGAAGTCTCGAAACGTCGTTTACAGGGACGTATTGCAATAGATTTTTGGCTCTCCATCCGTTTCAAGACAATTATATATTCCGTGCTAACAATGTCGCAAACAGTCATGTAGTAATTTATGCCCTTTCTTGGCACTTGAATGTCTGACTATTGAACCGCGTCAACACCGCGGGGAGCAGCTAGTGAGACAATAAAAGTAGTAGATGAATTTTGTTATTTGGATAGGAAAATAAATTCTTTTTGTTCAAATGTTTGTTAAGCTTAAGGGACTTAACTACGAGGTCATCAGTCCCTAAACTCACAAACTACTTATGAACTACCTACAACTAAGGACGGCACAAATATCCATGCCCGAGGGGGGATTCGAACCCCCGACCATAGTGGCCGTGCAGACCGTGACTGAAGCGCCTCAGTCCCCTCGGCCACCGCGGCCGGCAAATAAATTCTGATGGCCGGAGTAAAATCAAATGTTCAAATGTTTGTTAAGCTTATGGGACTTAACTACGGGGTCATCAGTCCCTAAACTTACAAACTACTTATGAACTACTTACGAACTAGGACGTCACAAATATCCATGCCCGAGGGGGGATTCGAACCCCCGACCGTAGTGGCCGTGCTGACCGTGACTGGAGCGCCTCAGTCACCTCGGCCACCGCGGCCGGCGCCGGAGTAAAGAAGATATAAAATGCAGGATGGCTACGGGAAGAAAAGCGTTTCTAAACAAGCGAAACTTGTTAACATCCAATATTAATTTAAATGTTAGGAAGTCCTTTCTGAAAGCATTTCTCTGGAGTGTAGCATTGTATGGGAGTGAAACGTGGACGATAAGGATTCAGATAAAAATATGATAGAAGCTTTTGAAATGTGGTGCTACAGACGAATGATGAAAATTAGATGGGTAGATCACGTAACTAATGAGGAGGTGCTTAACCGAATCGGGGAGAAAAGGAGTCTCTGGCATAACCTGACTAAGAGAAGGGATAGATTGGATGGACTCATTCTGAGACATCAATGTATTGTCAACTTAGCATTAGAAGGAAGTGTGTCGGGTAAAAATCGTAGAGGGAGACCGAGGGACGAATACGGTAAGCAGACTCAAAAGGATGTAGGTTGCCGAACGTATTCTCAGATGAAGAGACTTGCACAGGACAGGGTTGTGTGGAGAGCTGCATCAAACCAGTCTGAGGACTGAAGACCACAACAAGAACTCTTGCTTTGGTAGTTTGTCCTAAGTTTATTTTCTTTGCCTGTATTGGTTACAAATTACTATAGCCTGGAAAGAACATAGCGTACATTTGGCGTTCGGAAAGCTGTCACGCGACATCCCTCGCCCGAAACCTTGCCCCGAAACTCTCTATTGCATACATCTTGCTTTCTGTATTTGATTATTTTCTTATTATGAGTCAAACGTTGTCATTTCAATGCAATGGCGCACTGAAGATTGTCAACAACACACCGTTCTTAGGACAATGAATTATAATCTAGTGTCTAAAAATGCCATATTGGCAGTTAACACCTGCCATCGATGGTACGAGAATTACGGATTACTCTCGCAGCTGTTCGGCTTAGCGTAATGGGCGACGAATTAGTTTGTGATGCACGAACATCAGTGGTTCGAAACTTGCCGGGCGCGGTGGCTCAGCGGTCAGAGGGTTGACGACGCGGTAGCACACTGATCTCCGTCAGACGGCCCGCCGCACTGTGTTCACTGAAAACACAAAGAGATTTTGGTCATATGTTAAATATACTCGGGGCAAATCACAAACAATACCCTCACTACGTGATAGTAATGGCGATCCTGCCGATGACAGCGCTACTAAACCAGAGTTACTAAACATAGCTTTTAGAAACTCATTCACCAAAGAAGACGAAACGAATATTCCAGATTTCGAGTTACGAACAGATGCCGTAATGAGTAACATAGAAGTAGATATCATCGGAGTAGTGCAGCAACTAAAATCACTTAATAAGAACAAGTCTTCTGGTCCGGATTGTATACCCATTAGATTTCTATCTGACTATGCTGAAGCGATAGCTCCTTACTTAACAGTCATATACAACCGCTCTCTCATAGAAGGATCTGTACCAAAAGATTGGAAAGTTGCACAGGTCACACCTATATTCAAGAAAGGCAGTAGGAGCAACCCACTAAACTACAGGCCTATTTCATTGACATCAATTTGCAGCAGGGTTTTGGAACATATCCTGTATTCAAATATTATGAATTATCTCCAACAGAACGATCTATTGACCCAAGGTCAACACGGATTTAGAAAATATCTTTCATGCGATACACAACCAGCTCTTTATTTACACGAAGTGATGGGTGCTATCGACAAAGGTTCGCAAATCGATTCCGTATTTCTTGATTTCCAGAAAGCTTTTGACACCGTACCTCACAAACGGCTTTTAATCAAATTGCGTGGTTATGGTATATCGCCCAAAATTTGTGATTGGATAGGGGATTTCTTGTCAGAGAAGACACAGTTCGTAGTAATCGATGGTAAGGCATCGACTAAAATAGAGGGTGATATCGGGCGTTCCACAGGATAGTGTTATTGGTCCTCTGCTATTCCTTATTTACATAAACGATTTAGGGGAAAATCTAAGTACCTCTCTTAGGTTATTTGCAGATGACGCCGTCATTTACCGTCTAGTAAAATCATCTGATGATCAAAACCAACTGAATAAGATATCAGTATGGTGTAAAAATTGGCAATTGACTCTAAATAATGAGAAGTGTGAAGTCGTCCACATGAGTACGAAAAGAAATCCGTTAAACTTTGTTTACAACATAAATCAATCAAATGTGAAGGCCGTAAACTCCACAAAATACCTAGGAATTACTATTACTTCAGACTTAAATTGGAAAGAACACGTAGATAATATCGTTGGAAAGGCGAACCAGAGACTGCGTTTTATTGGCAGAACCCTTAAAAGATGCAACAGAAGTACAAAAGAAACTGCATACACTACTCTTGTCCGTCCATTTTTGGAGTATTGCAGCCCAGTGTGGGATCTTTATCAAATGGGTTTGACGGAGGACATCGAAAGAGTCCAAAGAAGGACAGCTAGTTTCGTATTGTCACGATACAGGAGAGACAGCGTTACGGAATTGATACAGGATCTGGGATGGGAATCATTACAACAACGGCGCTTATCGCTGCGGCGTGGGCTACTTGCGAAACCCCAATCGCCAACATTCTCCTCTGAATGCGAAAATATATTGTTGACTCCCACTTACATAGGTAGAAATGATCATCAGAATAAAATACGAGAAATCAGAGCTCGAACAGAGAGATTCAGGTGTTCTTTCTTCCCGCGTGCTATTCGAGAATGGAATGGGAGATAAATAATATAATGGTGGGTAATGGAACCTCTTAGGGAGGGGACGAAGGCCAATGTGCACTCCATGTGCGTACTGGGTGACTCATGTTGGTACCAATGATGTGGGTCGCTTTGGAACAGAAGAGATACTCTCCCGTTTTAAGCGACTAAGTGGTAAAGACTGCCAGTCTTGCTGGGAAGATGAAGGCAGAGCTCACCATCTGCAGCATGGTAGACTGCAGACCTCTCGAACAGAACCGAGTGGAGGGTCTGAATCAGAGGCTCAGACGGTTCTGCGACCTTGTAGGCTACAAATTCCTTGACTTGCGCTGCAGGATGGTGGGATTCGGGGTTCCACTGAATAGGACAGGAGTCCAACTGCACGCAGAAAACGGCTACATGGGTAGCGGGAGCTGTGTGGCGTGGACTGGTTTCTCAGAGGGCCTCGGGAACACCCTAAAAGGGTCTCAGTCACAAAGGGTACATGTCATAGATAGGTCAAACATGAAAGAAAAACCATTGTTCTAATATTTGTCCCCCAGGGGACTCACTGTTCTTTGGTGAGTACGTGCGTGGCGAGCACGGGCCCCGAGCTAATGCAGTCTTCCTTCCTTCTTTACTTCCCGGACTGCATTTCCTTTCCCCCTGCCCTCCTCTCCTATCCTCACTCCTTCCCCTCCCCACCGGAGGACTGATAACAATAGGAAGTACTGAAGCTCAAATCAATATACAGGGTGTCCAGAAAAGGACTCCCTGATTTCAAAATTAAATATTGAAACGTGAAAGGGGGTTAGCGTACCGAAGGAAGAGATTAAAACCATGTACTCCATTGAACAACGCGTTTTTCTCGTGCTAGAGTACTACAGGTTAGAAGAGAGTTCTACGGCAACAAGGCGAAGTTTTCAAGCGTGATCTAATGTTCCAAAAGGACCCGATGTGAAAACCATTCGTACGCTCTTCGCAAAATTTCAACGAACAGACAGCGTAACTAATAATCTAGTGGGGCATGTTGGCCGCAAGCAAACCGCAGTTACGCCTGAAAATATCGCCACAGTTTCTGGAATTATTCAGCGAACTCCAATGTCATCCGTCCGTAGAATTGCATCAGAGACTGGTTTGAAGCATTCCAGTTTTGTGTCCCAGCCTCGTCGCCGCTTTTTTGTCTCGTTTCCGTCGTAGTGTCGGTGGCCGAGTGGAATGAGACCGACACAGGAATAAAGATAGCACGCTGGTGCAGGTACGGAGGGGAGCAGCCAGAAACTAGAAACACTCGAGTAAATTAGAACGAGATATATATTGAACAGAATTTATACAATATTTAACTTTTACAGAGATCAGTACTGCAGAATGGTGATACATAGTTGTTAGAGGCCTGCCTAGTGCCTGTACGATAGCAAAGTCTTCACTGGTGCCTATCAGATTCCGAAGGTCTTAACTGGTACCTATCTCAGTCCCAAGTGAACGATGTCGTTCAGTGGTGGCCACGAGCGGAGTTGCAGCAGAGGGCGCTCGTGGCTGTCGTCGTAAGAACGCCGCGCCGTGCGTGCATGGCGGCGCGCGGCGAAAGTAGGTGGCGCGCACTTTGGACTTGTGCGACACCACATCCAGCACGCAGAAAATACTGAGATGAGCCAACACATGTTTCCATTCAAAATTCAAACGCACCAGGTCATACCCGTTCGAGCTGTGCAACAAAGGGTTGCCGTTGCTAATCAAATGCTCACAATGATTGATAGTGAAGGATTTGATGTTGGCTGCATATGGTTTACACATGAAGCACACTTCCACCTGAATGGATACGTGAATAAGCAGAACTGGCGATTTCGGGGTGTGAAGCGAAACCCCTGTATTCTCCTAAAGTTATTGAGTGGGCTGCAGTATGAAGCAGAGGCATTATTGGCCCTTTTTTATTCGAGAAACGATCACTGGTGCACGTAACGTTGCAATTTTGGAAAAGTTTGTCGCCACACAGCAAGCTTTAGAGTGTTGCCAGGCTTATGCAAGGCCCGACCACATCGGACCGAACTTCGGAAATCGAGTCATTGCTTTGGAATATCCCAAATTTACTGGTGCAGGCATGGATTGGCCTCCAAATTCGCCGGATTTGACTCCCTGTAACGTTTTTTGTGGGGCACAGTGAAAGACATGGTCTACCCGAAGCATCCCGCCACGATGGACGAGCTTGAATCGGCGATCTCTGTGGCATGTGAATCCATTTCGGTTGAGACACTACGAAATGTGATGGCGAATTTCATTCTTCGTTTGCGCCACCTCTGTACTGCTAATGGTGAACATTTGGAAAACATTGTGATGTGATTGTTTGCAAAGAGTGTTTTCATACGATTTTTTAACTTATGTATGCTGATATGAGCTGTTCAGCGTACAGCACCATCTGTTAGCAGCTTTTGTAACTATTATTTGAAACTGCTGTATATACTTCTTACAGCTTTCACAATAAACATACCGTTTGT
The DNA here is from genome assembly GCA_026315105.1 of Locusta migratoria. Lineage (NCBI taxonomy): Eukaryota > Metazoa > Arthropoda > Insecta > Orthoptera > Acrididae > Locusta > Locusta migratoria. Next base: position 96,259,444 of record CM048753.1, on the reverse strand, counting down.
TGCATTCCTCTATCGATCTCTGTTTTCGAGATATTTAATTTTGAAATCAGGGAGCCCTTTTCTGGACACCCTGTAGATAGCGAAGGCTGGCTAAAGCCAGGGATAAGTTCAGCTGATATTTTTACGAGGATACAAATGGTGTTAAGAAAGGACACAGTGAATAAAATAGGTGGTGCTGTATTTATTGCTGTCACAAGTGTTTTATCCTGTAACAAAACTGAAGGAGATAGTTCTTATGATTTGGTACAGGTAGAGCTTATAACTAAAAACCGGAAGAAATTAATAATTGGTTCTTTTTATCGACTCCCTGACACAGACGATTCGGTTGCAGATATGTTCAAAAAATGCTTGGATCAAATTTTAAAAACGTACGCAAAGCATACAATTTTAAATGGTGGTGACTTTAACTTACCCTCGATAAATAGACAAAAATAAGAGCAAGCATAAAATATTTTCCGAAAATTATATCCAGCAATTAGTTCATGATCCCACTAAAACAGTAAATGGTTGTGAAAACATACTTGTCCTGTTATCGACAAACAATCCGGAGCTAGTCAAGAGCATCAAAACAGACACAGGTATTAGTGAACACGGAGTTGTCGTAGCGAGACTTAATACTAGACTTTCCAAATCCACTAAAACTAAAAGAAAAGTATATTTATTCACAAAGACAGATAAATATTCGATTAAAGCTTTCCTGATTCACAGTCTCCAGTCTTTCTAAACATGTAAGTGTAGATAAGATGTGGCTTACATTCAAAGAAATAATATCGACAACCATTCACAGATTTATTCCAAACAAATTAACAAAAGAGGGGGCTGACCCGCAGTGGTACACATAACAGGTTTGAGCACTGTTGCAAAAGCAAAGAAGAAGAAGAAAGCATGCCAAATTTAACCCTTAAATGCATGGTCGGTTGTAATGTTGTTTTATCAGCATCTAGTGGGAATTTTGTGAACTAACACGTGTTTAACAGATGCAGCAGAGTTTGTAGAAAGTGTCTGTGGTGTTTGTTGTGTTTGAGGGGGCGATTCTATTTACACTTCGGTAAAATCAGACTGACGTCATTATGACGTAGCCACACTATCGACGTCCAGAAGAGCGGCGCATCGACTTTTGCGATCGTTCGAGACGCTGCTTTTGGGCGCGAACAGTACAAACAGTCGTTGATTGTCTGAACTAGCATGTTGCAGCAACTTGGCGGTAGATGAGTACCCAGTTTTACGAAATGTTTTACCTCATGTTCGCAGAGCCTCTGTAACAAATGACTGTATTAATATCCAGCTCATTTGATTTATAGTTTCGGCGAAAACATACATATACCTACGGCGACTATATGTTGTTTTTGTATGTCGCATATTTTGACATGTCCAAGTACACATTGTCGCTTCATAGCCTGGTAACCGTATTTTGTCCTCTTAGTTTAACGTAGACTCCATACTACAATGCAACTCGGTAGCATTTTTCGCTTAGAGAAAAGTTTCCATTAGTTTTAAACACAACCTTCACAAATGGCCACGATGACAACATCAGATTTGGCTGAATAACGTTTCAGAGCTTACAGTGTAGGTCCTTTTTCGGAAAGTTTACAGCTTCCTACTTTCAAAAAAAAAGAAAGCAAAGTAATAGCTTCCGACACGGTAATGAATATACCAAATGAAGATATTATCAGCTACTCCTTTAATTCGTCTGCTACAATTGCAACCGCAGTTTTGGGTCCAGAACGATCACATTAAGTCGATCATGGCTCCAGTCGTCTTCGATAGTATGGATACGTGATAATGACGTCACGTCTGATTTTACCGAAGTGTAAATAGAATCACCCGTGTTGAGGTGGGCTGCAGTGTTAACTTCTGTTAACATCTTTTCTTCTGTTTAGAGAAAACAGCAGATAGTGCAGATTTTGACGTTTTGTTTTCCATACAAAGAGGCATTTTTGAAGGAGGAAAAAATCACACCAGTTAAGACAGGTATGGGGAACCATAATAAGCACAAACATTAGCTTATACTATCCCACTTTACAAATTATATAACACGTTTCTGTATGTTGCATTCTTGCTTTTGTTGGAAAACTAGCAACATAGGATTTTTTTTTACTATTTTTGTCGTTGTCTGTACAACTTGCAAGACACAAAAATATTTTTTTAATTAAAAACATCATGCATTTAAGGGTTAAATGGGCACAGAGTCCCAAGACAAGTCTTTTATTGAAACTTGAAATATACCTCTAACTTCAATGCGAGGAGCTTATAATAGTTTCCACGACGAATTCCTGTCACGTAACTTGGTAGAAAATCTAAAACATTAGCGGAAAAACACAAACAATACCTTCACTATGCGATAGCAATGGAGATGCTACGGATGATAGCTATGTTACAGCAGAATGGCTAATCACAGCTTTCCGAAATTTCTTCACCAAAGAAGACGAAGCAAAGACTTCAGAATTCGAATCGAGAACAGCCGCCAGCAAGCGTAATTTAGAAGTTGACACCCCTGGGATATTAAATTAACTTAAATCACTAAACAAAATCACGTCTCCCGGTCCACATCGTGTACTAATTAGTTTCCTTTCGGAGAGTGCTGACGTAATAGCTCCATAACAAGCTATCATATACAACCGGTCGCTTAGAGGAAGTTCCGTATCCAAACACTGGAAAATTGTACAGGTCACTCCAATATTCAAGAAAGGCAATAGGAGCGCAAAATTACAGGCATGTATCACTGAAGTCGGTTTGCAACAGGAGTTTAGAAAATACACTTTCCTCAAACGATATTATGAACTACCACGAAGGGGTTGACCCATAGTCAACACGGATTCAGAAAGTATCGTTCTTGAGAAACACAGCTAGCTCTTTACTCACGTGAAGTGATCAAGTGCTATCGACTGGGGATCTCAAATCGATTCCATATTTCTCGATTTCAGGAAGGCTTTTGACACTGTAACTCACGAGCGTCTTATAATCAATTTGCGTGCTTATGGAATATCGCCACAGTTATGCTATTGAATTCGCGATTTACTGTCAGATAGGACACAGTACGTAGTAACTGAAGGGACGTCATCCAGTAAAACAGAAGTGATATCTGGTATTCCCTAGGGAAGTGTCGTAGGGCCCTTACTGCTCCCTATTTTTATAAACGATTTATAAGATAATCTGAGTAGCTCTCTTATGTCCGGTTTCTGGAAAACTATAGCTACCGTGCTGTTAGCTACCGTCACGTTATAATTTAACATGCCAGATAACTTCCTTGGGTTTCCCGTAGCTGATTTCAACGACCGTTAGTTAACTATGAGGTAACTGTGCCTTCTGTCGAATCAAATAGTACGTCTCAACAGATAACAGATGGCACTACTAACGAAAATCGCAATAGGGTATTTGACTGTTTTCTGGAAATCGTTTTAAATTGTTAATTATGTCATATTATGGTCCGAACATGCTTTTTTACCTCGTGGATTGCAGTACTTTTTTTTTTCAAAAAAAGAAATGAAATTCAAATAATTTGAAAGCCCGCTAAAACGCTAAATTTGAGTCACGTGATGCCTGTGACGTCATACTACATGCTGCTGCTGCTGCTGCTCTCGTAAGATAAGCAAATACATATGTCCACTGAGTAAGGCAGCAGGACACAGTATTTCGACGAAAAATATGATGGAATATAAAAGTTTTACTAAACACAAATAAAATAATGTAAGCTTTTTCTTCTGCACAGGGCTCTACCAAGCAATTTTCATTGCAAGTGAATAACGTTTCAACTTATTAGCGTTTTCTTTTTTTATTAAAGCATGGGGTTTCGTATGTGGACGAGTAAACGTAAATGGATTAGTTTGTAGTGTCAAAAGTAGTGACACATTCAAATCAAACCAAATCTTGAATATGTAAGGAAAATACTGATATGCATGGCAGAAAGTTTACACACAGTCGCAAACATTCACTCACAAAAACAACAAACCAGAAAAGCGCTGTAATTTCGGCGCTTTAAATTTATTGCATCGTGTCTCGCTCGCAATGTTTACGTGAAAGTGCGTTACTAACCTACGAGCGATATGAAAACACCGCCGAAGCAATCCGCTGTCCCTGTTCTAGACTATAGATATATTGTATAACTATACACAAGGCATTTTTGCTGTATTTTACAGGTTCTGATGTTTCACTTTGCACCAGTATTGAAGTAGTTAAATAAAATTACTCCCTTAACTGCGTGCTTTACTGGGTTAAACAATCCCGGCGGCTTCCTGTGAGCCGGCCGCGGTGGCCGAGGTGACTGAGGCGCTCCAGTCACGGTCAGCACGGCCACTACGGTCGGGGGTTCGAATCCCCCCTCGGGCATGGATATTTGTGCCGTCTTAGTTCGTAAGTAGTTCATAAGTAGTTTGTAAGTTTAGGGACTGATGACCCTGCAGTTAAGTCCCATAAGCTTTACAAACATTTGAACATTTGATTTGCTTCCTGTGACTGTGTTGGCAACAGATGCTGAATAGCGAGAATCATGAGACGTCGCCATTAGCCAGTCGCGTGACAGCGCAAATATTTTGTCGTGAAACCTTTGATTTACGAGGGCAATTACTTTTACTGACCGGACAAGGGTACATACAAGAATCATAGAACAGGAACAGCATTATTTATTTACGTCATGTCTGTACGATACACTAATGTAGTCATTCTATGTGGTCTGAATATCTGGACAAAGATTTTCTATCGTGTTGTTGATGTTGTCAACATAATCATTTGAGGCCGCTTGGATAGAAGATAAAATTTCACCCTTTATTGCATAATATGGTGACTTCAGATTAAGTCTGCTGACATCAACAAATAGGGTACTTTTTTCCAATGGCATAAAATATCTTCTCGAAATAATTAGCTTTAAAATGTAGGTATGCGTTACTTACAATGCAGTTTTCACGTTTCTTATTTCTGGCACGTAAAACTTTGAATTGTTTTTAAAGAATGAAGACACCATAATTGCATAAACTTTAGGGAGGTTCCCGCTGTCAACCTTCACATAACCGTCTTCCATTGTGGCATAAAAACTGTAAACGCGTTTAGATCACGAAAAACTGAACTTAAAGCTGCGAAATGGAGGAAACGCGTACAATAATACAGCTCCGACTTCTAGTTGCCGCGCTGTAGGTGTTCTATGACGTCACCAGTAGTTCAGCCAATAACAGAGCGTTTCGATCACGTGATCTAAGCCTGAAATTTGATGATATTTAAGCTTTAATTGCGTAAAAATAACAGATGTTTTGTAAGAATTACGAGCGAAAATGCTGTCTGAATGTTATAATCATTCAGAATAACAACAATTCGAACTATATTTTTAACACAGCAAAATACCCAATTACTCGAATTTTATCGATTATTAAGGGAAATCGGAGACGCGTCTTATTAGTTTGTATAGCAGTTACGAGTTTTCTGTTTGTTTTCAAAGGCGATGGGCGACAAGCGCGGAAAAAAAATTGACTCTATTTGAGAAAAATCTTTTGACCGACTTGATTTTAGAAAGGAAAGTAGTTATAGTAAATTAAAAGGCAGATGGTTTGACTATTTTGAAAAACAACACGCCTTGGAAGTTGTCACAGAACTGTACAATTCGTTAAACAGACAGGAGAGAAAACGGTAAGGCCACTCACAGAGCTGTATTCTTTTTTAAAAAGAAAAACAGGACAAACAACAACGGACAGGGTTAACAATAAAATCATACGTATTATTTCTGTTGTCAACATATATTTTTATGAATTTAAGTTTTCCTCTTCCCATTGTTCTGTGAATGTGACATTACTTTTCACAACGCAGACTTGTCAATTTACGTCCACCCATCCACCTACCGGAGCCCCATGTTGTAATAACAATAACAAAAAAACACTAATCACTTGGAACAATGACTGATCGTAATGGCAATTGCATGGCAGAACATTATTGCAAAGGGAAGTATCTTTATGCTTAATTGAAAGTTTTATTATGAGAGCATGGCTTTGTGATTTGGAGGTGGTAAAATTTTACATCCAGATCGGCGATCGCGAGAGATAACGTTGGCCACTGTTGCTCAGTGTCGAGAGGGAGATGCAGCTAATACTAACGTCACCCGTTGTCAACATTATCTCTCGCGACCGCCGAGCGCGATGTAAAATTTAACCCGGAATGCTGTTTCCGCGTTTTTCCCCGTTTGACCCTGGCAATGTCATTGGTCAGTATTTTTATTATTATTATTATTATTATTATTATTATTATTATTATTATTATTATTATTATTCTGAAACGCATATGAAATTCGCTCTCATTACATAGATCAAATGGTTGTCATCTAACACGAAAAATGCGTCGTGGTGTTTCAACAGTGCCGAGTACAGCTAAGCTTTCTTCTTGTGAACAACTGTCCGAAGCAAGCTTTCTTCTTATGAACAACTGTCCGAAGCATCAGAAGAAAAAGGCGGTGACGACGATAATGACAGAATTTCCATTCTTCAGCTTCATAAATTCTAAAATTGTATGAAAATTATACGGGATCCAGTCGTAAAGACAAAAACAAATTACTACTGCTAAATAACTTGTGGACTTGCGTTTGGAAGCCCACTAGCGCTACGTAGCGGATATAGTTAAAACTAAAGTTAACGTGTAGGTAACCCCAGGGGAAAGCGCATTTATCTTTAACGGACAGGTAACTACGGCTGTGACGGTAACTGTTGTCTCGGAAACCCATTTTGTACTTAACGTTCAGGTAACCCACAGAGTACTATAACGGGACAGATAACCACTGTTTCGGAAACCGACCATTAGACTGTTCGCGATTGGTGCTATCATTTATCGGTTAGTTGTCACCAGAAAATCAAATGCAACTTCAAAAAATGATTTAGATAAGATATCTGCATGGTGCGATAACTGGCAATTGACCCCAAAAATTTAAGGTGTGGAGTCATCGATATGAGCACTAAAAGAGTTTCCGTTAAACTTCATTTATACGATAAATCAGTCAAATCTACAGGCTGTAAATTAAACTAAATACCTAGGAATAACAATGAAGAACAGCTTAAACTGGAAAAAAATTATGTACAAATGCTTATTCTTCAATGCAGTCTTAACCAGAATGTTATCATAATATATAATTTTGTGGAAAAACTCCTTAATTCAATGAAATAAATCACGATTTGCGATGTTATGGCATCACTGTATTAGGTTTAGATGGAATACCAAACTGTGTCGAATGAAAATTTCCGTTTGCCACAGTTTGGTACTCCATCTAAACATAATACAGTGATGCCATAACATCGCAAATCGCGATTTATTTCATTCATTTCAACGCTGCAGTTCGTCAAATATATATATATATATATATATATATATATATATATATATATATATATATATATATATATATATATATATATATATATATATATAACTCCTTAAATCGTTTACAGAAATCGAATTTATCGATGTTATCATAATACACAATTTTGTGTACCTTTGTAAGAGAACACCTGTCGCTGTATCTTACAGTTTGATTTAACGTAATGTATATATTGTCTTAAATTTGTTTATTTCATGTATTTTTCATTTCTTGTATGCTATATATATTTCTTATGTAACGTCATTTTCTATATTGAATCATTTAGTGTAAACATGTACTATATGTGTAAACCCGCATGAATGCACTGACATTCTTATGCTGTATGTTAGCAATGCGCCAGAGAAAATGTTGAACCTGTTGTAAAGACTGTCTTTGGTACAGAAGTAGTAGCTGTGAGTGTCGCGCTGCTGAAGCAGTCGCGGAGCGGACTCGCCAAAGTAAACACATAAATGTTTTGTTGATGGTGCAGAGGCACGGTAGGCGCAGTGTGGCGCGAGTTTAATGAAGTAGCAAAGTTGCAATAAGCCTGAGAGGCGTACTGTTTAATGTATTAAACGAAGTGCGAAATAAGTTTATTTATACTCGAAAGTGATCAGAGTAATGTTTTTTCATGTGTGCAAGAAAAGTAATTGTTTGGTATCAAGTCTATTGTCACCGAGTGTGATCGTGGTTGTAGTAAGAGTACCTATTGTAATCATATCTGTCTTGTATGGACTTCACGACGAAGACGACGAAAGCAGATGAGTACTTTTGTAACATTTTATTTTGTATGTATGTAAATGTAGTGTCAACCCAATCAGAACTTTGGTTCAATTATACATGACTTATTTTGAAACCAGTCTTAATTTTGTAAGTAGTTGTAGTCACCCCATTATCACCATTATTAGATTATGTTGATTATGCAAGCCTGTATATTGACTAACAAGTTCAATCATTTTCAAAGTAATTACGATCAGTTTTAAACAAATTGCTAGACGCGTTAAAGAATTGCTAAACGTGTTACAACCAAAGAGACTAGTAATTAAAGTGCAAGAGAGTTTGCAAGTAAAGTAAAGTTGGTTTCATTTATGTAGAAAGTAACCAGGCTAACAGTAGTCAAAGTATTATAGTTGATTAACCAGACTTGACGGAAGTAAATTTTTTATGAAATACGTTAAATGCCAAACTCTGCTCAGCCAGTTACACGCGTACGCTACCCAGGCAGCCGGCCGCGGTGGCCGAGGTGACTGAGGCGCTCCAGTCACGGTCAGCACGGCCACTACGGTCGGGGGTTCGAATCCCCCCTCGGGCATGGATATTTGTGCCGTCCTAGTTTGTAAGTAGTTCATAAGTAGTTTGTAAGTTTAGGGACTGATGACCCCGTAGTTAAGTCCCATAAGATTTACAAACATTTGAACATTTTTTTTGCTACCCAGGCACTGGAACCAATAAAAAAGTTTATGTAAAGTTTTATAAGGAACTTGAATGCTTTAAACAATAATATCAAAATTATTGAGAAGTTTGACTGTAGTATTTGTGAAGCTTATTGCACCACGGAGTTTCACTGTATTGAGCTATTATCATTGCAATCAGAGTCTATCTGCTACTACAATTTTGATTATAACACGAACACGCCATCACCACTACATGAATTCTGACACATTTATTAGTGAAGTTGTGCTGTTCGTGAATCGTAAGAGGTGCTAGTTGGAGGCTGTAGTCAATGCTAAGTCAGATAGGGCCAAGCTTAAATTATTTACCACAGTGACTGTTTCAGGTTAATTAATATCTTTTTTTATTCAAAATTTTAACTTTCACTGCGAAAGTGTTGTTGCGACCCATTAGTTGTGATTTGGTGCAACATTCAATAACGAAATTATTATTACTAGAGTATATTATTACGCATTCTAAATTTTGAGATTATTAGACGACCTCCAACAGGCAATTTTCTTACACCTTCCACCTTCACTACCATGTATATAATAGAAAGACCAGAAGTTGTTTGATTGTTAAAATCAATGCTTCATTTCAGCTCTAAATGAGAAAAATTGTTGCTCTCATTGACGACAACTCTGTTATGTACTAGGGGCAGAAGTATTAGATGTCAGTATCGAAACACAACACAGCAGAGATAGGGACACGCATAGTCGACGTTATCCACGGTCTGTGGCTACAAAAAGCAACCAGCTGTGTAAATCGTAAACAGACTCACCTCCCACGGTAACAGCCACAAGCAGCTCCGCTCGCCGCGGCGACTGCAGACAGACTGAGCGCCTTCGGCGGATGGCCGTGCTTGGGAAACAGCAGGAACGACGGGATGCTGTTACCGCGAACCGCGAAGCAAGGGACTTCCTCGTCAGTTTGACGCTAAATGTGACGAGAATAACTCAAGTCGTCATCACGGGGGAAGTCAGAGTCTTTCCCTAAACGAGGCCGCCGATCAGCCTGTAGGGAGCGACAAGGGTGTCCCGTCTTTACCCCTCCCCCAAATTTTTCTTCTTAATCTAGACACAATGGAAGTTTTCTACTACTAACATGATTTTTAACCCTTTCGATCCCAGAGTTTATTAATTTACTAGCCTAAACCCGCGGCTCCGCTCGTGTGTTTGTTGATTGTGATAGATAAGCTATCTTTCAGTAGTGTGATATGAGGTTTTGGTTTTGAAGGATGAAATGAAATACAATATCTTCTTTAGAAACAGTTTTTAATCAACACTATCAGGAAAGTAAGTAGTGTACATCAAATCACACATAAAAATGCACTCGTTTCGAAGAATCCAATCACAATAATGATTGTAATAATATCACAGATCGATCACTTGATGTAATGCGCGAAACGTCAAATCGATTTTTTTAAAGAGATGTATTAAAAGATATTTCCTTTTTACTGCTTTACTTATTTATTCTTATATTTCCTTATTCGTTTGCTTATCGTTACAGACAAAGAGCTGAAGACATTGTAGAAGGCATAGACCAAAGATATGGTCTGTGGCATCACGTTTCGCTGTATGTAACCTCCTTTCTATAGAGTCACAAACGTCATCGCTGGCCTTCAGTCAGAATTTTTTAATAGTTTGACGACTTTCAACCACCATATCTTCCATCCCCTTATAGCTATCGGCATGGAACTGCTATGGTATAGAACGGGAGACTTCGGACAACAATTACACACAGACCATTCGTTTGCGTTCTTTAGTTTTCGCTGCAGAGCGAAATATTAATACACACACACGTAGAATTTTATATAACTTTCCATCCCTATATACTTCACCCTTTTATCATTACCAACCCTCAAGCAACAATGCAACCAATAAAACCATTTTCAAAGAGTAAATATAATTTTCGAAGAGTAATTATTGTTCCGCATTTCGCGTTATATTCTTCGAATTACTACATATCTATCAGATGGCTATAAAACCGTGGCTAAAACCTTCATCAGGTATAAATTAGTAACGGTACAAATATTTAAGTCTCTGCGTCTTGTCGTTCGGACGTGATAAGCGTACACCGAACAGAATTAACATTAATATATATTGATAAATAGCTACCCAATCGCCAGAAAACCGTGCCTAAAGCCTTCCCCAGCTTCAGACGTCATAAACGTACAGCGCACAGACATTCACATTTATAGATATAGATGATCGAAATATTTCTTTGCTTATTTTTATACATAATGATTGTCATCATTCGGGAGGATATGTTTCTTTTATCGTAACTAACTTTCGAACTGTTTGCTACTAATTTAGACATCTGACGATCAGAGGCGCCGACTATTGAAAATCAGTGTGCGTGCTCTATATCACGGTTCACAAATGTTCGAAACCAAACCTCTTGAAAATCATGTTCATGCATTTTTGAATTAGTAATACTAGATAAAAGTAAATAGGCAGTTGTATGGCCTTTTAAAGATACAAGGAAGGAGGAGGAGGAAGAAAAGGCATGGCTGCATTAGGACACTACAATAAAGCGATCTAATTGGCCGAAGTGGATATTTGGATATAAGTAACACCCGAAAACTTCTACACGATCAATGAAATAATTTTTCACTGTACACTAATCTAACACTATTTGTGCGAGTCTATTCTTACAAAAGCGTTTGGTAGAACACCATCACCAAGGTTTAAAGAAATCTTTGAAATATTTTGAGATTTTGAAGTCCGACATCAAATTTTTCTGCTCAGTTCCAAGCAACAGCTGTATACTTCATCGAAACTTTCATCGTTTCGAGATAACTTCGTGACATCTCTGACAGTATTATTATAGTCCAAGGTTTTTTTTTAAGCCTGAGAGAAAAGCATTACAAATTTCAACTGAATCTATAATTTTAATAACAAGGAAAGTGACAAAGATAATGAAAAACGATTAACTTTAGCATCAGCATCAGATTCTTCAAGCTAAATTCCTGAAATAACACAATTGAATGTTCATAAATACGTACACCTGAAAGGTCAAAAGGACCGACGTGCTTCAGGATGAATAAAGCTAGCATAGTGGGTAAAACACGGACACTCATTACTACTCGCTTGGGGACCTGCGGACAAAACTGATCATTTCTTTCACGTATGAAATATCGTCTGTCGCTATGGTCACGTTTTGCATTGCCTCTTGAGTAAAAAGGTAGGTTTTGATTTATCCCGGTTTTTTTATTTATTTATTTATTTATTTATTTATTTATTTATTTTTATTTTTTGCCCACGTTATGTTACGGTAGTGGGGCTTTGCGATCGTCTTTTGACAGCTCACAATTTAAATAAAAATAACGGCTTAACCATCAACCTGACACGAAAATTGAATAACCGAATTTGTAGAGGAGAAAATTCTCTACAACTTTGCTGTCTTATGTTTATTTATTTATTTTTTTTTTTTTCATATCTCGTATCGTTTCAGAGATATTTGCAAAAACAACGGCGATTTTGGATTGTATGTCTGTCTGTCCGTAACGTGTTCCACGTTTTTATGACGAACCGTTCAACCGATCAGCACTAAATTTTACAGACATGATTGTAGGCCGCCAGAGACCAGAACCTCCCTTTTTTAATTTTTTCTGACAAAAAATACGGTAGTAATACCAAAAAAAGCCGTTTGTAATATAATTGTAATTGCAAACGAACCGTTCATCTGACACGAAAATTGAATAACCTAATTGGTAGAGGAGAAAATTCTCCACAACATAGCTCCCTTATGTTTTCTTTTTTTTTTTTTTTTTTTTTCACATCTCGGATCGTTTGAGACATATTTGCAAAAATAACGGAGATTTGACACCGTCCATTGAATTAACGAAAACCAGACGCTCGGAGATGTCACGTGACATCCTCGCCCAGAACTCTCTCTGGCATACGCCATCTTGCGTTGCCTATTTGATGATTTCAAAGCAATGGCGCACTGTAGAATTAACAAAAACACATCGTTCTTCATACGGTAAATGATAATCTACTGTCTACAAACGCCATATTAGCAGCAATTAACAACGGCGACCAATAGTATGAGATTACAGAACTCAACTTTAGATTGATTGCCGTAGCGTAGTGGGCAAGGCGTTGGATTATGAAGCTTGGGAAGCCAATAGTCGGTGGTTTGGAACCTGCTACTACCTAATTTTTTTTTCCTAAAAGGGTTTCAACACTCTTATTAATTATGTTTTTATTATTTAGTTTATTATTTTCGTGCAGAACGTTTGCAAAAACGTATAAAACTACAAATCTAAAGTGGGCCGTAAAACACGTCAGTGCGATTTTCAAGGCCTCTTTCACACGGGAGGCCGTGCATCCAGCTGCAGAGAGCTGAAGCGATTCGCGTTACATTGGGCCTTGTGTTACGCGGCCTTTCACACGACAGATGCAGAGCTTCGACATGGGCTCAGTGAGCCGCAGTCAGTGTTGCCAACTCACGGTAATTTTTTCCGTCACACCAACACCCAAAATTCCGTCAAAATCCGTCAGAATTAGATATCTCTGTATTTTCTTTCGAAATAAAGAGAAATGCATTTTAAAATATTTACTTTGTTTATGCGTCATAAAATTTTTTAAAAATCTATGAAAATTAGGTAATCCCTTGCAGAAATAAGATAAAATTAAAATTTATACTACACATAATACTCTTTTCTCCGTTTACGAGTGGGACAAGCATTTAAAAATCTGTCAAATACAGGCAATGTACTGATCTCGGTATTCAGAATTCCCCGAACTAACTCGTAAAGCAAAGTACATCATTGTTAGCGTGCTGCTGCTGCTGCTGTTACTGAGACGCGTGTCGACCCTTTGCATCCAGACAAATTAGAGCCATATGACACCGTAACATTGATTTTACTTAGTTTTCCAGTAACCGGAGTTGTTTATTGTTGGTTTTTAGCGAAAAAATACGTTAATATACTATGCTAGTGTCTTACAGGCACAGGAAGATTTGCATCTGTAATAGCTTTTACAAAATAAAAGTTATTTTAGTCTTAAAAATTATATTACACCAGCAATATCAGTAAAAAAGTAAATTTGTAACAATATCCGTCAAAAAATCCACCAACCGTCAAAGCTAAATTTTATCCGTCATACAACTTGAAATTCCGTCAAATTTGACGGGGAATCCGTCAAGTTGGCAACGCTGGCCGCAGTGTAGCTTGTCAAGTGAATCGCCTACTCCTCGCTTTAAGATGGGGACTAGAGTTGTGGCGATTCGTCAATGAGTCGTTCATTTGAACGAATACAAATAAAGAATCGTAGGAATCGAATCGTGATTCAGACGAATCGTCGTCCAAAAGAATCGTCTGTCTCGTGACGATTCTTAAGTTCCAAAGATTCACGACTCGAAGGCGACTGCCGAATCTTGCCGAATCGTGCCGAATGCCGGAGAGAAGAGGGGGGACGAATCGTCGTTCAAAAGAATCGCCTGTCTAACGATGATTCGAAAGCAAGTGGCAAATCGTGCCGAATAATTACGAAAGCCAGAAAGCGTGTGAACAAAGGAAGCACAGAACGCATATCGTGAGCTGTTAATTATTAGCCTATTCACAAATTACACATGACAGAAACAAAACGCAGCGAAATACACAGCTGTCAATACATAAGAATATAAATCTTTTATAAAGTTTACATATTATGTATTTATACGAGCAATCCTTACACATTTATATTTCGCGTATTTTGTGTTTAAAGAGGTTGTAGCTTTTCGAGTTCATCCCCGCAAGTTGTAGTTTTTGTAAATACTCAATTTTACAAAAATATTCTTTTTATATAAAAACGCGGTTTAAAAAATTATTTAAAGCCATCTCAAAAATCTTTTTTTACCATTTTGGTTTTTACATTATCAGCTTTCCCGAAAGAAACCGATTTTACAAAAAAGAAACATTTTAATAAACGTGAATTTCTTGCACCTCGAAATAAAATGTTCAAATGTTTGTAGAGTCTAAGGGACTTAACAACGGGGTCATCAGTCCCTAAATTTACAAACTACTTATGAACTAGCTACAACTAAGGACGGCACAAATATCCATGCCCGAGGGGGGATTCGAACCCCCGACCGTAGTGGCCGTGCAGTCCGAGACTGAAGCGCCTCAGTCCCCTCGGCCACCGCGGCCGGCTCACTTCGAAATAAATTTAATATTTAGAGAAGGATTTTTAATTTTGATGTTTATTTCGTGTTTTCTTAAACTAATTGATTTTACATAAGTATTTTATAATGATTGAATGTCTGTTAATTACCATAGGTTTAATTAAATATATATATAAATAGCCGAAATATTCTAACAGAACGAAAAAAAAGATTACAGTAGGACCTTCAGTAAACCTACAACGCTACTAAATGAGCTATTATGACAGCAGAAATAGTTGGTAGTGTAATATGTTTTTATAACCGCTCGCTAAACTTCAGACTATTTTCTGGAGAATTTTTGAGAGCTGAATCGAATGGCTTTGCCTCATTTTTTTAACTCTGAACTTTACGCACCATAAATATTTAAAAATTCCGATACCCCTATTGTCACCTTTTCGGCATTTTGTAAGAATCGTGCCGTCGCAGACCAGAAAGAATCGTGAACGAATCGTAGGAACAGATGCAGAAGGTTAAGTTCCAACAGCCATGACACAGACATGTATTGCCATCTATGAGCAAGATGTAGAAGTATGAATCGCGTCAATGCAGACAAAAGAATCGAGAAGGAATCGTAGGAATCGATTCGCAATGTGGGATTGAATGGCAAGAATCGATTCATAAAAAAGAATCGTGTTGCACAACTCTACTTTACACGGAGCCTTATGGGAGCGTCCACACGGGATACAGGGAGCCGCTTGTCGCCGTTACGGTACACATTATTGATTCAGCGTCACCATTGTTTGCGTCCATTTACCGGTGTATTTCACTATCAAAGGTCTGTCGTGTCCAGTGTTGCCAATTGGAGGGTAATTACCCGCTTTTCTGGTAAAATCATGGTCGGTAGATATTTTGGAGGGTAAATTGAAATGGCGGTTATTTTCCGGGTAATTTCATAATTTTGACAGCAAAACTTTTAGAATGAAACTTCACTCTGCAGCAGAGTGTGCTCTGATATGAAACTTCCTGGCAGATTAAAATTGTGTGCCGGAACCGGGACTCGAACCTGGGACCTTTGCGTTTCGCGGGCAAGCGCACTACTGACTGTGCTCTCCCGACACGACTCACGATGCCCCCTCACAACTTTACTTCCGCCAGTACCTCGCCTCCTACTTTCCAAACTTCAAAGAAGCTCTCCTGCAAACATGCAAGACTAGCACTCCTGGAAGAAAGGATATGGTAGAGACATGGCTTAGCCACAGCCTAAGGAATGTTTTTTTAATCTGCCAGGAAGTTTCATATCAGCGCACACTCCGCTGCAGAGTGAAGTTTCATTCTGGAAACATCCCTTAGGCTGTGGCTAAGCCATGTCTCCACCATATCCTTTCTTCCAGGAGTGCTAGTCTTGCATGGTTCGCAGGAGAGCTTCTGTGAAGTTTGGAAAGTAGGAGGCGAGGTACTGGCGAAAGTAAAGTTGTGAGGCGGCATCGTGTCGGGATAGCACAGTCGGTAGTGCGTTTGCCCGCGAAAGGCAAAGGTCTCAGGTTCGAGTCCCGGTTCCGGCACACAATTTTAATCTGCCAGGAAGTTTCAGCAAAACTTTTGTTTGTATTCAAATCGTACTACTTTTTAATGTTGTTACAGACGCGGTATGAGTAGGGTTGCCAGATGTCAAAGCTCAGAAAAGAGAACAATTCCAGAGTTACACAAAAATGAGCATAAGCACTATGATTTTAAATTATCATAAGCTGAGTCATGTTGTATTTTTACATATGTAATTCATTTATCTGGACGCCTCGCAACTTGTATTACATGCTAATTACCAGCCGCGATGGAGTAGCCGAGCGGTCTAAAGCGTCTCGCTGCAGAGCGCGCGGTTGCTCGCCGTGGAGGTTCGAGTCCTCCCTGGGGCATGGGTGTGTGTGTGTATGTCCGTAGGTTAGTTTTTACCTAGGTTTAAGTAGTTTGTAAGCTACGGACTGATGACCACGCAGTTTGGTCCGATAGATTTACAAACATTTGAACATTTTACTAATTACCAACCCTAATTATTTCAAATTCTTGAAATCTTAATTTGAGCTTGACGAGCGGACGACATCAAAAGATGATAATCTAGGGGAAATAATACAGTGTTGGATGACAAGTTAAATTCTATAGAGTAGCATTTATGAGAGTTCAAAAGATTGTATTTATGCACTTGCAAATTGAATGAGTTGTATAACTTACAAGAGGACATTTCCCCATTTTGCAAAAAATCCGCCAGACCATTTGTAGGGTCCAAAAAAAAAGAAGGGTTATGTCCGGGTAAAAGAGGACGTCTGGTAACCCTAGGTACGAGAATATCATAATTCTGACATGTGTAAGGCGGCCAGCCGTCCCGGATTCTGCGGCAAAGTCCCGCGTTGGGAGACTCAATAAAACTGTCCCGCAAAATGCCTGATTTGTTCCGCATGTCCCGCATTTTGGTAATTTTCATATTCCACCGACTGCAGATTATTCCCACGTATCTTAAGCATAAGTTCATATCCCGAATCGGATTTATGAGTGTGATTATATGCAGTAACTGTCGTTGGCTAGTGTACATAAAAACAGAATTCCTTAGTGTAGCGTTGCTTTGAAAAGACAACGTGTAAGTTACAATAAGAAAATCATCAAATACGCGTGGAGTGTCACGTGACATCTCCGAACGGCTGGTTTTCGTTAATTCAATGGAGGTGTCAAATCTCCGTTATTTTTGCAAATATGTCTCAAACAATACGAGATATGAAAAAACATAAGGGAGCTAAGTTGTAGAGAATTTTCTCCTCTACCAAGTACGTTAATCAATTTTCATGTCAGATTATATAACAAACGGCTTTTTTGTTTTACTACCTTATTTTTTGTCCGAAAATTTTGAAAAAGGGAGGTTCTGGTGTCTGGTGGCCTACAATCATGTCTGTAAAATTTGGTATTGAACGGTTCGTCTTAAAAACAGGGAACACGTTACGGACAGACAGACAGACAAACATACATCCCAAAATCGCCGTTATTTTTGCAAATATCTTTGAAACGCTACGAAATATGAAAAAAAAACAAAAGAGAGCAAAGGCGTAGACAATTTTCTCTTCTACAAATTCGGTTATTCAATTTTCGTGTCAGATGAATAGTTAAGCCGTTATGTTCAATTAAATTGCGAGCTGTCAAAAGACGAACTTAAAAGCCCACTTTCAGTTTTACTACCGTAACCTAAAGTGGGCCAAAATTCCGTGTAATGCAGAAGTTCAACCGGCGATTGTTTAGGTTGTAGCCGGCCGCGGTGGCCGAGGTGACTGAGGCGCTCCAGTCACGGTCAGTACGGCCACTACGGTCGGGGGTTCGAATCCCCCCTCGGGCATGGATATTTGTGCCGTCCTAGTTCGTAAGTAGTTCATAAGTAGTTTGTAAGTTTAGGGACTGATGACCCCGTAGTTAAGTCCCATAAGCTTGACAAACATTTGATTTTTTTTTTTTTAGGTTGTAAGTTAGTCCCTGAGGAGACTCAACATTGTTGATTTGTGTTTGCCTGCTTCCCCGATTTCGGTTCGGTGATCTAATTTACACGTAAGCTATTGACTTTTCTTCCTTCAATAGCGATTTTGGACCAATTTAATGGGCTTACAGTTTACTGCCACGCCGGAGGTTCGAGTCCTCCCTAGGGCATGGATGTGTGTGTTGTCCTTAGGTTAGTTTAACTTAGTATAAGTAGTCTGTATGTCTAGGGACTGATGACCAATGTAGTTTGGTCCCATAAGAATTACAAACATTTGACCAGTTGACTGTTGACAGAGTAAAATTTCCGCGATGTCTGACTGGGAAAAACGTATGGTCACGTTTTCGTCTGAAAATAAACAGGAAGATAATTAAAATTACTGACAAGGTAAGGTGTCCTATTTTTCCAATGACCGTGTCACAAATCGAGGCACAAATTTCTCACATTCGCACCAGGAAACTACACTCAGCTAATGAAGGCATACAGGAAAACAAGAATTTAATAGAAGTGGTACAAATGTGGGTCCTACGAGACATAATGTAGGCGGGACACGGACATTGATTTGAAAATTGGTACTACTGTAATGCTGCTTTCGTATGAAAATGGGTGTTGCGTATTAAAGTTAAGGTTGGAGACCACAAATGAAATTTTAACAGGTAGTGAAATATTTTTAAATGAGATTACTAAGCAATTTTGACAAGCAAGGGACAATTTAAACAAAATTATTGGATTCCGCCATGAAAAGGTAGCGGTCGTAATTTCGGTAGCAAATACAACACCAGGAAGCAACATGACAGAAGAAGACGGCGGAATCTAAATTTTACCTTATTGAGAGCTGGTACTAGTCTTTCGGTCATATTCTGTAGTGATTCTAGCTGAGATGACTGGAATATTACTTCGATAAATTGATGCTGGGATTGTGCGTTTCGGTTACTATTGTTCTATGCCCGTGTTGAAAATTGATCATGATAGTCGCCAAAAATTGCAAAATTATCGGACTTCATAAACATCGCAAATATTTTTCTGCAGGCATTAAAATGTAATAAACCATTCGTAGACACGAAATAAATAAAAGTTACACAGAGAATGTTCTAGTGCAATCGTGAAACAAATCGCAATACCCGAGCATCACTTTATGAAGTACTGGAGCTGCTGAAAATAAATAACTTTAAAATTAGTGAGAATGGAGAAGGGATTGTAAGTAAATAAGATATTTCAAATTAACTGTGGGGGTTTATTGAAATTAATAAAAAAACTAAGCTCACACTTACATTAATTACACCAAATCCTCGGACACGTCCTAGCACACGAAGGAGCAGAAAGTAAGTGACGAACAGTTCCGCTCTCTCCCTTCAGCTTGTTGCAAAAAAATTGAACGTGACAAATGTCATATGTTTATCGATACGCTGGCAGAGAGAGGGCAGAAGTCAGCGACAAGCAACGCACAAGTTATTTAAAAAAAATTATTAATGTATTACTACACTACTACAAGAACTTGTAAAAGGAGTTACATCTGTTTCCAAGTGGACAGAGGGGCCTTCATTTTGTTTTGCCATCACGGGCCTCCAACAACGTTAGTCCACTAGTAACACTGAGTCACGCGTTCAAAGTCCTCATCCACATCCTCGAAACGTCCCGCATTGGCATCCGAAGACGTTTGCCGCCTTAGATATGTGCTGTATTGCGCAATGAGCCTGGGAACTTCCCTGTTTCTCTAAAATGATGTCATGTAAGTTCCCTCTTTAACTACAGAACATATGCTTTCAACTATGGATAACTCATTTACTTTGCCATACTGGAATTCATGTCGTATGTGTTAGGCATACTTACAGATTTTAACACCTTTTTTTGTTTCAAAGTGAAGTCCCTCTCCTTCACAGACGTAAGTCAGATGTAGAAAAACTGCTGAAAGATCTCTGTTCTAATTTTATTAACTTTGATGTTATTAAGACAAATAGAATTTTACTGTTATACCAAACGAATCCAAA
Organism: Locusta migratoria; assembly: GCA_026315105.1. Lineage (NCBI taxonomy): Eukaryota > Metazoa > Arthropoda > Insecta > Orthoptera > Acrididae > Locusta > Locusta migratoria. Next base: position 96,239,109 of record CM048753.1, on the reverse strand, counting down.
GCACTTCGTTGTATTACAGAATATATACTTTGGTATCGATGCACAGGAAACGTTTAATGTTTAAATGTTTGTGTAGCTTATGGGACTTAACTACGGGGTCATCAGTCCCTAAACTTACAAACTACTTATGAACTAGCTACTACTAAGGATGGCACAAATATCCATGCCCGAGGGAGGATTCGAACCCCCGACCGTAGTGGCCGTGCAGACCGTGACTGGAGCGCCTCAGTCCCCTCGGCCACAGCGGCCGGCAAACGTTTAATGGACTCAAAGCGAACACTGAAGTACAACAACAGGACATAAATTGATTTTTATAAAACGTGCTTGAATTTCTATGCGGAGCTTGTATCACAGATCAAAAGACGATTTGACTTCTCAGATCCCGTTTTCGAAATAATTTCCACAGTGGAACGTAACGTAGTTCAGTCCTACTCTTAAATCTTCGCTGCCCGTCTGGAAGAGGTTACCTGTTCTTCAGAAATTAACCAGCTGTAAGCAGCTGGACTTCGAATGGGAAAACCATGCTCTGCTGAGCACGAGAAACTTGGATTAGATGTATCTAAACCTGCCAGTGCATATTGGAAGGAAGTTTTTGATATGAAATCTGAAGCCAAAACTTGAAATTTCCCAAATTTACCTTCTTCTCCGCCTTCCTTTTTCTGATTCCTCGGTGGAACGTGTGCTTATTACCCTTAAAAACCTGAAAACGGCTCATAGAGAAACAATAGTCGCACCGATGGTTGCAAAAGAGGGGATAGAAGACGAAGGAGGATGTGTTTATTTCGAACCAACGAAAGAAATGTTGAGAAGCAGTGTATGGCATCGCTTAGATCCAGAAAGCTTAGATTAGATAAATTTAATGCTTGACTTTTATTTTTTGTGTAATTTATTATCATTTTTATGGTATTAAGCATTTTTGTAACTATTTTTCGAAAAGAAGGGTATTTTGAAGTCGAATTGGGTAATTTGAGGATCCTGGGTGGGTAATTTCATTGATAAGCATTGGCAACACTGCAGTCGTGTGTCTCTAACAGCGGCAGCGTGGTCTAAGGCTTCATGCTAAGGACTGTGTGGCAGTTCTCCTCTCTCTGACCTGTGTGTGTGTGTATCTGTGTGTGTGTGTGTGTGCGCGCGCGCGTGCGTGTGTGTGTGTGTGTGTGGTCCTTAGTGTAATTTAACTAGTTTGTAAGTCCAGTGAGTGAGGACCATAGCAGTTTGGTCCAATAGTTTTGCCGGCCGCGGTGGCCGAGCGTTCTGCGGCGCGCCAGTCACAGTCTAGGCCACTACGGTCGGGGGTTCGAATCCCCCCTCGGGCATCGATATTTGTGCCGTCTTTAGTATTAGGTAGTTCATAAGTAGTTTCTAAGTTTTGGGCCTGATGACCACGTAGTTAAGTCTCATAAACTCTACAAACATTTTCCAATAGGTTTACAAACATTTGAACATTTCGACGTAGAGTGTTTCATTCCGTAAATGGAACGTAGGCCAATAATATGGGACTATTCCACATCTCATTCGAATTCTCAGTCATGGTGAGACATAACAGACGACTTAGGGAAACACCTAAAGACTGTACATTTGCATGTAGGCAACACCAATACAATCTGTAGCTCTTATAAGAAAATCCCTGTGTATCAGCCCTATGCTGATCTACAGATATCACATAACTTTGGTTTAAGAATGTTACCAGATTGTAAACACACCACAGAAACAAATAACTACTGAGTTAATGTTCATCCATTGGTAGGAAGCAGAGTTATTGCATATTAAAGCTGTATTCCGGAATATAAAGTAAGCACATGTAGAATTAACAGATAGTAACAGAAAACATATAAAATGATATTAGATTCTCATCAAACTCAGTACATGGACTTAAAATGCCGTCTGATGCATTACTGTAATACTGGCAATAATTTATTATGTGAATTCCGAAGACAGTCTGAAACCAACATGACCACATGGTCAGCTTTTAAGCATTACTTGGAAACTATGATATTTATAGAGCTAAAAGAAACTGTCAATAGTTAAGCTTGCAAAATCTTAAATCTGTACATGTTAGGAATTATATTAATAACATAATTCTCAAGTTATTAACGTCTTTATTAATTCCATTGTTCGAATACATATAATATCATATATTACTTAATTGTGGAAATTCTTATCAAAGTGATCGTATTTAAAAGAATAAACATTAAATGCTGTACTTACCAATATTAAGTACATCTTGTAACAAATCCGTTGTTAATGATAAATATATTACTTCCTGGTTCTAACAATAATATGTATTGTTGTCACATGTCAAAATAGTATATAAGGATTCGAGCAGAGAGACTCGGGGCGTCATTATTAAGGCTGTCTTTGGGCAGTCACTATTTTTGTGTCCCAACTTCGTCGCCGCTTTTGTGTCCCAGCCTCGTCGTAGGTGTCGGTGGCCGAGTGGAATGAGACCGACACAGGAACAAAAATAGCACGCTGGTGCAGGTACGGAGGGGAGCAGCCAGAAACTATAAACACTAGAGTAAATTAGAAAGAGATATATATTGCACAGAATGTAACAATACTTAACTTTTACATAGTACTGCAGAATATTGATACATAGTTGTTAGAGGCCTGCCTAGTGCCTGTACGATAGCAAAGTCTTCACTGGTGCCTATCTGATTACGAAGGTCCTAACTGGTTGCTATCTCAGTCCCAAGTGGACGATGTCGTTCAGTGGTGGCCACGAGCGGCGTTGTAGCAGAGGGCGCTCGTGGCTGTCGTCGTAAGAACGCCACGCCGTGCGTGCATGGCGGCGCGCGGCGAAAGTAGGTGGCGCGCACTTTGTACTTGTGCGACACCCACACCCCTCCCCCCCAAACCGCCGCGCCGTCGTGGCGTAGGGCTGAGGGCCACGGCGACGGCACTGGGAGGAGGGCCTGGGCGGGGGCGTTACTGGTGGGACGGGCGTCGTAGCTGAGGCTGGGATCGAGACGCCGTCCGCGCCCCGGCATCCGCCTTGCGATCCTCCAGGGAACCCACCGAAACCTGGGGAAGGGCGCACCCCCCCCCCCCTCCCGCCCAGAGGGAGCAGGTCATCTTCTTCTGAGGTGCGTGGCCCAGGCGGCGGCGGCACGCACGGTCCCGGAGTCCCTCTCGGTGACGCTGTCATCTGCGGCGGCGACAGCGGCGGCGTCGCGTCGATCTCCATCGGGACGATCTCGTAGTCCGGGGACGAACGATGTGGTTGTGCTCCCTGGCGGTGAACTGAGTCTGGAATCAAGAAACCGGAGACAGGATCGCGCGGCCTATGCAGGCGCAATTGGTTTGCGTGGCGCCGCAGTTCCGACCCTGTGGAAGAATGTACAACATACATATTGCGACCGAGCACGCGCTGAATGATGCCCGGCATCCATAGTTTCTTCTTGTTTCCAGCAAACACCCTGTACAGCACCGGCGTAGAAACCTAAAAACGCGTAGCGCCATACGAACCGACTCGGTGCGTGGGAGGCTGCAGCAGGTGAAGGAGAGTGCGGTGACGGCGGCCGTGTAGCAGCTCGGCAGGAGACGGGCCGTCACGTGGCATGCACCGATACGTAGACAGGAAAATTTGAAGAGCTTGCTGCCTGGAGTGCTGACCTTTCATCTTCTCCATCTGAGACTTGAATGTTCGAACGAAACGTTTTGCTTCACCATTGGACTAAGGGTGAAAAGTGCGGTGGTGATATGCTGAATGCCATTCACACGACAAAACTGTTGAAATTCCGCACTAACAAACTGAGGTCCATTGTCACTGTCGATAGTTTCAGGCAAACCTTCGATGCAAAACACTGATGTTAAGGCACTGATTGTACTAGAAGCTGTCGTTGAGTTCATGGCAATCACAAAAGGAAACTTGCTGAAAACGTCTACAACAATTAACCAGCCCGTATTCCAGAAAGGTCCGGCAAAGTCAATATGTAAACGTTGCCATGGTCCCTTGGGGCGTGGCCAGTCTGAGAAACGCTGTGGAGGAGCCGCCTGATGCTCCGCACAAACTGTACACTGTGATGTCATACTCTCTATCTGAGTGTCCATACCAACCCAGGTACAATGACGTCTGGCCAGTTGCTTTGTCCTAACAATGCCCCAATGTCCTTGATGCAGGAGGCGTAACACTTCTCGTTGCAGGGAACGAGGAACAATCACTCTTGCTTGGTCATTGTCGGTATGCAACAACAGTACACCCTGACTTAAAGATAATGCATGACGTTGTGCAAAATAACGTCGAATCAGAGGCCGATCAATGTCTCTGGCTCTGGCAGGCCACCCTGAGCGAACAAAACGTGCTACCACACTTAGGTCTGCATCCGCGGCTGTTTCCTGTGCAACCCGACGAGAGTTCAAAGGGAATCAAACATGCATCACTGATTAGTGCAGACTTTAAGTTGTCAAAGGCAACCTGGCAATCTTTGGACCATACAAAAGGAACATTCTTCCTACGTAAGTGATGCAGTGGAGCTGCAATCTGAGAGGCATTGGGAATAAACCTGAAATAATAGTTCAGCTTTCCCATTACTGCTTGCAATTCGTGCACATTCTTAGGAGGAGGCAAGTCTTTGATTGCTCGAACTTGTGACTGTAAGGGATGTATTCCTTGGGCATTAATCACATGGCCTAGGTACTCTATTTCAGTTTGGAAAAACGAACACTTTGCTTTATTGCAACGTAGACCTGCTGCAGTCAACACTTTGAAAAGGCACTCCAGGTTTGCTAAATGTTCTTCAACTGTACGTCCGGATACCACAATATCATCTAAATAGTTCGAACAACACGGTACAGAAACTGTCAGCTGTTCCAAGAAACGCTGAAAAATAGCAGGGCGGAAGAACTGCCAAATGGTAGGCGTTGAAATTGAAAAAGCCCAATGTGAGTATTAATGACGAAAAACTTTTTGACTCGTCATCAAGTGGAATCTGTAAGTATGCCTCTGCTAAATCAATCTTAGAAAAGAAACGAGACTGTCCTCATATGTCCATAAGTTCCTGAGGTCTGGGCAGGGGATAAGTGTCTACAATTGTTTGACTGTTCACTGTTGATTTGAAGTCCGCACAGAGACGAAGTTTTCCCGACGGCTTGGGTATAATTACTAAAGGCGAGGCCCATTGACTCCCAGAAACAGGAGAAATCACCCCACTATCTTGCCAACGTTTAAGTTCTGCAACTGTATCACGCATTGCGATAGGCACTGGTCTAGCTTTACGAAATTTTGGAACTGCAGATTCTTTTAAAGTTACATGTGCCACGAAGTCTTTTGCACAACCTAGTTCCGGCGAAAACAAGTCACTATATTTGTCACACAATGCATTGATTTTATCCTGAGGCACTATTGACGAAATTTGAAGCACATCTCTTTGAATTGATAAACCAAACAAATCAAAAGCATCTAGTCCAAAAATGTTCTGTGTCGATTTGGCCTGAAGAACTACAAAAGCAACTGTTTTTGTTACACCTTGAAAAGAGGCTGGCAGGCTACACGTTCCTAGCACGGGAATATTTTGACCTGTGTAAGCTGTTAACACTTGCTGTGACGGCGACAATTTTGGCGAACCCAGAAGTTCATAAGTATCTTTATTTATTAATGTGACAGCGGAACCATTATCAAACTGAAATTGCACCGTCTTATTTTCTATGAAGAGAGTCACAAACAGTTTTTGCTTGCGGCGCTCGACAGGTGCGCGAATGTGGGCAACGTCTGCTACGGTTTGTGTGCTGCGTATGCGCGGGCCGCGTAGTGAAGTAAGCGGCGCAGACTCGGCACGCAGCGGATTAACAACACTGTCACTAGATGGCACTACCGCCGGATCGGCGTCCGCGCATTGCGAGGCTACTGCACTAAAATTACTTTGGGCAGCTACACCAAGACTACTGTTACTAGCTACACAGTACTGGGCACTTTTACAATAAGAAGTTGCAGAAGGCACTAGGTTCACTACAGGATTGCACTGTACAGAGTCATTTTGCTTGTCCCGAACCCTTTTCCGTTGCACTGTTTTACGCGCTCGTCGGCGCTTGCTACGTGGTGCACTATATAGTTTTGCAGTAGGCGCAGAAAATTTGTCTTGCATTTTAGAATCAAGCAAAGCACTATTCAACTCCACTGCGTCTATCATATTGACTGTATGAACTGTACTCGCACTTTGCGAAGCAATATTCCTAATGGCACCGTTCCTGGAATGTTTGTTTTGCATACACACTGACTGTACGTGTCCTGATTTGCCATATTGATAACAGGATGCGTTGCGACTAGGGCAATGAGCACGCTTGTGGCGAGACACACACTGGGGGCAAGATTTACGTACATTTTTATGAAATGAGCGTTGGCGCACGTTATTCAAATCACTGTTTCTAACACGACGGGGCGACCTTTGCGTCGCACTTTTACACTGGATACTGTTCACTGTCTGTTCAGCACGGCCTGTACTATTGTAAGAACCACTAGTGCTACACTGAGAACTACGGCTAGGAAAACGTCCGTTGCGGTGCACTGAATTTACACTGCGGCTTTGCATTTCTACCTCTGCTAAGTCAAAAGTATCATGCGCGTCAGTAAGCTGCAATACACTGTCTAATGAAGGGTCTGACTGTTTCAGAATTGCTGCCCTAATTCTGGGGTCCTGAATGTTCTGCGTAATCGCATCTCGCAACATAACGTCACTATAAGAAAGTCCACAAGAGCAAGTAAATTTACATTGGCGGGTTAAGCCCTTCAATTCCGTAATCCACTCTTGGTGTGACTGCTGCGGTAATTTTTTAAGTCTGAAAAATCGGTATCGTGCAGCGGCTACAAGAACTTTTCTCTCATAATGAGCATTCAGTGCATCTACAATTTGTTCAAAGTCTACATCACGAGGAGATGCGAGAGGGAAAAGTTTTTGCAATAGTACGAAGGTCTGGGGGCCCACAATCGATAAGAAAAGGTTCTTCACTCTCTGACCTGTAATTTGATGAGCCGCGACGAGTTCTTGAAACTGTGCGAAATAGTCGCTCCATTCTTCCTCACGTTCGTTGTACTGGCGAAACGTAGAAAGCGGTGCAGCGGCAGGTGTGGGCTGCTGATGTGACGGCTGTTGTTGGTGAGCAGCCTGTGCCGTCAACTGGGACACGGCCTGCAGTAGTTTAGTGATTTGCGCCGTCTGTAACTGAATAATTTCCATTAAGTTTGGGTTCGGGGTAGTGGCCATGCTGACCGATTAGGCGCCGCGCATACAAGTAAATTATAACAAAACTTAAATGCAATATGAAAGAGGACACTCTGCAACAAAAAAGTCCACAAAACACGTAACTGAAAATGTTCCCCCAAAATTCTTATAATAAGGGTGGCTGGGCGGGAGCAATTTCTGCGTGCTCCGACTGCTGCTGTCTGGCTGCTGCTAGCGGGCTGGTCCAAGGTTCGTCTATCCCATCCTCGTCGCCACTTTTGTGTCCCAACTTCGTCGCCGCTTTTGTGTCCCAGCCTCGTCGTAGGTGTCGGTGGTCGAGTGGAATGAGACCGACACAGGAACAAAGATAGCCCGTTGGTGCAGGTACGGAGGGGAGCAGCCAGAAACTATAAACACTAGAGTAAATTAGAAAGAGATATATATTGTACAGAATGTAACAATACTTAACTTTTACATAGTACTGCAGAATATTGATACATAGTTGTTAGAGGCCTGCCTAGTGCCTGTACGATAGCAAAGTCTTCACTGGTGCCTATCTGATTACGAAGGTCCTAACTGGTTGCTATCTCAGTCCCAAGTGGACGATGTCGTTCAGTGGTGGCCACGAGCGGCATTGTAGCAGAGGGCGCTCGTGGCTGTCGTCGTAAGAACGCCACGCCGTGCGTGCATGGCGGCGCGCGGCGAAAGTAGGTGGCGCGCACTTTGTACTTGTGCGACACCACAACTATGTATGTCAGTATGCAGATCAACAATGTAATGTATTATTGAATATAGTTTTATGAAAAGTGCGACTTGTGTTTTGAGTTCACATTAAGTGATGTAGGTCTGTAAGATTTCACCCAGCACGCAAACTTAACCCGAATTTCAGGCCTGTGGATAACTTTACAAGCGAACCTACGACAATCTGGTAATGTGTTGAACTTAATAATTTTGTAATTGTAACCTTGCTACGTGAAAGTGACATTTATTTAGCATCTGCTTATGGAAATCAGTTTGTAGCAGGTACGTTACAATGGTAAATAGCAGTTACACAAACGCTCCTCTCAGTTCACTTTAGAAATCGATAACCTATCTGATAATTCATCAATTCCTAGTCTCTGATAAAACATCGTACTTCTTTAATGTCTGTGGTAACTTACAGTGTCGCACTATTCGAAAAAACTCCTGTGACATTAAATTCTATGAAGTTCATTGACATATTTGTATCTAACCTGTTACAATTGAAATAAATGTTACATAATTTTGCCTCAGAGTCACAGCCATACTCTCTTTTACTGTTAAATGCTTCCTCACGTTGGTGTCCTCCACATGAAATAACGGTTTCAGTATTGCACACAGTTTATCAAAAGAAGTTAAATGTTCAAATGTTTGTAAATCTATGGGACTCAACTGCTTGGTTATTAGTCTCTAGCTTACAAACTACTTAAGCTAAGTTAAACTAACCTAAGGACAACACGTACAACCACGCTCGAGGGGGGTTCGAACTTCCGAGGGCGAACGGCCACGCACACCTCAGCATGGCCTCAGTGCGCACGGCTATCCGGCCGCGGCTAAAGAAGTTACTGACATTAGATATAAATTGAAAATTTTTGTCAGGATCTGTGTTAAGTGTCGCGTGAAAAGCTTCCAAGCATTATTTACCGGGTGGCACAAGTGCTTAGTTTTTCGTACTCTGTGTTTCTTCATAACAACAGCAGCAGCAGCGGCAGCAACTACTACTTCCTCTAAAGGTAACAAACATTTTGTTGTTGTCTGGTTCTCGAAACCGCACGCCAGCAAGTAGCAGTTTTAATGGTAGACAAGTTCGGCACAATGAATTTTGCAAAGTCCTACGGTGTTGTAGACAATCTTTGAACAAATTGTTGTGCGTAGAGAAACAGACGAAGTTGACGTTGCCCTATGGCAAAACTAGGTAGGAAATGGTTTAATCATTCTTGGTTATGACTGACCGTCTAGTAAATGGAATAAAAATGTTGATAAAGGAACAACAGAGGAACCTTCACGTGACTATCTGAAACTTCAATTCTTGTAACGCAGAGTAGGTGGTGAACAGTTTCATAACACTACTAAATCTGTATTTGTGTCTTTATCGTCCTGCTGATAAAGTAAATTTTGAGTCAGTTCTAAATTTTGGGCCGGGGAACATGATTCTGTTGCAGGAAGTAGTCGGTAGTTCGCGCGAATCCTTTAACTGGTTTTTATGGCCATAATTATATGTTTAAAGTAAGCTTTTAAACTGGCTCCTTTCAGCTAGAATTAATTTTACAAATAACGTTGGTCTTACAATACCCGTTTATCAACTGCATTCCTTCTTGGTGTAGCAATTTTAATAGCCAGTAGAGGATGTACAACGAATTGAACACCGTTCTTCTGAAGCATATGCACAGCAACGAGGAGGATAGTGTGATACTGAATATTGTAAACAGCGTGCAGATACTGGTAGTTTCATATATAATTGGAGTCCTAAATTTCTGTGGCAACTGTCGTTCCTTAATGAAACGGAAGGGAAGTGTATACATTGCAACAATTTACCTAATTTTTTTCCTATGCAATTATTCATTATTAATTGAATATGTTGAAAGTGGTTAATTAGAATCAATGCATCTACTAAAATGTTTATGTTCAAATGTTCATATGTCTGTAAATCTATCGGACCAAACTGCGTGGTCATCAGTCCGTAGCTTACAAGCTACTTAAACCTAGGTAAACTAACCTAAGGACAAACACACACACCCATGCGCCAGGGAGGACTCGAACCACCACGGCGAGCAACCGCGCGCTCCGCAGCGAGACACTTTAGACAGCTCGGCTTCTCCACCGCGGCAAAAATGTTTATCTTTAGCATGAATGATATGGACTCTTTTAACGTAGATTGTATTACCTTTTCTGTAGTTCAGATATGACTTTGTTCATATTACTTTGTTCTGCGCTAAAATAAAGAGCAAATATTCTGTTTCAAACCATGACTACGTTTTCTTTTACAGCTAAAATAACAAACGGAATAAGTGTGGCAATACCAAATTCCACAAAGCTCTAGTACTTAATCTATATCAAAGTTACTATTATCATTACGTCATTTGCAACAGTCATTGTGAAAGTATCTCCACAGTATGTGTCCATGTGATAAAGAAGTCTATGTTTGCAATTCGTTGGTATGTATTTCATGATATGTTCACAAAATAGAACATAGGCACTTTTCAGAGAAAGCGCTGTTACCTTTGAACAACTCTGAATCTTGCAGGATGTAGTTGTGTTCAATTAACGAGAGTGTGCGAAATCATCTTAGGAAACAAGATGGGAAAAAAATGCCTGTGGCGGGTTTTTATTATTTTACTTTCATTTAATTATATTTTATATTGTTCTTCAGGTAGATCGATGTTTTTCGGTCCTTTGTTCGTGTTCGCTGTAAGCTGTCCGTTGGGAATTTTGCTCAGCTTTTATTACAGATGGCGTTGAGTCCTCTTACTTTTTTTCTCTTTTCATTGGTTCTTCGGTTTGTTCGGTTCTTTGTGGACATTGGTTTATTTTGCTTAATTTTGATTATTTCGTCGTTGACGTTTTTCGTTAAGGGTATATTACACGGAGCGTATTTGGTCGCTAGTCGCTGGCGGCTGTTGTCGCTCGGCGGTTGAGTGAACAGCGAATGAATACGCTGACGCAGTGACACCCAGAGACTTCAGACGCTACCGTCTTCGTAAAAACAATTGAAACGTGACGTAGCATATGACACATTGTTTTGGAGGTTAGGTGGTACCAAACAGTTCTGTTTCCCAAGGGCCGGCCGCGGTGGCCGAGGGGACTGAGGCGCTTCAGCCACTGTGTGCACGGCCACTATGGTCGGGGGTTCGAATCCCCCCTCGGGCATGGATATTTGTGCTGTCCTTAGTCGTAGTTAGTTCAGAAGTAATTTGTAAGTTTAGGGACTGATGACCCAGTAGTTAAGTCCCATAGACTATACAAACATTTGAACTTTTTCCTTATAAAAGATCAATATAAACAACGTGTTAAAAATATTATACATAATACCTGTTGTTACATTACTTAATGAAGATACAGTTATGCCGTGATAAAGATATTAAAAGTTCTGTGTCCCACCAAACAAAATATGAAGTGGAATTATAATGAAATTTCTGAAAATTTATCGAAATTTTGCAGTATTATGGGACATTAAAAATAACGATTATCCTCATTAGGGTATTCTGTTTCCTTATTTTATCCTCTACCATTTACAGTAATCTTTTCAAAATTTTCTTATGTGATCCTCGTTATATTTCTGTAGACAGAAGGACCTCCACACGATAATTCACAGAAAAGATTTGCAGAAGCACCGTATTTATCCCTCCTCGCAATCCACCTTCTAATCCACTCTCTTTTATTCTTTTCTACTTTTCCATTTTGCTTTTGGTTCATTAATTGTTCTTTTAAAACTGTTGCAAGAAACAACGCCAGCATTAACAATTTTCTTCGGCTTTTTGACTCGACTGGTGGCTACTTTAGACGCTCCCGTATATGACACGGGGCAACCAACACTTGCCAGCGACCGAAAACGCCAGCGACCAGCGTCTAAAGTAGTCCACCCTTCAACTTTAGACGCTCGCGTTTCGGAGCGGCGACTTTGTTCGCTGTCCCTGTTTACACGGAGCGAATTTAGCAACTGCGTCCAAATACGCGAGCGACTAGCGACCTGATACGCTCCGTGTAATATACGCTTTAGAGAGAGCGTCGGGCCGGTCACGGTGGCCGAGGAGACTAAGCCACTCCAGTCACGGTCTGCACGGCCACTACGGTCGGGGCTTCGAATCCCTCCCTCTGGCATGGATATTTGTGCCGCCCTAGTTCGTAAGTAATTCATAAGTAGTTTGTAAGTTTAGGGACTGATAACCCCGTAGTTAATTCCCATAGACTATGCAAACATTTGAAATTTTTTGAAACATTTTGAGAGGGCGTCGAGCTACCATGCTGGCATCACTCTGACCGAGCACACTGAGCCACCGCGCCTTGCTAACTTTCGAACCACTGGCTAACATGTTCGTGCATCACAAACTAATTCGTCGCTCATTACGCTACGGCGAACAGCTGCGAGAGTAATCCGTAATTCTCGTACCATCGATGGCAGGTGTTCACTGCTTACATGGCATTTTGAGACATTAGATTATATTTCATTGTCCTAAGATTGTGTTTTTGATAATTTTCAGTGCGGCATTGCTTTGAAATGACAACGCCTGAGTTATACTAAGAAAATCATCAAATACAGAAAGCAAGATGGCGTATGCAAAAGAGTGTTTCGAGCAAGGGATGTCAAGTCACTGATTTCCGAACGCCAAATGTACGCTGTGTTCCATCCAGTCTATAGTCACTCATCCGACCAAAAGTACGCTACTTTCCTTCCAGGGTGTCGTCATTCGTACCAGTACAGGCAAAGAAAATAAACTTTGAACGAACTAGCAGGGCATGATACAGGGTGTTCAGAAAAGGACTCCCTGATTCCAAAATTAAATATCTCGAAAACAAAGATCGATAGAGGAATGCAATAAACGGTATGTTTATTGTGAAAGCTGTAAGAAGTTTCTACAGCAGTTTGAAATAATAGTTACAAAAGCTGCTAACAGATGGCGCTGTACGCTGTACAGCTCATATCAGCCAACGTAAGTGAAATAATCGTATGAAAACACTCTTTGCAAACAATCACATGACAATGTTTTCAAAATGTTCACCATTGGCACTACAGAGGTGGCGCAAACGAAGAATGAAATTCGTCATCACATTTCGTAGTGTCTCAACCGAAATGCATTCACATGCCACAGAGATCGCCGATTCAAGTTCGTCCAGCGTGGCGGGATGCTTCGGGTAGACCATGTCTTTCACTGTGCCCCACAAAAAAAAGTTACAGGGAGTCAAATCCAGCGAACATGGAGGCCAATTCATGCCTGCACCAGTAAATTTGGGATATTCCAAAGCAATGATTCGTTTCTCGAAGTATTCCTCAAGAAAGCGAAACACTTGTTCGGTCCGATGTGGTCGTACTCCATTTTGCATAAACCATTCAGTACCTGATCGATCTAACGCTTGCTCTGTAGCGACAAATTGTTCCAAAATTGCAACGTAACGTGCACCAGTGACCGTTTTTCGAATCAAAAAAGGGCCAATAATGCCTCTGCTGCATACTGCAGCCCACACAGTAACTTTAGGAGAATACAGGAGTTTCGCTTCACACCAATATGGCTTTTCGGAACCCCAAAATCGCCAGTTCTGCTTATTCACGTATCCATTCAGATGGAAGTGTGCTTCATTTGTAAACCAGATGCAGCAAACATCACATCCTTCACTATCAATCATTGTGAGCATCTGATTAGCAAAGGCAACCCTTTTTTGCGCAGCTCGTATGGGTATGGCCTGGTGCGTTTGGATTTTGAATGGAAACATGTGTAGGCTCTTTCTCAGTATTATCTGCGTGCTGGAACGCTTCAAACCAATCTCAGATGCGTTTCTAAGGACGGATGACATTGGATTTCGCTGAATAATTCCAGAAACTGTGGCAATATTTTCAGGCGTAACTGCGGTTTGCTTGCAGCCAACATGCCCCACTAGATCATCAGTTACGCTGCCTGTTCGTTGAAATTTTGCGAAGAGCGTACGAATGGTTTTCGCATCGGGTCCTTTTGGAACATTAAATCGTGCTTGAAACTTCGCCTTGTTGCCGTAGGACTCTCTTCTAACCTGTGGTACTCTAGCACCAGAAAAACGCGTTGTTCAATGGAGTACACGGTTTTCATCTCTTCGTTCGGTACGCTATCCTCCTTTCACGTTTCAATAGTGGAACAGATCGCTCTGGGCTTCGGATCACTATTTATACTAGACATTACGTATGGTGATTACAGCGCCACCTGTTAGCAGCTTTTGTAACTATTATTTCAAACTGCTGTATAAACTTCTTACAGCTTTCCCAATAAACATACCGTTTACTGCATTCCTCTATCGATCTTTGTTTTCGAGATATTTAATTTTGAAATGAGGGAGTCCTTTTCTGGACACCCTATAGGTGTTAATATTTTAACGAAAAAATATAAAGAAAATGTGGGAGAGATATTAAAATAATAGTTTAAAGAGGTAAACGTTCAAAAAGAATATGTTTGCCAAAGCTAAACTCACATATCAAAGAATTTTGGTTGGTTGTTAAAATACAATCAGAAAAAATATTACGTGTTGGGGGCATAAGAATTCAAATGTTTGTACAGCTTATGGGACTTAACTACGGGGTCATCAGTCCCTAAACTTACAAACTACTTATGAACTAAGTAACACTAAGAACGGCACAAATTTCCATGCCCGAGGTGGGATTCGAACCCCCGACCGTAGCGGCCGTGCAGACCGTGACTGAAGCGCCTCAGTCCTGTCTCTCTCTCTCTCTTTTTTTCCGTCTGTTAGATCTATGGTTTGCGGTCGTTCGTTCAGTTTGTTCGTGGTTGTTCGTTGAATGGTTGGCTCAGCTTTTTTATTAGAGAGGGCGTTGAGCCCCCTGACCGCCTGACCGGGGGCGCTGAGTCACGGCGCCCGGCATTCCTCTCGGCCACGGCGGCCGGCGCGTGAGAATTACCTCAATAGTAGAGTCGTGATCGTATCGTCCATAATTTTTTTATTTACATTTTTATTATGTTTGACCTAAATTTTGCAAAAAATCATAAAACCACAACTCAGTGGCATCCGCCGTCGTTGGGGCGTGCTGCCATAACGTATCACAGGGCCGCTGCATTAAAACCAGTTTATAAGCACTTCACAACGGAGGTGTAAGTACAAATGATATCGTAATGGTAAAAATAATACCGAAACACAGTATTTCGTCAATGAATTCTAGAAATACAGATACAAACTGTCAACACAACGGAATTTGTAATCCGCCCGCTAGAGCAACTTCATTGACACAGACTTTCATTTCCTTGCTAGCAGGAATTAAATAATATTAAATTCATGTTGAAATAAATGTTCTATACCTTCCCGAACCCTTTAATGCATAGTGTAGCTCAGGGGCACCGACTTCGTGGGAGCTCTGGGGCTCGTGCACCCTCCAAGAATTTTTTGGGGGTGCTGAGCACCCACATCAAATTGAGGTGGAAAATAAAACTGTATAAATTTTTAAAAGATCGGGAAAAATCAAAACCTACCTTATGACTCAAGAGGCAATGCAAAATGTAATCATAACGAGAGACGATATTTCATACTTGAAAAAAAAATGATCAGTTTTGTATGCGGGTCCCTAAGTGAGTAGTAATGAGTGTCCGCGTTTTAGCCACTATGCTGGCTTTATTCAGCCTGAAGCACGTCGGTTCTTTTGACGTTTCAGGTATACTTATTTATGAACATTCAATTGTGTTCTTTCAGGTGTTTAGCTTGAAGAATCTGATGCTGTTGCTAAAGTTAAACGTTATTCATTTATCTTTGTCACTTCCCTTATTAATAAAATTATAGACTTAGTTGAAATTTGTAATGCTTTTCTCTCAAGCTTAAAAAAAACTTTGGACTATATTAATACTGTCAGAGATGTCTTGAAGTTATCTCGAAGTGATAAACGTTTCGATGAAGTATACAGCTCTTGTTTGGAACTGATCAAAAAAGTTTGATGTCGGACTTCAAAATCTCAAAATATTTCAAAGATTTCTTTAGACCTTGGTGTCGGTGTTCTACCAAACGCTTTTGTTAGAAAGGATATCTTTGCACAAAAAGTGTTAGATTAGTGTAGAGTGAAAAATTATTTCATTGGTCGTGTAGACGTTTTGGGGTGTTACTTATATCGAAATATCCACTTCGGCCAATTAGATCGCTTTATTGTAGTGTCCTAATGCAGCCAGACAACTGCCTATTTACTTTTATGAGGTATTGCTCATTCAAAAATACATGAACATGATTTTCAGGAAAGTTGGTTTCGAACATTTGTGAACCGTGATATAGAGCACCCACACTGATTTTCAAAAGTCGGCATAGCTTATTTTTCGCATTATCTCTCAGACTGATCAAAATTTTACCACAAATTCTTTTGTAGCTGCTTACATTGACGCCGACACGGGTGGAGGGCTAGTGGGGCTCCAGCCCGTTCCTGCCACCTCCTCAAGATTTTTAAATTTTTTTTTTTTTAAAAAAAACCTGGCCGGCACTGGAAGTTTGAAACATAAACACGTAGTAAATCACAACGTAACTGTAATTTGCCAAGCACAAGTTAACGTGACAGTGGGTCTCAAACGTGATGTCGCCACTGAGAACGTGTGCTGCTGTTAAACCCTTTCTATACGAGACGTGCAACACGCACAAAGGAAGTCGTTGTTAGCTGCAGCGCCCCTTGTGATAGACCGCCAAACTACAAATTAGCATTCAAACGGTACGCATTTGTTGAGTCGTCTGCTTCAAGCGTCTACTTCGTTTGTTGTCAACTTGCCGCGTTAACATTACTTTTCAAAACTGTATGATATAGTGTGATGATTAAAACATTTATTTGTGTTTTAGACTGCCACTGTAAAACGTATTTAATTGTATTTGTGCAGTTCATGCGTAATAAAATACATTGCTCACATGTGTTAACGTCCTCATTATAAAGTGCGATTACATACTTCCAGCCCCTGCTATTTCAGGAGTCTATGTATGTGACGAACAAGCTCAGGTGTCTATACATAGACCCTTCACTTTGATTAAGCTTCAAATAATGCTTACCAAAAACAAATATTTCATCTGTTAACTACAGCGTGTTTCAGTAAAAATAACAAACATTTTAGAAGATGGTAATAAAGACGATTTGCAGTTAAAATTTCATATAATGCGTGTCCAATTTTTATAGGGTACAGAGATACAGCTCTTGGTATGTACAACAAACTGATTTGGATATTTTGACTGATTCTTTTGTCTGTTCTTGGTAGATCACCATATTGACTTTTATTTAAATAACCGGTTTTCGACGTAGTTTAAAGTCTGAATATGTGCTAGTAAGCCTAAAACCTGGTAACTAAGGAGAAATGAACGTGTAAAAGATACAAAAAAATCTACTTTTAAGTAAGTGTGATGTTGTAGGCTACTACCAAGGAATGGCGGATAAATCAGTGAAAATTTCTTGATTTACATTTGCTCTACGTTTGTTTGGATTCCATATTAAAAGCTGTCTCTCTGTATTTAATAAAAATTGTACACAGGTTATATTAAATTTTTAATGCAATTCCTCTATAGTATCGCCTCCTAAAATACGCCGGCTGTGGTGGCCGAGGGGACTGAGGCGCTCCAGTCACGGTCTACACGTCCACTACGGTCGGAGGTTCGAATCCCCCCTCGGGCATGGATATTCGTGCCGTCCTTAGTAGTAGGTACTTCATAAGTAGTTTGTAAGTTTAGGGACTGATGATCCCGTAGTTAAGTCCCTTAAGCTATACAAACATTTGAACAAACATTCCTAAAATACTTGCGACTGAGTCGAAAAACTGCGTTGCTCTGAGCAGGAGACAAGTACACATTCTCAAACAAATTCCCGACTTGGCTTCGTTTGTCAGCTGGGTTCCCCATTCGATCGTCTGCGCATGCGCGAAGCGCTTCCATACGCGTAAGAAAAGGATCCACCCTATCCCGCCTACTAGCGATCGTATGCGTGCATCTTGTGCAAGTGGACGCGTCTACACTGTACGCGGACGGCGCGACCGGTGCATCATGGGTAATCTCGCAAGCTCTCACTTCCCGCGTACAAAAGGCTTTACTGTAAGAGTGCTCTACTATTTATACACAGACAGAATGTATCAGAAATTAGAAGAATAGTTAACATAAGAAACATGTACAAATTGTAAGTGAACATAAGAAACATGTAGAACGTACTGAAAATGATAGAGAAAACCGACGACCTTCAGCACCGCATTCGGTGACCCTATCCATTGCGCCACGCCGGCTGTTGGATAACTTGTGGTCTTGCGGCAATATAAGTTTCTTACGTTCAACACTTACTGATTTGGCTAGACTTGTAGTGAAGACGTTTCTGAGTAGGAAACCTACGTCTTTCTGTAGAAGGTTGTTTATTAGCCATTTTTCCTCTTAAGAGAAACTGAAATTCTTTATTAAACAGTCATAGATTTCAATATAAATAAACTGCCCTGCAAAGTTCCGTTTCATACTTTCCAATGGCTCTTAGGAAACCTAATAAAGACAAATGTGGAGTTATTTTAGGGTTATTATCTATTTTATGGCATTACATAGGGGAGAGTTAGGTTAACTGGACAGGTTAGGTCAACTGGTCCTTGGCAGAGTTGCCAACTCTGCCGCAAAGATTCCCTCTAAATTTGCTCCAAAATCCCCCTAAATCGGAATAAATCCCCCGAAAAAAGCAAACGGGGTGGCGGGGGGGGGGGGGGGAGGTGGCTAGGAGCCGCAGCCTGACTACTCTTCGATCAGAAAATAACGAAAGTTCTTGTTTTTGAGACCTCTCTCTCTCTCTCTCGCCATATATTAAAAATTAATAGCCACGCCCACAGGCACGAACGTAGGGGTGCAATACCGAAAGACAGCTCATAATAAGAAATAATTACAATCTTATCTGTCAGCATAGGGTCCTTTTCCCAGATCTTCGCATACTTCGAAACGTGTCCATAAAAATTATTTTTGTAAGAAAATGTCTAATATTGTGCCTCCTGTTTTGTATCGAGTAACTTGCTTGCAAGAAAATGTATAATATCGCTTCTACTGTATGTATCGATATGTGTGAAGTTTCATCTTTGGCAAAGATCATGTATTGCATAGCATTGTAGCTCGCGCTGCGAGAGAGTAGCACTTGTGGTTCAGCTCGCTTAGAGAGCGGTTGAGTTGTGTGTATGGCTCCGATGTAGAGCAGAGGCTGCTTTGCCAGCAAGTCAGAAGTTGTATTATGTAGGTAATGTAATGCTGATTATTAATAATAAGTAACTTGACCTTTCTTTCCTGTTTCATTTACGTAGTTAGAAAATTAACCTACTTCCTTCATTTGATAATTAGTTATTAGTGGATTTAAAGTGCAGTATTGATTTTAATAATATTGTTGAAAAGATTTCGTTGTTGGTGCCATAGTAAATGATAGTTAATTGACTATGATACTAAATTTCAATAATCAGAAACTGATCTGCATAAAATTCTCACAGTCAAGCATTAAGAAAGTGATTTGTGGTTTATTAATATCTTTCTCGCAGTCAAAATTTTTGAGTATAGTCAGTGTCTGTTTCAAATGGTGACTTGCCACAATTGTTTTGTGTTTAAAATATCCGTTGCGCACATAATCAGTTAAATGCATTGTTTCTTATTTAACAGTATATAAATCAATATCAGGGCCACAAGTGAACCAAATTGCTGTGTTAATGAACATTTTGCTGTCTGATTTAACGATAGGTTCAACATCCACAACACACACACAGCTTTTATCTGGCGCCCTTTCTGCCAGGATAGTTCACAAACAGGATCGTGACATAGTTAGATACGTTGTCTTATTTCAGTTAGTTTGTCTTTTCCACTAACCAACTTAACTTTTGGCTCTCAATTGAATTTTTGTAGCACCATCCTCTGTTATAGCAACAGTAGCATAGTAATTGTTTCTGTAGTTTGTTACTTACCATTCTTGAGATTATGTAGTATTGTTTACAGTAGATTAATTGAATATACAAATAATTGCATTACTACTGAAAAAGTCTCTCTTTTACATTGTCTGATGTTTGTTGTGTCGAAACTTCTAGTACCGTGGAATTCGTGTGATAATTAACGGTTCGCGTAATCTCGATTGTGACTGTATGTTGGACTAGTCCGATTCAGCCTCTTGTTCTCTCATAATTACCGTGTGTAATTTTCAAAAATTTGCAGTAGGTGAAAATAAATATTACTGGTCACTTTACTGCAAAATTCTGTTAACAATGTCGAAGAATAGGAGAGCCCGCGCTGATGCTAAAACTGCCTCCGAAAATGAGACCTTGAATGATACAAGGAGAGAAGAAGAATTTTCACAAGAGCCTTCTCACTGCACTGATACAAATACGACAGTAAATACCGTGTACGAAAACGCGGAACAGATTAGTTCAGGAATAGACAATATGGATAATGATAAAGTACAGGATTCGACAATACAGAATTCCGATTCTTGTAACGTGGTTGGGGAAAATAATGCATCGGTTCCGCCTAGCTCTGTTGCAAAAAATACTTGTGCGACAGCTATGGAAAACGTATTACCAAATGACTTCATGCAGATGTTACTGTCACAGCTCTCTAAGTTAAATGAGAATAGTCAATTACAATCTCAGAAATTAAACGAAAAACTTGACAATAGTCAATTACAATCTCAGAAATTAAATGAAAAACTTGAGGAACAATGTCATAAATTAAATGAAAAACTGGAGGAACAATCTCAGAAATTAAATGAAAAACTTGAAAATAGTCAATTACAATCTCAGAAATTAAATGAAAAACTTGAGAAAATAGAACAGACGTGCGATTCGAGGTTTGCGAGTATTCAAAGTAGTTTTAATAAAATAAATGAAGACAACAATCGGTTCAGGGAACAACTGCTCAATATTTACAAACGTGAATCTCAGCAAATAAGACGAGATATTCGCGACGAGATTAATCCGGTTATGGAAAGCCTTGCGTCACGAGTCGAAAATACAGAAACCACTGAACTCGCTAAATTGAAGCAGCAGAGTAATCTAGTTGATGAAAAGTTGCAGAACTTCCAGTCAGTCACGACTGAACAGATCAATAAAATTAATAAACAGTTTGTGGATATTACTGTTAAGATGACCCAAATCAGTGATAACACTGACAAAAGTTCTGATGTAACGCATCCTACCCCGTTTAATGAAACTAATGAATATCTCGCCCTTGACCGTTTCAAACAAGGTCAAATGACCATTAATCAGCAATACAAGGCTGAGGTCAGGAAATTAGATGATCGCGTGGCGCGAATAGAGAGGAAATTTGACCACACTTGTGGAAATCCATACGAAGACGTAGAAGAAAATTTGAACGAAAATAACAATGATGATTCGACTCAAGTAGGTCCCTTAGTACGTGAACGAAGTGTACCTTGTAGTAACAACAATGAAGACGCAGTGCGTAGTTTACGCCCACTTACACCGCACGGGCGAAGGGAAGCGTTTGACTACAAGCATTTCCTGACAGTACGTAAATTCAAAATATTCAAAAACTCTCCGAATGACTTGCACCCTAAAGAGTGGTTGCAACAATTTGAATATTGTCTTCCCCCGAATTGGCCACTTGAGCACAGACTAGAATTTATTTGTGGTTATCTGGAAGGCGAGCCAGCCACCAGAATGAGAGCTATTGCACAAGAGTGCCATAGCGAGAATCAGTTCCGACGCTCATTTCTATCCGCATACTGGTCGGAAGCGGCACAAGATCGCGTTAAAAACAGTATTGCGACATTCAAAACTTTTGAACGATCAAATTTCTCGAGCCCGGTGGAATATTTCCAACATTTAGTATATAAAAATCAATTTTTGTCGGCACCTTACTGCCCTGCCGAATTAATTAGAATTTGTTTGAACAAATTGCCTCTACACTTGCGTCAAATTGCCATTGCGGCACGATGCAAGAATGATATTGAAGCCTTTAGAAACCTCTTACAAGACTTAGAAGAAGAAGAAGACGAGGAAAATTCCTCGTGCAGTCGACATTTTGAAACAAACAGATATAATCGCCGGTCGCATCAAAGCCCGCCGCGTTCTATACGTCATCCAGAGCACGAGGATCAAACAAAAAGTAATTCTTTCACTAATGAAACTTACAAACAAAGTCGCGACAATGAGAACGGTGATTTTCAAGATCGTGAAAATAACCGTGGAAGTTTTCGTGGCCGTAACCGAGGTGGTGGCTTTGGTCGCGGAGGACGCCACAATAATTACTATCATAACAGCAATACTTCGAATAATACTAATTGGCGTGAAAGACGCAATACTGATAGTGATCGCGAGACTGAAAATAACAACAATAACGCTGAGAAGCGTAGTCGGGAGGGCAGACGAGATAATTCTCGTGATCGCCTTCCACGACACGAAAACACAAATCGGGCCCAAAGCAGATCGGGTACCCCAGAAAGACAAGAGCAAAACAATGAAATCAGACCTGTCAATCCACGTTACATTTCGTCAAACAAGGGGCCGCGTCAGGTATGACTAGCGCACTCGACGGCAAATAATTCGGCCGTACAGGATTTATGTGATCCTAACTATACGCTGAAACTTATTCATTGTGAACGACCGCACAGAGAGGAAGGTTATGATGGACAACCTCCCGAACAAAACGGAATAGTAGTTTGTGCGGAAGTGCACAATACTGATGCTGGTAGCAGCTCAGTAAGTGATAAGGCAAAACCGACACAACTTGTGTCAAAACCTAAAGCCGTTACACCTGAAAGCAATGGCAGTAATAAAAATTGTACTATCAGATTTAACGAAACAAATGAAAAGGCATCGAACAAACATTACACTGCCCAACGGTTAAACGAGATGATTGTCGATCAGCAATATAATGACGACAATTCAGAGTGGGAGACAGAAGCTTCGTCTTCGGACTCTGAGGAAGACACTATATAAGAAATGAAATTCTTACAGTATCAACCAACAATTGCATATGACAGACCGATCATGTACTTTGAAATGCAGGACACGGTACTGCCACACAATAATGCAACTAACAGTAACCTTGGAACAGCAAAAACTCATTTCTAACAATTATATTTGCAGCACACCTCTGTCGCTGATTGGATAGACAATTACATGCCTTCTAATGACGATGATAGCGAATGCGAAGTTGATGAACAATCAAGATTTGAAAAGCATTTATCTTGTGAAAGCCTCATTAATCTTGGTAACACTTGTCTCAACAAAGAAATTTCTTATGAACCTTCTACCGAACAAGACGTAAAATTTGTACAGTTAGATGACATAAAAGAGGCACTATTAGAAAAAAAGGTAGACTGTCTCGATATTCCAATTCACCCAATTGTATCTGTCAAAATTGGCAAATCAATCTTTCTGCTGTCTTAGATTCTGGTAGCCCAGTGTCAGTAATTAGTGAAGTAACTTTCAAGAAATATCAGAACTTGCTTAATGGTCCCATTCTGCCTTTGCATTGCACTAAAATTCGTGGCGTCATTTCTAGCAAACCTGTCGAAATTCGACAGCAAACATACGTAGAATTTTTATGTCAAGGTCATATCTTTTCCGCCAACCTATTGATTGTCCCCCGCTTAACTACACAGATAATATTAGGTGTGGATTTCCTATCCAAGTACAAGGTTATTTTAGATTTCAATACGGCTAGTGCCATTGCTTTTGTTCAGGAAAATGCCATTCAAATTAAATTCGAAGACTGGATTACCAGATATGAAGAAGGTGCCTGTTGTTTAAAATTTTTATCTACTTCTAATGTGACGCAGGATGTCAAACCTGATGATGATATAACAGATAAACATTTCGAGACTGAACGAATTGACTTGATTTCTGACATCATTAAGAACAAATTAGTAGAAGTTGAAGGTGCCTCAGAACGTGATAAGGACAAGACAAATTAACACTATCATTTTACCTGAAACCGACCGACCACAAACCCTGGAAGAATTGTTACAAAAATTCTATGGTGTCAAAGTTTTATCCTCATTAGATCTCAGGTCTAGTTTTTGGCAAGTGAAACTACACCCGAATTGTAGGAAGTATAACGCGTTTCTCTGCTTCGGAAACTGTTATCAGTTCCGTAAATTGCCTTTCGGACTGAACATCTCCTCATCTGCTTTCATCCGTGCGATGAATGCCACACTTCCTGAGCACTTAAAACAACAAATCACAATTTACGTTGATGATATTTTAATTGCAGAATCTTCCTGGGAAAAACATAACAGTACGTTGGCATCTTTACTTGAAGTGTTTGCTCAATCCGGGATTACTGTCAACCTAGAGAAGTCACAGTTTGGTCGTTCTCAGATTAAATTTTTAGGGCACATTATTTCTAAAGATTGGATCCAGCCCGACCCCGAAAAGTTAGAGGCGATAATGAAAATGCCTGTTCCCACCTCTAAACGCCAATTAAGAGCTTTCTTGGGTTTAATTAATTTCTATCGCCGTTTTATAAATTTGAAAGACCTAACTACTCCCAGATTATATGAATTAACTGGAAAGATACTGTTTGGTTCTGGGATGAAGATGCCCAAAGAGAATTTCTTTGCTTAAAAGATGCACTCCTTCACGCACCTATTCTGCACCACCCAGATTTGTCTAAGAACTTTTGCATTTCTACCGATAGTTCAAAATTCGGACTTGGCGTTCACGTGTTTCAAGAGGATGAAGAAAATGGCATTGCCACACAGAGAACCATTGCGTTTGCTAGTCGCATACTCTCCAAGTCAGAGCGAAACTATTCCGTCACTGAGCTTGAAGCTCTGGCAGTAGTTTGGCCATTCGAAAAATTCCATTATTTCTTGTTTGGCAGACACACTAAAGTTTACACGGATCACCGTGCACTTCAATTCCTCATGTCGGCAAAACTTAACCATGATAGACTTAGACGATGGGCTTTGTTCCTTCAAGAATTCGATTTCTCTGTAATTTACACTCCTGGTAAACAAAACATCGTTGCAGACTCGCTATCTCGTTCGCCTGTTGGGCTCATCAAGGCGACGGAAGAGGCATACTTAGAAAATAACTTTACTATCCTCTATATGCAGCAAGTTGCTTTCGAAAATTACATATCTGCCACATTTTCTGACATTGCTAAAGAACAAGATAAAGATCCAATCTGGCGAGATATTAAAATAAAATGGCACGATAAATATAATGTTTCCATCAGACAATTTTACATTATCCATAATAACATTCTCTTCAAACGTAAAGCCCCTGACAGTCAATTTTGGTTAGTGTGTGTTCCGGAGGAATCCGTGAACAAATTGATTTGGTATATTCATCTCAGTTACGGACACTATGGTGCCAAGAAGTGCTTCGCGAAATTACGCGACTCTTGTTATTTCATCAACATGGAGAAACGTATACGCAATGTATTATCTCGATGCAAATTGTGTCAGAAAGCAAAGCCGCCGACCATATCGCATTCTGCTCCACTTTTCCCGATTATACCTTCAAAATTAAAGCAGTTAGCAGCCGTTGATCTGTTTGGACCTACGCCTTTGTCAAAAACTTCCTAAAAGATGTTGGCCATATAGATAAAGTCATCTCCGATAACGGACCTCAATTCCGTTCTCATGATTGGGCACGTATGTTGCGGCGCAGAAACATCAAACCCGTGTTCATATCACTTTATCATGCTGCCTCTAACCCTTGTGAACGGGTGATGAAAGAGCTTGGAAAACTATGTAGGCTGTATTGCTACCGACGACATAACACATGGGATAGATATCTTCTGTCATTTCAAAATATTATAAATGAACTTCCTAATGATTCTACAGGTCTTTCACCAATTCTGGTTCTGAAAAACAAGCAAACTCCCGACCGTATCAAGGAATTGATACCTTTTCCTAAACACAGAAGACTACGTCAGAAAGAAAGCCGCTGAAAAAAGGAAACGCTCTCAACGTAATTGTTATGCCAAACAACTCTATATAGGACAAAAGGTATTAATTAGATCCCACCACTTATCCCACAAGGGAAGATCTATGATTCACAAATTCTTCTTACTGTACAATGGTCCGTATCGAATCAAACGTATCATCCACGACAACGTCGTTGAGGTAGAAACTTTAAAGACGCACAAGTCGAAAGGCATACACCACATTTCCAATATTAAAATTTTCAAGGCATAAAACTGGGGTAGAGAGTCCATTAATCTGTTTTGGACACACCAAATGGCGATTGGTGCCCCGTACTCGAGCTGAGTGTCACTATTCTTCCGCTTTTCCTTAGTGCGCTCTATCTACCTCTTTTTCTCACTGTTACTTTTCTCTTACTCTGAATACTTATGCTCGGTGCTACGCTGGAATATTGTCATACGAAACTAGGACTATCTTGCAATTTGCATATAACGAACTCTGTGGCTGTGCAAGACAAATAAAATTAATGAAAATTTTTGATTGAGTAATCTAATTAAGTTCCTATGTTTCAGAAAATATCAGATTTCTCTTCTGTATTACTAATTGCATAACTTACGAACTTCTGAGCGAGTGAAGAAGATTTTGAGTTGACATAAGCATTTTGTAAGCCAATTAAGCAGTAAAAAAAAAGAAAAAGAAAAAGTACATTCTGGAGGATGATGAGTAAGGCAATACACAATATGTCATGGTGGTCTTTAAAATGCATTATTGTTTATGGATAAATGATGGTAAGGAAGGTATTGGTAACAGTCAAAGATGTTTGATAAATGTAATTATGTGGACGAGAGTATACAATGATTATGAAGCAATTATGAGGAGAATCGCTCTGTTGCTAATGATGCTATGCTCTGTTCTTTTCTTATGTGCTTACTCGCACTGCCCTTTTGTGTTTTCTCTTTGTGCTTATGTGCACCATTTTGTATGTTGATGCATTGTGCCTTCAATGGCATGTGTGACTGGTGAGAATCATATCCTTCTGATGCTCTGTAATTACTTGTAATTATGTGTAATGAATATTTCTAATTATGCTTGCAGCTATGATTATTGCTCTTGTAATCAAAGCTTACCGCTATGCTCGCTAATTATATACCTAAGCCCTACCACTATGCTAATTAATTTTATAATGAAGCTCAATGACAATGTATGGTTATGCTTATACGTTGCACACAGCCATCTCTCTTGCAAACTTGCAGTTTTGCCATAAATTACGCCTAGTTAAGTCTAGTTAATGCACAGAGATACTTTGCTTTTGCTTATTGCTATCTTCAAAATTTTATTGATGATGTTGTTGACGAAAATCTGCAGCTATGCCTAACAAATAGTTACGTCTGTGTTTATGTTATCGCATGATTTACTGTGATGTACATCTATTACTGTGCCAAAATTTGCCTTAATTGTTTTGTTTGACCCTACTGTTGACTCAGACAGACACAGACATGACCTGATGACTTGAACCTCTTTTGATATTCTCATGAATTTTCCCTGATGTGTTATACCTTAAAGCAATGAAATGTGTAGCTAAATTAAAAGCCTGGCCATGGCAACATATGTAATTTAATTGTTATAATTTGGTGGTAATGCAATCCCCACCATAGTGGTAATTGGAATGTTAAGTTATTTGAAGTGGCTTCACGTTAATCGCTCTAATTATGACAACAAATTTACTTTTCATGACCTAATGCCAAATTGATGACAAGCACCCTGAATGTATTTCATACGATTATGTGTTTGTAAAGTAATATGTACATAGTATGTAAAGCCTTATGCCTATATGAAATGACACTAATTTTGTAGATACTCTAGTATAAGAATTAAATTACTCACTAGTATTCAAATGTATCCGTCTTCAAGACCCTACTTGTAATGTAAAAATATGGTTTAATACCATGACCCCATCTGTACCACTTGAATTTGGGGCAAATTTTTGCCATAGACATGTACTAATCAATGACTTTTCTTTCAGTGTAAACTGAAATATCATGACTATGTTACTAATTTGTGTGTAAAATGCTTTATTTCATGTACTTTGGACACGCATGGGAACTGGCGATTTCGCACACGAGATTCCAGAATGCACACAGAACAATGGACGTGCTATTATACACCACTGGTTTTGGGCCTTTTAATGAAGATGTTTGTTGGATGATGTTTGGCCACATAGTACTGTCTATTGCAGCCTTGGTCAACCACCACCATTTTGCTCTAATTTTGGCTATGCTGATGCAGTCTGCTAATAGCTCCGTTGGTTGGAGCACACTTGGTTGTCGAATTGCATGGAGGAATACACCAGAACCTTTTCCACATGACTTCAGCTTCAATGCAACCAGCCAGCTCGCCTACAGTGTGGTGTAATCTTACAGTGTTTTGTGTTCGTGTGCAGACCTAAAATGAATGTTAGGGGATAATTGGCTATTCGTGTGCAGACCTAAAATGAATGTTAGGAGCTCATGTGCTATTCGTGTGCTTATACTATTCAGTGCCTCCCATTGCAAACGTTGTCCACAGGTTCATTACCAGTGTTTAGGTATATTTCATGGTTCTTTTACATTCAGTGACAAAAAAAAAATTGTGCTCTTGATAGATACATTTGCTTTCAGAACTATAATGAGTCAATACCCTTTAGTCTGAAATGTCATTGTGCCTATTCGATTGACAAACGTTATATTGAAATCCTATCGTGCAGTGACATTATTTTGTACATGATCAGAAACCTATGTAGTCAAAAAATTTTACATGTATGTTCTAGCATCCATGAAAGTATGGCATCTTAAATGCATCTCAGAATACAAAACTGACATTTTATCTTATACTAAGTGCACTAAAAATATACATAGACTACATTGTGCACAAGATACAAATGTTCATTTTATGTAAGGAAAAAAAATACTGATCTCTGTAACAAAATTTAGACGCATGGAACTTACACTACTGTGTATTACTTGTAATTACCTTATTTTCTCGAAAAAACAAAACAATGATGACATTAGTTAAACTATATTTTGTAAAACTTTGTATATGTTCATATTTATTATTGTATATTTTTTTCCATTTGTGTATTACTTCTAGCTATCTCATTTTCTCCACTATATCCTTTGTCAAACTATGTTCTCTGAAATTCTATATATACTTATGTTTACCATTATGTATATTTGTCATATATTCCATTTATTGCTAAAGTTCTGTAAATTTTGACATTTGCTTATGCCTGTCACATCCTGTACCACTCCATGCATGACATTTGATGGTACTGTTCTGTAAAATTGCATGTATTTATGACTGTCACATTTTTTAAATTTTCTATGAACTCCATCTGTTGTTTTGATCTTGAATATCTTGTATAAAAATGATTATCAGGCTTTTATATTTTCCATGTAATATTTTGGATGTCATTAATGGATTTTTGGACTTGAAATTCAGTAATTTTGCTGGCTAGGCAATGCCATTGGCATCACCCACCCTACAAAATTTTAATAGGTAGGAGGGGGGTGATGAAACGTGTCCATAAAAAATTATTTTTGTAAGAAAATGTCTAATATTGTGCCTCCTGTTTTGTATCGAGTAACTTGCTTGCAAGAAAATGTATAATATCGCTTCTACTGTATGTATCGGTATGTGTGAAGTTTCATCTTTGGCAAAGATCATGTATTGCATAGCATTGTAGCTCGCGCTGAGAGAGAGTAGCACTTGTGGTTCAGCTCGCTTAGAGAGCGGTTGAGTTGTGTGTATGGCTCCGATGTAGAGCAGAGGCTGCTTTGCCAGCAAGTCAGAAGTTGTATTATGTAGGTAATGTAATGCTGATTATTAATAATAAGTAACTTGACCTTTCTTTCCTGCTTCATTTACGTAGTTAGAAAATTAACCCACTTCCTTCATTTGATAATTAGTTATTAGTGGATTTAAAGTGCAGTATTGATTTTAATAATATTGTTGAAAAGATTTCGTTGTTGGTGCCATAGTAAATGATAGTTAATTGACTATGATACTAAATTTCAATAATCAGAAACTGATCTGCATAAAATTCTCACAGTCAAGCATTAAGAAAGTGATTTGTGGTTTTTTAATATCTTTCTCGCAGTCAAAATTTTTGAGTATAGTCAGTGTCTGTTTCAAATGGTGACTTGCCACAATTGTTTTGTGTTTAAAATATCCGTTGCGCACATAATCAGTTTAATGCATTGTTTCTTATTTAACAGTATATAAATCAATATCAGGGCCATAAGTAAACCAAATTGCTGTGTTAATGAACATTTTGCTGTCTGATTTAACGATAGGTTCGACATCCACAACACACACACAGCTTTTAACTTTTGCACATACTTTCTCTTATTTTTGGCAGCCATTTTGACCAATAAAATAACGCATTTACATCACAACTTGAGCTGGTCATTAAAGTAAAAATAATGATGGATCACCAATGATCGCTAACGCACTCAATTGCCGATCATAGCACGTGACTTAGCGGTATTTCAGTGCAGTGTCCTCGGAAAACACCAGTCCATTAACTACTAGCGGAAAAAAATATTATTAAGGGGGTTCAGTGAACCCTCTGCCATGCACTTCACTATGATTTACAGAGTATTCATGTAGATGTTTCACTTTCTTGTAATAAAAACTTGAGTTGTGATTTATGTGAGACCAACTGTTACTTTAAAATAAAACTTAGTTTTGTGAAGTATCCGGAATTCATATTCAGTAATCTGTACCTGCTTGACTTAAAAGCAGTTCAGATTTATGATTGAAAGGCTAAAAGATCTTCTTGTGGCAAGATCGTTACTGGCTTCTTTTAGTCATTTATTATTATTACAGAGAGTGGCCAGTCATGGAATTCCCACATTCCATGGGGGTTAAATTTTACTTACCGTCCTGGCGGCCACGCGTGGTAATGTTGGCAATCATGTGACGTTGGCTCTAGCCAATAATGTGACAAAACGAATGTTTTTGTCATGAAATCTTCGTTCCAGGAGGACAATATTTTTCATTGCGGGGACAGGGGTACGTTCAAGGACCCGACATGCATAGAGCAGGAACAACACTATTTATTTACGTCTTGGTCTGTACGAACCATCTTGGCAAAGATTTTCTACCATGTTGTTGATGTTGCCAACATAATCACGCGAGACCGCCCGTGTGGTCGGTAAAAGTTTACCCCGTTAAGAACTTAACAGTAGGCAATACGGTACGCATATTGCAGTGATGGATCAAAAATGCTGTTTCCATACATACTAAATAAATCATAGGGGATAAAGGGCACACTGAATAAAGAATTACAAATAATGCGATGGAACTATAAGAAATAAGAAAATAAGAGACAAAACTTCATGACGATACTTACAAGGAAAGAACTTTGGCTCGAACAAATATAAACACACGAAAATTGTGTGAGAGATCATGTGAAGATCCCTTCTTGCACTAGCGGTACTCCCGCATGTGCAAAACTCTGCAGTCGTCTGTTAGAGGCCTCTGCGTGTGCCATGCCGCATTGCACTTTGACCTGTCGGTTCGCCAGTAGGGACGGTGCAGTGTGCCTCTGAAGTTGCGTTTTGTGCCGTTATTTGTGTGGTGAAGCGTCGGATGGGTCGGCGATTGGTAATCAATCCTGCTAATATAGTGTGACTGGTTGAGGTGAAGTTACGAAGAAACCTTCTTCGTTAAGTTGGTATTGGTGTAGAAGATGAATCATTCGCATGTTCTAATGTATGCTCATATTTCTGCACTATAATAGATACCAAAAAACATGTGAATGATTCATTTTCTACACCAAGACCGTATTCACGAAGAAGGGCTCTTCGGAATTACATCTCAACCAATCGCAATACATTAGCAGGGTTGATTACCATTCGCAGACCCATCTGATGTTTAAATATAACGTCACAAAACGGAAATTCAGAGGCAAACTGGAACGTCCCTACTGGTCCCGACTGGTGTACCGGCAGCTCAATGTGCAATGCGGCATGGTACACACAGAGGCCTCTAACGGACGACTGCAGAGTTTTGTAGATGCGGGAGTGCCGCTAGTGCAATAAGGGATCTTTAAATTCTCTCTCACACGATTTTGGTATATTTTTTGTTCGAGTCCGAGTACTTTTCTTGTTAGACCTTATTACACATAACAGTTCACCACTTGTATTTCTTGACCGTTACAACATCGCCACAATCTGCTATTTGTTACTTATTAAAAAATGTTCAAATGGTTGTATAGCTTATGGGACTTAACTGAGGGGTCATAAGTCCCTAAACTTACAAACTACTTATGAACTAACTAAGACTAGGGACGGCACAAATATCCATGCCCGAGGGGGGGATTCGAACCCCCGACCGTAGTGGCCGTGCAGACCGTGCCTGGAGCGCCTCAGTCCCCTCGGCCACTGCGGCCGGCGTTACTTATTATTTTCCTTCTGTTAGATTTGCTGTGTATTTATATCTTTTCTCGCTCGTAAGAAACTAACGGTATGGGATAAAAATCTCTTTTCCCGAGATTACATTTGCGACCTCCCCTTGTTATTATAAAATCTGTCATTTTAGGCTTTATGTTGTACCTATCTTTTTTTCTAATGTAGGTTCACTAGTTTGTTTTAATGTGGTATATAAACCTAGAATTTAACTGGTTATTTCAATGCAAACAGTGAGCGTTGTTTTATTGTTAGTTTACATTTATAAAGCAGACATTATGTCATTTCAGAATACAGCAGTCACTTAGAAACGAATCTTTATTCCAGTAATGATAAGCTGCAGACTCAAGAGTGTCAATTACTCTTTGGCACTCTCTAAACGGTTTATATACTAGCAAGTTATAGGCCTATGTCTGTTTGTGTGGAGCTTCAGCAAAATGAAACACCACTGTTTCGATACAATTTGTTCCGCTTTCTTGCATTAGTGGTTTGAAACACCACTGTTGTGAAACAGTGAAACGGTGAAACCGACATGAACAGTGAAACAGACGAAACAGTTTGTGTATCGACTGCGAATATGATCCGAAACAGAGGGGAATGAAACCCTATAGTTTCGAATCTGTGAAACATGGCGGTTTTGTAACACTGAATTTACGTATCGAAACACTGTTTAGAGACCGTGAAACAGTAGCCAACTGTAGTGAATAGTTACTATGGTTTAAGTATGATGAAATAATCAAGTATACTTTTCGTTACATTAAATTCCTCAGAAAGTATCATAGACCTCAACACCGTTTTGATTAAAATTACATTTTGCGATAATGAAATGTTTCAGAGTTTCTGGCGCAAGTCTGGATTTTCATATTTAACTTACAGCTCTTCATTGTAGTTTCACTATTTTTGGATATTTCACGTCCTTGATTGGCGCGGACGATGTTTGCGTCTACGATTACGGGTAATGACAGGAGTGGCAGATGCAGCACTATAAACTAAATTTCCTTTCTTCCGCAAAGATTCTCGTGCGTAAATGAGTTTCAAATTTTTATTGAGATGAGGTTCAACAGCCGTAAGATATTTGAGGAAATGCATACTGTAAACCATCAGCTGTTTATTATTTTTCCAAACTTCTACCGGTTTCGATAATAAACTATCTTCACGGAAGAGAACTAGACAGACTGATTAAACAGGTGCATTATATGCCTCCTTAAGCATACTGGCATGCATGTCACACAATAAAAATAAATAGCCGGCCGCGGTGGCCGAGGAGACTAAGGCGCTCCAGTCACGGTCTGCACGGCCACTACGGTCGGGGGTTCGAATCCCCCCTCGGGCATGGATATTTGTGCCGTCCTAGTTCGTAAGTAGTTCATAAGTAGTTTGTAAGTTTAGGGACTGAAACCCCGTAGTTACGTCCCATAGACTATACAAACATTTGAACATTTGAGAAATAAATAAGACGTCACTAGGCATCAAGGTCTTATTTATTTTTATTATGTGACATGCATGCCAGTATGCACAAGGAGGCATATAATGCACCTGTTTAATCAGTCTGTGTAGTTCTCTTCCGTGAAGATGGTTTATAACCGAAACCGGTAGAAGTTTGGAAATAAACAGCTGATGGTTTACAGTATGCATTTCCTCAAATAAATGAGTTTCATTCTTCATTTGGATGTTTACGGATTTCCTTCGAATAATACGATATTCGAATTTCCAGGATGGTTCACAGGTTAATATTGAAATACAGGATATTTTTAAGATGTTCTAAACTTGTTGTGGAACGTAGGATAAGGCTTCAAAAGAAAGGATTATCCTGTGAAATGCAGGACATCCGGCCACCCTAAATAAACCAGAAGTTCAGAACCTGTACAAAAATAAGAAATTGGTCTCCCAGTATTATTTTGTCCACTGATAAAATAATCCATGAAAATATCTGACCACGACTTAAACCCTGCATAACACCAGGAATTGGGAATGTGGTTTGGAATAGACACCATGGTAACACCTACGACTTAATCATAATGACAAAAGATCTGTAAAATGGTGTTATTGATATTCAACAATATAACAATGACTGTTTGCAACTCTCCATAAAGAAATAATGACGAGCTGTGACAGGCGCATAAAAAAGACACACACATACAACACTTCAGCTATCGGCCATGACCTTCTTCAGAATAAAGAACATTCACAATCACATACGCTCACTTCACAGTCACACAACCGTTATCTCCGTCAGTAAATTTTCCTACAATTTATTACTCGGGGCATTAGAATTCAGACAAGGAAAAAATTTACAAATAAACTTTTTCCAGGTTCAAAATACACTTTTCCCTGGGACATATACATTTTTTCCTGCGTGAAATAGACTTTTCCATTAACACTGACAATGTACTTTTTCTTGGAGCAATAAAACTTATCAGTCATTTAGAAGGTAAATATTTTATACACCGACATAGAACTTGCCATGGTTAAAATGCACCTATGGTGTTGGCATATTTTTTTGTGGCATGTAGTGTCACTAACGGCATTAACAACGGCCACACTAACAGAGAGCATGGCACAGACATTGCAATTTATGAGATGAGTATCATTTATTTTGTTTTGTAAAATAATTCACCTATTTTTTGTAAACATGTTAAGATTTTTATGTATGAAACCCAATACAAAAGGTTTATCTGCATTCTTGCTTGTCAAAAATATTTTGCTGTTTTCAGTTGTATCATGTTTTTAGTGTGTCGTGCCACCAATGAGGTTAGAATAAAGGGAGGCGGCGTAATCTATGTTGTGGACAGGATTGGTCGAAGCCAGAAGTGCCATGCTTTTGTGCTCAAAACAAAGATTACTCACTTAAAACCTGTGTGAATATTGCCCTCTCTAAGTGATGTCCTTAAACTGACAGTCACATTGGAGTATTTCAAATCAAATGTTTGTAAAGCTTATGGGACTTAACTACGGGGTCATCAGTCCCTAAACTTACAAACTACTTATGAACTACTTACGAACTAGGACGGCACAAATATCCATGCCCGAGGGGGGATTCGAACCCCCGACCGTAGTGGCCGTGAAGACCGTGACTGAAGCGCCTCAGTCCCCTCGGCCACCGCGGCCGGCTTGGAGTATTTACTTAGACATGATGTACATTTCAGCGATACGTACGCACTACGACAAATGTTTTGGGCACAAACAAATGCCGGACTGCGCAGTTTTCTGACTTCACTTTTTTCAGTGTTAGGGCATCTCCAGAGAGTCTAACCTTTTGGTTGCCACACACCAACCTAATAACAAACTGAAAGTATGATCATAACGCGTAATTATTTACAAACTCCTGATTGCCTGTCTTCACTTACATATTTTTTCAATATAATTATACTTTTTGCCATCGTTTTCGCATAATTACTAATCTATCAAAGAACTAAAGTAAATATGATAAATTAACCTTGAAGCGTGGTCTCTTTTTATAGTTGGCTATCCTTTAAGATATATCAGACAAAAATGTGCCATTAAAATTTTTTAAGGCTCCTATTAACCCGAGCCTAACTATCCGCCATTTTCCCCCAAGCTGTAGGAGTTACCACGTTCCGGACGAAGCTCACGCGTTACCTCCCGATTCATTCAATTCGCTCACACTCGCAATCTACTCACTATATCAACGTGAAACTTTCATCAATGTGTTCGTTAAGAACTACACTACATTTTAATTTAATTTATGGTAATAATTTACAAACAGCGTATACTGACAGTTTACGAACATGCACTTTCTGACGACATTAAGAAATTTTCGACATGCGAGGAACTTTTTTTCTGTTGAAGTTAGGTGAACACATTAAGCGAATGAAATGTTCAAAATACATCAAATTTTCATCCTCTCCAAACAGAAACTCTGTGAGAAACGTATAACTTGAGATAATGTCAGCTAAATATGGCGCACTTCCCTTTGCATGTTATCATTTGTCAAAATATCATTTTGATACCTCTAACCGAGTATAAGATACGCAATGATTCGTTCCAGCCTTATCGCCATCGGAAATGAGTGCGCTAAATAAAATAAAGTTTAGCGGTATGAGTGAAAGGTAAAGATCTCCTCCTAAGTCGAAAATAAAATTCAATCCATTAGAAAAGTTTCATCCGCAGCAACATATGGTGCAGCAAGCACCAAACGGAATATCATAGCAGCCTCTATTTTTTACTGCAAACTTTTACTAATGTAGCGCAGTCTCTTATTTCGAAGCCAATATCTCATTAACTACGACTATTAACGAAATGACGAGCATTTCGTCACAATGCTGATATATAAAGATTTAGGTAACGGAAAATTTTTAAATATTTCTAACAATTAGTTTTTACGAATTCGTTTGTGAAAGATGGTAGGGCATGCGCCTCTACGCTGTTAGTGCAACGTGATTCCAACCATGTTGGGGAAAACATGGCGGACGATTCATCCTGGGTATTTAGGAGCTCTAAAAATTTTAATAATGCCACAAATAGCTGATGGTAAAAAAATATTAAGTTTTGAATGGGAGTCAAACATGATTAATGAAACTCATAGCAAATTCCCACTATTAATGCAATTCAACTTGTGTAAAAGGGCATTTGTTTAGAAAGTAACGCTCACCATGCCAATATTTGCAATTTTTTTCCTGTGGACTACGTTTTAAAAATGTAAATAGGTGGGACATCATAATCATCAGACGCAGGCTGCTGCTACAAAGTATTGCTAAATTTTTATTTTTGAATTATTCCCTTGTGTTAATGTTTTATTGCTGCAGTATTATTCTGCAGTGGCAGGCAAAAGCATCAGCCAAAATAACAAAAAATTAAGTGAAAAACTTATAAATTCCCGGAATTCTAAAAAAAAATCTTGAGCATTTCCCCCAGATGAAAAAATTCTGTTGTTTTTCCCAGATCACCTAGTTGTCCTGCGGCGAATACACTCTGCTGTAACTTTGAGGCCAATTACATCTGCACACTGAGACAAGTTCTTCAACATTCAGTCATCTCGTTTAAACAATTATCAAGTGAAAAACTAAACTAAGTACCTCAGGAAGAGGAGGAACAGCGGAAAATGGTGGTTCTCACCATGACAGATGTGTCGCCTCACAGTGAGTGATGAGGCTGAACTAGTTGGAAGACACAGGAACAGGAAAACGTAAAACACGAGCAGCCATGCTAAGCCACTTATGTGGACCACATTTAAATTTCACAGAAATATTTTTACATAAAGACCTGACTTAAATCAGTCAATCACATTAAATTCAAGGGAATAACCTTATATATATATATATATATATATATATATATAAGAAAGGTCTTAATCATTTTGACACAAGATATGGAATTTTACTGTTGCAAAGTTGTTGTTTAGAACATAAATCCTGAAAGATTTCTGCAGAAAGTCATGTAAAATAACAAAAAAACTTCCAGCCTTTGGAACATATCAAAAGTTTATTTCAAGTCCTAGTTTATCTCAATTCATATAATATTAAAATAATATTGACAACACATGTACAAATACTAACTAGAAATTTAAAAATTATGATAATTTAAAACATATAGTATCACCTGAGTACCATATATTTATATACCAGTACACTATTAACAAACACACAGCTTCAAAATAAATGAAAATTCATTCACATATCTTTTTTTATTAAGACTATGATCACAGCCTTCTTTTTATACCTATGGAATGGTAGTGTTTGCGAAAATGAGATTGTGAGGGAGAAAAATGTAACACCAAAAATGATATTTATCAAACTAATTAAGACATGAGAGTTCTCCAACAATAAGAACAATGACAACAACGCAGAAACTGAATAGTAATAAATAAATAATTTCCCGCTT
Organism: Locusta migratoria; assembly: GCA_026315105.1. Classification (NCBI taxonomy): domain Eukaryota; kingdom Metazoa; phylum Arthropoda; class Insecta; order Orthoptera; family Acrididae; genus Locusta; species Locusta migratoria. Next base: position 96,201,121 of record CM048753.1, on the reverse strand, counting down.
TCATTGTAAATATGAGGTATACTTCTGATAATACATCTTCTGCATATACTTCATTCATAACAAGAGTATGACCTGTTCTTGCATGTACATATACTCAGTGATGGATCTTGTTACAAAATGAAGTTACAATGGTATGCAATGTGGAATGTGGCAAATACAGAAATCAGCACACTGTACAGGCCTTCTTATCTATTTTTATTCATTCAAATATAATCTCTTATTTAATCAAATGGCCTACAAGCAACTCAATGAATAACAAAATCATCTCTTCAATCAATCACGTTTTGTAAGAGAAATCCTTTCAAGAACATATACCCGGGCCACTGAAACTTTGCACTTGACGTTTACAAATAACAAGTGAAGAGCAAGAAGCGCTAGTCGCTAGGAACGATCCAATCACAGCGCGTTAAACACTTCCAGTGGTCACGTGCCGTGACGTCAACGTTCCCGCGTTGCCGGCTTCGTTCAGTGCTACCGTAAACAAAGTTGTGAATCGTGTTTATCGCGTGTTTATGTTGTGTGTGCTTTTTTCGCTGCGATTTGTTTCACTGCGAGTGCTTTAACTTGACTTTCCGAGTTCAAGTAATTGGATAATGTCACCGAAAAGACGTTTCTCTTGTGACGTTTTCTGAGTACGTTCTCAGTTTCGTTTGAATAAAAACTTCGAAGCTTATGATTTGAGCAGGAAGTTCATTCTCGATTCAAACGATCGGAAAGAAGTTAGGGTGCAGTGGTTACAAGAAAGAAATATTGCTGCAGATATGTCAATGTCATGTCAAAACTTCTTTTGTATTCGCTCGTGAAACAAAATAAGCCTATTACACCCACATATGCAGTAGACGAAATCGGAAAGAAGCAGCGTCACAATGAAATAAATCTGCCCCCATTTCACTGCCGTTTTAACCCTATAAAATTGGAGTGGAGTGACGTGAAGAATTACTTAAGGAACAATAAGTCTTTCACAATAACAGAGGTCGAAAAGCTGTTGCCACTGTGGCAGCGCAAACAATGGAAGGGATCATGAACAGTTAATGATTTGTCTTGGTGATGACGATTTTGGCAGCGACGACAACAGTCAAGATGGGGAGCTGGATGTAATTGTACCACTGTCGCCGTAAAAATTGGTGAGTGAAAATCATTTATTATAAAACGTAGAGAGAGAAGTTACTATCTTGATTATTGTTTATTTCGTATCTGTCGTGATGCAATGCTTATTTTCTATATGGCTTTGCTCCGTTAATGAAAGCGTGTGCGTTGTTGTTCTCTGGTCCCCATTATTATGCCGTTAATTCCGGCTCAAGAACGAATTATTATATGCACTTTTATTACTCAATAGTTCACATTTACAAGATGCAATTGAAAAACCTTTTGTCTGCTGTGTGTATAGAGGCTAGTGTTGCAACGTCGCTAAAGCAGTGTAGTCAACTTAACTCGCCGTAACGCGAAACGTCAAGTGCAATGTTTCAGCGGCCCGGGTATCCACTTTGATAAAACTGAAAGCCTGACAGTTGATTCCTGTTCATGTATCAAAAACAGACCTTGTAACTCGGAGTGTAAGACATAAATTATCAGTCCAAATGTTTACACTGCCACTCCAAATTTCATTCAAATAATTTCATGCCATTACTATGTTCTAAAACTCAGATTAACCTAGATAGCGCTGATGTCCTCCCAGAAGGACGAGAACGGCAGCTTACTTTTTATTTTTGTCTGTCAGAATTCTTGTACAGTGTCAAATTTTATTTCTTTGAAGCGCCTGCTCCTATTGCAAATCAATTTTAGCTTGCATTGTCGATTTCAAAGCGGTTGGGTACAGCTGCAATGTTGAGGTTCATACAGAAGATATAGAAGACTTCCTCGTAGTTGGGTTTATATTTCTTGAACTTTCTTCAATTTTTGAGACATTTGTATGTGCATCTTTCATCTTAAATGTTGTTTTAATAATAATGATTCACCAGATTAAAAATATAAAACTTTCATTTTGACGCCATTCCTGAAAGAAGAGCGGCATTGCAGAACTAATGACGTGATTGTGGGAAAAATCAATTACAAGGATCTTGTGCAGTCATATGAAGGTAATTAATAGCTTCTGAGAAAAAATTAAACGAAAAAAAAAATCCGCGCTATCTGTGTTAAACTCAAGGAAAAAATTGTCCTCACAACATTCTCCACCAAAGTAGATCCATATTTTCATTTCAAAAGCAACCAATACAGTCACATTCAGATGGGCAATGATAATGCACGTTATAATAAATGGTAGCAGAAACAGAGAATGCTGTTATTACGCGCTTGGCAATACAGAGAAATTACACAAGAGAGTGGGCGAACCAAGTCACGAGGATTACGAGTATAGTTAAGCGTGTCTGTATCAGCACACAGATTTCCGCACCGCTGTTCGACGAGATTAAATGAGTGGGATGTACTCGTTGTGTGGGTTTCTCAGCTTTCTTCTCTTGCCGCTCGATAAAAGCTTGCTCCGCGGCATCCCACTTGGCCCGGTCGATGCTGAGCAGCAGGGTGGCGAGCACCTCACGGAGCTCAGAACGCAGACCTTCCACCAACTGCTCTGACGCACTCAGCTCTTTCAGACCTGTAACGAAGGAAGTACAGTTTGTCACATTCTGATAAGTGAGGGAACTGTTAGTAAGTGAGATTGTATTAAGAGTGGCTCTGATATTTCATACTGGATATGTTGCCTGGCATAGGTGTACTTGCCAATATAGGAGGGCAATCTATATCTATAAATGTGAATGTGACGTTTATCACGCCTGAACCGCAAGACATAAGGAGCTAAAAATTTGTACAGTTACTAATGCCTACCCGGGGAAGGCTTTAGGCACGGTTTTATAACGATCGGATAGCTATTTATCTATATATATTAATGCGAATGTCTCTTCGGTGTTCGCTTATCACGTCCAAACGACAAGACGCAGAGACTTGAATATTTTTATTGTTACTAATTTATACCTGAGGAAGGTTTTAGGCACGGTTTAATAGCGATCTGATAGACATTTAGTAATCTGAAGAATACAGCGCGAAATGCGGAACAATAATGATTATTTGAAAATTATATTTACTCTTTGAAAATGGTTTTATTGGTTGCATTGTTGCTTGAGGGTTGATAATGATAAAAGGGTGGAGTATATTGGGATGGAAAGTTATCGGTGTATATAAAATTCTACGTATGTGTGTGTGTGTGTGTGTGTGTGTGTGTGTGTGTGTGTGTGTGTGTGTGTTAATATTTTGCTCTGCAGCGAAAACTACAGAATGCAAACGAATGGTGTAGATGTAATTGTTGTCCGAAGTCTCCCGTTGTACACCATAGCAGTTCCACGCCGACAGCTATAAGGGGGTGGAAGATATGGTGGTTGAAAGTCGTCAAATTATTAAAAAAAAAAAAATCGGACTGAAGGCCAGCGGTGACGTTTGCGACTCTACAGCAAGGAGGTTACCTGCAGCGAAACGTGATGCCACGGACCATATCTTTGGTCTATGCGTGCTACAATCTCTTCAGCTCTTTCTCTGTAAGGACAAGCATACGAATAAGGAAATATAAGAATAAATAAATAAATCAGTAAAAAAGACGTTTCGCGCATTACATCAAGTGATCCGTCTGTGATATTATTAGTATCATTATTGTGACTTTCGTGATTGGATTCTTCGAAACGAGTGAATTTTTACCTGTGATTTCTTATATATTCTCTGATAAATGTAACATGTTTTTAGAAAAAAGGAGATGGACAGAGAGAGAGTGGATGGGAAAAGTACTAACTCATGGTTCGAATAAATAAATAAATACCCGGGCAACGCCGGGTTTTCACCTAGTTTAGTTATAAAATTTTATTGTAATAAAATACAAAACTTACAAGAACATCATTTTTCCACATAGTCCCCTTGCTTTTCAATGCACTTGGTCCATCGCTCTACACGCTTCTTTATGTCCTCATAAAAGAATGCTTTCGGTTGAGCTGCGAGCCAGGAATGCACCGCTTCCTTCACTGTTTCGTCCGAGTCAAATCGACGGCTCCTTAATGTCTGTTTCAAATGTTCAAATGTTTGTTAAGCTTATGGGACTTAACTACGGGGTCATCAGTCCCTAAACTTGTGAACTACTTACGAACTAGGACGGCACAAATATCCATGCCCGAGGGGAGATTCGAAACCCCGACCGTAGTGGCCGTGCTGACCGTGACTGGAGCGCCTCAGTCCCCTCGGCCACCGCGGCCGGCAATGTCTGTTTGAGTGGACCAAACAAGTGATAGTCACAAGGGGCAAGATCGGGACTATATGGAGGATGATCCAGTATTTCTAATTTGAGTTTCTGAAGCGTTTCAGCAGTGTGGACAGCAGTATGCGGACGAGCATTGTCGTGCAACAACACAACACCTGATAGCAATCCTCGGCGTTTGCTTCGAATTGCAGGGTTTAGCCTGTCAGTAAGCATCTCACTGTTATTGTTGTGACCCTTTCACCATAATGTTCCAGTACAGGACCACGCGCGTCCCAAAAAAAAAAAAAAAAAAAAAAAAAAAAAAAACGTAAGCATCAGTTTTCCGGCGGACGGTTGGGTCTTGAACTTTTTCTTGCACGGCGAATTTGGATGTTTCCATTCCATACTCTGCCGTTTACTCTCCGACTCGTAATGATGGATCCATGTTTCGTAACCAGTAATGATTCTGTCTAATAAGTTGTCCCCTTCGTTATCATAGCGATCCAAATGTTTTTTGCAGATGTCGAGGCGCGTTTGCTTATGCAAGTGTGTGAGTTGTTTTGGGACCCATCTTGCACAAACTTTACGAAATCCAAGTCTGTTGTGAATAATTTCGTAGGCAGAACCATGACTAATTTGAAGACGATGAACCACTTCATCAATAGTTAATCGTCGGTCTAAGAGAATCATTTCACGTCATCATTTGTGGCGGTAAACGGTCGTCCGGCTCCTTCATCGTGCTTAACACTCGTGCGACCATTTCGGAATTTTTCAATCCACTCGTACACACTTCGTTGTGGCAAAACACTGCTCCCGTACTGTACTGAAAGTCTTCTATGAATTTCGGCCCCTGTTACACCTTCCTCCCACTAAAACCGTATCACTGAACGTTGCTCTTCTTTGGTGCAAATAGACAGCGGAGCAGCCATGATTAACAGCACGGCAGCGACAACGAAACTAACGTAGCAGCTTGAAAAATGCATAGATATAACAACAAATAAACAAAGCATGCGTCACCAACGTAAAACGACAGTACTACCAACATAAACAAAAATATAATTAAATTGCGGATAATAATTGACTTACCCTCGTAGCTGCTACATGAGGTAGATTTAGAACGATTGTGACTGGTGTGTCAAGGACGTAGCCAAAAGGGGGCGGGGGGGTCTTGGGGGTCTGGACCCCTCCTATCACCTAAATGATGAAATACTACTCAAACGTATGCTAAGGACAACACACACACACACACCCATGCTCGATGGTGGACTCGAACCTCCAAAGGGACCAAATGAAGTAAGACACGACCTAGCTACCGAGCAGTGAATCTGAATGATATTGTCATTAGTCATACGCCGAAAAAGGGATACGCACTATCGACAAGTCATCTATAGATTTTAATTATCGATACATGGATAACAGTTTTGGATATTGCCCAGTCGCCGCGGCGGAGCGGCCGAGCGCATTGAGGCGCTATGCTACGATGCTCGAGGCCGTTCCCCGGCGGGGGTTCGAATCCCCCCTCGGGCATGGATGTTTGTGCATAAATATTTCAATACAGTTTATACAACAGTCACGCCAGATGTTAGCATGTAACGTCCAAACATCGTAGACGCGCTTGATGATGACAAAATGTTGCAACAGCTGTACCGCTATTGAATAAAATACAAGCACTGATCTGAAACTTTCATTACAGTGTCATTCAACGACATTTATAATACTACAGGCCCAACAATCAGGAAGAAGCTAATTTAGTTTGTATTTCACTATAAGTGTAATCAATTTATTATATTTTAATGCTGACAATTTTTTATTTATGTCTAAAACTGGTTGTACGTATACACCGCAGCGCCTTTGTGAGTTTTCCATTTTGGTGGTAAATAGATTTCCTGTTTCCTGTTTTTGAGCTATAACATGTTGCCATTACATGTGTTAAAAAAACTGATTTCTTTTTATTATATATATTATTTCCCGTTGGTGTTTTTTGTGTGTACGCCTTATCTCTCGTATTACTTATCCAAAATTAATGATTGAGATATCATTTTCAAGGTTTCGTTCTTCACTAATCGAAAAATACACAGATAGTTTACAGTTATTGTTTTCACAAAAAAACTTTAGTTTGAAAAAAATTGTACTGTTCGTACAATCTAAGTTGATACAAGATGAACGATCGTAAATAGGACATGCATTTACGGATGCTCCCATCAGCCATCGCACCGTGTATAATTATGTTAGTTAGAAATGTTAACGCTAATCAGGGATTAATTAATGGTGCAGGATTAGTGGTGACTCTCTTAGGCAAGTACATCATCACTGCTAAATTCATTGACTGCGTTAAAACTGTGCTAACATTTCGCATTAACCTCACACCTGATCCACCCATGCATTTCGAAATGATAAGAAGACAATTCCCAATAAAAGTAGCCTTCGCTGTAACATAAATGAAGCACAAGTTAAGACGCTTCAAAGGACAGGATTATATTTACCAGAATGTTTTTTCCCATGGACAGTTAGACGTGGCTTTTTCACGATTTCGCTCATTCAGGGATATTTATGTTTGTGCTAAAGACACATTATAACTACAAACATTGTTTTCATAGAAGTTTTCTAAAATAAAAAAGTTTAAAACCATCAAATAAACATGAAAAAGCCAATATCTGATTTTTATGTGTTTCACAATTAATCGTTTTGTATTGAATTATATAGATTTTCTTACAATGAGACTAATATTTGTTAGTACTATTCAAAGTTTATTATTTTTATACATATGTACTTGCATCTGCCTTTTCTCCATTACCAACTTACTTATCTGTGACTGATCAGTAAGGTAAGACAGTCAATAATCCGAAGATTGGTTTTAACACCACAGTGCTTTACTGGGCATGGTCCTGTTTGGAGGTGGTATGCCGTTGCCTTCCTCCGACCTTCGAACTGACTTACCCAGCCAGTTATAGGGGGACCTACAATTTAACGTGGATTCCGAACCACGGTGCTACTCGGCATTTTTCACATTAGCAACACTGCCAGAGGTGAAAGAAGTGGAAAGTGACAGATAAAAATCCTAGGACCTGGCAGGGATCGAACCCGCGTCCTTTGGATTTGTAGTCTGGCACTCTACCACTGTGCAACTGAGGGGCACTATTTGCATGGGTCAACTAGTTCTACTTTATTTCAGAAATATTACATTTCATGTTTACTGTTTACTGGTAATATTTCTTTCTTAAACAAGAGTTCAAATCATCGTCACAATGTCTTCCGACAACAGTAGTGATCCTGCGACAAACAGAAAATGATTGTTATAGCAGTTTTCCTACTCCTACTACAGTGACTACCACAAGATTTTAAGCACATACAGAGATTGTAAGACATATACCAGAAACTTTGAGGGACCTCTAAGTTGGTGGTATGCATGTTTCCCAAACCGCTTTCAATATCAACTTTGGTGGTAGGCATACTCTCCAAGAACCCCAGCAAAACCGTTATTTGGCGATAAATATAGTCCCCACAACCCTAAAAGCTGTATTTAACAACAAACAGAAACCAGAGATACTTTAGGGAACTACCACCAAGAGTGTACAGGAGTGTACAGAATAGAGTTGGCTACTGAGTTGATGTTTCGACTCAGTGAATCGAGTCAGCGAACTGTTCGACTGAGTCGAAACTTGAATCGGCACAGTTTCGAAACAGCGAATCTTGTGATTCATGTGCCAGACGCTAGATACCGTTAACATACGTTTTGCTGTCCGTCTGCTTGCGTGAGTTCGACACAGCGCCCAGGCATGCAAGGGGTTTACAGCTGTTCCCTAACGCGCCACGCGAAATTTTGAATTATGCTACCGGTACTCTTCAGCTGAGGTTTGAAAACTAGGATACCACCGAGAAAAGTTGTGAAGTCCATCGGGTGTTTTGAGGTAGTTTCGCGTGAATTAAGCGTTGTTATGCATTGTTGCTACCTCTGAACCAGGTGAACGCATATTTTCGAAGCAAGGGCAAATAATTTCAGTGAGACGAAACCGCATTCTCAGTAAGATGTCAATAATAACGGTTTTTAATTTCAATTTAAAGAAACTGTAAATGATTCTCTTTTATTTGACTGACTGAAGATGAATCTGATTATTAGAATACCTATCTGGACAATAAAAATTTTAGTTCTGTTTTGTCATTTAGTTGCATAAACTGTGAAATGTGTTAACACTGATGATTGCATTAAATATGCCTTAGGAACAAATCTTAAATATTCTGTTTATATTGATTGGTTAGAAAAGTTATTCGTTTCTGGATGCATTTGAACCACGATCTCTCTTATTGTATTTAAACTTAATTATGGAATTTTGAAGATTGGAAAAAGTTTCATGACTTTGGAATTCGAACATTACTATTGTGTGCTTCCTTTTTTACGATATTTGATTGTATGAAAATATGAGTGACTTAGGAAACGTTTACGCTTTAACACGATAGTAAATTCGTAGTAGCAAACAAATCCTGTGCCGTTCAATTAAGTCTAGTGAATAACGAATTAAAACTATGTTTATATTCCATAGATGTTTGGTATTTGCTGTATCGCTCTACTGCAGCTTTCTCGGCTCACGTGAATCAGCAGAGGAAGCAGGACGCAGGGCTGCGGCACGTCACCTGCTTTGAGTGCCGAAGCAGTGAGTCGACTCACTGTGGCGCCCTGCAGCTGCCGCGGTTCACGTGAATCAGGGAAGGTAGCGCGGCGTGCGACTCTGCGGCACGCCAGATGATTCGTGAGCCGAAACAGTGAGTCGACTCACTGGACTCAGGTGATCCGTATGTTTCGAAACAGCGAACTGATCTGAACTGCCCATCACTAGTACAGAAGGAGTAACACGTATTTCCATGAATGGAGTAAAGTAATACCGCTAGTGGGAAGCATATCCCCCACAGCCCACGAAAGGGTTTAGTCCCATAGCTTTACAAACGTGTGAAGGGGGCCTGGCAGATGAATATGGAATGGACAACCAGTCCAGAAGAAGAAGAAATTAGCATTTCCTGTACAAGTGAACAGTGGCACAGCCACGGACGGGAGGGGGCGCTAATGGGGTTGAAGCCCCCCCAGCACCTCCCAAAGACTTTAGAATTTTTATACAAGGTACGTCTAGGAAAGTAAGTTCCGTTTGGTTATGTAAAACAAACGTGTACAGATACAGAAAAAATATTTATTGTACAAAAATCTACAACTGTTAAACTACTTTTCTATATAGCTGCCGAAATTTTGTAGGCACTTGTCATAGCGTGGCACAAGTTTCTATATGCCTTCTTCATAGAAGATTGCCGCATGTGTATTCAGCCATGTGGTAGCATGTTCTTTCAGCTCGTCATCGTTGAAGTGTTGACAGAACAAATATTAGGTGTAAGAAGAGGATTTCCATCAAAAGGTGGTGTTTGTTTTCACGATAGTGCCCGACCTCATGTGGCGAATGTGACCAAACAACTCTTACAGTTTCACTGGGAGGTGTTTGATCTTCATCCGTACAGCCCGGGCCTCATTGCTACCCACTTTCACCTCTTCTTACACCTAAAAATCTGTCCTTGGTGATCAACATTTCAACGAAGATGACGAGCTGAAAGAACATGCTAGCACATGGCTGAATACACAGGCGGCAAGCTTATATGAAGAAGGCATACAGAAACTTGTGCCACGCTATGACAAGTGCCTACAAAATTTCGGCAGCTATGTAGAAAAGTAGTTTAACGGTTGTATATTTTTGTACAATAAATATTTTTCTGTATCTGTACACGTTTGTTTTATATAACCAAAGGGAACTTACTTTCTGGACGTACCTCGTATTTTCATATTTTTTTTAAATATATCAGTATGGCAATTTTGAAATAGTACACTTGTAATAAATCACAACGTAACTATAATTTGCCAAGCACAATTGAACGTGACAATAGGTCGCCAATGTGATGCCGCTACTGAGAACGTGTGCTGATGTCACTGTGAACGGTTTTAACGCCGCCGCGAGCAGCTTTGATGCTGCCGCTGTTGTCACTGCTATGCTGAAGTTAGGAGGCGATTGTTCATATGCGGCGACCCGCCTCCCGAGTGGAATTTTATTAACAACAATAAAGTCACTTTAGTTCAATTTTACACATAAAATCTGATGTTAATTAAACTGTAAAGAGCTTTCTCTTTGGGTGGTAACATAGAAGCTGCTTAATTATTTTACGAGCTGATTATATACACTCCATTTCCACAATGTTGCTTCTCTTCCACTTTCAAATTAATGCGAGTCTACTCATTTTATTTCTTGTGCAACTGTTTTCATAGTGAAACTGATTAAATTATAAAAAGTGTAAAAATAAATCATATATTAATAAATTCAATTGGCTTTATTTTGGCCCACTTTAGGTTACGGTAGTAGCACTGAAAGTGGGCCTTTGCGATCGTTTTTTGACAGCTCGTTATTTACATAAAAATAACGGCTTAACCATTCACCTGACACGAAAATCGAATAGCCAAATTTGTAGAGGACAAAATTCCTACAACTTTGTTCCCTTATGTTTTTTTTATCTCGAATTGTTTGAGAGATAATTGCAAAAATAACAGAGTTTTGACACCCTCCACTGAATTAACGAAAACCAGCCGTTCGCAAATGTCACGTGACATTCCTCGCCCAGTACTCTCTCTGGCATAAGCCATCTTGCGTTGCGTATTTGATGATTTTCTTATTGTAACTTACACGTTGTCATTTCAAAGCAATGATAATCTAGTGTCTACAAATGCCATAGTAGCATCAGTTAACAACGGCTATCAATAGTATGAGACTAAAGATCGGAACTTTTAAGTGTTGGCAGTAGCGTAGTGGGCAATGCATTAGTCTGTGACGCTGAAGGTCAGTGGTTCAAAACCTGCCACTACCTAATTTTGTTTCCTGAAAGAGTTTCAGACACTCTTATTAATTAATTTCTTATTGTTTACATTATTATTTTGGTCCAAAATGTTTGCAAAAACTTATAAAACTACAAATCTAAAGTGGGCCGTAAAACATGTCAGTGCGGTTTTTTTTTAAACTTAGCCCTCCCCCCTGAAGTGAAAGATGTATGATATGACAGTGTTGGTCACTTCCCAGACTATGGCCTAGAATGAAAATGCGGGCTTTGTCGTCATGAGTCCTTGACTGTAAAATGTGGAAATCGTGAGATTGTTCTGATCTTTGCCGGCCGCGGTGGCCGAGCGGTCTGCGGCGTGCCAGTCACGGTCTGCACGACCACTGCGGTCAAGGGTTTGAATCCCCCTCGGGCATGGATGTTTGTGCCGTCTTTACTGTAAGCTAGTTTATAAGTTTATGAACTGATGACCCCGTAGTTAAGTTCAAATGTTCAAATGTTTGTAGAACTTATGGGACTTAACTACGGGGTCATCAGTCCCTAAGCTTACAAACTACTTATGAACTAGCTAAGACTAAGAACGGCACAAATATCCATGCCCGAGGGGGGATTCGAACCCCAGACCGTAGTGGCCGTGCGGACCGTGACTGGCACGCCGCAGACCGCTCGGCCACCGCGGCTGGCGTAGTTAAGTCCCATAGACTCTACAAACATTTTAAAATTTTGTTCTGATCTTTGTAAAACAGGACTTGGTTTGAGACTTTCCACCCGAAATAGTGCAATATACAACAATTTTTCTAGCCACAGCAATAACACTGTAGTAGTCATATTGAAGCACACATACGTAGGTCATGCTCACTTGATGCAAGCAACAGAGAGTGAGTTAAAATATCGTGTCCACTGTTTACTGTTGCTTGTTTCGCGATTTCAGCTTAACTATGGAAAGTTATCATGGAATTGAATTCTAGAACTAAAATTGATGAAAGCCTATGGCCACCCTTAGGTGATTTAATTAAATTTGTTTATTAATACCGCTAATTAATTTATTAAATTAATACTAGTTAAAATGAGACATTGACTGGGTATTTATTTATTCCAGACTCATGCAATACATCTCCCCTACAATCCTTTCTCTCTCTTTCTATTGCCGGCCGCGGTGGCCGAGGAGACTGACACGCTTCAGTCATGTTCTGCACGGCCACTACGGTCGGGGGTTCGAATCCCCCTCGGGCATGATATTTGTGTCGTCTTTAGTATAAGGTAGTTGATAAGTAGTTTGTAAGTTTAGGGACTGATGACCCCGTAGTTAAGTCCCATAAGCCTAACAAACATTTGAACATTTTTTTAATTTATCTTTACATCTCTCCCTCTCCCATCTCTCCCCGTCCCCCTCTCTCCCCCTCCACATCCTCATCCTCTCTATGTAAATCCCGCTTCTTCAGTTAATCTCCTCCTCACACAATCTACACTACCATTTGTGGAAATTATAACACCAAGAAGGAAATGCATGAATTCAATGCTTGTAATACCAGAAATTAGGTACGTGACAAGTAAAAAATGATTACTTTTTTTAAAATGTACCAGTCCTTTGAGCCCTACAATCAGTATGTCATGTGGCCACCACGCGCTGCAATTAGAGCTGCTATACGTCGTGGCATTGAATCAATACGGTTCTGAATATGTTCCTGAGGGACTACCCTCAATGCAGTATGTGACACTTGTTTCTGGAGGACCGTCATGCACCGTGTGCCGACCGACAATATCCCAGACATGCTCGATGGATGACATGTCTGGCAGACATGCAGGGCGGTGAAGCAATGGTATCATCATTCTTCGAAGAAGGCCTTTACTTTCCTCTCAACATGTGGCTGGGCATTGTCCAGTTGAAATGTGGTCGGAGAAGATGCCTGAAGGAAGGAGAGTACTTCTGGCTCCTCAACCACTGTTGGGCACCAGTAGCTGTTCAAAGGGCCCTCAGTACGTAGGAGGTGAGATCGTGTGTTGTAACCAATGGCACCACAAACCATCGCACGTGATGCTTGTCTGCCACTCCACAATGCAGCCCTCCAGGTTGTGCTCAGCATGGTACTGCTGGACATGTATGCGGCCATCTCTGAAGGACATCTTGAAGTGGGACTCGTCTGAAGAGATTACATTTTGCCTCTCAGCGCCCCAGTGACGGGATTCAACGCCCATTGGTGTCAGATAAGCTTGTGTTTTCTGCACAGCGAAAGCTGACATAGTGGCATGCTTGCAACCAATCCAACCTGCAGCAGTCGGTGACGAAGCATCGCTGCAGCGCTGAGCTAACACTTTGAAAGGCACTTATGGTCCATTGTGGCCATGCAGACAAGATGACGGTCATTCTATGCTGTGATCATGTTCCGTGGTCCAGATCCCATTCATCTCTGTGTATGGCCTACTTCTGTTCACTGCTTCCACACATGCATCAATGTTACATCAGCATGACCTATGCGAGTCGAAATGTCATAGTATCACTACCTCATTTCCCCATTCTGCCCTGTTAAAACTCGCTTATTTGCCGATATGGCTTCCTTTGATGTCACTGAGTCATACTGGCGCTAACTGCATTGTTTCCACCTTGTGAGACAGCTCTGCACCGACTACACTTGACGCGAAACTGACCCTGTTGGACCAATACGAAAAGGCTCTGCTCGGCCTACGTGTACCCCATCTCACTGCAAAATGTATCACTTATTGCGTGCACACCCATTGCCTCTTCTATCAAGTGTGGCGCTGTTCGGATAATTCCTTCTCGGTGTTGCACTTTTCACAAACGGCAGTGTATGAAAACTCACGTAAATCTGTCAACTTTCCTGGTGATCAGCGAAATACTGTGATGGAAAGTTTACGGCACAGTTCCTTTCATCAAGCACTATATGCTGATTTCCAATTTATAAAAACCCTCTCCATGAAAACATTCTTGGCCTGTGAGTGAACTTTCTAATAATTAGTAAAATTGTGTCAAAATCTGTTGTGAAGTACCCTCTAGTTCCCATTCACAAGTCTACAAAATTTCTTTAAAAAACTGTAGGTATGAGCCGAAGTCTGCAAGTAAAGTACCCTTTCCCATCCACCATACAAAATTGTATGCAGACAGTCACTTTCCTTATGTTTTGAAGGTAAAGTGTGCAAAACTTCATCAAAATTGGAATAAAACTGTAGATTTGTAGGAATTGCAAAATGGAACACTATTCTTTATACATAAGAAAGATAAGATTAAAAATCGGCATTTCAATTTTCATGTTCGATGATGCATCTCAGGAGTAGCAGTGTGCACCTTTTCTACCGATAGCTGCAGCTCGAAAACAATTGTGTATGGAGGGATAGCTTTCAAGGGGATGACGGGCATCGTATTTTAGATTTTTCCTTTTTTTTTCAACTGTTCCTTTGGGTTTTCTCTTTTTTCCAAAACCTATCTGTATTATCGTACACAAATAAAAAAAATTTAAAATAGCCAAGCCATTTCCGACTTCTGGTGAAACTAAAACACTGCTATTCATTTTTATATACAAAGATTTGTTGTTGTTGTTGTTGTCTTCAGTCCAGAGACTGGTTTGATGCAGCTCTCTATCCTACTCTGTCCTGAGCAAGCCTCTTTTTCTCATAAGAACGACACCCTCCATCCATTTGAATCTGCTTACTGTATTCATCTCTTGGTCTCCCTCTGCGATTTCTTGATGTCTAAAAATGTGTCCTACCAATCAATCCATTATTTTAGTCAAGACATATCAGAAATTCCTTTTCCCCGCAATTTTTCCTCATTAATTATGCGATCCACCCACCTAATCTTCAGCATTCTTCTGTAACACCACATTTCAAAAGCCTCTATCCTCTTCCTGTCCGCACTGTTTATCGTCCATGTTTCACTCCTATACAACGCAACACTCCACACAAATACCTTCACAAAGAACTTCCTTATGCTTTAATTAACATTCGATGTTAACAAATTTCTCTTTTTCAAAAATGCTCTTCTTCCCATTGCCATTCTGCAATTTATATCCTCTGTACTGTGACCATCGTGTGTTATTTTATTGTCCAAGTCACATAACTACTCCACCACCTTTATTGTTTCGTTACATAATCTAATTCCTTCAGCGTCGCCTGATTTTCTTATACTGCATTCCATTACCCTTGTTTTGCTCTTGTTAATGTTCATCTTGTAAGCACCTTTCAACAAACTGTCCATCCCGTTCAACTGCTCTTCCAGGTCCTTTGCTGTTTCTGACAGAATTACAATGTCATTGGCAAAACGCAATGTTTTTATTTCTTCATCCTGTACTTTAATTCCTTCTCCAAATTTCTCCTTGCTTTCCTTTATAGCTTGGTCAGTGTACAAACTGAATAACATTGGAGAAAAGCTACAATCATGTTTTACTTCCTTCCCAACCTCTGCATCCCTTTCATGTCCTTCAACTCGTAATAACTACTGTCTGGTTTTTGTACAGGTTGTAAATAACCCTCCGTTCCCAATATTTTACTCCTGCCGATTTCAAAATTTGAAAGACTTTATTACAAGCAACATTGTCAAAAGCTTTTTCCAAATCTACAAAAGTTAGAAATGTAGGTTTACCTTTCCTTAATCTATCTTCTAAGATAAGCCGTGAAGTCGGTATTGCCTCCTGTGTTCCAACATTTCTTCCACAAGATCGACTTTTATCAGCTTTTCCCGCCTTCTGTAAATAATTCGTGTTAAGATTTTGCAACCATGACTTATTAAACTGATTGTTCTGTAATTTTCGCATCTGTCTACTCTTTTTGGAGTGGGGATTAACATTTTTCTTGAAGTCTGAGGGTACTTCGCATGTCTCATATTCTTACGCACCAGGTGAAATAGTTTTGTCACAGTTTGCTCTCTCAGAGACTTCAGTAGTTCTGAGGGAACGTCATTCATTCCAGGGGCCTTGTTTCAACTTAGGTGTTTAAGTGCTCTGTCAAATTCGTTTCTCAGAATAGTATCTCCTATTTCATCTTTATGTACTTCCTCTTAACTTCCTACAATATTGTCCTTTGTAGGGACCCTCTATATTTTTCCCACCTTTCAGATTTCCCTTCTTTGCTGAGAACTGGTTTCCCATCTGCGTTGTTTATATTCATACAGCTGCTTTTCTTGTCTCCAAATGTCTCTTTTATTTTCCTTTGGGCGGTATCTATTTTTCCCCTATTTAAACATACTTCTGCTGATTTTCATTTGCCTCCTAGACACTCCTGCTTAGCTAGTTTCACTTCCAGTTAATCTCATTTCTTAGTCGTGTGCACGCCAATTTGCCTGTTTCATTTAATACGTTTTTTATATTTTCTCCTTTTATCGATATAATTTAGTATTTTGTGTGATATCCAAAGATTTTTTTTTTTGTAGGTCTTGCCTTGCCTTTCTACCTATTTTGTTCTCAGCTGTCTTCACTATTTCATCTCTTCATCTCTCAATGCTACCCATACCTCTTCTAATGTTTTATTTCCCATTTCTGTCAATTGTTGCCTAAAGCTGCCTCTGAAATTCTCAAGAATTTCAGGTTCCTTATTTGCCTACCTTTCTGCAGTTTTTTTTTTTTTTTTTTTCAGTTTCAATCTACAATTCATGACCAATAAGATATGGTCAGAGTCTACATCTATCGCTTGTTGTCTCTTACACTTTAAAACCTGTTTAGAAAATCTATGTCTTGCCACTATAAAATATGTGTGGTGCCTTCCAGTGTCTCCTGGTCTTTTCCACGAATACAACAATCTTTCGTCAATCTTAAATCAGATTTCTATTATGATTAAATTATGTTTCTTGCAAAATTCTACCAGGCGGCTTGTTCTTTCATTCCTTTTGCCCATATTCACCTACTATTTTTCCTTCCTTTCCTTTTCCTACTACCGAATTCCAGTCTCCCATCACAATAAAGTTTTCCTCTCCCTTAATTGTCTGAATAATTTCCTTTACCTCCTCATCTATTTCTTCGATCTCATCATACGCAGAGCTAGTTGGCATATAAACTTGTACTACTGTGGCCGGTGTTGGCTTCATATCTATCTTGACTACAATAATGCGATCACTGTGTTGCTCATAGTCGTTTACCCGCATTCCTATTTTCTTATTCATTATCAAACCAACTTCTGTAATACTCCCAACTGATTTTGTATTTATAATCCTGTACTCATTGACCAAAATCCTGTTCCTCTTTCCACGAACTTCAATAAACCGCACTATATCTAACTTCAACCTATCCATTTCTCTTTTTATATTTTCTAACCTCCCTACCCGATTGAGGGATCTAACATTCCACCTCCGATTCGTGGAATGCCAGTGTTGCTTTTCATGATGATCACATCCTCCTGAGTAGTCCACGCCCGGAGAACCCGATGGGGGAGTATTTTACCTCCGGAATATTTTACCCGAGAGGATGCCATCATCATATGTTCATACAGCAGAGCTGCATGTCCTTCATGAAAGGTAACGACTGTAGTTTCCCCTTGCTTTCAGCCGTTCGCAGTAACTGTGAGGCAAAGCCACATTAGCTGATGTTACAAGGCCAGCTCAGTCAATCATGCAGACTGTTGCCCCTGTAACTACTGAAAAGGCTGCTGCCCCTCTTCAGGAACCACACGTTTGTCTGGCCTCTCCACAGATACCCCTCCGCTGTGGTTGCACCTACGGTACTGCTATTTGTATCGTTGAGGCACGCAAGCCACCCCACCTCATAAATGTCTGTGGCTCATGGAGGGTTGATACAAAGATAATACTTTACAGACTAAGGTGCTGCAATCAAATAACTTTTCTGGGGTGAAAACTTTGACATGTTGAGATTCATGAATGGAAATATGAATATTACGTCTGATACTATCTGATCCTTCTGAATATTTACTCTCTTGTGACTTACATTTATACATAAATAATTATGAAACTCAATTATTAAATTGTTACTTCGCTTAAATTTGATGGTCTATCTAAACATCACAAACCAAAAAATTTTCATTTAAGCAACGGCAATGTGTTTTATTCATTTTACTTCACCATCAACTTAAGACTGACTATTAATGAGTTAACAATAAACATTTAACTTCAACATATCATAAATCACTTGAAAAAAAAGTAACTCCTTAAATATCAATATAATGATCAATTTACAAACCCTGAGATTGTTTTGCGTCTCGAAAATGTCAAAGACATTAAAAGTGAAGCATTGAATTAAAATCTCCATACTCACTAGGCAGACGTGTTACCCACTAGACCACAGCACCACTAGCGATTGAGGCGCCTCGGAATAATCTAAGTACGACTTCCCTCCAAGTCACAAAATTTAATTCAGCTTCTGTATTCCATGAAATATTTCCACATCCGCCAAGTCTCTCCATGCATGGGAATATCACCTTGGGAATGGACATATCGGAACATTCCTGCCTTTTACGTTAGACTAATGATAAATTTACAAACCCTGAAACTGTTTTGCCTCTCGAAAATTTTAATTCGGTACTTCAGCTTTAATGTTTTTGACATTTTTGAGACGCAAAACAGTCTCAGGGTTTTTATATTTATCATTATACTAGCTGAAAACCCGGCGTTGCCCGGGTATTTATTTATTTGAGCCTTGAGTTAGTACTGGTCTAGTCCCTTCTCTCTCTGCCATCTCCTTTTTTTTAAAAACATGTTACATTTATCAGACGATATATAAGAAATAAGAAATCACACGTAAAAATGCACTCGTTTCGAAGAATCCATCTCGAATTTCAACAATAATGATTGTAATAATATCACAGATCGATCACTTGATGTAATGCGCGAAACGTCAAATCGATTTATTTAAAGAGATGTATTGATTTTTTTTCTTTTTTACTGCTTTATTTATTTATTCTTATATTTCCTTATTCGTATGCTTATCCGCACAGAGAAAGAGCTGAATACATTGTTGCATGCATAGACCACAGATATGGTCTGTGGCATCACGTTTCGCTGTATGTAACCTCTTTGCTATAGAGTCGTAAACGTCATCGCTGGCCTTCAGTCCGATTTTTTTTATGATCTGACGGCTTTGAAGCACCATATCTTCCACCCCCTTGTAACTACCGGCATGGAACTGCTGTGGTGTACAACGGGAGACTTCTGACAACAATTACACACACACCATTCGTCTGCGTTCTGTAGTTTCGGCTGCAGAGCGAAATATTAACACACACACGTAGAATTTTATATACACCGATAATTTTCCATCCCAATATACTCCACCCTTTTATCGTTATCAACCCTCAAGCAACAATGCAACCAATAAAACCATTAAAGAGTAGATATAATTTTCAAAGAGTAATTATTGTTCCGCATTTCGCGTTGTATTCTTCAAATTACTAAATATCTACCAGATCGCTATCCTCAGGTATAAATTAGTAACTGCACAAATATTTAAGTCTCTGCGTCTTGTCATTCGGCCGTGATAAGCGTACACCGAACAGACATTCACATTTATGTATATAGATAAATAGCTATCCGATCGCCTAAAGGCTTCCCCGGGTAGACATTAGTAACTGGACAAATTTTTAGCTTTTTATGTCTTGTGGTTCAGATGTGATAAATGTACACCGAACAGACATTCACATTTGTAGATATAGATTGATATTCATATCACCTCAGCCGAAGGTAAAAGGCAGAATGTTGGGATATGTCCACTGCACAGGTGCTATTCCGATGCATGGAGAGCCTTGGCAGGTGTGGGGATATGTCATGTAACACACAGTGTTGCCAACTCCCGGTAATTTTTCCGTCACACCAACACCCAAAATTCCGTCAAAATCCGTCAGTATTAGATATCTCTGTATTTTCTTTCAAAATAAAGAGAAATGCATTTTAAATTATTTACTTTATTTATGCGTCACAAGAATATTTAAAAATCCATCAAAATTAGGTAATCCCTTGCAGAAATAAGATAAAATTAAAATGTATACTACACATAATAACTCTTTACTTTGTTTACGAGTGGAACAAGCATTTAAAAATCTGTAAAATACAGCCAATGTACTGATCTCGCTACTCAGAATTCCCCGAATTAACTCGTAAAGCAAAGTACATCATTGTTAGCGTGCTGCTGCTGCTGCTGCTGTTACTGAGACGCGTGTCGTCCCTTTGCATCCAGACAAATTAGAGCCATATGCCACCGTAACATTGATTTTTACTTAGTTTTCCAGTAACCGGAGTTGTTGATTGTTGGTTTTTAGCGAAAAAATACGTTACTATATTATGGTAGTGTCTTACAGGCACAGGAAGATTTGCACCTGTAATAGCTTTTACAAGGTAAAAGTTATTTTTGTCTTCAAAATTATATTAAACCAGCAATATCTGTAAAAAAGTAAATTTGTAACAATATCCGTCAAAAAAAAAATCGCCAACCGTCAAAACTAAACTTTATTCGTCATACAACTTGAAATTCCGTCAAATTTGACGGGGAATCCGTCAAGTTGGCAACGCTGGTAACACAGAAGCTGAATTAGAGTTTGTGACATGGAGGGAAGTCGTACTTAGACTACTCCGAGGAGCATTACTCGCTAGTCTAGACGTCCTAAGTTCAAGTCTCTTGTAAGTCTCTCATATTTTTGGATGGCTCGGGCATTTGATTCCGCGCCAATGACATAACACCAAACTTTCTCGTAGGGATGAGTTAAGGTGAGGCGATATTCTGATATCAGTGATTTCTGTGACTGCCACTTTTAGGTATCTGCGATTCTTAGTTGCGATTTTTCACTGTTTAAAAGCCTAGTTAAAAAAATTAAAAAAAAAAAAAAAAAAAAAAAGTTAAGACGTCTCCCTAGTGAGAATGGTGGTCTGGGTTCGATTCCCTGCCGCGCAACAAATTTTAATTCAGTGCTTCACGTTTAACACCTTAAGGTTTAGTTAAATGAATTTTTTGACTTATGTTGGCCAGCTCTGGTTGTAGTCATAGTTGTACTGTTGTTGTTGTGGTCTTCAGTCCGGAGACTGGTTTGATGCAGCTCTCCACAATACCCTATCCTGAGCAAGCCTCTTCATCTCCACATAAGAACGGCAGCCTACATCTGTCTGAATCTGCTTACTGTATCCATCTCGTGGTTTTCCTCTGCCATTTTTTCCCCACGCACTTCCCTCAAACGCTAAATTCACAATTCCTTGATGTCTAAGAATGTGACCTACCAATCTATCCCTTCTTTTAGTGAAGGTATGCCAGAAATTCCTTTTCTCCCCAATTCTGTTCAGTACCTCCTCATTAGTTACGCGGTCCACCCACCTAATCTTCAGCATTCTTCTGTAGCACCAAATTTCAAAAGCCTCAATCCTCTTCCTGTCCGTACTGTTTATCGTCCATGTCTCACTCCCATACAAGGCAACACTCCATACAAATGCCTTCAGAAAAGACTTCCTTAGGCTTAAATCAATATTCGATGTTAACAAATTTCTCTTTTTCAAGAACGCTGTTCTACCCATTGCCATTCTGCATTTTATATCCTCTGTACTGCGAAAATAATTTGTTATTTTACTGCCCAAGTAACAAAACTCATCTACCTCCTTTATTCCTTCGTTTCCCAATCTAATTCCTTCAGCATCACCTGATTTCCTTACACTGCACTCCATTACCCTAGTTTTGCTCTTGTTAATGTTCACCTTTCACCTTTCAGCAAACTGTCCATTCCCTTCAACTGCTCTTCCAGGTCTTTTGCTGTATCTGACAGAATTACTATGTCGTCGGCAAAACGCAATGTTTTTAATTCTTCACCCTGAACTTTAATTCCTTCTCCAAATTTCTCCTTGCTTTCCTTTATAGCTTGCTCAATGTACAAATTGAATAACAATGGAGAAAGACTACAACCCTGCCTTACTCCCTTTTCAACCTCTGCATCCCTTTCATGCCCTTCAACTCTGATAACCGCTGTCTGGTTTTTGTACAAGTTGTAAATAACCTTACGCTCCCTATATTTTACTCCTGCTTGCTTCAGAACTTGAAAGAGTTTATTCCAGTCAACATTGTCAAAACAAGAAAGGGTCACTTTAGAGTGCCTACAACAATGTTTGGGAAGGGTGTTGCATTACCTGCATCGGTGTCATCATTTCTGCCGTTGGTGACTCCAAACAGAATCTTCAGCTCTTCTTCAATACCGTCATCAACTGCTTTTGTGAGATGCTCTGGGACGTCATTCATGATGTAAGTGAAACTCACGAGCGCTTCAAAGGGCTTCAGCCTCGGCTGATTGTGATCTCTTGTGGATACTGGTGGCCTTGTGGTAGTAGTTGCGTATGGGTCCATGCTGAAGTCGAGACGCATATTTAACGAGTTTTCCTTCTCGAGCCTTTTGAGGAGCAGCTCACTCCTGTCCAGGTGGGTCTGGACGGCACGATCGAAACCAGCCTTCTCGGCGTCGCGGAAGTGCCTGCGGTCCAGAACATTCTCGAGCAGCCTCGCCCAGCGCCACACCACGCTGGCTACGTCGGCGTCGGTGCGGGCTTCCGTGGCGTGCAGAAAGTAAATGGTGGCAGTGAAGCTGACTTCTTTGACAGAGACGGAGAGCAAGTTCGCGAAGACTCTCGGAGGCTCCTTGGCGACGGCGCGAGCCACGGACAGCACGCGGTTGAGGTCGGCGCGTAGCGATATTCGGCTCCCACACTTGCCCTCGCCTTCCCCGTGGAACCAGCGCCGCAGAGACTGCTTCTCGGCGTGTTTTGGAGCGCTGCACTTGGGGAGGCGGGGCACCGCGTCTTTCCGCAGTGCGCTCCAGCTGGCCAGGGGCAGAACGTCGCAGTCACAGCGCCAAGGATTCCCTTCCAGATCCAAACTGTAACAGGCGAAGAAAAAAGAAATTACAATACTATTTTCTGTACAGCAAGGACAGGTAGCATCAATCAGTCACAATTCCAATGATGATTTTATTATTGAAGTGTATATACAGAAGGATGGAAAAGCTGGTAGAAGCTGACCTCGGGGAAGATCAGTTTGAGTTCAGGAGAAATGTAGGAACACGGGAGGCAATACTCACATTACGGCTTATCCTAGAAGATAGATTAAGAAAAGGCAAACCTACATTTCTAGCTTTTGTAGATTTGGAGAAGGCTTTTGACAATGTTGATTGGAATAAACTCTTTCAAGTTCTGAAGCAAGCAGGAGTAAAATATAGGGAGCGTAAGGTTATTTACAACTTGTACAAAAACCAGACTGCGGTTGTCAGAGTTGAAGGGCGTGAAAGGGATGCAGTGGTTGGAAAGGGAGTAAGGCAGGGTTGTAGTCTTTCTGCATTGTTATTCAATTTGTACATTGAGCAAGCTATAAAGGAAAGCAAGGAGAACTTTGGAGAAGGAATTAAAGTTCAGGGTGAAGAATTAAAAACATTGCGTTTTGTCGACGACATTGTAATAATCTCAGAGACAACAAAAGACCTGGAAGAGCAGTTGAAGGGAATAGTGTGCTGAAAGGTGCATATAAGATGAACATTAACAAGAGCAAAACTAGGGTAATGGAGTGAAGTGCAAGGAAATCAGGTGATGCTGAAGGAATTAGATTGGGAAACGAAGCAATAAAGGAGGTAGATGAGTTTTGTTACTTGGGCAGTAAAATAACAAATGATTGTCGCAGTACAGATGATATAAAATGCAGAATGGCAATGGGTAGAAAAGCGTTCTTGAAAAAGAGAAATTTGTTAACATCGAATATTTATTTAAGCCTAAGGAAGTCCTTTCTGAAGGCATTTGTATGGAGTGTTGCCTTGTATGGGAGTGAGACATGGACGATAAACAGTGCGGACAGGAAGAGAATTCAGGCTTTTGAAATATGGTGCTACAGAAGAATGCTGAAGATTAGGTGGGTGGATTGCGTAACTAATGATGAGGTACTGAACAGAATTGAGGAGAAAAGAAATTTCTGGCATACCTAGACTAAAAGAAGGGATCGATTGGTAGGACACATTCTTAGACATCAAGGAATTGTGAATTTATCGTTGGAGGGAAGTGTATGGGGTAAAAATCGCAGAGGAAGACCAAGAGATGGATACAGTAAGCAGATTCAGAAAGATGTAGGTTGTCGTTCTTATGTGGAGATGAAGAGGCTTGCTCAGGATAGGGTATTGTGGAGAGCTGCATCAAACCAGTCTCCAGACTGAAGACCACAACAACACATCCATATTTTAGTTACAGCAGTGGCGTAACTATGGGGGGGAAGAGGGGGATAGAACCCCTCCGAGAACCCGGAAAGAAGAAAATTAAGAAGGAAAAAAAAAAAAGAAAAGAAAACAAATCGTATAACAGTAATATGGTAAAGGTAAAGATTTGTCGCAGTCACAGCGCCAAGGATTGCCTTCCAGATCCAAATTGTAACAGGCGGAAAAAAATTACAATACTATTTTCTGTACAGCAAGGACAGGTAGCATCAATCAGTCACAATTCCAATAATGATTTTATTATTGAAGTGTATCCATATTTTAGTTACAGCAGTGTCGTAACTATGGGGAAGATGAGGGGGATAGAACCCCTCCCAGAACCCGAAAAGAAGAAAACGAAGAAGGAAAAAAAAAGAATAGAAAAGAAATCGTATAACAGCAATATGGTAAAGCTAAAGATTTGTCGCAGTCACAGCGCCAAGGATTGCCTTCCAGATCCAAATTGTAACAGGTGAAAAAAAATTACAATACTATTTTCTGTACAGCAAGGACAAGTAGCATCAATCAGTCACAATTCCAATAATGATTTTATTATTGAAGTGTATCCATATTTTAGTAACAGCAGTGGCGTAACTATAGGAGGAGGGGGGGGGAGGGAGCCCTAAGAAGGCTGTTGTTGTACCATTCACCAAGAAGCACATCCAACATTCAAGTTGGAATCTAAAGCTTTTCAATGAAGCGCTACCTGTGAAGGGGACAGTGAAATATCTGGGGGTTACCCTAGATGAGAAACTGACGTGGACCTCTCACATCAGGAATATTTGCTCCAAGGCAAAAGGTACTCTAGTAAGTACCAGGAGAGATTGTGGCAAAAATTGGGGCCTGAGCCCCAAGGGTATGCACTGGATATACACCACGGGGTTGGAACACTTGCGCGGAGTGACACCTGCGCGGAACCCGGGGCCCTTGGGGCGGCTGATGGCTTTTCCTGGGTACAGGCACACCAAGAAGTCTAGCACTGCCGTGGTCAAGTTTCCACACTGTCAACATAACACGAAAATCAGTGAAATTGCACAACCCTTTCAAAGCTGAAGAGCAATATAGTAACTTGTTCTAACTACATATTAATCCGTTGAGTGTTCCTCCTGTAAACTAAAAGGTATTTTAATAGTGATAATGTTTGGAGAGTTATTAAGACAGTCTCTGCTACTACAAGACGATGACTTTCCACAGTCATACCTCCTAAAAGCATATTATTCAGAACACTAAGCATATCAAGACACCTGCGCAAGCAATAAATATATTAGGCATCCTGCACAGATACGTTGATTTAATTGACCGCTATGTAGTTAACCCCACTATCACGCAACTTCCATCTCTTTAAAAATAGCTACTATGCTTTTTAAGAGGAGACGCAACCTTAAACCTTCAATTAAAAAACGTTAATAATAAGTCAATGAGTATTTTACACACTTGAAGCGTTTATTCGTAGACCCCAAAAGATTTGGCTGTATTCGAATTACAAATACATTTAAGAAATATATGAAATACGGAATGTGTAAGGGAATGTCACACACCGAAAAATGCTGATTCTATTTTCCATCACCGTCATATAGAACCATTTTTACTCCGAACTCGGCATAAACCAACAGGGAGAAACAAGTTGCAAGACTGCCAGGAAAAATGAAGCGAAATTGGCAGCCAATAGTTGGTTATAAATTACATTGCCTGTTAACTGTATAAATATAAATTACGGAATACGCGGAATTACTGTTCAGTACAGTCAAAAAGGTCTAAGGTAATAGGCAGTGGTTTACAACCAGATATCCGTATCACTCTCCTCCTCAAGAAGTCTGTGTGAAGATTTATATTCAGAACATTCAAGAAAAAGGTGTTGAAACTACAAGAAGCAGCTCATTTACTCAGGAAGGGAAAACGTTATGGTACCCGTAAATTTGAATGGCTGTACCTCTTGTAGTAAAAAAAAAAAAAAAAAAAAAAAAAAAAAAAAAAAAAAAAAAAAAGTAATATTCATTTTTTGATAAAATGTTAAAATCCAATATACCAGAATTGTTTTTCTAAACTCAGTGCCAACTTTTTTTGTCAAAATTTTTGCAGGAAGTAGTCTTGACGTGATTTCATACTTCTATACATTAATATTATGAAACATGTAATTTGTGTCACAAATTGCGCGGCCGGACCGGTCGGAGGTTCGAGTCCTTCCACGGACATGGGTATGTTTGTTTGTACTTTGCCTAAGTCATTTTAAGTAAGATTAAGTAGTGTGTAACTCTAGCGAACAATGACCCAAGTAGTTTGGCCGCGTAAGACTACACATATACACGTAATTTATTTATTTCATAACCACATTTAAGTACTAATAATTAAAGAAACTTAAATGTAGAAATTTGAAATAAACACTGAAAACAAATGATTGATATTTCTCATAAGATGAATGCACACAACCGTTGAATTATGTCTTGTGAATGTACCTACAAAATCTGCCATATGAAAATTTTAGTGTGAGTCCCAAATTTGTTTTTTCTATAATAACATTAAAAACATATTTAAAATTCAGAACTCGAAAACCAATGAAGTTATGGACTTGAAGCGTTTTGTGTTGCTAAATCTTTACATAGTAGACACGATTCTAAAATTTGGTTGCTATCGCCAAAGTAGACGAAAAGTTAAATTTTTTGGTGTAATCTTCGCCGTGTAGCCTATATGTTGTAGAAGTCTACGCCGAACCCAATTAGAATCATACCTCTGAGGAGAGAACGTTGTTTGCACTTCTCCTGCGTTTCTAGTCGGCCGTGCTGTGCTACGTAACGACATCGTACCGTTCCACTTTACCGAGAGCTATATATGTATTGGTGTGATGTCTGTTCTTTCGAAATAAGACATCACACCAATATATGTATCATTTAGACGCAAAGATTCTGGGTTCTCTTTTCATCGCTAACGCGATTAACAACGTTAGACCTTGTGTGTAAACAGTTAAAGGTTATGAGTGCCACTAGAAAAATGCATAAGTAACACCTGTTGTTTGAGACTTGAAGATGACCTCAAATTAGCCGAAATCGATATCTCATAATAAACATAACGTGTAGCTGTCTATATTTCATAAAGCAATTTCTAACTTTTTTTTTTTTTTTTTTTTTTTTTTTTTTTCATAAAATCTCGGGCGAACTGCCGGATGTCAGTAACTTCCTGCCACGATATTTCGGCGCAGAGTCTTCTGGCCATCTTCAGGTGAGTACCGCCGAAGTACTGGCCAAGACGCACTGAGCTGTGCTATTTATGCCCAATTCAGTCGACAATGCGCATGCGCGTACTTAGCGTGCGCGTTCACTACAACTACGTACGCTGCTCCGAGTGCCCTTCGTGGTGGAGGCTTGCCGCTTCGATATCAGATCGATTCTCATCGTCTCATAATCGAACTGATATCGAAGCGGCAAGCCTCCACCACGAAGGGCGCTCGGAGCAGCGTACGTAGTTGTAGTGAACGCGCACGCTAAGTACGCGCATGCGCATTGTCGACTGAATTGGGCATAAATAGCACAGCTCAGTGCGTCTTGGCCAGTACTTCGGCGGTACTCACCTGAAGATGGCCACAAGACTCTGCGCCGAAATATCGTGGCAGGAAGTTACTGACATCCGGCAGTTCGCCCGAGATTTTATGAAAATATCAATACGCCGGGAAAGCTTTAATCATCACATCAAGCAACTCTACGGGGAGGAAGTGATGGAGTGTATTCGAAGATTCGAAAAGTTACGTGAGAAAAGAGCGAGACTATTGAGCTCATTGATTTTCTTATTAAGTTGCAGAGACAGGGGAATAATTCCAAATTTTGCCAAATTTGTGCATTTCATAAATACCGCTGCTGCAAATAACATCAAGCGCAAAGCAAGCATGGCATTGGTAAGAGAGAGGATTCGTTTCAGTCGGCGTGAGTTGGATGCTGTGTCTAAGGACATGTACCATCTGCACTTAGAAGTGGCAGAAAAATTATCTTCCCTGTCTTGGTACTGGGTGGATGGTGTGACGTGGTTTACAGCAAACTGGAGCCATGACAAAGCTGTGTCGAGGCAAACTGCCAAGATTGACCGTCTTTCTACACAGAAGATGCAGGAAGTTCCAACTCGACGATCCGTCATCAATTTGACGGGGAAAACTATAGATGACGCCACTGTATCTGTGCTGCCAAGAGGTCTTAACTTCGCTCCAACACCTGTTTCACCGCCACTAGTGGACTTTGTTAGCTCCATCGAAGAAGCTGTGCGCCGTCTTCCTACAGATGAAGCGGAAGAAGTTCGTCGAGAATCTTGTATGTGTATTGACGAGAGCCACACCGCCGAAGAGCAACATCTCGCCTATGGAGAGGGCTGCCCTCCGTAACTTACGAACAGACGTGGATACAGTAGTACTCAAATCTGAGAAAGGAAATGCTACTGTTCTCATGCCACGGGAGGACTACATTAATAAGGTCAACGTTTTATTATGTGACTCAACGTATCGCAAAATTGACAAGGATCCAACAAACCGAGTGGTGCGAAAAACAGCTGAACTTTTATCAAATAGTTCTCTACCAAAGGAGGTCATAAAGAGACTGAAACCAAGCAGTTCAGTTCCACCTAGGCTATATGGACTGCCTAAGATCCACAAGGAAAGTGTGACATTACGTCCAATTGTGAGCAATATTGGAGCAGCCACTTACGACCTGGCTAAATACTTGGCGTCTTTGCTCAAACCAGTGGTAGGCACGTGTCCACATAATATAAAGAATTCAAATGACTTTATCAGCAGACTACAGTCACTTCAGATGCAAAGTACCGACTTGTTGGTCAGTCTTGATGTGGTTTCACTGTTTACAAAGGTGCCTCTTCTGGACTCTTTACACCTCATCGGCAACATGTTTGGAGACGACATTACAGCGCTATTTGAGCACACCCTCTCCTCTACATATTTTTTATTTAACAACGAGTTTTATGAACAATCTGACGGAGTCGCCATGGGGAGTCCTTTGTCTCCCCTGGTGGCCAATCTTTTTATGGAAGATTTTGAGGAGAGAGCACTTGAGTCAGCTACTTTTAAACCAACAGTGTTTTGGTGATACGTTGACGACACTTTTATAGTGTGGCCTCATGGAGTGGACCGCCTCCAAGACTTTTTAGATCATATGAACTCCATACACGAAAACAAAGTTTACTATGGAGATCGAGAAAAATGGTTGTTTGCCATTTTTAGATGTTTTCGTGCGGCGCAGAAGTGATGGCTCACTTGGTCATTCGGTATAAAGGAAGCCCACTCATACAGATTTATACTTACAAGCTACAAGTTGCCACCATCCGGCACAAACAATGGGTGTCCTAAAGACTTTAATCCATCGAGCCCATACCATCTCTGATGCCGACAGCCTTCACACGGAACTGGAACACCTGCAAACAGTATTCCTAAAGAATGGATTTGCAATGAAGCAAATAAATCGAGCGATGCACACCTCCAAACGACAGAACAAGGAAGAAGAAGAGGCTTTCAAATCGACTGCTTATCTCCCATATATTGGGAACATTTCATCGCAGAGAGGCAGAATATTAAAAAAGTATAAAGTAAGTCATCTTTTGCCCTCCTCCTAAAATTTCATCGCTCTTGGGTTCTGTCAAAGACGATCTGGAGCTGCGTAAAGCAGGTGTTTACAGGATTCCGTGCGAGTGCAGCAAGTCGTATATAGGGCAGACGACGCGCACTGTTCAGGAGCGCATTGTGGAACACCAGCGTCATACTCGGCTATTCCAACCCACCAAATCCGCAATCGCCGAACATTGTATTTCCACGGGTCATTCGATGAACTACAACGAAACTAAAATTGTAGCCCACACAACAAACTTTTGGAACTCAATTATTAATGAAGCTGTGGAAATAAGACTGTCTGACAGTGAGACTCTTATCAATCGAGACAGCGGATTTCAAATAAATGCTGCATGGAATCCTGTAATTGAAAAACTTCGTAGTCGGCGTAGTTTCCTGCAACTGAATGACAGTGATAATCGAACTGATATCGAAGCGGCAAGCCTCCACCACGGAGGGCGCTCTGAGCAGCGTACGTAGTTGTAGTGAACGCGCACGCTAAGTACGCGCATGCGCAATGTCGGCTGAATTGGGCATAAATAGCACAGCTGAGTGCGTCTTCGCCAGTACTTCGGC
Organism: Locusta migratoria; assembly: GCA_026315105.1. NCBI lineage: Eukaryota > Metazoa > Arthropoda > Insecta > Orthoptera > Acrididae > Locusta > Locusta migratoria. The sequence goes on along the minus strand of CM048753.1, from coordinate 96,170,750 downwards.
GGTACTCACCTGAAGATGACCAGAAGACTCTGCGCCGAAATATCGTGGCAGGAAGTTACTAACATCCGGCAGTTCGCCCGAGATTTTATGAAAATATCAATACGCCGGGAAAGCTTTAAACATCACAATTTCTAACATATTTAAAAGCTGCTCAAAACCACCAACAAAAAACCTTTATAATGATATTGTATATAATTCCACGATCAAATTGTGTTTTAGTTATTTGTAGAAATACACCTAAAGATCTGCCCTTGCTTTTAGTGCCTTGATCAGCTATTTATTTTTAGAGGTAATTCTAGGGACAGGAAAAATTCGTGTTTGCGATAAATTCGAATATATATGCGATTTCTGACTCAAAATGCAGTAAATCCGAAATTGTCATAAATGGTATTTTGGTGTGAAACACTATATAATCAGAAATATTGGGAGATAACTTTATTTTCTGCCCTTAAATATGTACAAAGTAAACAGTAGGTACCGGAAAAATTCGCATTTTTCAATGAATGCGAAATATAGGTCCATGCTAATTTCGGGCCGGAGTGCGAGAGACGTGAATCTTGTAATATACCCTATTTTTAGCGAACGTCCCGTTACTACTGCTCCACCTCGCTCGGTGGGCCTTTCCCTGAATACGGCACAGGTAGCGGCTGGAGGGCGTGGAGTAGGGTTGGTGTATCGCTACTTCTGGAACACCCTGTTCACTACCTGCAGCGTCCGGGTCTCCGCGCAAGTGTCTACACATTCCCTTTCCGCGCAAGTGTCACTCCCCGCAAGTGTCACAAACTCATACACCACAGTATTTAGACCCAGGATCACCTATGGGGCGGTCGTGTGGTGGAAGAAGGTAGCACAGCAGATTGTTGCTAAGGTACTTGGTAAGGTGCAGAGATTAGCCTGCTTAGCCATAACAGCACACCAACTGCTGGGATGGAAACCATGCTGGATATGCCCCCATTATACCTTTGGGTCAAGATGGAAGCAGTGACTGATGCATACAGACTCAAATCTGGCAACAACTGGAACTTTTTGGGATATCCAGAATCAGACACTAAAATAGTGAGTGAGGTAAATATAGGAAAGGTTGGGGAAATGCCAGCCGACTACATTATAACCCCATACTGCTTCAACAAGCTTTTCAATATAACAATTGGAAGTAGCGAGCAGTGGGAGAAAATAGTTCGACGGGGGATATTGTCTGGTTCACTGAAGGGTCAAAATCAGACCAAGGCGTTGGGGCCTGGGTATACGGGGTGCAGCCAAGACTGGAGGGTGTCATCTCTCTAGGGAAACTGGCCTCAGTATTCCAGGCCGAAATCACTGCCATCAGGGCGTGTGTGGAGGAGAATTTGCGTAGGTGCTACAAAGACCGTAGCATTTATATCTATTCAGACAGCCAGGCAGTCCTGAGATCACTGGCAGCTCCTGCAACAAGGTCGAAAATTGTTGCAGAATGTCACAGGGTTCTGGTGAAGCTAGGGGAAAGCAATAGAGTAAACGTATTGTGGGTCCCTGGGCACTCGGGGAACAGTGGCAACGAACATGCCGACAGATTAGCCAGGATGGGGGCAGAGACTACATTTATTGGACAGGAACCTGTCCTGACAATCACCAAGGCAATGATCAAATTGGAGCTACGTAACTGGCTCAGAAGACAGCACGTAGAATACTGGACCGAAGTCTACCAACAAAAACTTGGCAAGGTAATGATGCCAAAGCCATGTTTTAAAAGAAGCTCTGCAATCCTGGGCCTGAACAGGAGAGAGATTAGACTCTTGGTTGGATTGCTGACAGGCCATGGGAATTTCAAAAAAACACCTACATACAAAGGGAATAACAGAAGAGGACCCTAAATGTAGGATCTGTGATGACGGTGATGAAACTGCATCACATCTAATCTTCGAATGCATTGCATTGGAGAGTAAAAGGCACAGAACATTTGGGACAACCAGACCCGAAGAAAATGTGTCTAATAAAGAACTCGTAAAGGGACTCCTTGCACTGTTCCAGGGCATTGGTTGGCTTTACTAGATATACAGGGAGCGATACCGCACAATAAACTTAGTTTCGGTGCGGACAGTGGCGGGTTGGACCAAGACTGTTTTGGCTTCCCTGGAAAAATCAAATCATATCAATGAGGGGAGGATAACGGGGATAGAACCCCCCCCCCCCCCCCAGAACCCGAAAAGAAGAAGAAGAAAAAGAAATCGTATAACAGCAATATGGTAAAGGTAAAGATTGGAAACTTCGGCTGTTTTATCATAAGCTTTCATTGGATGGGAGTGAATTAGTTTCTTCAACAGGAGTCTGTCTGGGAACTGACTACAATTTTGCTCGTCAATCAGATCTATTCCCCCCCCCCCCCCCCCAAAGCGAAGTCCTAGTTCCGCCACCGAGTTATCGTCACCTACGAAGGACCTAGCACTGGCCCTGATAACATTTTTACTCTTTTTAATGGACTACATGAGAATATCACTTTCACCTACGAACTTCAAAACGAGGCTCGTCAACTGAACTGCTCTCGATTTGACCTTAACTCTAGAAGAAAATAAAATCTCTTTCAATATCTACCGAAAAGAAACATACTGATCAAATTGTACCCGCCTCTTCTGTGCACCCTCAATGTCACAAAAATGCTCTCTTTCATTCTGCCATCAAATGTTTGTTAAGCTTATGGGACTTAACTACGGGATCATCAGCCCCTAAACTTACAAACTACTTAAGAACTAACCAACACTAAGAACGGTACAAATATCCATGCCCGAGGGGGGATTCGAACCCCCGACCGTAGTGGCCGTGCAGACCGTGACTGGCGCGCCGCAGAGCTCTCGGCCACCGCGGCCGGCCATTCTGCCATCCACAGAGCCATTTCCATCTCACTCTCGAAAGAAAAATTCGAGGAAGAAATAAATTTGATGAAAACCATAGCAGTTAATAACGAATACGATCCTGCCATAGTTGACCACATCCTTAAAAGTAAAACTGCTAAAAGAGTTACAACACTTGGCACACCCATTGGATCTGAGCAAAAGAAAAAATATTTCTCCATTCCATTTCTGGGGCCCATTTCCTGTCAGATCCAACGACTTCTTCGTAATAATTACAACTGCAACGTTGCCTTCTCGACCAACAACAATTTGAAGAAAAATTTCGTTCACAAATTAAAATCAACCTGTTCTCCCTTAGATAATTCTGGCGTTTACAAAATTATTTGTGATACTTGCTCTCCCGAATACAGAGGTCAAACGGGACGTGCTTTTAAAATCAGCTTTAAAGAAAATCTTTTGAGAAAGAATGGCACTAACCCCCAGAATTCGTCTTTTGCTGACCATCTTCTCATTACAGGTCACGCACCTAAAGCCAGTCATGACCTGAACATTTTGCATAGCGAAAAGGAAGGCCACAGATTCCTCGAGGAATTGCAAATATTTAAACATTTTTCTCGTAATGACGGGCTTATTCTAAATGAACAGTTACAACTCCGTAATAGAAGCTTTTTTAATTGTATTAACCCGTTACTCAGTCGTTGATGTTATACTTCGTGCAGTGTCCAAAATATTTCTTCCGACTTGATCCAAAAATTTGTATTCCAAACGCCAATTTTTAACTATTTTGCTAATTACAATTTTGTTTCTTGTTAATTCTCTCTCTACCAATACTGTGTTGCTAAAATGACGCCTCAGCCATCTCTCATGTTAAACAAAGCTTTTTGTAGCAATTGTTTTCTCAATACTGTTTGTCTCTGTACAGTAGCCTAGTTGTAATTGCGGCTACTAGATGGCACTACTGAGGTATCGTCTTCCTGTTCACAGCTCCACTCAGCACACGACAGTCTGGTGCCTCCGTGCAAGGCGTGCAGGCAATAGTGGCTAGCACTTTCTAAAAAATTACTTTTTTAAATTTTGTTACGTAAGCTTTACATCTGAATTGTAACTTTTATTATGTTACTTGTTTTAATTTATAATTTCTGATGAAGGCAATCCTAGTTATTGCCGAAATCAGGTTAAATAATTATAATTTTCGCAACCGAGGGCAGCATTTTTATCCTTTGACGTTAACGGACGCTAACAGCAGCAACTATGTTAAAAAATTCAGTTATAAACAGCTGTTTAACACTAGTAGTACCATGTGGATGTTTAGATTGTCCTGCCTCCCACCATATTCATCATAGGACCAAACCCTCTAGTGACTTCTAATCGTTTATAGAGTCGAATAACGCAGAAAAATTTCATACCTCTAGGCCACGTAGAAGTTTGAAAAATTTAATTGTTGTACCAGTAGTTCCATGTGGGTCATTTTCAGCTTCAACACGATACCACAGTTCATCAAGAGTAGTGACTGGAGTATTGTGAGGAGCCAGTTGCTCGGCCACCATTGAACAGATGTTTTTAATAGGTGAGAGATCTGGAGGATGTGCTGGACAGGGCAACAGTCGAACATTTTCCGTATCGAGAAAGGCTCGTACAGGACCTGCAACATGCGGTCGTGCATTTTCCTGCTGAAATGTAGGGCACTTTGAACAGTGGCCGTTACATTTCAGATATGTTACGACCCGTGGCTCTACCCTTCATTCGATCCCTGCGAAACCCTACATTTCAGCAGGATAATGCACGACCGCAAGTTGCAGGTCGTGTACGGGCCTTTCTGGATACGGAAAATGTTCGGCTGGTGCCCTGGTCAGCACATTCTCCAGATCTCTCACCAACTGAAAAAGTCTGGTCAATGGTGTCAGAGCAACTGGCTCGTCACAATACGCCAGTCAATACTCTGTGCCCGGGTCTACAGACCTCTTAGCACCCCCCCCCCCCCCTCTCCTTAATCCGGTCCTGACAATCACGGACGGACGGACGCGGTGGCCGAGCGGTCTGCGGCGCGCCAGTCACAATCTGCACGGCCGCTACGGTCGGGGATTCGAATCCCCCCTCGGGCATGGACATTTGTGTCGTCTTTACTATAAGGTAGTTCATAAGTAGTTTGTAAGTTTAGGGACTGATGACCCCGCAGTGAAGTCCCTTAAGCTTAACGAACATGTGATTTGAATCACGGACGGCGACCACAGGAACTAGTTCCGCGGTAGGTATCGGAGATAGAACACTGGCAAGCGTACTCGTAGTGCCGACCGTTCGTCATACAACTGGGGTGGCGCGATTACCCAGGGAGGCGCCGTTACCCTGGGCTCCCCTACGTTTCAGCACCTGCACATCGGCCTTTGGAAACCCAAATTACCTACTGAAGTTGCAGTGATCTAATATATAAAGCAGAGTGACCCTATGTTTGTACGTGTTGCATACAAATCTACAGTTTTGTTCCAATCTTTATGAAATTTTGCACACGTAAGCTTCAATCCTTGAGGACGGTCGCCATAAGTGTAAGAATTACATACGATATATAGTTCATGAGATATGACGTCATAAAAAATGAGTTGCGCGAGAAACTGCTGAGCACGTAAACAGTAACGTTCCGCTGTTCATGCACTAAAACTACGGCATTCTGTATGACGTTACAATTTATAATTTGTACACTATAAAGTGTCCGCCTCCGTAGCTCAGCGGTAGCGTCGCTGGCTAGTACGCAGGGTGCCCGGGTTCGATTCCCAGCAGGGGACTGGGTGTTGTGTGTTGTTCTAATCATCATCATTTCATCATCATTGGCATGTAAGTCGCCCTCGCGGCGTCAAATAAAAAGACTTAACACTAAGGCGGCCGAAGAAACCCGCAAGGGTTTTCCCGGCCAAGACAGCCATACGCTCATTTCCATTTACACTACAAAGTGTAGCCGCAGGAAATTTTATAGACAGTATACACGCATGTAGTTGAGTATACCTTCTAAATTGTATCACAGTACGACATAGAGTTCATGAGATATGAACACATAAAAGGTAACTTTCATGGAAAACCGCCCCATCACGCACCAAGTTTTAATCTACTACTTCTTTACTACTAATTGTATTCCCAAGAGATTTTACACACATACAGCACTTATACAAATGAATATATACCTGAAAAATGGCAGGAATAAATAAATAGATACCCGGGCAACGCCGGGCTTTCAGCTAGTCTAATATATAAAGCAGAGTGTTCGTATGTTTGTACGTGTTGCATACAAATGTACAGTTTTGTACCAATCTTTATGAAATTTTGTACACGTAAGTTTCAATCCATGATAACGGTCGCCGTAAGTGTAAGAATCGCATTATAGTTCACGAGATATGACGTCATAAACAATGAGATGCGCGAAAAACTGCTGCATTTTGCGACAATACTGCTTATTTTCTCCTAACCATTGGTCCGATTTCGACCAAATTTGGTACACACATTCCTTACCGTGAGGTAACAATTGCTGCATAGTTAAGAATCGCATACGGCACCTGGCTCAAATGATATTACGTCATAACCAATAGAAATCCCAAAAAATGCCATATAATGCTGCGAGAATTTCGAAATACACTGTATGAGAATGACAGTACTTAGTGACTTGAAACAAACTTTAAACAAAATTTCAAACCTTTATTAAACTTTTCTCGCTGGCAACCATAGTAAAATAATGAAAGAAAAAAGTTTCTCGCTTACTACTTTTCCGCTGTTTGTGGAGTAAAACTACGGCTCTCGGTATGACGTTAAAATTTGTAATTTGAACACTACAAATTGGAGCGACAGGAAATTTTACAGACAGTATACACATATATAGTTGAGTGTATCTCCTAAATTGTATCACAGTACCAACCGTACTTCATGAGATATAGCAAAAAAAAAAAAAAATGCCAAATGTTTGTAAATCTATCGGACCAAACTGCGCGGTCATCAGTCCGTAGCTTACAAACTACTTAAACCTAGGTATACCCATGCCCCGGTGAGATATGAGCACATAAACTGTAACGTTCATGGAAAACTTCCCCATCAGACACCATGATTTAATCTATTACTTCTTTACTACTGTCTTCCCAAGAGAGTTTACAGACATACAGCCCTTATACAAATGAATGTGTACCTGAAAAATGGTAGGAATAAATAAATAAATAAACACCCGGACAACGCCGGGCTTTCAGCTATTAACGAATATGATCTAGCTGACAGGCGACAGTTATTAACAAAGTCCACTGTCGCCTCCTATGATAGACATCCGTCGCTTATTTGTAATACTACTTTGGGGAAATGACACTTTCGAGATTGTAACGTGATATTTGTGTGCATTGACAGTAGTGGTACGAAGGTAAGGTTGTAAGCAGAGGATGGGAACATGACTCGTTAAAAAAATAAATTTGTCTGTGTCACGTACAAGTTCGTTGCCCTGCTGTAGCACTTGAAGTTAGTAGATCATTGAAGTTGGTAGCAGTAGTAAACATAAGACACGGTGGCCTTCATTACACGCTGGGCAAGCCTCGCCCCTCCACAGTCTGTGGAGCGTGTTTCTGGCTGGAGTTCAACAATACTTGTTCATTGTTACTGAAGGTTACGTGCTGGTTACCTGAGCAATTATTTTTTTCTTTTAATTGGCTAGATTTACTGTTGTGAAAGTTGTGTACGACGCTTGCCTAGACCTCACGAAGGCACCGTGTCCCGACAATAAGTAAGAAGTCAAACCTCAACTAAGCATCGGTTGCGACTTACAGACACCCAGGTACCTCATATTGTGAAAGTTTTCAGTGTAACTCTCATATTCATTACGGAAATTATTTTGATTTTTTATTGTTAGCACGAGTGAAAAAAAGGTTCTTGGGGGGGGGGGGGGGGGTTTGTAACCACCCCGTCCCCTCTTATCCACGCCCCTGGGTAGAGCGCTTGCCCGCGATAGGCAAAGATCCCAGGCTCGAGTCCCGCACACAATTTTAATCTGCCAGGATGTTTCACATCAGCGCACACTCCGCGGCAGAGTGAAAAGGTTCATTGTGTGTAAGATTGTTGGGCGATTGCAAAATCGGAAGCAACCATGGCCATAGAAAGCTAGCGCTCCCAAGAAAAAAATTATGAAGAAAACAAATGATTAATTTCTGCGTATTTTTTATTGTGGTAGTCTATCATTTCGTAGTATCTACTTGGCATATCTGTTGTGTACCTAAAGAGTATCATCCTACAAGAAGATATGCAGGACTGTGGATTTTTTTCTGTTAGCTACACAGTTCAGTCTCGTTAATTCGATGTGAACGGGAACTATCGAAATTTATGTGCAAAAAAGAAGCAGATTTAACTTGAAAAAAATACATGTGTCAAAAATATGAACTTTTTAAACAAAGTGTTTAAATAGACATTTACATTGGCAATCTAAAGGTTTTAAATTCTTCTAACTATGTAATTCGCGATATAATGGTGGAGTGCCCTTTTCGGTGATTACAGAATGTACCCTTCAATTTTTGTTTTCTCGTAATTCCAAGAGTGGAAATATCGAGTCTCCACTGTATCGAGTTCAGTTTACTTCTTCTCTCACTTATTTTAATTTTTTAGGTAAAAAAAGTCACAACGAGGAGGACAGAATCCAATTTGGAAGTACTTTAATAAAAGTACCGTCAATTTGTCTAAACCTGTTCATGTCATCTTCTATGGACTCCTGGTTAGGCCTACACACTCTCAGTAAAGCTTAATACAGAGAGAGGATCTTGCAGTATGTGGAAAAGCTAATGATTTGTGGTGTAATGTAAATTTACCGAAATTTTAACTTAATTACGCACGTTTCTATTACGGTTTCGGTTTCGCCCGAAACTAGAAGAGGAGCCGAATATTCCATTATTGTTTCGCCCGCAGATCATGTTTCGAACGGACTCTAGTGGATACGTTAATAGTAGCCATTTCCACCGAGTGTCCTTTATGGCATCAACACAACAGTATTTGACATAACAGATTTATTTTGTACATTGAAGTGCATGGCAGACGGTTCATCAACCGGCTTTATCATATATCTCTAGCGATTAATTAATTAAATATTATTAAAAAAATTTCATTCGATAAATAATTTATTTACGATGCTTATCGATGACCACAGCTTTCTCTGGCAGCTAATTACGCTCCTCATATATTTTTGATGTTCATCTATTTTCTACGAGCTGCCCAGAACGCGGTTGTGAACTTGGGCTCTCTTGTTTCCTACCTTATTGAGAACAGTCGCACGTCAGGGACTTCTCCACTATTAATTGTAAGTGTGTGTGAGATCGTTTTTCTTATGAAGTATAGTGAACATATATTTAGTTACGTACAAATCTTTTAATTATTTCAAATAACCCACCTTTAATAATTCTATTTTTCCAGCAGTAATCTTAAGTATGGAAGACCATACTTGGACCCATTGTTGGACTTGTATCTATAATTTACTAGAATCTTCAAGATGCCATTATATGTAACTTTTATAAACGCGACTGTGATAGTAGTGCCTGCAAGAAAATCTTCGGAATTAATCGGAATCAGATCGATCTAAACATTCTTTCGTCACAAAAGATACGGTAATTTAAAATTTTTCTTCGTGGTCTTTGAGTTAGTACAATCTGCTCCAAGCCAACCAATCATCATTTTACACAATGCAGCAAGAGTTTTTATTTTTACAGTTTCATCTGCTATATCCAGTCAACTTAACATAAACATCATGGTAAGACAGGTTATCGCGAAATCTGCTAGTTTCTTTGTGTAATATTGTGCTCAGGTGTTGCTTTCATTCCAGATTACTACTGCCGCTAAACTTTAATGTCAGATTCCGTCTCCTTTTTCGAGTCTTCTATTTATAAAGTTACCTAAATGTGAAAGATCCACGAAATTATTTTCCTGTAAAATTGTAACTTTGGTGAACTTTAATAGCGCCTACGAACAGTAACTATTACTCCAACACCTGATCGAAAGAAAGAAAGCGTAATATTACACATCCTTTAATAGCAAATGGGAAAAAGGAACACCTAAATATTTCCGCTTTCAATCTGATTTCTCTTATTACGACTTATCTTAGAATATAGGCTAAGGAAAGGCAAAAATACGACTTTAGCATATGTAGATTTGGAGAAGGCCTTTGAGAATGTCGACTGGAATATACTGTTTCAAATTCTGAAGGTTCAAATGTTCAAATGTTTGTTAAGCTTATGGGACTTAACTACGGGGTCATCAGTCCCTAAACTTACAAACTACTTATGAACTACTTACGAACTAGTACGGTACAAATATCCATGCCCGAGGGGGGATTCGAACCCCCGACCGTAGTGGCCGTGCAGACCGTGACTGGAGCGCCCTAGTCTCCTCGGCCAAATTCTGAAGGTAGCACGTGTAAAATATAGGAAACAAAGAGTTATATTCAGCTTGTACAAAATCCAGACAGCAATTATTACAGTCGGTAATGAAAGGGTCACAGTGGTTGGGGCAGTAGTAAGACAGGGTTGTAGCCTTTCCCCAATGTTGCACAACCTGTACATTGAGTAAGCTGTGAAGGAATGCAACGAAATTAAATTAGATTAGTTGGTTCGTTCCATAGATCCGTGTTGAGGTGACCCTCGTGGATGTGGAACATGTAATTTTTTTAATATTACTAATACAGGTACATACACTTTTTACAAGCTGATAATATAGTATATTAATAGTATGAATACAGATACATACATAATTTAGTTCTATTTAAGAATTCGTCAGTGGAGTAGAAGGAGTTGCGCACTAGAAAGTCTTTTAGGCTCCTCTTAAACTGGTCTTTATTTGTAGCTAAATTTTTTATGGTTGTTGGTAAATTATTAAAAATATGTGCTCCTGAGTAGGGGACCCATTTTTGAACTAATGTAAGTGTTTTTAAGTTCTTGCGTAGATTACTTTTATTCCTAGTATTGTAGGTATGAACTGAGCTGTTTGTTGGGAAAAGGTATATGTTATTTATGACAAATTTCATTAAGGAATAAATATACTGAGAGGCAGTAGTTAATTTATCCGTTCTTTTGAGAGGCTTCTGCAGGATGTCCGTGAATTTACCCCACAAATGGAAATGAGCGTATGGCTTTCTTGGCCGGGAGAACCTTGCGGGTTTGTTCGGCCACCTTAGTGTAAGTCTTTTTATTTGACGCCGCGTAGGCGACTTACGTGCCAGTGACGATGAGATGATGATGATTAGGACAACACACAACACCCAGTCCCCTACCGGGAATCGAACCCGGGCCTCCTGCGTGGTAGTCAGCGACGCTACCGCTGAGCTACGGAGGCGGACTACACCACAAATAATACGTATTACACGCTTTTGGACACTGAAAATTTTTGCTTGACTTGAAGAGTTACCCAAAAATATTATACCATATGACATTGTCAAGACAGTCTTGACACAGGTCACTCTATGGAATACAACAAAACGGAAATACTAGCATGCACTTCCAACTATTCGGACTGTGCTATCAAGGAAGCGATAGAAATAAAACCAAGTGACAACCTTATGAATAGGGATGGAGGGTTCTGCTTAAATTCCGCGTGGGATCCTGCTCTCTCACTTGTCAAAGAACAGAGGACAAAACTAATTCTACCTCATCCGTCGAGAACTGATGTTTATTATCGATATTCTGACCGGTTTCATCTTTGGTGGTATCGACGCTGTGTGCTTGCTTGCTCGGCGTGTGTTGTCTTTCCTGTTTACTCATTGAAAACCTAGGTTTTAAAGATCGTTGCACATTGCTTCCTCAATGCAGCTTCGCCTTGAAAATGGCAGGGTGGTCTCCTGCCGAAAAATCAGCCGTCGTCGATTTTGATACCTAGCAGCATACCCGTAAGTTTTTCGAAGATATCAAGTACTTGTTAAACAGATTTGCCACACTATGCCCATCAGTTATTAATGTATCGTCTACTTTTAATGCTATCTGCTCCTGTTCCTTTCTGTTTCTACCAGTCTCCTCTTTCACTATATCCCATATTGCTTTTATTTTGTTGTCTGATTTTCCTAGCTTTTTCTCATAGTGCATTTGTTTAGATGTCTCAATTACTTTTTTTAATATTTTACAGTATTCCTTATATTTAGCTAAGTCATCATCATTGGAACTACTCTTAGCTGATAGATACAGTTTTCTTTTGGTCTTGCATGAAATCTTTATTCCTTGTGTAATCCATAGTTTTATTATAGACTTCGGTTTCATTTGAATTACTTTTAAAGGAAAACAGTTTTCAAACAAAATACTGACATTATTAATGCATATGTTATATTTTTCATTCATGCCATGAACACATCTTTCCACTTCATATTTTTGAGCAGTTTTCTAAAATTCTCAATTTTTGGTGGATTGACTACTCTCTTGTATGTAGATTCAGCAGTCTTCATAATCTGCTTAGAATCTGCACCTAAAAGAAGGTGCTGCATATCATGATCTGAAAGGCTATTAATTATTGGTTTTATGATGTGATTTTGTTCCTTTGATTTGTCTATAAAATATTATCATGGCTGCCCTAGATGATTTAGTTATCCTAGGTGGAAAGTTTACAGTATGAGTAAGATTTAAGGACAATGTTACTGACTGCAATAAATGTTTACTGGAAGAATGAATAAGAAAATCTGTATTAAAGTCACCAGCAACCAAGATTTCTTTCTTTCTTCCTGTTAAATAATCCAATAGAGCTTCTAGATGACTTAGGAATAGATTATAATTTCCTGCAGGTGCTCGGTAAATAGTTACTATTATATAGCATCTGTTATGGAACTCTGCTTCTGTTGCGCAAGCTTCGAAATGCTGCACCAGACAGAGTTTATTTATATCAACGTTCTTGAATTTATAGCAGTTTTTAATAAATGTGGCAACTCCTCCTCCCTCCATAGCTACTCTACTGAAATATGGAGCAAAATGAAATCCTGGAATACGAGGCGCGTCCAGAAAGTAAGTTCCGTTTGGTAATAAAATGAAATTGTACACAGACACAGAAGAAATTTTTATTGCCCAAAATTCTACAACTCTTAAACTACTTTTCCACATAACTGCCGAAATTTTGTAGGCACTTGTCATAGCGTGCCACAAGTTTTTACTTGCATCCTTCACAGAAGGTTGCCGCCTGTGTATTCAACCATGTGGTAACAGCTCTTTATCATCGTTGAAGTGTTGACCACCAAGGACAGATTTTAGGTGTAAGAAGAGATGAAAGTCGCTAGGAGAGAGGTCCGAGCTGTATGGAGGATGATCAAACAGGTCCCATTGAAATTTCCCTGTGCATCCCTCTCCATCTCTGAACAAGAGCAGCAACCCACATCCTTCTGAACCTGCCTATGTTATTCATTTCTCGGCCTCCCTCTGCGATTTTTGGCGCACACACTTTCCTCCAGTGCTAAACGATTCCTTGACTTCCCAGAATGTGCAATTTTAGAAAACATTTTGAGAGAAAGCGCGTTGGTTATGAAGACCCATTTAAAAAACACACAGTCTCGATTGCAAGAGAATGCAGTCGATTCTCACAGCCAACGGCTCCGGACCTGCCCACAGTCAGCTGCCGTGGTTGGTTTGAAGATGGTCTCACAAGCAGACTGGTTCTCTAATAAAAATAAAAAATTCTCGTGCAATCCAGACTGTATTATTGATAGATCTGAAGCATTGAATTAAAATTTGTGGTGCGGCTGGGAATCGAACCCGGACCACCATGCTTAATAGGCAGACGTCTTAACCGTCTCTCTCTCTCTCTCTCTCTTTTTTTTTTTTTTTTTTTCTTTTTTTTTCCCTTAAGATCTGCCACTTCAGGCGTTGGCTTCTATCACTTATTACCACCCCAAAATATTAACTAACTAAACCTAACAAAAAAAGAGTCTAGTGCCACCGCCATAATGAATTGTTTATTTGTATTAATTGATATTATATCACCTAAACAGTATTGTCCCATTATGTCCATTGCCGAGGTGCTATTCCACTGCATGGAGAGCCTTGGCAGTAGTGGCAATTGTCTTTGGCACACAGAAACTGGATTAAAGTTTCTGATGTGAAGGGAAATGGTACTTAGATTATTCCAACGAGACTGAATCGTTAGTGGTATGGAAGTCTAACGGTTAAGACGTCTGCCTAGTACGCCTGGAGGTCGGGGTTCGATTCCCGGCCGCACCACAAATTTTAATTCAATGCTTCATATTTATCAATAATGTCTTTGACATATTTGAGACGAAAATCCGTCTCAGGGATTGTTTATTTGTATTAATTCAGACTGTGTTTTTAAAAGTGGTTTTCAGAAGGTGTTCTTCTCCCTGGTTCCTTTCAGCACCTCCTCATTATTCACAGAGTCTACAAATCTAATCTTCCGCATTCATCGGTAGCACTATATTTATATTCAGATATATTGGTCCTATCGTAACTGATTTTATTAAGTTGCATGGTTAATGTCAATAAAAATATTATCAACAGATCTGAAAAAAAAAAAAAATATTATCTACAGATCTGAGCCCGTGGCTTGTCCTAAAGTCTGATGTCTGAATTGTAATTATATATATATATATATATATATATATATATATATATATATATATATATATATATATACAACAACAACAAAAAATAGTTGTACTTACGTAGCAAGAGATCCGCCGAACTGTAGGAGCACATCCGAGGGAAAGACCTCGAGTTTATTATAGGCAAGTCCTAAGTAGGCCAGCCTTCCGCAGTGCCGAATGGACTCCGAGGAGAATCTGGAGATCTTGTTATGCGACAAGTCCAGCCACTCCAGGTTTGCTGTATTTCTCAAAAGGCCGTTTGGGAGGTCCCGCAGCTTACAGTTGCGCATCAGAAGAACTCGCAGTTTGGCATTGTTTCTCAAGATGTCCCTGCAAGTGATACATAAGTGACTACCATTAATCTCTCTTGTGGAATATTTGGGTACAATTTATTGACATGCACACTACATTATCTAATGTGTAACTCTTCTTCTGGCAGTAACACACACAACCAAACAGATACCCATGCATACATTACCATTGCAATGGCATGTCTCTGGTTTTGCTTTCACTACTCTACATCTACATCCGCAATCCACCGAGAGGTGCTTGGCAGAGGGAACCTAGTACCCTCCCTGGGGCATGGGTGGGAGTGTTTGTCCTTAGGTTACTTTACCTTAGGTTAAGTAGTTTGTAAGCTACGGACTGATGACCACGCAGTTTGGTCCGATAGAATTACAAACATTTGAACCTAGTACCACTATTAGTTACTTGCTTTCCTGTTCCCCTCCCATATGGACTGAGGGAAAAACGAATGCTTGTATGCATCTATACGCGCGCACTATCTCCGACGCAGAGAGTATACCCCAGGAATTTGAACACCTGAGAACTGTATTTCGAAAAAATGGGTACTCAGAGTGGTAGATTCAGCGGGCTCACCGCCCAACCACTACAAAACACCAGGTTGGAACTGTCCGCCGAATAAACTTCGTGCACTGGTGGGGGCCGCCAAAGATGATCTCAGTTTGAGGAAGGCCGCCGTGTACCAGATTCCGTGTCAGTGTGGAAAGTCATATATTGGACAGACGATGCGTACCGTCGAGGATCAATGCGTTGAACACCAGAGGCACACACGATTGATGTATCCGAGCAAGTCAGCGGTCGTTGAACATTGTTTGTCGGAGAATCATGCGATGGAGTAGGAACGCACTAGGATTCTGGTACAGACGTCGAGATACTGGGACTGCGTCGTTAGAGAGGCCATTGAAATTCGCACAAGTGACGACCTCATAAACCGTGACTGTGGCTATAATCTTAGCAAAGCTTGAGAACCAGCGATTGGGTTAATTAAGAGTAGATCTAGCAAACGTAACGAAGTGACGACCACGGCGGACAGAGCCCTCACATCGACGTCCTCTCAGACGCCGTCGCAATCGGTTCCACTGCGCGGGCGCGGCGCGGGGCGCGGACCACGGAGGGGTCGCTCCGCGGGCCGAGGGTATTTAAATGGCCCGCTACCGGGCTAGAACCCAGTTCCCTTCGAGCCGCCGTAGCATGCGGATCTCCGTGCCGGCGCGTTTCCAGGAGCTCAGGCCCTCAGTTCACCTGATGATGGTGACATGTATGATCGCCGAAATATTGTGCCCGTTGGACACTATAGACCGGCAGTTCACCCGTGGATATTTTGATCATCGTTATACTATTTATCACCGATTCCATCCTCGAATACCGCGTGGAAGAAAGAACACCTGAATCTCCCCATTCGAGCTCTGATTTCTCGTATTTTATTCTGATGATCATTTCTACCTATGTAAGTGGGAGTCAACAATATATTTTCGCATTCGGAGGAGAATATTTGTGTTTGGAGTTTCGTAAGTAGCCCACGTCGCAGCGATAAGCGCCGTTGTTGTAATGATTCCCAACCCAGATCCTGTATCATTTCCGTAACGCTGTCTCCCCTATATCGTGAAAATTCGAAACGAGCTGCCCTTATTTGGACTCTTTCGATGTCCTCCGTCAAACCCACCTGATAAGGATACCACACTGGGCAGCAATACTCCAAAAAAGGGACGGACAAGCGTAGTGTATGCAGTCTCTTTAGTAGTTCTGTTGCATCTTTTAAGGGTTATGCCAATAAAACGCAATCTTTGGTTCGCCTTTACCACGATATTATCTACGTGTTCTTTCCAGTTTAACCCTGAAGTAATAGTAATGCCTAGGTATTTTGTGCAGTTTACGGCCTTCATGTTTGATTGATTTATCTTGTAATCAAAGTTTAACGGATTTCTTTTCATACTCATTTGGACTAATTCACACTTATTATTTAGTCAATAGCCAATTTTTACACCAAGTGATATCTTCTTCAGATCATTCTGCAGTTGGTTTTGATCTTCAGATGATTTTACTAGACGGTACATGACGGCGTCATCTGCAAACAACTTAAGAGTGCTACTTAGATTTTCCCATAAATCGTTTATGTAAATAAGGAACAACAGAGGACCAATACCACTACCCTGTGGAACGCCGAATATCACCTCTGTTTTAGTCGATGCCTTACCATCGATTACTAAGAACTCTGTCCTCTCTGTCAGGAAATCCCGTATCCAGTCGCAAATTTGGGGCAATATACCATAACCACGCAATTTGATTAAAGGCCGTTTGTGAGGTACGGTGTCAAAAGCATTCTGGAAATCAAGAAATACGGAATCGATTTGCGAACCCTTGTCGATAGCACCCATCACTCCGTTGGCCGACCGCGGTTGCCGAGCTCTCTTTGGCGCGTCAGTCACGGTCTGCAGGGCCGCTGCCTTCGGGGGTTCGAATCCCCCCTCGGGCATGGATGTTAGTGCCGTCTTTAGTATAAGCTAGTTCATAAGTAGTTTGTAAGTTTAGCCCCATAAGCTCTACAAACATTTGAATATATTCATCACTTCGTGTGAGTAAAGGGCTAGTTGTGTTTCGCATGAAAGATATTTTCTAAATCCATGTTGACCTTCGGTCAATAGATCATTCTGTTCGAGATAATTCGTAATATTTGAATACAGGATATGTTCCAAAACCCTGCTGCAAATTGACGTCAATGAAATAGGCCTGTAGTTTAGTGGGTTACTCCTACTGCCTTTCTTGAATATAGGTGTGACCTGTGCAACTTTCCAATCTTTTGGTACGGATCCTTCTTTGAGAGACCGGTTGTATATGTCTGTTAAGTAAGGAGCTATCGCTTCAGCATAATCAGATAGAAATCTAATGGGACCAGAAAACGTGTTCTTGTTAAGTGATTTTAGTTGCTTCACTATTCCGATGATATCTTCTTCTAAGTTACTCATTACTGCATCTGTTCGTAATTCGAAATCTGGAATATTGGTTTCGTCTTCTTTGGTGAATGAGTTTCTAAAAGCTATGTTTAGTAACTCTGCTTTAGTAGCGCTGTTACTATCACGCAGTGAGGGTATTGTTTGTGTTTTACCCCTAGTATATTTAACATATGACCAAAATTTCTCTGGGTTTTCAGTCAAATTTCGAGAAAGAGTTTCGTTGCGATAAGAATTGTAGGCATTTCGCATTGACTTCCTCGCTAAATTTTGAGCTTCTGTTGGGAGCGCCAATCCTGGGGATTTCCTGTTCGTTTAAATTTAGTATGCCTTTTCCTTTGCTTTTTCAACAGTGTCCTGACCTGATTTGTGAACCAAGTTGGATCACCACCTTCTCTTATTAATTTAAGTGGAATAAAACTTTCAATTGCTGTCGATACCACTTCTTTGAATTTGAGCCAAATCTGGTCTACACCTACGTTTAGTATTACAAACGAGTGGAATCTGTCTTTCAAGAAGCAATGTATTTTATTTCTACCTGCTTTCCTGAATAATACCTGTATCCGTTTCGATGCTCATTATGAGCTCGGGATTATTTATTGCTAAGAGATCAAGTGTGTTTTGACATCCATTTACAATTCTAGTTGGCTCATGAACTAATTGTTCAAAGTAATTATCAGAGAATGAGTTGAGTACAATTTCACACGATGTTTTATGCGTAGCTACTAATTTGAAAATATAATTTCGTCAACAGATTGAGGGTAAATTAAAATCATCGTCTACTATTATCGCGTGAGTCGGGTACGTTTCTGTAATTAGACTCAGGTTTTCATTGAACCTTTCTGCTATTGTATCGTCAGAGTCGAGAGGCTTTCAGGTACAACCTCTACCCATAATAGCTCACAGGAACTATCAACTTCAACTTCGCTACACGAAAGACTAGTTTTGACAGCGACAAAGATGCCTCCACCTATTTTGTTAATCTATCCTTTCTGAACACAGTTACATCTTTTGCAAATAGTTCTGCTGAACTTATTTCCGGCTTGAGCCAACTTTCACTGCCTACAATGATGTGTGTTTCGGTGCTTTCTATTAACGCTTGGAGTTTTGGTACTTTCCCGACACAGCTACGACAATTGACAACTGTTATACCGATAGTTCCCAGATATACATTTCTCCTGTGATCCACCTGCTCCCTTTGAGATTGCCCATTTTGTTTTTCCCCGAAACTCTCTACCCTAAAAAAACCGCCCAATCCACCGCACACAGACCACTTCAGATAGCCGCTCGAAATCAGAGAGGATCTCTTCAGATCCGAAGCGACACACATCATTGGTACCGACGTGAGCCATCACCTGCAGTTGGCTGCACACCGTACTCTTCATGACATCCGGAAGGACCCGTTCCACATCTGGAATGACTCCACCCGATATGCACACGGAGTGCACGTTGGCCTTCTTCCCCTCCTTGGCAGCCATCTCTCTAATGCGCTCCATCACCCGCCTACCGTTGGAGCTCCCAACAACAAGTAAACCCATCCTTTGTGATATCCCGCATCTTGCTTAGTGGTGACCTTAGGATGAGAGACACCATCCGACTCGAGAACGTTGTCCTGAACAGATAGCTCCAAGACGAACCGGGGAGGCCTCACAATCGGTCCCACC
This sequence comes from Locusta migratoria, assembly GCA_026315105.1. NCBI lineage: Eukaryota > Metazoa > Arthropoda > Insecta > Orthoptera > Acrididae > Locusta > Locusta migratoria. The sequence goes on along the minus strand of CM048753.1, from coordinate 96,151,459 downwards.
AACGCTGTAAGGGATCGGGCAGCCACGTCTCGATCCGTGAGACAACAAATGGGGACGTTTGCAAGACAACAACCATCTGCACGAACAATTCGACGACGTTTGCAGCAGCATGGACTATCAGCTCGGAGACCATGGCTGCGGTTACCCTTGACGCTGCATCACAGACAGGAGCGCCTGCGGTGGTGTACGCAACGACGAACCTGGTTGCACGAATGGCAAAACGTAATTTTTTTAGATGAATCCAGGTTCTGTTTACAGCATCATGATGGTCGCATCCGTGTTTTGCGACATCGTGGTGAACGCACATTGGTAGCGTGTATACGTCATCGTCATACTGGTGTATCATCCGGCGTGATGGTATGAGGTGCCACTGGTTACACGTCTTGGTCACCTCTTGTTCGCATCGACAGCACTTTGAACAGTGGCCGTTACATTTCAGATCTGTTACGACCCGTGGCTCTACCCTTCATTCGATCCCTGCGAAACCCCTCACTTCAGCAGGATAATGCACGATTGCATGTTGCAGGTCCTGTACGGGCCTTTCTGGATACGGAAAATGTTCGATTGCTGTCCTGGCTAGCACATTCTCCAGATCTCTCACCGATTGAAAACGTCTGATCAATGGTGGCCGAGCAACTGGCTCGTCACAATATGCCAGTCACTATTTTTGATGAACTGTGGTACCGTATTGAAGCTGCGTGGGCATCTGTACCTGTACACGCCGTCCAAGCTCTGTTTGACTCAATGCCCAGGCGTATCAAGGCCGTTATTAAGGCCAGAGGTGGTTGTTCTGGTTACTGATGTCTCAGGTTCTATGCACCCAAATTGCGTGAAAATGTAATCATATGTCAGTTGTAGTATAATATATTTGTCCAATGAATACCCGTTTATCATCTGCATTTCTTCTTGGTGTAGCAATTTTAATGGCCTGTATTGTATTTAATTGCTGTGACTGGCCAGAATCATGATACTACTACTACTGCATTCATATATTATGTGATTTTTTTTCTCCAACTCATCTGCATAACCTTACATTTTTCTACATTTACAGCTAGCAGCCATTCCTATACCACATAGAAATTTTGTACAAGTCATCCTGCATCCTACTATAGTGGTTCAATTATGACACCACAGCATCAGCAGATTGCAACTCACTCTGTCACATAAGTTATATAGATAGACAATAATAACAGTCCTATCACACTTCCCTGGGCCACTCCTGTTGGTACCCTAGTCTCTGATGAACACTTGCCATTAAGGACAATGTACTGGGTTCTATTACTTAAGTAGTCTTTGAGCCACTCACATATTAGGGTACTTATTCCATAAGCTTGTGCCTTCATTAGCAGTGTGTAGTGCACCACCGTGTCAAGCACCTTTCGAAAATTGAGAAATATGCGGTCTGCCTCTTGCCCTTCATCCATAGCTCACAAGATGGCATGAGAGAAATGGGCAAGCTCACTTCCGCAAGACTGATTCTTCCTAAAGCCATGCTGATGCACGGACAGAAGCTTCTGCAGCTCAAGGAAATTTACTGAATTAGAACTAAGAATACGTTCAAGAATACTACAGCAAACTGAGTGTATGTTTGAGCGCCCGTGTGTTTGTCTATCCTACTGCCAAAAGAAGAGTTACGTGTCAGAAATATTGGATGTTTGAGGAGGTATTGTAACTATTTTAGGAGATGCAATGTACATTAACTGCAATACAAGGGCCCTGAGTGTGTAATTTTTATTATGTGATGTATGTAAACGAAAATACTGAAAGCAAAGACAAAATAGGATAGTCAAAGCTGATTTTGAAATATTTCACCACCAAGTTCAACACACCGTGATAACACCACATCTAGTTCTTCTGAGGTCATATCTAATATTGGAAAGTCCAGGTCAGAATTCCACAATGTAATAGGTCTAAAGATAGTTTACAACTCACTGCAAAAACATACAGTGAGCTGTGACAGGCACATAAAAAAGATACACATACAACATTTCATCTGTCAGCTATTGGCCTTCTTCAAAATGGAGAGCTTTCGGCAGGATGTATGCGCGGACAAGAAGAAAAAATTCCCATATTTTTGGCGGATTTACTGGGTTAAAATGCACTTTTTCGGAGTGAAATACACTTTTTCCTGGGAAACTTATGTTGTTTCGAGTAATTACATTACGTAGGGCAGTAGAACTTATCAATCGTTCAAAAATTTAATGTTTTATATACCGACACAGAACTTCCCATTGTTAAAATGCATTTATGATATTGGTGTATGTTTTTAGTGACTTGTAGATGTTGGTAACAGCTCGATAATTGGTGGGAAGTAAGAGTGGCCGTTCAAGCATGAGTTTCAAACAGCCAGTGAGAATAATGTTTTTTCATGATGTAAATCTTATTTGTAGTTGCTTAGATGGACAAACATTACCCATCATAATTATGAGGTATTTATCATTTACTTCGTTTTGTAAAATACTTTGCTGTTTTTTACGAATATATTACGATTTTCGTGTATGTTGTTAGGCTGGAACCTAATAAAACAGCATTAATTGCTTGCAAAAAAAAATCGCTCTTTTCTTCGAATATGTCACGATTTTTGATGAAGTTGTTGTGCATGAACCTAATAAAACAATGAAAATATTACCAAAAAACATAATTGTTAAGAAACTCCTGATTTGCACTCTTAACTTCACACAGTTTTTAAGAATAATTATACTCTTTGCCGTCGTTGCTGCATAAATTGTAATCTATTAATCAACTAAAATAAATATGACAAACTAACATTGAATCTTCGTCTTCTATAGCTCGTGTTACCCTTTAAGGTACATCAAATACAAATGCGTCATAATTTTTTTTTAATAATGGCATAAATCACCACGTTTACATGCAACACATCTTCCAGAAGACGAATTTTGTTAAGCTTTCTTCGCTGTCGTGTTTACATGTTATAGATTGAAGCACATTTCCTACTCCGCTCAATATGGTTGCTGAAAAACAGCTGATTCAGTTCCTGATTTAAGTCAGCACAACCGCTATTTTTCTTTACTTAAATGCACAGAGTACATGCTCACTTATACTTCTCTTACACTGCATAAAATGTAACTTTGTCCATATGAACCGAAAATTATTAACAAGAAATAAACATCTAAAGGCCAAGAACGTTTCAAAAATGGTTGAGGTTACATGTGCACGAAAATCGACTGTGGAACTGGAAACCACTTTCAGAAGTGGGTTTCCAGAACGATTTTGTAGTGTTTAAGTGACCAATCAAAATCAGAATTGGGAAATAAGTTTACGACATCCGGTTTCAGGAGCCTATGTAAATAGGGTGAAAGGCAGGTTTTCAGAGCCGCAAATTTCCGCTGACCCTCAAAGTGTTCAAGTTCTGAACGGTAGTCAAATTGTTCGTGATTTAAGAAATCCATACCACATTCACACTATTAACGTTGCCATACGCAAAATAAAATAAATAAATGACTATTAACGTAATTCATAGTGCTTAAAATACCATTTACTTTGAAAGTAACGGTTCTCAAACCCGTGACTTGATAGCAACGTAAACCAGACTTGGGGGGGGGGGGGGGGGGACTAGTGGGGCTGAAGCTCACCGCATCCGGCAACTCCCAAAGATATTTTAATTTTATTATTTTTTATTGTTTCCACAATCTATATCTATAAATGTGAATGTCTGTTCGGTGTACGTTTATCACGTCTGAACCACAAGACATAAAGAGCTAAAAATTTGTACAGTTACTAATGTCTACCCGGGGAAGGCTTTACGCACGGTTTTATGGGGAACGGATAGCTATGTATCTACATATATTAATGTGAATTTCTGTTCGATGTACGCTTATAACATCCTAACGCCAAGACGCAGAGACTTAAAAATATTTGTACAGTTACTAATTTATACCTGAGGAATGTTTTAGGCACGGTTTTATAGCAAGGTCTGATAGATATTTAGTAATTTGAAGAATATAACGCGAAATGCGGTACAATAATTACTCTTTGAAAATTATAGTTACTCTTTGAAAATGGGTGTATTCGTTGCATTGGTACTTGAGGGTTAATAAAGATAAAAGAGTGGAGTATATTGGGATGGAAAGTTATCGGTGTATATAAAATTCTACGTGTGTATGGGTTAATATTACACTCTGCAGCGAAAACTACAGAACGCAAACCAATGGTCTGTGTGTAATTGTTGTCAGAAGTCTCTCGTTGTACACCATAGCAGTTCCATGCCGATAGCTATAAGTGGGTGGAAGATATGGTGGTTGAAAGTCGTCAAATTATTTAAAAAATTTGGACTGTAGGCCAGCGATGACGTTTGCGACTCAATAGGAAGGAGGTTACATACAGCGAAACGTGATGCCACAGACCAAATCTTTGGTCTACGCGTGCTAAAATGTCTTCAGCACTTTCTCTGTGCGTATAAGCACATGAATAAGGAAATATAAGAATAAATAAAGCAATTTCTTTTAATACATCTTTTTAAAAAAAATCGATTTGACGTTTCGCGCATTACATCAAGTGATCGATCTGTGGTATTATTAAAATCATTAAACGTCGCAGGACTCAGTTATACGTCGCTTGCTCAAGGGTTTACCAGAATGCCCTAAAACGAAATTAAAATGAACTTGGACATCAGTCTCACAATACGTGTTGAGATATTGCAACACAGTCTATAAGGAATAATGTATGTATTATTTATTGTAAATCATTAAGCACTTCACATAATTTAATTTTTTTATTTGAATGTTGATTAAAAATGTTTGTTTCTAAATACGGTATTGTATTTCATTTCATCCTTTAAAACCAGTCTCATAGCACAGTACTGAAAGATAGCTTATCTATCATAATCAACCAACACGCGAGCGGAGCTGCGGGTGAATGTGACAATGGGTCGGAAACGTTCTGCCACCACTGAGAACGTGTGCTGTTGTCACTGTGAGCGGTTTCAATGCCGCTACGACCAGCTTTGATGCTGCCGCTATTGTTACTGCTATGCTGAAATTACGAGCCGACTGTCCATATGCGGCGAACTGGGATTCGAGTGGAATCGTATGAAGAACAATAGTGTTTTTATTCTTCAGTTTCTCCCAGCGTATTTGATAATCAAAATATCCACGGGTGTACTGCCGGTCTATAGTGTCCAACGGGCACAATATTTCGGCGATCATACATGTCGCCATCATCAGATGAAATGACGGACTGAGCTCCTGGAAACGCGCCGGCACGGAGATCCGCACACTACGGCTGCTCGAAGGGACCTGGGTTCTAGCCCGGTGGCGGGCGATTTAAATACCCTCGGCCCGCGGAGCGACCCCTCCGCGGTCCGCGCCCCGCGGCGCGGCCGCGCAGTGGAACCGATTGCGCCGGCGTCTGAGAAGACGTCGGTGTGAGGGCTCTGTCCGCCGTGGTCGTCACTTCGTTACGTTTGCTAGATTTACTCTTAATTAACCCAATCGCTGGTTCCGAAGCTTTGCTAAGATTATAGCCACAGTCACGGTTTATGATAATTCAATGAAAAACAAGAACTGGAGAATGAAGTTGTGAATCTGAATGAATAAAATGGATACATTTCTCTGAAATACGGATGCAGCAACAACCAGGATAGCACAAAGCTAAGGGCACTTAACTGATTTGAACGCATCAGAAAATTTATGAATACATTGTCGCCGCCATGGCACATCTATTCAAGCCAGCCAATAGCAATTTATCAGTATTGTTATAATCTGACATAATGTTAGTCAGGAATGCAACTGGAATAAATTATGTCATGTGGAATACAAATGTATTATTCCAAGACACAGTTACTTGTTGAAAAATATTTTACTCTTTTAATATTTCATGTGTAATGCACAACCAGTTTCGACGTACTATGACGTCATTCCCAAGTTCTCCACGATAAGGAAAATTTATAAAAATACAAAGTTAAGACAAGAATAGAAAATAAGACACCGTACATTACAATTTTGGTATTGGTCAGAAGAATGTTATAAAATATGATCGTGTAGGTATCATTGCGACCAGCAATTGTTTTAGGACCAAGTTGTACAGTACCTGTGCTTTGGAATGGTTAGTCCTATTCAACCTAGGAGTCACATTGTTCCAATCTAGGAAAATAGTCAAGCAACTTAGGTCAACTTGATCTTCTTCTGTGTTAGGAGCTCCATATGCCTGTCTGGCCAAGCTGAACATAAATTCAAATATTCAAATGTTTGTAGAGTCTATGGGACTTAACTACTGGGTCATCAGTCCCTAAACTTACAAACTACTTACGAACTAGGACGGCATGCCCGAGGGGGGATTCGAACCCCCGAACGTAGTGGCCGTGCAGACCGTGACTGAAGCGCCTCAGTCCCCTCGGCCACCGCGGCCGGCGAACATAAATTCAAAACTAGTTGTAACACATTCTATTCGTTATTCCTTATAGTTGCTGTGCTACATCAAATTAAGTAAACTAATGTGCAAAATTTTGAAGAGTTCAGAGACAAAAAATCAATAAGCAACTGTGGTTTGGAATACATTTGTATTCCCTATAACATAAGATCAGTAATATGTTACATTTTCTCTGATGGTCTCCCAATAAATGACACTGTCATTACACAATGTTAAATACATGCTATTTTTATTCATTTATATTAAAACACTAGCTGAAAACCCGGCGATGCCCGGGTAGTTATTTATTTATTCCTGCCATTTTTCAGCTATATATTCATTTGTATAAGGGCTGTATGTCTGTAAAATCTCTTGGGAATGCAATTAGTGGCAAATAAGTAACAGATTATAACTTGGTGCGGGAAGGGACACTTTTCCATGAACATTATTGTTTATGTGCTCATATCTTATGAACTACATGTCGTACTGTGACACAATTTAGAAGGTACACTCAACTATACAAGTGTGTACTGTCTGTAAAATTTCCTGCGGCTAAAATTTGTGATGTACAAATAGTAAATTTTAACGTCATACCGAATGCCGTAGTTTTACTCCATGAACAGCGGAAAAGTAGTAAGCGAGAAACTTTTTTCCTTTCATCATTTTGGTATGGTTGTCAGCGAGAAAATGTTTAATAAAAGTTTGAAGTTATGTTTAATGTTTGTTCCAAGTCGCTAAGTACTCTCCTCCTCATACAGCGTATTTTTAAAGTCTCGCCGGATTACGTGGCAGTTTCTTGCGATTTCTATTGTTTATGACGCCGTATCTTCTGAACCATGTGTCGTATGTGGTTCTTATCCCTGTAGCAATTATTACCTAACGATAAGGAATGCGTGTACCAAATTTGGTTTAAATCAGTTCAGTGGTTTAGGTGAAAATGAGCATCATTGTCGCTAAATGCAGCAGTCTTTCGCGCATATCATTGTTTATGACGTCATATCTCGTGAACTATATATCGTATGTGATTCATACACTTACGGCGACCGTCCTCATGGATTGAAGCTTACGTGTACAATAGTTGATAAAGATTGGAACAAACCTGTAGATTTGTATGCAACACGTACAAATATACGGCACTTTGCTTTATATATTAGATAATGAATAAGCTGTTCTATTTATTTTTCTTTAATGCTGGGTACAGCATAATTTTTATCCGGGTCAAACTGACCTAGTGCGAGTTCTTGTTTAACTTGCTGTCATGTGAGTACTTAAGGATTAATGTTCACACTGTATGAATAACTACTTTGAGTGTGTGTTTTCATTCACATCCTGTTTCAGCAAGGAGAGATATTAGTATTTATATCCCATCTTTAACTCTCCAACAATTTATTTCTCTTTGCATCTCTTTTGAAGACATAGTTCTCCCTCATTAAACCAAATTACTTTCTAAAATGATTTCCAATCCACGGTGTACAACAATTAGTTAGAATAAATATTCCTTCAAACCGTCTTGATTGCAAATTATTTTATTAGTTAATGACGCGTTTCGCTGTTTAGCAGGGCATCTTCAGATTATCTGCGTGACAGAATTAACACAAAATTACAAGGCGGAATTACAAACGGTTATAATGGTACATGGGCTTATTTTGTGTTAATAAGACAGTATATATGGTAAACAAAGCATCGTACAATGCGCTCTCCGTGGTGTGACACCGTAAGTTGTTATTGCGGTGTTTCTTTTTTTCTGGAATTTTTGGATTTCCTTGTCGCTCTACAAATGATCGGGTAACAACGAATTACAGTTGGAACATACTCGTTAAAGATGTGAGAAACATAAACCGTATAAACTGATGTATAAGACGGGACGGGTGAAATCTAGCTATCTGAATACAAATTTAACGAAAGCGAGGTTATTAAGCAGGACAGAAGTTTATAATTTATAATATCTCATTTACAAATACCAACATAAATTATAAGCTTCTGTCCTGCTTAATAACCTCCCTTTCGTTAAATTTGTATTCAGACAGCTAGATTTCACCCGTCCCGTCTTATACACCGGCTTCCTATGTCGCTCCCTGCCCACATTCCCTCAGTCAGTCTGTACAAGTCGGCGGAGCAGCACACCACGCCCGTGAGCGCAATTGTAAACATGGGCTTATCTTGTATCACCAGAGACCACCGCTTCTATTAAGGTAATCTTAAAAATCGGTTTTATGTTTCTCACATCTTTACCGAGAATGTGCCAACTGTAATTCGTTGTTACCCGATCATTTGTAGAGCGACAAGGAAATCCAAAAATTCCAGAAAAAAAGAAACACCGCAATAACAACTTACGGTGTCACACCACGGAGAGCGCATTGTAAGCTTTGTTTACCATATAAACTGTCTTATTAACACAAAATATGCCCATGTACCATTATAACCGTTTGTAATTCCGCCTTGTAATTTTGTGTAAATTCTGTCACGCAGATAATCTGAAGATGCCCTGCTAAAGGGCGAAATGCGTCATTAACTAATTAAATAATTTGCAATCAAGACGGTTTGAAGGAATAAATTACTTTCTATTACCTTTTTGGCCAGCGTAAGTTGTTCATTTTTATTTTATTTTATTTATTTTTTTTTTTTTTTTCAAATGTTTGTATAGTCTATGGGACTTAACTACGGGGTCATCAGTCCCTAAACTTACAAACTACTTATGAACTAACTAAGACGAAGGACGGCACAAATATCCATGCCCGAGGGGGGATTCGAACCCCCGACCATAGTGGCCTTGTAGACCGTGACTGAAGCGCCGGCGGCCGGCGTTGTTCATTTATGGATCCGTTTCCACAGTTTTGATCAGTTCTGAAACTGTGAGAAGATACGAGAAACTTACCGTGCTGTGGCTGAGTTTATGTGTAGTGGATTCCCTGAGAGCACCAGCTCCTGTAGTTCTCGATTGTTCCGGAAGATCCCCTTGGGCAGGCTCCTGATTTTGTTATAGGCCAGATTCAACCTCTTCAAGTTTTTCAGGTGTGTGAACACATCTTGTTCCAGCGAATCGATGTCATTACGGTCCAGAATAACATCTTCAAGGTTGCTAGAACCGTTGAAGACCATACTGTTCAAAGACCTCAAATCAGGATTTTTTTGAACCAATAAATGCTTCAAGTCTTGGTTGTAGCGGAAGAGTTCACTCGGCAGTGACCTGATCATTGTGTCTGTTATATTTATGTACTCCAGATGGGGAAGTCGGCTGTAAAAGGAAAATAAAACTTGATGTGACATTAATCATAGGAATTGCAGTTATTCATAACAGGAGACTCTGTAAATCTACATATACATCTACAATTGAAATACATATGTGTTTTTTAAAGGAGAAACATTGCTTATTCCCACAACCAGGTTTCGGCATTAGGCCATTATCAAGTGCTGTGCATAGCATTATTAAAAACAGTATTGAAATTATTAAAAGGCAATATAAATTACAGATGTAGGGTACATTACAAGTAGCAGGAGTTGGGGGTTACTTACATAAAACTCTTCAGACAGGTTTTCAGTAAAGCCATTGTCATGTAATAAAATCGTTAAGTATCACATTTAACCTGCATGTTTGTTTAAAATGATTTTACAGATACGTGCTCGTTACAACATTACAAAGCAACTTGTTGATGTAAGTAGGAGGTTAGCTAAAGATTATTACAAAGATATCCCACGTTTGAAGTGTTATGTCTGCAGTAAAGTGAAGAATAGATGCAGTGGCGTAACTAGGACTTGGCTTTGTGGGGGGGGGGGGGGGGGGGGAATAGATCTGCTTGACGAGCAAAATTTTAGTCAGTTTCCTGACTGACTACCATCTACCACTCCCGTTGAAGAAACTAATTCACTCCCACCCAATGAAAGCTTATGGTAAAACACCCCAAGTTTCCAATCTTTACCAGATTGCTGTTATACAATTTCTTTTTTTTTCTTTTCGAGTTCTGGGAGGGGGGGGCGGGGGGGGGGGGGTTCTATCCCCCTCATCGCCCCATAGTTACGTCACTGGATAGATGGATTATTTTTTGGGGATGGGTACAGTGTTATTATTTACAGTGCACAGATGGAGTGTTATGTTTATGTTCCTGTGGACTATACAGTTGTAAGTCATGTTATCATACTAAAATCGCACAAATGTGGAAGATATACACATTGTGAGGCATTTATCACTCCAAAAGGATGTCTATTTGTGTGGGATGAGGGGGGGGGGGTGACTCCAAGGTAGTGGTTTAGGGGGTAGAAGGCCCATGTTCACATTATGGTGTAACAAACATAATATTCAGCATATTACAATAACAATTAGTGAATTACTGTGAAATATCAGTGAATTAACAAGTTATAATGGAAGAGCTTATGTATATACACGGGCAATTTTCCAAAGGCAAGTTTTACATATCATGAGTATACCTTTACAACATACTACATATGAGCTCTGATCTTGTGGGTAATCATAGAATATATAATAGATCAACATATATAGCACTTGCAGTTTCAGAGAAAGCTTTTGTGAAAGCAGGCAGAAATATACACTTTGAAACTGAGAGGGTGGTAGAAATAAAATGCAAAAGTTCACAAACAAGTGCTGTCTTGAAAGTAAACTCCATTTTGAGATTACAGTCAACACATAAGTTTCATTATATGCCTCTGAAAGCTACTCTATTGTTCCTAAATAGTCAAACAGACATATTCACCCACATGTTATTTCTTTTCACAGTCTTTGAAATAAACTCTGCTAACCTATCATGGTATGATCTGCTTCGTAGTGCAAGGGGCTTCTACCATGTCCAATTCCCAAAAACATTTTCATCAACTTTTTCATGCCTACCACTCCTGTGTTTAAAGTGAATGCTTTTGTTCTACCATTTGTACCACTTGTCGCCTCTTTTCATGGTCTATGGAATAACCTCTGAATAAAAGTCCGCCAACAGCATTTTGAAGTTCTTTGGCACTGCAAAGTGCTGAGATGAAAGGGAAATTCTCCATGTATGATTTACACAATTTCGTCAACTTTATCCACTAGGTCACTATCACTCCTGTCTTCATCATGAGCATTTGTTCTCCCATTTTTAAAAATGTGTAGCCACTGTCAGACAACACCAAAACTTGTAATATTTGGACCTTGTGACGATACTGCTGGCCCTCTCATCTCAATGTTACCGTACGATACCGCCTGCGTCGGACCCGGAATCGTGTGGTTCAATAGTGATACATGTTGCGTGTGAAGTTAGTTACAAACGCAATAGCCAGCCTAGGAATCAGTGTAGGACAGTGTGTCGGTGATACTGTGATTAAAACAAGTGATAGATTTCATTAATTAAGAGATTTGTTTAGATGTTTTCCAGACAGTTCTATAAACAATACTTTTTTGTCATTGTACATTATTTTAATAAATAGATAGACGAAGAGTTCAAACGTATGTAAAACATAAAGTCATGAAAATAAATAGCATCGTATATAGGTTAGGCTCATAAACAAGTTGTAGGGACCAACTAATTGAGTTAATTAATGTAATAGTCTAAATTCAATATTGTAATTCTTTGTATATATTGACTGACGTGAGATTTTAAACCTAGTTTCAGAATTGACAATATATTTGATAGTTCAATATATGTTAGGAACATGTATGATGTACTCATTAACAAATTAATTGACATTTAACATCACTTTGTTGTCAACAGAAAGATCGTCTTAAAAATACATGCGCCATCTAAAATTATTGTATGCATAGTTATTTTATATTGTGATTATTCTTGTGTACATGAAATGTTTTATTTGTATGTTCGGTAATTGTAAATCAGTACATTCAATTGTTTTGAACAATGGATAAGGTAATGCCATTATTGTCGATGTTGTGTATGTTGTATATTTGCCTCACCGCCTGGCGTGGGGGAGTTCGAGTTTTAGTCGTTGGTCAAGTGCTCTGTTAGCTATGTCGGTCTGTGTTTTGAAATGGAAGTACTACCAACTAAGTTCTGATGGTTTGTATATGTTTTGAACTTTTAATGTTTTGGTGGAGAAGAAGTTTGATTCAAATTAGAGGAAGAAGTGAAAAATTGTACCTACGAGTATTTATTTCTACCACGACGCCCCAGGCCAATAATTTTGCAGCGAGCAGAACCCCCAGACATCGTAATGTTGAAAAGCTAAGTATCTTGTTTGGAAGCGGTAGAATGAAATGTAATTACATAAAAATATAGTAAATCATTACAACCTTAAGCTGCACACGCTTTGCGATGAATTTTGGATGCTGCGTGACGTTTTACCCAAAGAAATTTTCTATTGCCCCGCACTTCACACTCAGTGCTCTCTGCTACTGCGTTAGGTTACCAACATGACGATCAACTACTTTTTATGCTACACGTAAATGGTACTTATTTTCTCGACAGCCCTTGTACAATTTGTACAAAAACCAAGCTGCAACTGTTAAAGTCGAAGGATGTGAATGGGATCAGTGGCTGAGAACAGATTGAGATTATTGTAACCTATATATATAATGACATTTGATCTGTACATAGAGCATTCAGTAAAGGAAACCTAGGATAAATTTGGGAAAATATGTTGAAGTTCAGGAGGATAATTAAACATGATGAATGATTTGTTAATCTAAGTAATGCCAAAATGCTGCTTTACTTTATAGATGTTAAAAAATGTTTGCTAATGTAGCAATAGGCCTATTTCGGCACTGTGGCCATCATCAGGCTATTTCCATATAGCATCATGGAGGTATAATTTATTATAATAACTGCATATAATTGCAGTATAAATGCTCTTTAGATGGTATATATATATATATATTATTTTATGCTTATTAGGTATTAGTTCATTACTAATATTCTGTCAGTTTGACATATCCTCCAGCGATTTATGTCAAACTGACGGAATATTAGTAATGAACTAATACCTAATAAGCATAAAATAATATATATATACCATCTAAAGAGCATTTATACTGCAATTATATGCAGTTATTATAATAAATTATATCCCCACGATGCCATATGGACATAGCCTGATGATGGCCACAGTGCCGAAATAGGCCTATTGCTACATTAATAAACATTTTTTAACATCTATAAAGTAAAGCAGCATTTTCGCATTACTTAGATTAACAATATGTCCTTAAAAGACATACACAATGCTGCAGGCCCAAATGAAATGAAATTATTATGAATGATATTTTGACTCTGCAGCAAAGTGTGCACTGATATGAAACTTCCTGATAGATTAAAATTGCATGCCAGACCAGGATATGAACCCATGACATTTACCTTTCATGAGTAAGTGCTCTACCGACTGAGCTACCTGCCACACTTCCCGCACTATCCTCGCAGCTTTACTTCTGCCAGTACCTCAGCTCCTACTTCCCAAACTTCACATAAGTTCTCCTACATACCTTGCAGGACTAGCACTCCTGGAAGAAAGGATATTGTGGAGACATGCCTTAGCAACAGCCTTGTGGATGTTTTCTATATGATGATACTTTCACACTACAGCAGAGTATGCGTGCTGATATAAAAATTCCTGGCAGAATGAAAATATCTACCTGGAAACATCCCCTATGCTGTGACTAGGCTATGTATCCACAATAGCCTTTCTAGGCCTGCTAGGTATATAGGAGAACTTTACAGAAGTTTGGAAGGTAGCAGTGGTGCAGCCAGGATTTGGTCTAGGGGGGGAGGCTAATTTTATAAAAATAAAGCCTACTGAATGTATTAATCTACTACATATTTTTACAGTTTTTATAATTTAACCAATTATACTACGAAAACAATTGCACAAGAAAATAAAATGAGCAGGCTCGCATTAATTTGAAATTGGAAGAGGAGCAACGTGGTGGTATTTGAGTGTATATAATCAGTTCGTAAAATAATTAAGCAGCTTCTATGTTACAAGTCAAAGAGAAAGTACAATTAATGTGAGACTATGTGTAAAAATTGAACTAAAATAAGACAATTTTTGTGACTCTTGAAGTTTTCCCGGAGTACGGAATATTCCATAAAGTTTCGGGATTGCAGCCGGATTTCTTCGACTTGTTACCACGATATTTCGGCTGACAACCGTTCAGCCATCTTCAGGTGAGTGCGTCCCACTGGAGATTGTTAGTTCCCGACGACGCCTTTATGGCAAAAATTGTCGTGTAGGCGCATGCGCATCGGTGGCCGTCACAAGCGCGCCCTCTTTCGAATTTACCGCCCTCTGTCAAAAACAGTTGACAAGCGGCGCGCGGGTGTCTGCGCGAAGTTGAAACTGCATGTCCGTCATCTATCGGAACGCGTCAGTACCGCATAAGGAGGAAAAACAATACGTGTCCGCACTCTGTTTGAATGCGCACTCAGTACATTGCTTGTCAGATGTATAAAAATTTTTATTATCGCTAGAAGCGTCGTCCTGGATAAAATGTTTCCTCTGAGATGATATTAAAGAAACCACCGGGTCCCAAGCCTTGTCCAGATGAAAGCCGCCGTCACGATTAATAAGATCTTGGGCTAAACGTATTTCCACAGTTTCTTTGATTAGTGAATATCAGAAGGATCTCGTCGTGGACAAGATTTCAGTGGCGGAGTAATCCATACAATGTCCTGTGGTAATACAATGCTCGGCTACGGCCGACTTACTGGGCTGCAACAGACGAGTGTGGCGTTCGAGTTCAACGCACCTTTCCTGCACAGTGTGTGTCGTCTGGCCGATGTAAGCTTTGCCACACTGGCAAGGTATTCTGTAAATTCCGGCATTCCTCAATCCCAAAAAAATGTTCAAATGTTTGTTAAGCTTATGCGACTTAACTACGGGGTCATCACTCCCTAAACTTACAAACTACTTATGAACTAGCTAAGACTAAGGACGGCACAAATATCCATGCCCGAGAGGGGATTCGAACCCCCGACCGTAGTGGCCGTGCAGACCGTGACTGGAGCACCTCAGTCCCCTCGGCCACCGCGGCCGGCCCTCAATCCCAGATCATCTTTAACCGAGCCGAGAAGTGCACTAATCTTCGCAGGAGGCCGGAAGATGACTTTTACTTGATGTTTTCTTAATATTCTGTCTAGTTTCGACGAAAGGTTTCCGACGTATGGAAGGAAGGCTCTTGACTTGAACGCCTCCTTATCCTCTTGATGTTGAGGGTCGCCACGTTTCTTCCTCTTCAATGCTGCGCTAATCTGACGAGGAGAATATCCATTGGCTTTAAAAACTGACTTAAGATGTTGTAGCTCCGTAGGAAGGCTTTCTACATCAGACACAAAATGTACGCGATGCACCAACGTTCGAAGGACGCCGGTAGATTGTGCAGGGTGGTGGCAGCTGGACGCCTGCAAATAGATGTCCGTATGTGTGGGTTTCCGGTACACGGAATGCCCCGAGGTCCCATTCCCATGGCAAGAAGTCGACGGAATGCGGCTGCAATCCCGAAACTTTATGGAACACTATTGTTGTTCACAAGATTCCACTCGCAACAGCGGCAGCATCAAAGCTGGTCGCGGCGGCATTAAAAATCGTTCACAGTAACACCAGCACACGTTCTCAGTGGCGGCATCACATTGGCGACCTACTGTCACGTTCAATTGTGCTTGGCAAATTATAGTTACGTTATGACTTATTACATGTGTACTATTCCAAATTTCCGGTGCCGACCTATTTAAGAAAGTAAAAAATGGAAACAATAAAAAATAATAAAATTAAAAAATCTTTGGGAGGTGCTGTGCGGGGCTTCAGCCCCATTATCCCCCCCCCCCTCCCCTCACCCATGGCTGTGCCACTGGAAAGTAGGATACAAGAGCCGTCAAATCTCCTAGGAAAAAATCTGTTGACAGCTCTTTCTTGACACTTCGAATCAGTTGCAGTGGGCGATGAGTTCTATGAGCAAGTTGATGGCATCAAAATGGGTAACCCATTAGGTTCTGCAATTGCTAATAGTCAGCTCTGTAAAAAGCTGATAAGAAATGTTTCTAATGTTTGTATAGCTTACGGGATTTAACTACGGGGTCATCAGTCCCTAAACATACAAACTACTTATGAACTAGCTAACACTAAGGACGGCACAAAAATCCATGCCCGAGGGGGGATTCGAACCCCCGACCGTAGTGGCCGTGCAGACCGTGATTGGCGCGCCGCAGTCCCCTCGGCCATCGCGGCCGGCTGATAAGAAACCAAGTTGAGGGTTTTAGTTTGTGGATGACAAATTCGTCATTTGGCCTCTTGATAAAAAGCTTTAGATAGATTTTTTTATATCCAAAAGATATAAATCCAAAACTACTATTCACTATGGAATTTGAAAATATAGTGCAAAACCGTTCTTGCCCGTTTTAGTCATGTAACGAACTGACCGATGTTTGAAACAAAGTTTTCCGGAAAGCCATAAATATGGACAGGTAATTGTATAAGAACTCCAACCATCATCCACAGCAAAAGATTCAAAAAATGTTCAAATGTTTGTAGAACTTATGGGACTTAACTACGGGTTCATCAGTCCCTAAGCTTACAAACTACTTATGAACTAGCTAAGACCGTGACTGGAGCGCCTCAGTCCCCTCGGCCACCGCGGCCGGCGCAAAAGATTCAAATGTTCGTAAATCTATAGGACCAAACTGCGTGGTCATCAGTCCATAGCTTACAAACTACTTAAAATAAGGTACACTAACATAAGGACAACACACATACACACACACACACACACACACACACACACACACACACACACACACATACGCCCCAGGGAGGACTCGAACCTCCGACGGCGAGCAACCGCGTGCTCCGCAGCGAGGCGCCTTAGACCGCTCGGCTACTCCACCGCGGCGCACACACACATACACACACACACACACACACACACACACACACACACGAGAAGTTTTTGATAGTAGGAAGTAAAGGCGTGAAGACATGCCTGAGGTGTGCTGAGGATAGCTGTTAGCAGATCGCTTGACTGCAAAAGGCAAAGATTTATAATTCCGGTGCGTCACACAGTTTTAGCCTTCCGGAAGTTTCGTATTAGCAAACATTCCACTGAACAGTGAAAGTATTATTCTGTAAACTAAAAGCTATCATATTTACTTCATCAAATACGAGGTATGTCCACAAAGTAAGTTCCGTGTACAGATACAGAAAAAATATTTATTATACAAAAATATACAATTATTAAACTACTTTTCTACATAGATTCCGAAATTTTGCAGGCATTTGTCATAGCGTGGCAGAAGTCTGTGTATGCCTTCTTCGTAGACGGTTGCCGCCTGTGTATTCAACCATGTTGTAACATGTCCTTTCAGCTCGCCATCATCACTGAAGTGTTGACCACCATGGACAGGTTTTAGGTGTAAGAAGAGAGTCGCTAGGAGCGAGACTGTACGGAGGATGATGAAACACGTCCCAGTGAAATTTCCGTAAGAGTTGTTTGGTCACATTCGCCTTGTGAGGTCGGGCAACAACGTGAAGGGAAGAAGAAGACTCCTTTCATCTCTTCTTACACCTAAAATCTGCCCTTGGTGGACAACACTTCAACGATGATGAGCTGAAAGGACATGTTTGCCACATTGTTGAATACACAGGCGGCTACCTTCTATGAAGAAGGCACATAAAAACTTGTCCCACGCTGTGACAAGTGCCTACAAAATTTTGGAAATTATGTAGAAAAGTAGTTGAACAGTTGCAGATTTTTATACAATAAATATTTTTTCTGTATCTGTTCACGTTTGGTTTATATAACCAAACGGAACTTACTTTGTGGACATACCTCGTATAACAGAAAAGACTAAGGCATTTCATGGAACCTCCCACTCTGCTTTTCAGTTTCTTAAATCTTATCTTCTACACTAATAGTACATCTGTAAATGTAGGCCTGTCGCTGTTCACTTCAGTATTCAAAACTACTGAACGAATCCTCATGCGCTTTTCACGGGAAACGTGAGAAAAGTTTGGGTCAACATATAGGCATAATATTATCAAAATTAGATTTTAATTGTTTTCGGTAACCCTCGTGACTGTTTGTTCAACTATTAAAAACCTCTTTTCTCCAAAACTACATCACGTATTTGCATGGGGGTTTCACAGGTAACTTGAGCGTACGACTGAACAAAATATAGTCTTCGTTTCATACAAATTGGATCACACAAAAAAGAATATCGTAATTTGAATTTTTTATCTACGACCGTCATGTCTCTCTGTCTCTTTGAACACGTTTATCCCCAAAACTATTTCATGGGGTTTTCACAAGTAAAGAGCATATTGTGCGGTTACAGAAAGGCTTCAATAATTAAAATCAGATTAGAGAAAATAAAGATATCATAATTTAATAATTTCTTTAAAAGCCATCGTGTATATCAATTCATTGACAATAATCTCCAAAAGTACTACACGAACTTTCATAGGTTTCCTCAGGTAAATTTGGAGAGTAATCGAGGCTTCATTTAATCAAAATCGGATCAGAGAAAGGAAAGATATCGTAATTTGAAGTTTTGGTGTATGCTAGGCTTGAATTGCATCGTAGTATAGCAAAGATCCAATAGAGGTGCTGTTACTTACATAGTATACCAAATAACTAATAGATGCTGCGTTATTTATTCTCATGACTAATGTATAATACACTGAAATAAAGGCTACGAATTTCCTTGTGGCAACAGTGTAGTGTATTGATGTTGGCAACGGCCGTTGAATTCTTAGTGAAAAATCAGTCAAGAACAATGAGTCAAATAATTATTTGTGTTGATAATGAAATAAATAATGTTGTTCCGATCAATAAATTAATGATCCCCCTAAAGGGAATATTTCGTTGCCGACGTTAACATACTAAACCGCTGCCACTGGAAGTAAAATTTAACCCAGGTATGACAAAAAAATAATTCTTTAACTAGCTAGGGAGGTGCTTTAGTAGACCAAGGAACTAATAGACACCGCTGCTGCGTAATAAGTAAGGCGTAGTACAGCAAGGAAGCGGACGTCTCTGACAGAATTAAGCTACGCAGTCTTATCTCTAAGAATACCAACAAACACTGAACATAGTGATACTGATTTCGCTTTGTGTATTACATAATTAAGGACATTTCATGCCTCTTTCGGCACGTTTCATTTATGTTTAAAACATAACGACATTCCTTCGTGTTTCTCAATTGTATTCATTTACATAATAGTTCTTTCGAAGGACAATCGCCGCGATGGAGTAGCCGAGCGATCTAAAAGCGTCTCGCTGCGGAGCGCGCGGTTGCTCGCCGTGGAGGTTCGAGGGGCATGGGTGTGTGTGTTTGTCCTTAGGTTAGTTTACCTAGGTTTAAGTAGTTTGTAAGCTACGGACTGATGACCACGCAGTTTGGTCCGATAGATTTACAAACATTTGAACATTTGAAGGACAATCCATTGTATGTAGTTTGTTTTGTAATTTCGGTGACCTTTCTTACTGACTGAGGTCCGGAATCCTAAAATGCCGCGATATGCAGAGGCCCTTCTATAACAACCGTTACTAAGCACAGGAATATCATCTAGTGTCGCAATATGAGCACAAAGAATAAAAACCTAAGGATTTCTAGTAAAAGTGCAGGTATGAACTACTTGACTTGCAGAGAATGATAAAAAACTATTTTCCTCTCTGTGTCCATCGCCTCCTACTTTTACATCGTCATCATCATCATCATAAGAGACTGATTATGTCTTTCAGCATTCAGTTTGGAGCATAATCCCCCTAATAAAATTACTCCATGATCCCATATTCAATACTACCATTGGTGCTCATCTAATGTTACTTCAAACCCATTCTTGACCGTATCAAAGTACTTTCTCTTGGTCTACCTCGTCTCCTGTAACTCTCTAGTGCCAAACCCTGTGAACTTCTGTGACGTTTGGAAAGTAGGAGGCAAAGTACTGGTGAAAGTAAAGCTATGAGAATGGGCCTTGAAGCGTGCCAGGATAGTTCAATCGGCAGAGCATTTGCCCACGAAAGGCAAAGGTCAGGTCCCAGGTTCGTATCCCCATTCTGGTATACAGTTTTAATCTGCTCAGAAGTTTCATCTCAACGCACACTCTACTAGAGTGAAAATATCGTTTTTAAATTATTAGCACATTTATTCACTGTGTGTTGAACCAACATGTCACAGAACAGGAGTGCGATTTTTCTCCAAGAAAGGCAAAAAGTAATGTAGCAATTAATTTCTTTCAATAATGGTATTCAGCCTGATAATGGTTCATCATAAATCCTTTAAAATATTTATACCTAATGACATTTACTGACAGATGAATTCTTTGTACAGTGTGATTGGTTCAGGGTGTCCAGAAAAGGTCTCCCTGATTTAAAAATTAAATATCTGGAAAACAAAGATCGATGGAGGAATGCAGTAAACGGTATGTTTATTGTGATAGCTGTAAGAAGTTTATACAGCAGTTTGAAATAATAGTTATAAAAGCTGCTAACAGATGGCGCTGTACGCTATACAGCTCATATCAGCATACGTAAGTGAAATAATCGTATGAAAACACTCTTTGCTAACAATCACACCACAATGTTTTCAAAATGTTCAAATGTTGTTCAAATGTTTGTTAAGCTTATGGGACTTAACTACGGGGTCATCAGTCCCTTCAAAATGTTCACCATTGGCATTACAGAGGTGGCGCAAACGAAGAATGAAATTCGTCATCACATTTCGTAGTGTCGCAACCGAAATGGATTCACATGCCACAGAGATCGCCGATTCAAGCTCGTCCAGCGTGGCGGGATGCTTCGGGTAGACCACGTCTTTCACTGTGCCCCACAAAAGAAAGTCACAGGGAGGAAAATCCGGCGAATATGGAGGCCAATCCATGCCTGCACCAGTAAATTTGGTGTATTCCAAAGCAATGACTCGATTCCAGAAGTATTCCTCAAGAAAGCGAAACACTTGTTCGGTCCGATGTGGTCGGGCTCCATCTTGCATAAACCATTCAGTACCTGGTCCATCCTCTAACGCTTGCTGTGTGGCGACAAATTGTTCCAAAATTGCAACGTAACGTGCACCAGTGACCGTTTCTCGAATGAAACTGCCTCTGCTGCATACTGCAGCCCACACAGTAACTTTAGGAGAATACGGGGGTTTCACTTCACACCAATATGGCTTTTCGGAACCCTAAAATCGCCAGTTCTGCTTATTCACGTGTCCATTCAGGTGGAAGTGTGCTTCATCTGTAAAACAGATGCAGCCAACATCAAATCCTTCACTATCAATCATTGTGAGCATCTGATTAGCAAAGGCAATCATTTGTTGCACAGCTCCTACGGGTATGGCCTGGTGCGTTTGAATTTTGAATGTAAACTTGTGTAGGCTCTTTCTCAGTATTTTCTGCGTGCTGGAACGCTTCAAACCAGTCTCAGAAGCAATTCTACGGACGGATGGCATTGCATTTCGCTGAATATTTCCAGAAACTGTGGCGTTATTTTCAGGCGTAACTGCGGTTTGCTTTCGACCAACATGCCCCACTAGATCATCAGTTACGCTGCCTGTTCGTTGAAATTTTTCGAACAGCGTACGAATGGTTTTCGCATCGGGTCCTTTTCGAACATTAAATCGTGTTCGAAAACTTGGCCTTGTTGCCGTAGGACTCTCTTCTAACCTGTGGTACTCTAGCACCAGAAAAACGCGTTGTTCACTGGAGTAAATGGTTTTAATCTCTTCCTTCGGTACGCTAATCTCCTTTCACGTTTCAATAGTGGTACTGATCGCTCTGGGCTTCGGATCACTATTTATACTAGGTAAAGCACTTGATATACCGAGCTGAACAATCCGCCATTTTGAATCCCAATCCCGCGACAGCGTTGTATGTTGTATTGTGTAGCGAAGTGAATCAGCGAATACTTTGTGATATTATTGTTTCACAATGTGAAATGGTTGGTTTTGCTGCTCCAAGCTACTCAAATAATAGCAGGCATTGTCACTATACATTTTATCGCTTTTCTGCAAACATAGATCGGAGTAAAAGGTGGCTTGTAAATTCCAGACGCCAAGTATGGACGCCAAAATCGAGTAGGCCTACCTATCTGTGTAACGTTAAGAACAAAACTTTTTTTTATTTTTATTAGAAATTGTTATGCTGACAGGGAGTAGTAATGAAAATATAGGCCTATACATGTAAACAATGGTTTATTTTAATTTTGCTTCAGATTGCTAACACGATATACAGAGTTGTAAACAAGAAAATACGATAATTTTAACGTATTGTAACTGTAGTTGGTCAATATTTAGAAACGCAGCATATGCGTTAATGCGGACTGTCAGTGAATGTTTCATATCTCCAAATATCCCTCTGATCAATAACTTTAAGTTGGTTTCCTCTTACAGTCAAATGTAAGCTAATAAATTTACTATGCTGTAATATTTTCTGCGTTAGCAACGTGTATTTAATGGCGTTAAGAGCACATAAAAAAGCCCGAGTGTTCCTTAGTCTTTAAATGCGCGCCTTCAACGTGGGATTCAAAATGGCGGATTGTTCTGCTTGTACTATACAGTGCTCTAATACTAGGCATTACGTATGGCGATTACAGCGCCATCTGTTAGCAGCTTTTGTAACTATTATTTCAAACTGCTTTATAAACTTCTTACAGATTTCACAGTAAACATACCGTTTACTGCATTCCTCTATCGATCTTTGTTTTCGAGATATTTAATTTTGAAATCAGGGAGTCCTTTTCTGGACACCCTGTATGTCAGTATCGAATTCATACGGTACAAAATAGTCATTATTTTGATTAGCGAGTACCGGGGCAGTGACTGTATGAAGTACATAAAGAATTTGGGAGTATGGATCCATCCCAGGCCACAGAAACTCTCTTAGAAGTAAGTCGGAGGCTATCACAAAGCAAGCACTAACCTGAATGCATCAGAAAACAACCAGTCTACCTCCTCTGACTTGATGAAGACTGCATTGACTGACGAATCTACGCAGGAAGGTAGTCGGCCATCCTCCAGCTTATACGTGCACACTGCTGTCCTGTTCTCGACATAGCACAGACAGCCCCACGCCGTGTGCGGCGGAATGCTTGAAGGATAGTGGTACCTGCAAAAAAAGATGTAAAATATGTAAACATCTTCTGGGCTCATTAAACTCGTCTGTACAAATTTTCAAAGATAAATATAAACAAGATCTCTTCATGCATCTCAGAAGAATTACCACAGCCTCATAGTACGTACATTGATTCAGTTATGAACTCCATATGATTTGAAAAGTAATATATATAAACAAAAGTCCAACATTAAAAGGAGAAATGTTTTGCATCACCATTTAATGAATCTAACTTTGACAAAGAAAAGGGTGAGAACACAAATAATATTTATACAAAATTGATCAGCGAATAGCCTTATAAAAATTTCTATTTGTGTACTGTGTTTCAACTGATGACATGTTGCACACAATAATACGAGGCGCGTCCAGAAAATAAGTTCCGTTTGGTAATAAAATGAAACTGTACACAGATACAGAAGAAATTTTTATTGCACAAAATTCTACAATTCTTAATCTACTTTTCCACATAACTGCCGAAATTTTGTAGGCACTTGTCATAGCGTGCCACAAGTTTTTGCATGCATCCTTCGCAGAAGGTTGCCGTCTGTGTATTCAACCATGTGGTAACAGCTCTTTATCATTGTTGAAGTGTTGACCACCAAGGACAGATTTTAGGTGTAAGAAGTGATGAAAGCTGCTAGGAGAGAGGTCCGAGCTGTATGGAGGATGATCAAACAGGTCCCATTGAAATTTCCGTAAGAATTGTTTGGTCACATTCGGTGTATGAGGTCAGGCATTATTGTGAAAAAAAATCTTTTGTTAGTAATCCTCTTCTTACACCTAAAATCTGTCCTTGGTGGACAACACTTCAACGATGATGACGAGCTGAAAGAACATGTCACCACATGGTTGAATACACAGGCGGCAACATTCTATGAAAAAGGCACACAAAACCTTGTGTCATGCTATGACAATTGCCTACAAAATTTCGGAAGCTATGTAGAAAAGTAGTTTAACAGTTGTAGATTTTTGTACAATCAATATTTTTTCTGTATCTGTACCCGTTCGTTTTATATAACCAAATGGAACTTAGTTTCTGGACGCGCCTCGTATTTACCATGAGAAAATGGACTGAACACACAACTAATTTGTGCAAAATTACTTTTTATAGGTAACTGATCAATTTATAAAATTCCATCCAGAAAGATATAAATCACATATATAAAAATGATTCTGCAAAATCTGTGTAACAAAATTCTTCCTGGTCCTGTGCTGACATGATTAAAAACAAATCGGTACTTTGAACTGTTATAAAATGTAAACCAACTTGCCTGTAGCCGCAGCTATCAAAAGCATGAAACATCTATCAAAGGCATGAAGTTCTCTAAATCTTTGAAGATAGTTTCTGCAATTTCCATGGCTTCAAGGACGGATTCAGGGGTGGGGGGGGGGGCACAGGGGCACATGCGCCCCCCCCCCCCCCCCAGACGGCCCGACGAAAAATGAGAGAGAGAAGGAAAAGGAGAGAGAGAGAGAGAGAGAGAGAGAGAGAGAGAGAGAGAGAAGGGAGGGAGAGAGAGAGAGAGAGAAAGAGAGAGAGAGAGAGAGAGAAAGGAGGGGGGACAGAGAGGGTGAGGAAGAGAGGAAGGGAAAGAATCTCAGCATTAGAATAATTAACTTCTACTTACGGGCAACATGTAATTGTGAGTTTAAAGATGCAAAATCCCTGTAATTAACGTAACGTAATTTGACTTTTTGTGTTGTGCTTCCATTTAATTGCTTTTTGCTCTTTATTCTCAGTAATTTACGAAAAGTATAAATAAAAGTTGTTTACTGTTTTGTGATTGCTTAAACGTAAATAAAAAAACTGTGAAAAAAAACTGTGAATTTCAAGGGCTGAGTTCACGCTAGCACATTCAGGTGTTTTCGGTAAACGGTTCACCTCTCTGAATTCTTTTCCTTGACACTAATAAAGACTACTGCCACCCATTACAAACAGTTTCATTTGAAGCTACACGTTTCGATTCTCCAGTTATTGGAGCAAATTAGAAATTTCAATGACGTTTCTTCACACATCAGATAAAAAGGATTTTCATGGTAGTAGAAATTTTCTCTAAACACAGTGAAGTGTAATTTTCAGAATGAAATGAACTGAGAGCAGAAAAGAAGCGTCTGCTCTCCTCGGCTGCCCAAACACCAGTCCCCTTTCCTGTACTTCTAAAATCCCCGTCTCCTCTCTGCAAAGCCTCCAGGCTCCGCCTATCTCTACTGAAACACCAATCCACAGCTAGGCGCCAAAGTTCGGCCAATGACAGCTGAACCCCCCTCCTATAAAACAGCAGCCAGTGGCCAGCTCTCCCGCGTTTACAACGGCCGTTCCTCGCCCTTACGTCCAGCGTTCTCACGGTAGCGGTGGATGGCGTTCAGGCACCTTCGAAAACACGGCCAGCAAGTTGTTCCCAGCAAACGGCCAAACCCCCTCGCTATTATATAATTGCGGCGCCCGCCAGCTTGGCGCCAGAGACGTACAATGTCCTAGCGGGTGCCACCTTGAAGTTGGCCAACTCGGCGCCAGACGTCTCAGCTCTCCCTTCGCAAAGCACCGTACACTGCCCCTAGAGACAATGTATTGCTTCAGACGCTCCCGCCTAGACGACGCCAGCCAGATACTTGGAAGGTTCACGCCTCAGTCCTATTTGCTGTGACCTTCGGCCCTAAAGCGTCTTCCGAGAACCGCTGACCCTCCGAATAACAGAGCCACCCTCGTGCTCGCCACCAATCGCCGTTAGCTCAGAATGCGTGTTTTTCCCCCCTGCTACAGGCCTCACACAACCAAGTAACAGAATATTTCTCTTTCACCACAAGTTATTAAATCGATAACCTACGAATCTAATATATAAAGCAGAGTGCCCGTATGTTTGTACGTGTTGCATACAAATCTACAGTTTTGTTCCAATCTTTATGAAATTTTGTACACGCAAGCTTCAATCCATCATGACGGTCGTCGTAAGTTTAAGAATCGCGTAAGACACATAGTTCACGAGATATGAGGTCATAAACAATGAGATGAGCGGAAAACTGCTGCAATACTGCTCATTTTCTCCTAAACCACTGGACCGATTTCAACCAAATTTGGTACACACGTTACTTGCCGTGAGGTACAATTGCTGCAGGGTTAAGAATCATATACGATACATGGTTCGAAAGATATTACGTCATAACCGATAGAAATCGCAAAAAATTCCGTATAAAGGCCAATTCACACTGTCCGTCACGTCACGTCACGTCACCGTCCGTCAGAACATTCCGCAATGTATTTCTAATGGCGGCATTCACACTGTCCGTCACCGGACCGTCACGTCACGTCAACGTCCGTCAAGCTTTCTCGAGAAGAATGTTTTGACGGAACGGCCGTCTGCTAACATCGGAAGTTAACCTATTTTCGACACGCGAATTACATGTTGCAGACTACGAGTGCACTGTTTATATGCAAATGTGCCTTATTAATCTTTATTTTGTTGTTATACTTCGTTTTATGACGACTTAAATATTTTTGCCAATTGAGTGTCCCCCTAAAATCGAGGTCTGATATCTGAAATCAAAAAATCGTTTATGTCACGTGACATTGTAACATAAAAGACTAAAGCAAACTGTTTATTTGAGTAAGATTGTAATTTGATTACGCATTTTTCATTAAATAACATTTTAAATAAAAAAGTCAGTTCTAATGAAAGACAAAAATTCAGTTGTTTACGATGGTACTAACAATGTCAGCGGGCAAATCGTAATGGATAATGTAAACAGGCGCTATCCGTGCTCTTACAAGTATGGTTTGATGTCTTCATATGTTTATTTTTTCGCTTGAAAATAGATGTCGATGTTTTGAAATGTTGTTTCAGTTCCCAGTAAGTTGGCCAAAAACATACGTTGTAAAGTTTTCTTTGCCCGTCAATAACATTTAGCATTGTTGTTCCCTCGATTCTAGTGTTAAACTATGACTTTCTACATAACAGATCGCCACTCATAACCTTACTTTCAACATCGCGTATTGAGATGGACGAATTGACGTGACGGACACGGACGGACAGTGTGAATACAACTTGACGTGACGGTTCCGTGACGTGACGTTGACGTGACGGACAGTGTGAATTGGCCTTAATGCGGCGATACTTTCGAAATACACTATATCAGAAAGAGAGTACTTAGTGACTTGCAACAAACTTTAAACATAATTTCAAACCTTTATTAAACTTTCTCGCTGGCAACCATAGTAAAATGATGAAAGCAAAAAACTTTCTCGCTTACTACTTTTCCGCTGTTTATGGAGTAAAACTATGGCTCTCTGTATGACGTTACAATTTATAATTTGAACACTACAAATTGTAGCGACAAGGAATTTTACAGGCAGTATACACATATATAGTTGAATGTAGCTTCTAAATTGTATCACATTCCGACACGTAGTTCATGAGATATGAGCAAGTAAACAGTAACGTTCATCTGTTCATGGACTAAAACTACGGGATTCGGTATGACGTTACAATTTATAATTTCTACACTACAAATTGTAGCCGCAGGAAATTTTACAGACAAGAAATAAGCATATATTTTAGTGTACTATCTAAATTGTATCACACTAGGACACTTAGTTCTTGAGAAATGAGTACATAAACAGTAACGTTCATGGAAAACCACCACATCCCGCAACAAGTTTTAATCTATTACTTCTATATTACTAATTGTAATCCCAAAAGATTTTACAGACATAAGCAGTTATACAAATGAATATATACCTGAAAAATTATACAATTGTTCAAAATATAATTCAATAAATATGAGATCGTACGAATTTTATGTCGTTTCTATTTTCACTACTATCTTTCTTTTTTTGGATACTGCACTTATAATTTTGTACATCATGAAAGACAGCTTTATTTCTTATATATTCTTCGATAAATATAAAATGATTTTAGAAAAAAAAAGAGATGGACAGAGAGAGAAGAAACACGAGACGTACTAAGTCAAGGCAGGAATAAATAAATAAATACCCGGGCAACGCCGGGTTTTGAGCTAGTAATCTAATAAAATTATCAAGGTTGCGTTGTCCTTTTACTGTTGGAAAGCAACTTGGCAGTACTGAAATCTCTCACCATGTTACGGGACTCTGTACTTGGGTGAGATTGTAAGCAGCTCTGTAATGTGCTGCTAGTCATTGTGTATTGTGCAACTTGACCAATGTCTTAAAAATTAATTAAAGCATTTATTAAAACAGGCTGGTACAACTACAAGTGTTCGTCATTTACCTCGACCACCATTCCATTGTTGTGTTTAAGGTGAACTGAACTGCTGCAAGATCCTGGATTTACGGTCTACTAGAACGCAACCGGCAATCTAATACAAGTACGAAGTTTACATTAATTGTGTGCCCCACCATACACGTGTGTCCTCATAATAAAACTGTGTCTTCAAGTGACGGACACAGCTTTTCCGGACCTATTATAGGGTGCGGCAAAGGGAAGGACTCTTACAACTATAAAAACAGATAAACATCAATTCCTGCAAACAGTATAACAGTTCTGCTCACATTGTCTCGTAAATTGTTTATAAAGATTAGGAACAGTAGGGGCCGTATTACAGTTTCCTCGGAAACACCTCATACCACTTCTGTTTCACTCGATGACTTTCCATTAATTACTACACTACTGGCCATTAAAATTGCTACACCAAGAAGAAATGCAGATGATAAACGGGTATTCATTGGACAAATATATTATACTAGAACTGACATGTGATTATATTTTCACGCCACTGTTCAAACTGCTGTCGATGCGAACAAGAGGTGACCTAGACGTGTAGCCAATGGCATCCCATACTTTTGTGTCCCAGCTTCGTCGCTGCTATTGTGTCTCGTTATCGTAGGTGTCGGTGGCCGAGTAGAAAGACCGACACAGAATAAAGGTAGCACGCTTGTGCAGGTACGGAGGTGACCAGCCTGTGGGACAGCAGAAACTAGAAACACTAGAGTAAATTAGAACGAAATATATGTTTCATAGAGACTTAGTAATACTTAACTTTTACATAGCTCAGTACTGCAGAATGCTGATACACAGTTGAGCTAGAGACCTGCCTAGTGCCTATCCGATAGCCAAGTCTTCACTGGTGCTTATCTGATTCCGAAGTGTTAGCTGGTTCCTATCTCAGTCCCAAGTGAACGATGTCGTTCAGTGGTGGCCACGAGCGGAGTTGCAACAGAGGGCGCTCGTGGCTGACGTCGTAAGAACGCCGCGCCGTGCGTGCATGGCGGCGCGCGGCGAAAGTAGGTGGCGCGCACTTTAGACTTGTGCGACACCACCCATACCATCACGCTGGGTGATACGCTACTATGGTGATGACGAATACACGCTTCCAATGTGCGTTCATCACGATGTCGCCAAACACGGATGTGACCATCATGTTGCTGTAAACAGAACCTGGATTCATCCCAAAAAAATGTTTTGCCATTCGTACACCATCGCAGGCGCTCCTGTCTGTGACGCAGCGTCGAGGATAACCGCAGCTATGGTCTCCGAGCTGATAGTCCATGCTGCTGCAAACGTCGTCGAACTGTTCGTGCAGATGGTTGTTATCTTACAAACGTCCCCAATTGTTGATTCAGGAATCGAGACGTGGCTGCGCGATCCGTTACAGCCATGCGGATAAAATGCCTGTCATCTCGACTGCCAGTGATACGAGGCCGTTGGGATCCAGCACGGCCTTCCGTATTGCCCTCCTGAAACCACCGATTCCATATTCTACTAACAGTCATTGGATCGCCACCAACGCGAGCAGCAATGTCGCGATACGATAAACCGCAATCGCGATAGGCTACAATCCGACCTTTAGCAAAGTCGGAAACGTGATGGTACGCATTTCTCCTCCTTACACGAGGAGTCATTTTTATCCTCATGGCTGTAACGGATCGTGCAGCCACGTCTCGATCCCTGAATCAACAGATGGGGACGTTTGCAAGATAACAACCATCTGCACGTTTCATTAGGCAACGCCGGTCAACTGCTGTTTGTGTATGAGAAATCGGTTGGAAACTTTCATGTCAGCACGTTGTAGGTGTCACCACCTGCGCCAACCTTGTGTGAATGCTCTGAAAAGCTAATCATTTGCATATCACAAAATCTTCTTCCTGTCTGTTAAATTTTGCGTCTGTAGCACGTCATCTTCGTGGTGTAGCAATTTTAATGGCCAGGAGTGTATGTACCTGTGCATGAATCCGCTAACACAACTGAGGCAACATTCCATAAGAAAGCAAATATCATTAGAAGATGCTTGTGAGATACAGTCGCTAGCACTCATCACTTCATGTGCGTTTCAAAAGAAGAATACTTTCTGAATCTATGTCGACTATGGGTTAATAGGTCTTTCTCTTCGAGATAGTTCATAATGATTAAGTGAAGCATATGTTCTAAAATACCGCTGAAAACAAACGTTAATGATACAGACCTGTAATTTTGTGGATCGCGCATATTGCCTTTCTTGAATATTGGAGTGTGCAATTTTCCAGTCTTTGGGTACGGAAATTACGCTGAGTGAGCGGTTGTATATGATAGCTTACAAACTACCTTATACTAACCTATATATAACCTTCGAACCCCCGACCGTAGTGGCCGTGCAAACCGTGACTGCAGCGCCTCAGTCCCCTCGGCCACCGCGGCCGGCTGTCAACAATGTGTGCTATCAGCGACATTAGTAAATTCAATTGCATAATGTTTCCACTATTTAAGTTTCAACCCTCATGTGTACTTCATGTGTAATTCAGTAAGAAGAAACGAATGATTCCATAAAAGGAACTACTTTTACAATCTCCAAACTTTTAAGTAGCTGATAAAACAATAAAAGAAGAAAAATAATCTTACAGATAAAAATAAGTCAAATTCTGAAGCAGTACTCACTGTGATAATGGCAGCAAGGTGATTGTCGGTACACTCGGTCTGTAAAAGTTCTTCGAGTATCCGAACAGGGTGGAGCGGTAGCTCGACTCGTGAAGTCGACCTTTGTGACCGTCGCTGTCGAAGAGGCCCGGCATCAGAGAGTAGCTGGACTTGTAGCCCGGAGGCGGGCCACCACCAGGGTACTTGACGTCCAGGTAAGGCCCGAAGCTGGGGAGGTCTGGCTGGTCGTCATGGTAACCACCACCTGCTGAGGACGAACCCGAGTAGGACAGTGGGTGACCAGTATGACTGGGACTGTGGTAGTCAGCGGGTTTGCTTCCAGAGCCACTGCAACAAATAGACATATTCCTCTACTCACATTCTAATAACGGAACCTCCAGGTTAGAATTCAATAATACGAGGCGCGTCCAGAATGTAAGTTTAAAAGCTGTGTGTGTGTTGAGAATGTTGAACCTTTCGTTAAATCAGACAATAAATTGTTCATTAACACAGCAATTTGGTTTAATTATGGCCCTGATATTGATGTATATAGTATGCATTAAACTGATTATTGCGCAACGGATATTTTAACAAAGCAACTGTGGCAAGTCACCATTTGAAATAGACAGTGACTATACTCAAAAATTTTGACTGCGAGAAAGATATTAAAAAACCACAAACCACTTTCTTAATGTTTGACTGTGAGAATTTTATGCAGATCAGTTTCTGATTATTGAAATTTAGTATCATAGTCAATTAACTATCATTTACTATGGCACCAATAACGAAATCTGTTCAACAACATTATCAAAATCATACTGCACTTTAAATCCACTAATAACTAATTATCAAATGAAGGAAGTAGGTTAATCTTCTAACTACGTAAATGAAACAGGAAAGAAAGGTCAACTTTATTACTTATTATTAATAATCAGCATTACATTACCTACATAATAAAACTTCTTCCTAATGACATAAAATGCAATTACCTTCATATATTCCAGGGGTGTTACAATACAATACAATACAATATTCCAAATACAATCAAATCGACTTGCTGGCACAGCAGCCTCTGCTCTACATCGGAGCCATACACACAACTCAACCGCTCTCTAAGCGAGCTGAACCACGAGTGCTACTCTCTCTCAGCGCGAGCTACAATGCTTATGCAATACATGTTCTTTGCCAAAGATGAAACTTCACAGAGTTAAGTACACATATCGATACATACAGTAGAAGCGACATTATACATTTTCTTGCAAGCAAGTTACTCGACACAAAACAGGAGGTACAATATTAGACGTTTTCTTACAAAAATATTTTTTATGGACACGTTTCAAGTTTCGTTTGGTTATATAAAACGAACGGGTACAGATACAGAAAAAAATATTGATTGTACAAAAATCTACAACTGTTAAACTACTTTTCTACATAGCTTCCGAAATTTTGTAGGCAATTGTCATAGCATGGCACAAGGTTTTGTGTGCCTTTTCATAGAATGTTGCCGCCTGTGTATTCAACTATGTGGTAACATGTTCTTTCAGCTCCTCATCATAGTTGAAGCGTTGTCCACCAAGGACAGATTTTAGGTGTAAGAAGAAGATTACTGTCAAAAGATTTTTTTTTTCACGATAATGCCTGACCTGACACACAGAATGTGACCAAACGATTCTTACGGAAATTTCAATGGGACCTGTTTGATCATTCTCCATACAGCTCGGACCTCTCTCCTAGCAACTTTCATCTCTTCTGTCTATCATAATTTTTCTATCTTTTTCTATCACAATCACTTCCCACTTTAAAAATTCATCTGTGTTTACTTTGTTAAAATGCGTATGTGTCAGTTGACTTTCAGCTGTTCTCCAGGGGAAGTGATTGTGGTAGAAAAAGTTCGCAAAATATGTGTATTACATGTGTGCTCTGTACAAAAGCGCGCAAGAAGTGTATGCCAAAAGAAACTGTCAGTAATAGATAGTAAGCAGACGATAGAAATATCTAATATACCAAAATTACGTTTTCACACCATAAGTAGCGTTTTAAAAACCTCACAAGTTTTAAAAGAGAGAATTTTGGTTGCAGATGACAACGCTACCACTACATAATACTATTTTATTGTAATTTTTTTCAGACATGTCTTTTGTTAAATTTCACTGTTAAAAAATATATTGTGGGAGTATATGCAGTGGCGCCATTACCCTGGGTTCCGGGGTAATGACGCCATACATTTGAAAATCAAGGATATAACTACACAATGAGTGACTAGTAGTACATAAGTGCTAAACCGTTGTAATTTATACTTATCATTCTTCTGTATTAGACATTTAGAAAGTTTGTCATAGATGTCGATGTAAAATTAGAATTTTTTTTTTTTTTCTTTTTTACACTTTGGGCTTGTTTAAGCCACCGCAAATGTAAGAAATATAGTTTTTGGCACTTCAAAACTACTGCATTCTCTATATTTTGCAAGTTCCCGTTTCACAAAATGTATGCATCTGTGTTACACTTCATTTTGCCTAAATTCTCCACCATGGCGTCATTGCCCCAGTTGCAAAATATGGCTAAGTACGTCAATTTAAAGCCTGATTATTTCAAACAGTTTGGCTAGAGACACGAAATCGAAGCTATATATCTACAGATTACGTTAATACGACTATTAAAAACCACTGACGCCCTATAGAGGTAATTATTTCAATAAAATACAGGATCGAAAATTAGATCCAAAAAGTCGAAACTAACAATTTCTCTCACACGATTATTACCTATCAACAATCACGGACGGCGACCGCAGGAATTAGTTTCGCGGTATCTAACGGAGATAGCGCACTGACAAGCGTACTCGTACTGCCAACGGTTCGTCATAAAACTGGGGTGGCGCGATTACCCAGGGAGGCGCCGTTACCCTGGTCTCCCCTATACTACGTTAACTTAATCAGTATTGTACGTAATGGAACGTGTTATCATACTGTTATGCTCTATTCTTACTGAACTAGCTACTTCGTACGCATAGACTGGATGGCCTGTATCAGTTGTTTCTACTTCTAAATATAAACTTTCATAAATTTAGCTTTAAAAATTGTTTCTTAATCAAGGATTTTGATACACACTACGTTTACATGTAACACATCTTCTGGAAGACAAAAACCGATTTTCGTAAACCGTTTTCGCTGTCGTGTTTACATGGCACAGCCTGAATCGGATTTCCTAATCCACTTAAGATGGCGGCTGAAAAACAGCTGATTCAGCCCCGATTTAATCAGTATAATCGCTATTTTTCTTTACTTAAATACACAGATTCATGCTCACTCTAATATTAATACTTTTATTTCACATTAGAAAATATCACTCTGTTCATATGTGCCGAAAATTCTTACCAAAAAATCACAATCTGACAAGCCAAGAACGCTTCAAAAACGGTTGCGTTTACATGGGCACGAAAATCGATTGTGGAACTGGAAAACCGCTTTAGAGAAGTGGATTTCTAGAATCGATTTTGGAGTGTTTACATGAACCAAGCAAAAGCGGAATTGGGAAATCAGTTTACGAAATCCGGTTTTGGGAGCCCATGCAAACGGGGTGACAAATTGCCACCCCGTATTGCACCATTGATGGTAGAATTCAAAACATCCCAAAACATTAAAAAAAAATTCTAACCATAGTTGTAAATCCAAATTTTCGTATTTCTAGCATCATAATAGTCTTAGTAGCACCCTTAAAACTTTTTCCGTATTTCACCTGTTTAGTGGTTGAATTTCGAAAAATATCGAAACACGTCTTTTTAAAATTCCCATCAAAAATTTAAATCCGAAGTTTTGTATTTCTTGCTCCAAAATTGCCTGAATAGCAACGTATTTTCAAAAAACCATTCATCCCCTATTTCACCCCCTTAGGGATAGGAATATCGAAATATCGTTGCTGCCACAGTGTAAGATAAACAACGTCTACAAATTTCAAGTTCCTATCGTCTGTAGAGTCACTTTTCAGCGTCGTTTTCTGTGCTTTAGAAACGGATCGAGAACGTGAAAATCCTTTTGGCATCTTTCTAGGTAGTTTTACTTTTCAGACTGCAAAATGCACTTATTTTTCTTTATTCGTACGCTTGTTGTAGGAAAACACCTGAAGAATGTGCATCACGCACAGAAATATTACTAGACTGGCAAACTTGCCTCTCTGACTGAAGCTTGATACCACCATCTTGCCTCACCTCACATCAAAAAGTTTCCATACGGTAAAATTATGATCTTCTGATTCGAAATGATGTAGTAAGATTTAGCCTACTAGGTTGTTTGAACATGGTTTGCATTTGAGCTAACAAATCCGGAATTGTTGAATTTAACAGATAGGCCTACATTGTCAAGTTTTGAAAAGAACGTGTTACGTGCGCTTAAATTTTAATTACTGTCCTGGCGGCCTCACGTGATTATGTTGTCGGTCGTGTGACTGGCATTAGCCATTCGCTTGACGATGCAAATGTTTTGTCATGGCAACTTCGTTTTACGAGGGCAGTTACTGTTACTAAGTGAAAGAGGGCACATACAAAAATCTGTCAACCGTAGAGCACGAACACCATCATTTGTTTACTTCATCATGTATACGAAACACTAATCAACTCACACTGTATGGATTACAAAGAATATCAACAGCTCAGGGCTTTCTACAGTTTTGTTGATGTTGCCAACATAATCATACGAGGCCACTGAGATGGTAAGTAAAATTTTACCGCTACATACATTTAAATCAGATTGTAATTATGGGAAAAACACTGAGAAGAATAAAGATACCTGTTAGCCACGACAAATGGATGAAACATTTAACGTTGTTGTTTCCGCAATTCCAGATTAAACTATGACTCTCTACATAAAAAATCTCCACTCATAACCTCACTTTGAAAATTGGGTATTAGGATAACGAATTGACGTGGACAGTGTGAATACAACGTGACGTGACCTTGACGTGACTGACAGTGTGAATTGGCCTTATATCTTCGATTTGCCGTACGAAAAATTACAGCTACATACAACACATATGTCAAATCTCTAAAGACAGTAGTTACGAGGGTTCATCCGTATCTTTACGAATGTTTCCTGTAATTAGATACATCACTGCTCACACGTTTGTAGTATAGAAATATGTAGAGCTGGGCAAATGATACTCGCGTTCGAACATGCTCGGGATTTCCCGATACAGCAGAGAACTCGATACAGTATCGAATTGTTCGAACACTCATATAATAAATGACTCTCGCTGCGTATCTCTAAACGATACGCGAGAAATATTGAAGTTACGGAGCTATCGCTTTGCTCAGAACTAATTTAATGGTAAGTACAAATACATATAAAAAAATCAACATTATGAAAAACTGTATATTTTGTTTAAAACAGTGTATACGTGACCTATCTGGCGTCACTGCAAGATACGATTGATTAATAAACAAAATATCTGCTACTATAACAGAACTAATGCATCACATTACTGACAGCTAACATTCAAGGGAAAAAATGTGAATCCTTCATAACTAGAAATTACATTTGATGTGATTATGCGAGATAGGTTGCAAATGATCAGTCTAATTTCCTGTTCATACGGCACAGTAACAGATAAAATATCGTCTTGAAAAAGGGATTAAAAGATATAAAATAGGGAAAACAATAGAAATTTAATACCCAATAAGGCAAATAAAAATAAACTGTAATTGCGACCTCGCAATAAACGGTGGACGAGCTGATGTGTATGTACTATTTGGCCACGATAACTTGACGATTCGCGCGGTGGCTGCTGGGAGCTGCAGGAGGCCTGTCTTGCACGAACGGACGGCAGTTTCGACTGTTTGCTGCAGTGCTGGAACCATAACCCTAACAATGTGTACAGTAATTCTTCGCGTCAAGGAGCATTGTTAAGTTGGTAGCGTATGTAAACAAACGAATATCTTTTAACTGATGCCGATTTTCTCCGCTTGTGGCAGCTCCAACAAAATCGTCTAGTTATCGTGGCCAAATAGTAGTATGAAAAGGCGTCGCTAGATTGCAGCGTTCGAATTTTAAATCGCGATTGGTATCGTTTACTTATAGCCCATATTCGTTACTGTTTTCACTTATACCCTTCACCCTAGAAGCTATTATAGTCGGAATTTCACACTAGTCCCCATGGTACATTAATGACACACTATCTTCGTTATAAATCGTATACTACACAGCACAGAAAATATTTATGAATATCATCGTTGTAAACCGTAGGGTAGTACCTCCTAACATTGTTAGGTAGCGTCGTGATCGAATGTTCGAACATTTCCCGAGATTTCCCGAAATGTGACGTAAATTGTTCGAGTCATGTTCAAACCCAGCTCTAGAAATATGGCGGCGAGACTTCAGTGACACCAATGATACTGTATACGGCATTGCCAGTCTAGTAATGTATGTCTGTGGCATCACGTTTCGCTGTATATAACGTATTTGCTAATATAGTGTCAAAAGTAATCGTTGGTCTTCAGTCCGAATTTTATATAAGCTGACGACTTTCAACCAGCGACGAACTAAGGCTGTTGGAGGCCTGGGGCGGCGGCAAAACAAAATGATGCCCCCGTCCACTTGGAAATATACGTAGCAACTTTTCATATTTGGAGCCTCCCCCTGTAATAGGACACAGAAATAAAGAACCACTACTGCTCTGTTCCGTGTACAATCGAGGTGATGCAATTCGCGGGAGCAGCGTCTTTGCAGCCGCAGCCGTAGCTTTAATTGCTGGCCGCTATTTGTTCCGCGCCGAAGGCTTCGAGGCCACGAGGATTGCTGCGCCTTGTTGATTGCAGAGCTTTATCGTCCCAGAAAAAAAAAATGAAATGTTGTGTACATTATTGCATTGTAAAAAGTTTCAGTTTTGTCGTTTGATGTGAGTTATGTCACAGCCTATGCCAAGTCATGATATGTAACGGATGTTACAATAAATCGATGTCAAAGTGTTTAATTATCTGTGACGGCTTCTTGTACGTATGAAAGAGTATACGTGGAACTGTATTATTATTTAATGAAAGACAGATTTTTGAGTTTGGAAGCCTAAAGATGAGTAATTTTCGTTTATAAAGATACATTCTTAGTTGAAGATACAGTCTTCCAAACGGAGTAATTTAACAGGAAAGTTAACGGAAGATTTTATTTATAAGATTCCAATGTAATATTTATCGAGCCTGTTGCTAACGATCGATAGGATTCTGAACTGAATTTAACTAGGTTTGGATACGAACAGTGAGCTCAAAAATAATCTGGAGTTAGTACTGTGTATTATCAAATCGTGACGCTCGACGCCATATTAGTGTACGTATAGCTGTCAAACACTACATAGTTGTCAGTATTATGTACTTAAAAATATTCTGAAATTTCTACTCGTTTTTACTAGTTGCTTTCATAGAAACTTGCTCATATATAACGGGCATTACTTGTTTTGAAAATTTGAATACTATTTACAAAATATTCTAGACATGTAATTAAACACACCTGCAACGAAACAGGAGAAAAAGGCACGATTCATGTAAAACGTACACATAAGTTATATTTTGATTCAGAACTAGTGTTTCTTCCACATTGCATTTATTGAATAAATTACGCTGTTGTAGACAAATAAATAGAGATTAGCAGCGACAGATTCGAAGCATATGATACAAGCACGATTTTCCACATAGCGTGCATATTTAGTCTGTGAGCTCAAACGGAAAACAATATTGACAAAAGGCAAATGTAAAACTGAACACGAGAAATACCGTCCACAGCAGTACAATTAATTCACTAAACGAAATACGATACCAACACTAGTTCTCAATAAAAATAAAACTCACATATGGATCTGAACTCTACATCCTTTCCTTTGACTTTTCTAGAGCCATAAGCGACACCAAGTTCACTATTATGTATTTATTAAAGTAACCAATCGTTCATAACTTATTTTCAGAGGATACAAGGGTCATAAGTGTGGTGTCGCACAAGTAAAAAGTGCGCGCCACCTACTTTCGCCGCGCGCCGCCATGCACGCACGGCGCGGCGTTCTTACGACGACAGCCACGAGCGCCCTCTGCGGCAACTCCGCTCGTGGCCACCAGTGAACGACATCGTTCACTTGGGACTGAGATAGCAACCAGTTAGGACCTTCGTAATCAGATAGGCACCAGTGAAGACTCTGCTATCAGTCAGGCACTAGGCAGGATTCTAGCTCAACTATGTATCAACATTCTGCAGTACTATGTAAAAGTTAAGTATCGTGTAAATTTTGTGCAATATATATCTCGTTCTAATTTACTCTAGTGTTTCTAGTTTCTGGCTGCTCCCCTCCGTACCTGCGCCAGCGTGCTATCTTTATTCCTGTGTCGGTCTCATTCCACTCGGCCACCGGCACCTACGACGGAAACGAGACACAAAAGCGGCGACGAGGCTGGGACACAAAAGTGGCGACGAGGAGTGATAGACGATCCGTGGACCAGCCCGCTTGCAGCAGCCAGACAGCAGTAGTAGTCGGAGCACACAGAAATTGCTCGCGCCCACCCACCCTTATTATAAGAATTTTGGGGGAAGATATTTCAGTTACGTGTTTTGTGGACTTTTTTTGTTGCAGAGCAAGCCCTTCTTTCATATTACATTTGTGTTTTGTTATAATTTTCTTGTATGCGCGGCGCCTAATCGGTCAGCATGGCCACTACCCCGAACCCAAACTTAATGGAAATTATTCAGTTACAGACGGCGCAAATCACTCAACTTCTCCAGGCAATGGCGCAGTTGACGACAACTCAACAACAGCCGCCGCATCAGTAGCCCACACGTGCCGCCACAACGCTTCCTACGTTTCGCCAGTACAACGAACGTGAGGAAGAATGGAGGGACTATTTCGCACAGTTTCAAGAACTCGTCGCGGCTCATTAACTTACAGGTCAGACTGTTAAGCATCTGCTATTGTCTGTGGTGGGCACCAACACCTTCGTGTTACTGAAAAATCTTTTCCCCGACGTATCTCCTCGTGATGTAGACTTTGAACAAATAGTAGAGGCACTAAATGCTCATTATGAGAGAAAAGTTCTCGTAGCTGCGGCACGGTACCGATTTTTCAGACTTAAAAAATTACCGCAGCAGTCACACCAAGAGTGGATTACGGAATTGAAGGGCTTAACCCGCAAATGTAAATTTACTTGCTCTTGTGGACTTTCGTATAGTGACGTGATATTGAGGGATGCGATTACGCAGAACATTCAGGACCCCAGAAATAGGGCAGCAATTCTAAAACAGTCAGACCCTTCATTAGACAGTGTACTGCAGCTTATAGAAGCGCATGATACTTTTGACTTAGCAGATGTAGAAATGCAAAGCCACAGTGTTAATTCAGTGCGCCGTAACGGACGCTTTCCTAGCCGTAGTTCTCAGTGTAGCACTAGTGATTCTTACAATAGTACAGGCCGTGCTGAACAGACAGTGAACAGTAGCCAGTGTAAAAGTGCGACACAAAGGTCGCCCCGTCGTGTTAGAAACAGTGATTTGAATAACGGGCGCCAACGCTCATTTCAGAAAAATGTACGTAAATCTTGCCCCCAGTGTGTGTCTCGCCACAAGCGTGCTCATTGCCCTAGTCGCAACGCAACCTGTTATCAATGTGGCAAATCAGGACATGTACAGTCTGTGTGTATGCAAATTCAAAACTCAAAGAACGGTACCGTTAGAAATAGTGCTTCGCAGAGTGCGAGAACAGTTCATTCTGTAAATGTTATACGGGCTGTGGAATTGAACAGTGCTTTCCTTGGATCTCAATTGCAAGAAAGTAGTTCTGCGCCTATGGCAAAACTATATAGTGCACCACGTAGCAAGCGCCGACGAGCGCGTAAAACAGTGCAACGGAAAAGGGTTCGGGACAAGCAAAATGACTGTACAGTGCATTCCTGTAGTGAAAATAGTGCCTTCTGCAACTGCTCCTTGTAATAGTGCCCAGTACTGTGTAGCTAGTGACAGTAGACATCAAGTAGCTACTCAAAAGTGTAGTGCAGTAGTTAGTAAATCTGGAGTAGCTTCGCATGCTTGCGCGGACGCCGATCCGGCGGTAGTGCCATCTAGTGACAGTGTTGTTAATCCGCTGCGTTCCGAGTCTGCGCCGCTTACTTCACTACGCGGCCCGCGCAAGCGCAGTAAACAAACCGTAGCAGACGTTGGCCACATTCGCGCACCTGTCGAGCGCCGCAAGCAAAAACTGTTTGTGACTCTCTTCATAGAAAATAAGACGGTGCAATTTCAGCTTGATACTGGTTCCGCTGTCACATTAATAAATAAAGATACTTATGAACTTCTGGGTTCGCCAAAATTGTCGCCGTCACAGCAAGTGTTAACAGCTTATACAGGTCAAAATATTCCCGTGCTAGGAACGTGTAGCCTGCCCGCCTCTTTTCAAGGTGTAACAAAAACAGTTGCTTTTGTAGTTCTTCAGGCCAAATCGACACAGAACATTTTTGGA
This sequence comes from Locusta migratoria, assembly GCA_026315105.1. Taxonomy (NCBI): domain Eukaryota; kingdom Metazoa; phylum Arthropoda; class Insecta; order Orthoptera; family Acrididae; genus Locusta; species Locusta migratoria. The sequence continues at coordinate 96,109,739 of CM048753.1, read as the reverse complement.
CTAGATGCTTTTGACTTGTTTGGTTTATCAATTCAAAGAGATGAGCTTCAAATTTCGTCAATAGTGCCTCAGGATAGAATCAATGCATTGTGTGACAAATATAGTGACTTGTTTTCGCCGGAACTAGGTTGTGCAAAAGACTTCGTGGCACATGTAACTTTACAAGAATCTGCAGTTCCAAAATTTCGTAAAGCTAGACCAGTGCCTATCGCCTTGCGTGATACAGTTGCCGAAGAACTTAAACGTCGGCAAGATAGTGGGGTGATTTCTCCTGTTTCTGCGAGTCAGTGGGCCTCGCCTATAGTAATTATACCCAAGCCGTCAGGAAAACTTCGTCTCTGTGCGGACTTCAAATCAACAGTGAACAGTCAAACAATTGTAGACACTTATCCCCTGCCCAGACCTGACGAACTAATGGACAAATTAGGACAGTCTCGTTTCTTTTCTAAGATTGCTTTAGCAGAGGCATACTTACAGATTCCACTTGATGACGAGTCAAAAAAGTTTTTCGTCATTAATACTCACATGGGCCTTTTTCAATTTCAACGCCTACCATTTGGCAGTTCTTCCGCCCCCGCTATTTTTCAGCGCTTTTTGGAACAGCTGACAGTTTCTGTACCCTGTTGCTCGAACTATTTAGATGATATTGTGGTATCCGGACGTATAGTTGAAGAACATTTAGCAAACCTGGAGTGCCTTTTCAAAGTGTTGACTGCAGCAGGTCTACGTTGCAATAAAGCAAAGTGTTCGTTTTTCCAAACTGAAATAGAGTACCTAGGCCATGTGATTAATGCCCAAGGAATACATCCCTTACAGTCACATGTTCGAGCAATCAAAGACTTGCCTCCTCCTAAGAATGTGCACGAATTGCAAGCAGTAATGGGAAAGCTGAACTATTATTTCAGGTTTATTCCCAATGCCTCTCAGATTGCAGCTCCACTGCATCACTTACGTAGGAAGAATGTTCCTTTTGTATGGTCCAAAGATTGCCAGGTTGCCTTTGACAACTTAAAGTCTGCACTAATCAGTGATGCATGTTTGATTCCCTTTGAACTCTCGTCGGGTTACACAGGAAACAGCCGCGGATGCAGACCTAAGTGTGGTAGCACGTTTTGTTCGCTCAGGGTGGCCTGCCAGAGCCAAAGACATTGATCGGCCTCTGGTTCGACGCTATTTTGCACAACGTCATGCATTATCTTTAAGTCAGGGTGTTCTGTTGTTGCATACCGACAACGACCAAGCAAGAGTGATTGTTCCTCGTTCCCTGCAACGAGAAGAGTTACGCCTCCTGCATCAAGGACATTGGGGTATTGTTAGTACAAAGCAACTGGCCAGACGTCATTGTACCTGGGTTGGTATGGACGCTCAGATAGAGAGCATGACGTCACAGTGTACTGTTTGTGCGGAGCGTCAGGCGGCTCCTCCGCAACGTTTCTCAGACTGGCCACGCCCCAAGGGACCATGGCAACGTTTACATATTGACTTTGCCGGACCTTTCTGGAATACGCGATGGTTAATTGTTGTAGACGCTTTCAGCAAGTTTCCTTTCGTGATTGCCATGAACTCAACGACGGCGTCTAGTACAATCAGTGCCTTAACATCAGTGTTTTGCATCGAAGGTTTGCCTGAAACTATCGTCAGTGACAATGGACCTCAGTTTGTTAGTGCGGAATTTCAACAGTTTTGTCGTGTGAATGGCATTCAGCATATTACCACTGCACCTTTTCACCCTCAGTCCAATGGTGAAGCAGAACGTTTCGTTCGAACATTCAAGTCTCACATGGAGAAGATGAAAGGTCAGCACTCCAGGCAGCAAGCTCTTCAAATTTTCCTGTCTACGTATCGATGCATGCCACGTGACGGCCCGTCTCCTGCCGAGCTGCTACACGGCCGCCGTCACCGCACTCTCCCTCACCTGCTGCAGCCTCCCACGCACCGAGTCGGTTCGTATGGCGCTACGCGTTTTCAGGTTTCTACGCCGGTGCTGTACAGGGTGTTTGCTGGTATGAAGAATACATGGTTGCCAGGCACCATTCAGCGCGTGCTCGGTCGCAATATGTATGTTGTACGTTCTTCCACAGGGTCGGAGCTGCGGCGCCACGCAAACCAATTGCGCTTGCACAGGCCGCGCGATCCTGTCTCCGGTTTCTTGATTCCAGACCCATTTCACCGCCAGGGAGCACAGCCACATCGCTCGCCGCCGGGCCCAGCTTCCCCGGGCTACGAGCTCTAGATGAATGTCGACGCGCCTCCGACGCAGTCGGCCCCTCCGCCTCCGTCTCCGTCACCGCCGCAGATGACAGCGTCACCGAGAGGGACTCCGGGACCGTGCGCCCCCCCCCCCCCCAGCTTGGGCCACGCACCTCAGAAGATGACCTGCTCCCTCTGGGCGGGGGTGTGCGCCCTTCCTCAGGTTTCGCCGGGTTTCCTGGAGGATCGCAAGGCGGATGCCGGGGCGCGGACGGCATCTCGATCCCAGCCTCAGCTACGACGCCCGTCCCACCAGTAACGCCCCCGCCCAGGCCCTCCTCCCAGTGCCGTCGCCGTGGCCATCAGCCCTACGCCACGACGGCGCGGCGGTTTGGGGGGGAGGGGTGTGGTGTCGCACAAGTAAAAAGTGCGCGCCACCTACTTTCGCCGCGCGCCGCCATGCACGCACGGCGCGGCGTTCTTACGACGACAGCCACGAGCGCCCTCTGCGGCAACTCCGCTCGTGGCCACCAGTGAACGACATCGTTCACTTGGGACTGAGATAGCAACCAGTTAGGACCTTCGTAATCAGATAGGCACCAGTGAAGACTCTGCTATCAGTCAGGCACTAGGCAGGATTCTAGCTCAACTATGTATCAACATTCTGCAGTACTATGTAAAAGTTAAGTATCGTGTAAATTTTGTGCAATATATATCTCGTTCTAATTTACTCTAGTGTTTCTAGTTTCTGGCTGCTCCCCTCCGTACCTGCGCCAGCGTGCTATCTTTATTCCTGTGTCGGTCTCATTCCACTCGGCCACCGGCACCTACGACGGAAACGAGACACAAAAGCGGCGACGAGGCTGGGACACAAAAATAAGAATATGACGATCTATACGTACGGAGTTGCCAACATAACTATAATAGAGCGTCACGATTTTCTCAGATCCACTGATAATAATTGAGATCAATGGGTACGAAGATGATTAATTCGGTGCTCTGTAAAAGGACCTGAACTTATAATTTGTGGATTTTACTTGAAGTGTGGTCGTGTATGAAGCGGGTTTAGTGGAATTATTGTCTGATTACGGTCAATTCAAAAAGTTACGAACTGCATCCAAAAATATCTTTGGGCAGTATCACTAGGCAACAAAAAACAAGATTTTAGGAACTGTCAAACTTTAACCAGTTTAGAAAGTGGTTGGTTACTTTTGAGAATTTGTTATCAAATATGACATCTGATAATGAACTTTCATCGATAGCCCGTGTCCCACGACACCCCCCCCCCTCCAGGACGAGAGGCACGGGACAGTCTACAAAAAATATCTTTCGAGATGTGCCCCAGAATGAGAGCGAAAAAAAACCAAAAAAAAAAAAAAAAAAAAAAAAAAAAAAGGAAAAACGTTTTAAAATCGTGCTTTTGAGACATCTGGAAGTCCCCAAGACGAGCGGCCCGGTAAAGGAAAAAAGGAAAAAAGTTTCTCGCTTACTATTTTTCCGCTGTTTATGAAGTAAAACTACGGCTCTCGGTATGACGTTACAATTTATAATTTGAACGCTACAAATTATAGCGACAGGAAATTATACACACAGTATAATTTTGAATGTAGATTCTAAATTGTATCACATTCCGACACGTAGTTCATGAGATATGAGCACATAAACAGTAACGTTCCGCTGTTTATGGACTAAAAGTAAGGCTGTCGGTATGACGTTACAATTTACAATTACAAAATTGTAGCTGCAGCAAATTTTACAGACAGTATACACGCATATAGTTGAGCGTACATTCTAAATTGTATCAAAGTACGACACGTAATTAATGAGATATGAGCACATAAACAGTAACTTTCACGGAAAACTGCCCCATGACGCGCCAAGTTTTAATGTATTACTTCTTTACTAATAATTGTACTGTCAAGAGATTTTACAGCTATGTAGCCCTTATACAAATGAATATATACCTGAGAAATGGCAGGAATAAATAGATAAATACCCGGACAACGCCGGATTTTCAGCTAGTATGAAAATATTCCTAGTTTTTTACTGGATCTCCCAGTTGTCATGGTGCGCAAAAAAGTGAAGTCGTACGGCATGAATAGATGGGAGACCCCGAAGGGCAGGTTCATTCGCCGAACTGGAAAGCTTTTCCCTGCCCTTCACCAAGTATGAGAACTGTGTGGTGAAGTGTCTGTGTTAAGTGTAGGTGACTGTAATGTGTGTATGTGTAGTGTAGTGTCGTCTTTGAGATGATGGGATAAGGGAGATACTTTCAACCCGGTGCCGGCACACACCTTACTCCTCACCAAGGGGAAATTTAATCCAAACATTGGTGCAAAGACTGGTCATCAAGGACTTTGCACCACTTCTCTCCCTGTCCCTTCTACATCTACATCTACAACCATACTCCGCAAGCCACCTGACGGTGTGTGGCGGAGGGTACCTTGAGTACCACTATCGATTTTCCCTCCTATTCCAGTCACGTATTGTTCGCGGAAAGAAGGATTGTCGGTTTGCCTCTGTGTGGGCTCTAATCTCTCTGATTTTATCCTCACGATCTCTTCGCGAGATATACGTAGGAGGGAGCAATATACTGCTAGACTCCTCAGTAAAGGTAAGTTCTCGAAACTTCGACAAAAGCCCGTACCGAACGACAGAGCGTCTCTCCTGCAGAGTCTTCCACTGGAGTTTATCGATCATCTCCGTAACGCTTTCACGATTACCAAATGATCCTGTAACGAAGCGCGCTGCTCTCCGTTGGATCTTCTCCACTTCCTCCATCATTCCCACCTGGTACGGATCCCACACCCGTGAGCAGTATTCAAGCTGTGGGCGAACAAGTGTACTGTAACCTACTACCTTAGTTTTCGGACTGCATTTTCTTAGTATTCTTCCAATGAATCTAAGTTTTGCATCTGCTTTACCGACGATTGATTTTATATGGTCGTTCCATTTTAAATCCCACCTAATGACTACTCCCACATAATTTATGGAATTAACTGCTTCCAGTAGCTGCCCTGCTATAGTGTAGCTAAATGGTAAAGGATCTTTCTTTCTGTGTATTCGCAGCACATTACACTTGCCTACATTGAGATTTAATTGCCATTCCCTGCACCATGCGTCAATTCTATGCAGATCCTCCTGCATCTCAATACAATTTTCCATTGTTACAACCTCTGTATAGCATCATCCGCAAAAAGCCTCAGTGATCTTCCGATGTTATCCGCAAGGTCATTTATATATATCGTGAACAGCAACGGACCCACGACACTCCCCTGTGGCACACCTGACATAACTCGTACTTCAGAAGACTTCGCTCCATTGAGAATGACCTGCTGCTTTCTGTTATCTAGGAATTCCTCAATCCAATCACACAATTGGTCTGATAGACCATATGCTCTTACTTTGTTCATTAAACGTTTGTGGGGAACTGTATCAAACGCCTTGCGCAAGTCGAGAAACACAGCATCTACCTGAGAACCCGTGTCTATAGCCCTCTGAGTCTCCTGGACGAATAGCGCGAGCTGGGTTTCACACAAACGCCTTTTTCGAAACCCATGCTGATTCCTACAGAGCAGATTCCTAGTCTCGAGAAATGTCATTATATTCGAACATAATACATGTCCCAAAATTCTACAACTGACCGGCGTTAGAGATATAGGCCTATAGTTCTGCACATCTGTTCGAGGACCCTTCTGCCGGAAGACAAAAGGAAAAACGTCAACAGCGCGTGGTGTATACGGATGGTTACTCATTCAAGCACTGTGACAGTAGCACAGCTCCATATGAGTTACAACACCCCTCCAGAAGATGAGGCACCACTGTGTCTGACGTACCTCTGGTCGATGGCCTGTGTGTCCTGGTGGCCTCGGTTGTTGCTGGAGTAATGATGACCTTCACTGTCCCACGAGCCCAGACCATAGGACGAATATATTTCTCCTCTGGTCTGTACAGGGATCAAGGCAAGCACTGCCACCAGCAGCCACCACGCAATCCTCAGGTGCCAGTGAATCTCCATCTGCAACAAACTGCAAATTGATACCATATGAAGATGTCATTTTTTTCAAATATCCTTCTATTTTATCATCTGAACCACGAACATCGCAAGAACGGCTGACAAAGCTAACAAAAAATGGCATCATTCTGTATCAGGATAAAGACCGCCTGCATTTTTTCCAAGGCTGGGAAGCCATTACACATGCTCCATACAGTCCAGATTTCTCACCATATCATCGCCATATTTTTGGAACCGTGAAGAAAGACATTCGTAGCTATCAGCATCTTTCACACGAATCCGTCCACAGTTAGGCAAAAAACCCTGGTCCGGCAAACATTTGAGCAGAAGGAACCGACCGTCGTTCCTGGCAGTTATGGTGATTACTACTGAAATAATGAGCGTAGTTTTTATCAGGCCTCTTCATTTCTTTTCTCATTAGATGACTCTGACTTGCCCGTTTTCAAATAAATTTATAAATGAAACTTTCACTCTGCAGCGGAGTGTGCGCTGATATGCAACTTCCTGGCAGATTAAAATTGTGTGCCGGAACCGGGACTCGAACCTGAGACCTTTGCCTTTCGCGGGCAAGCGCATTACCAGGAAGTTTAATATCAGCGCACACTCCGCTGCAGAGTGAAAGTTTCATTCTGGAAACATCCCTTAGGCTGTGGCTAAGCCATGTCTCCACCATATCCTTTCTTCCAGGAGTGCTAGTCTTGCATGGTTCGCAGGAGAGCTTCTGTGAAGTTTGGAAAGTAGGAGGCGAGGTACTGGAGGAAGTAAAGTTGTGAGGCGACATCGTGAGTCGTGTCGGGATAGCATAGTCGGTAGTGCGCTTGCCCGCGAAAGGCAAAGGTCCCAGGTTCGAGTCCCGGTTCCGGCACACAATTTTAATCTGACAGGAAGTTTCAAATTTACAAATGTGTGTAAATATATGGGACTGAACTATGGTTATTAGTCCCTAGGTTTACATTAACTAACTTGAACTAACCTAAGGACAATACACACACCCATGCGCAACCTCCGACGGTGAGGTGCCTTAGACCACTCAGCCACTCCACTGCGGCTGCCTGCCTGTTTCCATTCACTAGAAACAATTCCTTGCTCAAGGTATCCACAGTAAATTGTGTTAAAGAAAGTGTCTGAATCCAGCGTAGATTCTGTGAATGACTCTGCATTGTGCTTTAGAGATTTGAACCGTTTTTCAACAGCGGATGTTTACTGATGATGCTGTGCTGTACAGGAGGGTGTCGTCATTGAATGACTGTAGTAGGATGCGGAATGACCAAATTTCTATGGGGTGTGAAGAATGGCTAAATGTAGGAAAATGTAAGGTGATGCAGATGAATAGGAGAAACAATCTCGTAATGTTCGAATATGGCATTAGTAGTTTGCTGCTTGACAGAGTCTTTGGGGTGTAATCTATATCTATCTATATATAAAAGGCTTGTGTGTGTACGTGCTGACAGACTTTTCTCCATGACCACATACTGCCACCCACTCGTGGTTGTGGTGGTAGATAGCCCTTGGTCTAATGATGTTAGTAAGGGAGTTTGGTCGCGGTGCGTGGCAGTGGGTGAGTGTGACGAGCAAAAATTCGCAAAATATGCAATAAATACTCTTAGGAAAAGATATATACTCTGTGACTTACGAACTTTACGGTACGAGTCAAAATCTGTTTACTCTTTCAATAGTCAGACAATGCGGTCCTTTCAGACTTTAATAACGCCGAGGAATATCAAATACGAATTTTTTTTAAATAGATCACATGTTTCCGTCAACCACACATTACCGACTATGAACAGAGACACAAAACAAAGATAACAATACTCGTGGAACATTGATCACTGTCGTGGAAGCGTGGTGGAAACATAGACTTACTAAATAACACAGACATACACTACGTTTACATGCAACACATCTTCCGGAAGACGAAAACCGATTTTCGTAAACCGTTTTTCGCTGTCGTGTTTACATGGCATAGCCTGAATCGGATTTCCTAGCTCACTTAACAAAAATGTTCAAATGTTTGTATAGTCTATGGGACTTAACTACGGGGTTATCAGTCCCTAAACTTACAAACTACTTATGAACAAGCTAATCCTAAGGACGGCACAAATATTCATGCCCGAGGGGGGATTCGAACCCCCGACCGTGGTGGCCGTGCAGACCATGACTGGAGCGCCTCAGTCCCCTCGGCCACCGCGGCCGGCTCACTTAACATGGCGGCTGGAAAACAGCTGATTCAGTTCCTTATTTAGTCTGCACAATCGCTATTTTTCTTTATTTAAATACACAGATTTATATTCACTCTAATATTTATACTTTTATTTCACATTAGAAAATATCACTCTTTCCATATGTGCCGAAAATTCGTAACAAGAAAACACAATCTGACAAGCTAAGAACGCTTCAAAAACGGTTGCATTTACATGGATACGAAAATCGATTGTAGAACTGGAAAACCGCTTTAGAGAAGCGGATTTTCAGAATCGATTTTGGAATGTTTACTTGACCAACCAAAAACGGAATTGGGAAATCGGTTTACGAAATCCGGTTTTGGAAGGCCATGTAAACGGGGTGATACATTAATGAATGTCTCTTAGGCCATAGATATTGATATGCCTGTGGCAGTAAGCTCACTGGTCTGTGCTAATCAGTGATCTCTGATACATATAGCCGCGACACTCTCTGCTGTGAAAGGTGCAATCGTTTGACAGCTGAGTTAAGAAAAACTATATCCCGGCGACCTCCTGTGATAATGTTGGCAACAGATGTTGAATAACGAGAATCATGTGACATCGTCATAAGCCAATCGCGTGACACGCAAATATTTTGTCGTGAAATCAAGCATGCAGCAGGAACAGCAGTATTTATCTACACACTATGTGGTTCGGTCATCTTTGCAACGATTTTATAACGTGTTATTGATGTTGCCAACATAAAAACACGAGGCCGCCAAGATAGAAAGTAAAATTTTACCGAATCAGATACATCCGTTGTTGTCACATCTCATTATTACCAGCACTTCCAAGCGAAACTCTTTTGTATAGAGTCTCATGATTCACACAGTCTTACAATTCATTCCAAATTCCTATTCAAGGAGATATTTGTGAAAACTGTTACAAATCAATATTCGCACTTATCCAATATCGTTTTCAGAAATGTAATTTGCCAGCCGCTTTCGGCGCTGCTGTTGCAATGTGCAACAAAATAACGACGCATAATATCAAATATATAAGTTTTTAACTTCTCGGCGCGTTTTCCTCAATCACACTTTACCGACGATCAACAGAGACAAAGTTGAAAATGCAGATAGGCTAACAAATGAATAATAGAGCGCTACACTACAGTCACAGTCATACTTCTATTAGTTGGTGTGGGTGATTTAATTATTACTATTTCTCACCTTAACGATAGAAGTGTTTTCAGAAGTTTACTTCCAACAGAGAATTACACTCCGCAACGTTAACATTATGAACACAACCTAACATTGAATTTACATCGTTCCGGAATACGGACTTAATTTCACGTTTTGTACGAAAAACGTTATGAAAATTGTTTTTGACTTTTACTTCTACTTCAATTTGACATCTTAGCTAGGAGAACTGAGTTTATTGACAGAACGATCCAACAAGGATTCTGTTTTTGCTGATCTAGGTCCGAAACACAAAAACCATGATCTGCACAGGCCCTTCTTTAAAAACCGTTGCGAAGCACGGGCACATAAGCTAGTCTAATATATAAAGCTGAGTGTACGTATATTTGTAAGTATTGCATACAAGTCTACAGTTTTGTTCCAATCCTTATGAAATTTTGCCCACGTAAGCTTCAATCCATGAGAACGCTCGCCGTAAGTGTAAGAATCACGTACAATACATAGTTCACGAGATATGACGTCATAAATAATGAGATAGGCGGAAAACTGCTGCATTTAGCGACAATACTGCTCATTTTCTCCTAAACCACTGGACCGATTTCAACCAAATTTGGTACACACATTCCTTACCGTGAGGTAAAATTTCTGCATGGTTAATAATCACATACGGCACATGATTCAAAACATATTACGACATAACCAATAGAAGTCGCAAAAAAATGCCGTATAATGCGGCGAGACTTTCGAAATACACTGTATGAGAATGACAGTACTTAGCGACTTGCAACAAACTTTAAACATAATTTCATACCTTTATTAAACTTTTTCTCGCTGGCAACCATAGTAAAATGATGGAAGGAAGAAAGTTTCTCGCTTACTACTTTTCCGCTGTTTATGGAGTAAAACTACGGCTCTCGGTATGACGTTACAATTTACAATTTGAACACTACAAATTGTAGCGTCAGGAAATTTTACAGACAGTATACACATACATAGTTGAATGTAGCTTCTAAATTGTATCACATTCCGACACGTAGTTCATGAGATATGAGCACATAAACAGTAACGTTCCGCTGTTCAAGGGCTAAAACTACGTCTTTCCGTATGACGTTACAATTTATAATTTCTACATTAAAAATTGTAGACGCAGGAAATTTTACAGACAGTATACACGCAGGTAGTTGAGTGTACATTCTAAATTGTATCACAATACGACAAGTAGTTCATGAGAAATGAGCACATAAACTAATTTTTATGGAAAACCGCCCCATGAAGTACCAAGTTGTAATCTATTAGTTCTTTACTAGAAATTGTATTCCCAAGAGATTTTACAGACATGCAGCACTTATATAAATGAATATATACCTGAAATTGGCATGAATAAATAAATACCCGGGCACGCCGGGTTTTCAGCTAGTTCATCTGTAAAGGAGACTGCATATAAAACTTCTGGATGACCCCCGTCACAGACAAATATATACAGACGGGAAACCTCCGTAAGGGCCCGGTCCTACGCTCCGTGGTGCGGGGACGGAGGGTTTCCAGCAGTTCCGTAAGATGTGCCATGATGGCGCTGCGGTCAGAAGCAGCCCTTTAAACTGGCCAGAGCAGGCGGCAGGTAGCGGCTGCCCCCACCACCACCTCCCCTCAAACGCCAGCAAGCCGGACACAGCCGTGGCCTCGTGGCAGGCGGCACGAGCTCTCCCCTCAGCCTCCCCTCCACGCTACCCTCTGACGTGCGAGAGGCACCCTAAGCCAGCGATCCGCCTGACACCTGCTAGCATCTTACGGAACTACGAGGGGAGGACAGCGGTGCCCCTGTCTTGAGTATTGCTCGAGTGTTAGAGATCCCCCCCCCCCCCCTCCCCCAGATCGGTTTAAAGAAGACAAAGAGGCAGTGGCGGACTAAGGTGGTCAGAGGCCCAGGGCGGCATAAAACAAAATGAGGCCCTCCCGTCCACTTGGTAATACATGTATTAATGTAAATAAAGTAACTTCTGAAGCCCTCAGGACGAGACGCACGATGAAATATGTCCACTGAATCTGTGGCCGTGTTCCATTTTGATTGATTCATTAACCTAAAGCGTTTCAGCAACATTAATGCTATCTATTTGTGTGTCAATTATTTTATTCTTTTTATTAATGATCAGTGCCCAATGTTTATATATGTTTGCCCCATTTATATATGTTTCCACCCGTGTGATTGAACTTGTGTGTTCATGTGAATGTGAATGTGTGCTCTTAATATTGACTGACTGCCGCGCAATGGCTTACAGTCGCCGCCTCGCGCTTTAGGCCTCGTTTACTTTAGTTCAGAACGCATTGCTTCGTTTGTCGTCTGCGCTGGCGTCTGCTGGGTGGCCAGAGACAATCGTACTTGGCAAGGTGGCGAGGTGGCCGTGTTCTTAGTGTCGTATTAACCTAATCTTGGACGAAAGAGGTGATAGGAGACCTCTCTTGAAGCGGTTGAAGAGGGAACTGTCTTGGCCAGGCAGCAAGGGTTGGTAAATACTAGTCTCTGAACGCACTCTGCGTCGCTTTTAGCGCGTTCTACATCCGGTGAGTGTCGGGGTGAGGTTTTTCTGAGGCCTTAGAGCTTCAGTCTGGCTCCGACGACTGTGGAAGTAAGTACTCTGCCGAATCATGCTGAGGGAAAGGCATGCTTTTCGGTCTTAGATTTCTTTGTGATCAGGCACTCTTGGTTTTCAGTGATAGTTTTTTGAGTAATTCCTTCGTTATGTGAGGCGAAGTGTTTCTTAATTTACAGAACTCGAGTAAATTCAGTGTAAATCTATTATTTGCATTTTCATTCCAGTGATGACTTTGTGTCTGGTTTTGCTCAAGTTAGAATACACGGCCGGCCACGGTGGCCGAGGGGACTGAGGCGCTCCAGTCACGGTCTGCACGGCCACTACGGTCGGGGGTTCGAATCCCCCCTCGGGCATGGATATTTGTGCCGTCCTTAGTATAAGATAGTTGATAAGTAGTTTGTAAGTTTAGGGACTGATGACCCCGTAGTTAAGTCCCATAAGCTTCTTGAACATTTTTAGAATACACGTGTGTGGCCTTCTGCCTTTGTGTAAACTTAATATGTTTTACTTTCCTTGCTGTTGTTAACTAACTTTTCACGACGCATCTGTATCCGCAAGTATGCTAAATATTTCTTAGATTTTCTGATTTGATTCCATCTTTCCTGTCTTGTATGACCAATTGCACTACGTGCTTTCATAATGGTTGTTACTTCGGCCTTCAGCCATGGTTTTATTAATACTAACTTTCTTCTATACAAATTCTTCGCTTATTCTGAATTAATTTCCTTCTTAAATTCTTTGTAATTCACCGTGGTCACACACTACGTGGTACTTAAGAACAGTATGCCACAGCCTTCCCACACATGAGTTCGCTTAGTGCACAGTATTTTTAAAAATTTGCGATCAAGCCACCTGCCATCTTGTCAAGACGACGCCGACGCTTCGTTTCGCCGCTGCTTTCAAGTGTTCCCAGAGAGTGATGCACCGCTAAGAACTATGCGCGTGTCCGTGAATGAATGAATTTGCTTTCAGCTACCCATTGTGTGTTTGCAAATTTCCTCGCATGTTACCTCCAGAATCATAAAGGGTAGAAACAATTTTATTACGGGAAGTAATTATACGATTTAATTCACTTTTGAACAAGGTGTGTGCTTAATTTGGTCTCCTCACATTTATTTGCTTGTTATTTTATTGAATAGATTACGATTTTAAAGTATCAAACCTCTGCTTTATGGTTTTATGTTCCCCATCCCATGTTTAATAATCTATTCATTTATTTTTAACATTAATTTTGTGTTTGTTAAAATGTTGATTTTTCTAATTTTAATAACAGACTACTTTCAAAGGGACAGCCTTAAAAACTAGCTTTCGAGATTTGGAGGTCCTGAACGAGAGGCCAAGGGTGCCCCGCACCCCCCCCCTCCCTACCAGGGTGCCCCACCATTGCAAAGATGCAGTTCAAGCCAAGGACATAATGTGGTCCTACTTAATATACTTGGCGACTCAGTCGAATCATTTCAGCCATTTGTTTGGATCCTGTCCAGTGTCTCCAGAGAATACCGATGGGTGTCTGATGTGCAGCTGGCTAAACCCTGTTTTTGTATCCATAGGTCTTTTGACGACACGGACCCTCGAGGGAGATAGAATACCCTTTGTATTCTGGTTCATGTCCATGTAGGCGACGGCTCTTTCGCTCCCTAATCGGAGCCACGATCATGCAGAGGTGTCCACACACTTGCCACGCCGGACACTTGCCACACTTCTACCTGCTCCGAAGGGTGGGTGCTCTATTTCCTCCTCCTCCTCCCACCCCCTCCTATCACCCAGCCCAGGTAGTGTGTGGTCGGTGTCCAGATCCCTGCACACTGGTCGCTTCTGCAGTTCCTAGTGTGACCATCAGTATGGAAGTTATTGCAATGACCAAGGCCAGTCCTTCTACCCGTTACAATGGTTAGGGTATCGTAAACAGAAGGCATCTAAGGAAGGTGTCGCTACGTGAATGTGCGTACGTCGAGAATAGAATCATTGCAAGGGAAAGCTGCTTTCGAACAATGGAGAAGTGTTGAACGTATCAGACCATCTATGAAAACCGCTCGCAGATTATTGAGTTAAAATCATTAAAACATTTCAGAAGCATTATTGGCGCTAATAGTAATTTACAATTGTAAATAAAATGTACAGTAGTTGTTTCTATTTACGTTAATTGTAAACACGTCAAAATAGTAAACGATCATTTTTCATTTTGACAGTTTAAAGCCTGCAAAGAGTGAGATGGTAATCAACCTTTATTAGTTGTAGAAACTAAAAGAGTGTATCAGACCTCAGTATCTCTTATTACCTTAATGATGAGTCTAGCTGGTCCCAGTTCGCTTAGCAGTGAAACGTAGCTCAACGAAGCAAAACCATTAAACATCACTCAAATGATCCTCCCGCAACCAAAATTTACAGTTACGTCTGCCCCTTTTCAATTTCATATTTAAGTCAGAGCACCTACAGTTGACACCTTTTAATATTATGACCATACTATTAAATAATTTTCCATCCAATGGACCCGTAGCACAGAATATATCTATAAGAGACATTATATAATTTTATACCAATATGCTGCTTTAAAATTTTTTATTCTAATCTTGTTATGGATCCATTTCTGACGATGGCTAATTGTGCCGAAATTGATCCATAACAACATTATAATAAAAAACTTTAAAGCAGCATATTGGCATAAAATTATATATTAAATAATAGTGAGATCTAAAATTATTTCCTGAAACTACAGAGCCGCAGCTACAACCTAAAACTGTCATGTTTTGTTAAACTGATAATGTATGCTTCAGGTTTAAAAAAATCTGAACCTTTGAATTGCATCTAAAATAGACACTCTACAACAGATCTGCTCCAAGGGTAGGCAATTTTGGCAGCTGTAGTGTTTAAATTAGTGTTGCAATAATTCCCATATAACCAAAATTAGTCATCGGTGGATATAACTTTACAGTAGATGTTGAGCTCACTAAGTATATTTAGATATAGTCCTAAAAAATTAAAATTCATCACCACATTGTCGATTACCTTTAAACGGATCAGTAAAAGAAATTGAAACTAGGCAAGGACCTTGCTATTGGAAAATAATTGTTACAAATGAATATCAGAAAAATGTGTTAGACGTGCTTTTCTTATACATTAGAGACTTTTGGGATACATATCGGATCATTTAGTCTGTCAGTGACAGTTCAGACATCTCTGCAACATCACTTACTTGATATGGTAATTTGTTTTGCAGCAGCAAGCATATCTGCTTCTATGTTATATTTGCAGAAGCTCTCATTTGGAATTGTGGAATATTTACTTCGTCTTCTTTGGTAAAAGAATTTCGGAAAACTGCCTTTAGTAACCCCGCTTTAGTGGTATTGTCATCAGTAACATCACCATCGCTATCGCACAATAAAGGCAATGATTGAGTCTTCCCGCTGGTGACCAGTATCTCTTTGGATTTTCCACCACATTTCTAGAAGGAGTTTCGTTGTGAAAACTATGAAATGAATGTCTCTTTGAAGTCCGCACTAAATATCGCGGTTCAAGGATTCATACAAAATAAATTAATAAGAGACTGAACTGATCCTCCATGGTACACAAAACAGGACAGAAAGCTGTTGCAGGAAATTTTGACGAACGTAAAATCCCCAAGATTGGCGAATCTTGGGTCTTTTACGTTCATCAAAATTTCCTGCAACAAGCTTTCTGTCCTGTTTTGTGTACCACGAAGGATCAGGTCAGTCTCTTATTAATTTATTTTGTATGAATCCCTCGAGTGCAGTTGATATTCCTTTGAATGTAAACCACATATGGCCTTCATTTACATAGTTTAGAAGAAATGAAGAGTGTCTCGTAAGTAGATGTCAAACGATTTATTATTAGATTTTTTTATAATAGTTATATTTAGCGTTTAGTTTTGGGAATATCTTTGTTACGGAATTGAGCCTCGCTACAACTTTGTGTTCACTAATCCCTCTATCCGTCGTGATGCTCGGGATTATAAGTGGCTAATACATCAAGTGTGTTTTCGAAACCATTTACAATTTGAATGGGCTCGTGAACTAATTGTTCGAAATAATTTTTTGAAAAGCATTTGGGACAATTTTGGAACATGTATCTACCATCGTGTCTGAACATGTAATTTTGTCAACATACGAATGGTAGATTTAATTGTAGTAATTAAAGTACGCACAAATGCAGCGATCAAAATTAAGTAACAAGCGAACATTCGCATTCTTTCTACATCGTTCCTTTCGTGATCTTCCCATAGCGATGGGTTGTTTCTATCGCTACTAGCAAGTGTGGAAGGAATCTATCATACAGACTGAGGGAAATTGGATCCATACTTGTTCTTGGAGGAACTAATTACGAGGGTAAGTCATTTATTATCCGCAGTTTAGTTATATTTTTGTTTATCTTGCTGTTAATCATGGCTGCTCCGCTGTCTATTTGCACCAAACAAGAGCAACGTTCAGTGATACGTTTCTTGTGGGAGGAAGGTGTATCAGGGGCCGAAATTCATAGAAGACTTTCAGTACAGTACGGGAGCAGTGTTTTGCCACAACGAAGTGTGTACGAGTGGATTGAAAAATTCCGAAATGGTCGCACGAGTTAATGAAGGAGCCGGACGACCGTTTACCGCCACAAATGAAGAAACCATTGAGCGATCACGTAAAACGATTCTCTTAAACAGACGATTAGCTATTGATGAAGTGGCTCATCGTCTTCAAATTAGTCATGGTTCTGCCTACGAAATTATTCGCAACAGAATTGGGTTTCGTAAAGTTTGTGCAAGATGGGTCCCAAAACAACTCACACAGTTGCGTAAGCAAACGCGTCTCGACATCTGCAAAAGACATTTGGATCGCTATGGTAACGAAGGGGACAACTTCTTAGACAGAATCATTACTGGTGACGAAACATGGATCCATCATTACGAGCGGGAGAGTATGGAATGGAAACATTCAAATTCGCCGTGCAAGAAAAAGTTCAAGACCCAACCGTCCGCAGGAAAACTGATGCTTACGGTTTTTTGGGATGCACGAGGTCCTGCACTGGAACATTTTGGTGAAAGGGGCACAATGAACAGTGTACGTTACAGTGAGATGCTTACTGACAGGCTAAAGCCTGCAATTCGAAGCAAACGCCGAGGATTACTGTCAGAAGGTGTTGTGTTGTTTCACGACATTGCCCGTCCGCATACTGCTGTCCACACTGCTGAAATGCTCCAGTAACTCAAATTAGAAGAACTGATCATCCTCCATATAGTCCCGATTTTGTCCCTTCTATCACTTGTTTGGACCACTCAAACAGGCATTAAGGGGCCGTCGATTTGACTTGGAAGAAGCAGTGAAGGAAGCGGTGCATTCCTGGCTCGCAGCTCAACCGAAAATCTTCTTATATGAGGGCATAAGGAAGCTTGTAGAGCAATGGACGAAGTGCATTGAAAAGCAAGGAGACTATGTCGAAAAATGATGTTCTTGGAAGTTTCGTATTTTATTACAATAAAATTTTATAACTATTTTGAGGAAAATAATTAACTTACCCTCGTACAACTGACATAGACGACGGTATTGCTTTCGTTTCCAATAAGTTATAAATATTTCGATTTCGGGATATGGAAAAGAAGCTGTATATTTTGGCAAGATTTCGAAGAAGAAGATCTCTTACGTAGTGGCTGTATCGATTAAGATGTGGAGACGGCGGTTTGAAAGCGGACAGCAGGAGTATGGGGAAGTCGTCCCTTGCTTGAGGGGTCACTACTCAGACTACCTGGTGGAGGGTCAGGTGTGGCAAATGTCCGTCAAACCCTGCCCGTGGGAAAAGTCCGGCGTGGTAACTGTCACGCATTCGATGCAGATTTATTGCAGGATACCCGGTGCCTCCGCCAGAAAGTGTCACGTTGAAAACTGAAGATGGTCCGAAATTCGAAGGCTGGTCGTTAATAGAGCACAACACTTTACACTTGAAACACGTTGATTGGTAACAGAAATGTACACTCAGTACAGACTGCCTCCTACTTGGAGTGCTCCACTATTTATACACAGAAAGAATTTTCCGGGACCTACAAATACATCAAACATAAAAAAAATGTAGAGCATTCTAGAAATGGTAAGTCATCATCATCATCAGAGATTGTTCAAACAACTTACGGGTATGCTGCCGGGTGACGTCGTCGACAACCGCCGATATTTCGGCAGCAGAACACCCTGCCATTCTCAAGGCACAACTGCACTTAAGGAAGCAATGTGCAAGCGTATTTAATACCTCGGTTTGCAAAGTGTAAACAAGGAAGATAACACACACAGTACAAGTCACAGCAGAGTCAACACAACCAGAGGTGACCAAACATCAAAAATATCGATAGTGACTTAATCAACAGGTGAGGCAACATTAATTTTATCCCTCTGTTTTTTGACGAGAGACAGTGCCGGATTCCAAGCAGAATTTAAACAAAAACCACCATCTCTGTTTATAAGGTCGCTTGCTAGTTTAATTTCAACAGCTTCCTTAATAACACTATCCCAATAGGTGGAGGTGCATGCCAGGATCTCCGTGTTGTTGTATTCCATAGGATGACCGGTGTCAAGACAGTGTTCTGCAACAGCGGATTTGTTGGTCTGTTGTAAGCGCGTGTAACGTTTATGTTCAATACACCGGTCTTCCACAGTCCTGATTGTCTGACCAATATATGACATGCCACAACTGCAAGGAATACGATACACACCTGCCTTACGCAAACCAAGATCATCCTTTACGGACCCCAACAGGGCCTTTATCTTAGAAGGTGGTCGAAAAACACATTTCACATCATATTTCCGTAAAATACGACCAATCTTGTTGGAAATACTTCCTGCGTAAGGCAAAAAGGCCATAGATTTAGGTGCCACTTTATTACTATCGTCACTCACCCGTTGCACAGAAGGCTGATAGCGCAATGCACGTTTTATCTGTCTCTCACTATAACCGTTCTGACGAAAGGTCACCTCGAGATGGGACAACTCAGCTGACAAACTGTCAGGGTCTGAAATGACATGTGCCCTGTGAACCAAAGTACGAAGTACTCCTTCACGCTGAGCTGGATGGTGACAACTATCAGCTCGCAGATACAAATCTGTGTGAGTAGGCTTCCTATAAACAGAATGTCCCAATGTACCATCAACCTTCCTTCTGACCAACACATCAAGGAAAGGAAGGCAGCCATTCTGTTCCACCTCCATTGTGAACTGAATATTCGGGTGGATTGAATTTAGGTGTTCCAAAAAACCATTTAAATTCTCACTACCATGAGGCCAAACAACAAAAGTGTCGTCTACATATCTGAGAAAACACGCAGGTTTCAGAGTCTCTGACGCTAAAGCACGTTCCTCAAAATCCTCCATAAACAAATTGGCCACAATAGGTGACAAAGGGCTTCCCACTGCAACTCCATCAGTTTGTTCATAGTACTGACCATTGAATAAAAAGTAAGTGGAAGTCAGCACATGTCGAAAAAGGTTTGTTAACTCGACACAAAACTTAACCTCAATTAGCTGCAACGAATCTGACAGAGGAACTCGAGTGAAGAGAGACACAACATCAAAACTCACTAAAATATCAGAGTCATTCAAACGCAATCCCTGCAATCGACGTAAGAAATCCGCCGAGTTCTTAATGTGGTGTTCACACCTGCCCACCATTGGACTCAACAAACTGTCAGATTCGTTGCAGCTAATTGAGGTTAAGTTTTGTGTCGAGTTAACAAACCTTTTTCGACATGTGCTGACTTCCACTTACTTTTTATTCAATGGTCAGTACTATGAACAAACTGATGGAGTTGCAATGGGAAGCCCTTTGTCACCTATTGTGGCCAATTTGTTTATGGAGGATTTTGAGGAACGTGCTTTAGCGTCAGCGACTCTGAAACCTGCGTGTTTTCTCAGATATGTAGACGACACTTTTGTTGTTTGGCCTCATGGTAGTGAGAATTTAAATGGTTTTTTGGAACACCTAAATTCAATCCACCCGAATATTCAGTTCACAATGGAGGTGGAACAGAATGGCTGCCTTCCTTTCCTTGATGTGTTGGTCAGAAGGAAGGTTGATGGTACATTGGGACATTCTGTTTATAGGAAGCCTACTCACAAATTTGTATCTGCGAGCTGATAGTTGTCACCATCCAGCTCAGCGTGAAGGAGTACTTCGTACTTTGGTTCACAGGGCACATGTCATTTCAGACCCTGACAGTTTGTCAGCTGAGTTGTCCCATCTCGAGGTGACCTTTCGTCAGAACGGTTATAGTGAGAGACAGATAAAACGTGCATTGCGCTATCAGCCTTCTGTGCAACGGGTGAGTAACGATAGTAATGAAGTGGCACCTAAATCTATGGCCTTTTTGCCTTACGCAGGAAGTATTTCCAACAAGATTGGTCGTATTTTACGGAAATATGATGTGAAATGTGTTTTTCGACCACCTTCTAAGATAAAGGCCCTGTTGGGGTCCGTAAAGGATGATCTTGGTTTGCGTAAGGCAGGTGTATATCGTATTCCTTGCAGTTGTGGCATGTCATATATTGGTCAGACAATCAGGACTGTGGAAGACCGGTGTATTGAACATAAACGTTACACGCGCTTACAACAGACCAACAAATCCGTTGTTGCAGAACACTGTCTTGACACCGGTCATCCTATGGAATACAACAACACGGAGATCCTGGCATGCACCTCCACCTATTGGGATAGTGTTATTAAGGAAGCTGTTGAAATTAAACTAGCAAGCGACCTTATAAACAGAGATGGTGGTTTTTGTTTAAATTCTGCTTGGAATCCGGCACTGTCTCTCGTCAAAAAACAGAGGGATAAAATTAATGTTGCCTCACCTGTTGATTAAGTCACTATCGATATTTTTGATGTTTGGTCACCTCTGGTTGTGTTGACTCTGCTGTGACTTGTACTGTGTGTGTTATCTTCCTTGTTTACACTTTGCAAACCGAGGTATTAAATACGCTTGCACATTGCTTCCTTAAGTGCAGTTGTGCCTTGAGAATGGCAGGGTGTTCTCCTGCCGAAATATCGGCGGTTGGCGACGACGTCACCCGGCAGCATACCCGTAAGTTGTTTGAACATTCCTTACGCCGGGAAAAGTTAAAGTCTCACATCATCAGAGATTGATTATGCCTTTCAGAGTTCAGTCTGGAGCATAGTACCTCTAATAAAATTCCTCCATGATCCCCTATTCAATGCTAACATTGATGCCTCGTCTGATGTTATGCCTTTTACTTCAAAATCATTCTGCACGATATCTAAGTACTTTCTTCTTGATCTACCTCCACTCCTCTTACCCTCCACTGCCGATCTCATGAGTCTCTTAGGTAACATTGCTTCCCCCATGCGTGTAACATGACCCCACCATTTCAGTCTGTTCGCTCTAACTGCTTCATCTATGGTGTTTATTCCCAGCTTTTCTTTGATTTCGTCATTATGGACACCCTCCTGCCATTGATCCCATCTATTGGTACCTGCAATCATTCTTGCTACTTTCATATCTGTAACCTCTATCTTATAAATAAGGTAACCTGTATCCACCCAACTTTCACTCCCATACAACAAAGTTGGTCGAAAGATAGAGCGGTGCACTGCTAACTTAGTCTTGGTACTTACTTCCTTCTTGCAGAAGAGAGTAGATGTTAGCTGAGCACTCACTGCATTAGCTTTGCTGCACCTCGATTCCAGTTCTTTCATTATGTTGCCATCCTATGAGAAAATACATCCCAGGTACTTGAAACTATCTACCTGTTCTAACTTCGTTCCTCCTATTTGGTACTCAATATGTTTGAATCTCTTTCCCACAGACATTACTTTCGTTTTGGAGATGCCGATCTTCATATCATAATCCTTGCACCTCTGATCGAGCTGTGAAATATTAGTTTGCAACCTTTCAATCGAATCGGCCATTACAACTAAGTCATCCGCATATGCGAGACTGCCTATTTTGTTTTCACCTACCTTAATCCCGCACTGTCAGTAAGTACAATATATATATATATATATATATATATATATATATATATATATATATATATATATATATTCCGCCCTTGTCGGGATTTCAACTGGGGGCCACAAGCACAGCGATCTGCGATGCTAACAACTGCCCCAAGACTCGCGGCAATAATTTTATCAGTAAGTATCAAACGTGTGGGGGTCCCTTTGGTTCTTACTACACTAGGGGTGTACACGTTTGAATGTGAAATTAGCAATGATTTCTATAAAAACTGGATGCATAATTCTGGTGCTGAGAATATAACCACAGCGTGTCTGCACATTCATATGTTTGTCACACGTTTTCGCATTGTCCGCCATGTTTAAATTCGGCATACGAATTTCCATCAGTTATTACGTGACAAAAAATTGCTTGCTTACCTCTTGATTTGAAATTTATGTCAGTACGCTATGTAACAGGTTTTTGCGTTCCAAGCATTAGTAAAATATCGGAAAGACAAAAAAAATCGTGAAATAACTGTAAAAACAGCCGCAATTCCTTGATTCGGTGATATAAAGAACAAATTATTTGTGAGGAAATAGTTACGAATATGTCTATATTTTGCAGCCCACTCCGCTGAAAGTAGGAGAATATAAACATAAGAGAAACATTTCTTTGACATGTAAAAATTCGATGTGGAGTTTAATGATCCGAACAGCTTTTCTCTTCACTCGTCTTTCTTATAAGCGTATATACTTTTGAGTGTAATTGCTATTTGCTGCTGCTGGTAAAGACCGTGAGAGATCGCTGATCCAGTACGGTCGCCATTTCTGTAGACTTTTCGCCGTCCTTTTTTCGAAGGACGTTGCCCGGGGTGTACCATCTTGGAGGTACAGCTCCACGAAACCAAGCGGATAATCAGCGGCACATTAAAGTCTACTCCAACACTGGCTCTCCGTCATCGCTAAAATAGGTCCACCAAAATTAAGAAGACAAAATACATCTTTTAAAGAATGGGAAGAAATAGTAAAAATAAATTAAGGAAAATGTTTACCTATGCAGGATGTAATTAAAAAAAATGCCAAATTACCGTTTGAAATCACGAAAGCCGATGTGGAATAACTGCTATATAAGTGGAGAGGTCACCTTCAACCTAAAAGAGAACTGGAAAAAGGAGTGGGAGAATTCACTCTGTAATCATCACCTCATAAGTGATCCATCAAAAGAACTAAAAGGGTCCAACTTCGCAGGAAAAGAGTGGACTAAGCTCAATCGCATCAGAATTGGCCATACCAGATGTAATGCCATGCTTTATAAGTGGGGACTCACGGACAGCCCAAGTTGTGATTGTGGAGCACCTGAGCAGACGCTAGACCACGTCATAAGAGTGTGTCCAAGGAGAAAATACAGTGGCTCTGCTGAGGACTCTATAGAAGCTACACCTCAGGCTATGAAGTGGATTCAAGATCTGGACATTGATCTGTATCCAAAAGCTTGTCTCACATGACACATGTCGTAATTCCAAGTGTTCTGTTATAATATATCATTGATCACTCACATGAACAGAAAATGAGCTCTTGAACAATCTTTTACTGATATTTGTATATATATTCTTGTTCTTTGTTTAATTATATTTGTATATATGCTGCTGTCATATGCCACACGATAAATAAATAAGTGTAATTGCTTTTGCCTCTGAAACGAATGACTTGAAGATTACTGCCATTTGTAGTTCAGATGTAGCAACAATTGTGGAATTGCCTTCTGCTGCTTTCGGTGTTTTATTGTCACGTTTGTGAGGATTTTTTTCAGCTACAGCTGTAGTGGCTGATCTGGTACTTTAAATAATGTACGTATTGCATTCCATATAAGTTTCTTACGTCCATCACTTACTGATTTGACGAATTGTAGTAAGAAATCTTGATGTTTTTGAGTAGAAAACCAACGTCTTTCTGCAAAAGATTCGGTTATCTGTTGTTCATTAGCCATTTTTTTTCTTAATAGGAAATGATTGTTTTTATTAAAAGTCGTAACTTTCAAGACAAACTTAAATCAACTGTCTTGCAAAGTACCATTTCATATGTTCCAATGGTTCTCAGGAAACCTAATAGAGCGAAATGTGGAGTTATTTTCTAGTTATTACCTATTTTTAGGGGACTAAACACGTTCCCCATTGTAAAAAGTATGTTAAAATCTATTTAAACGACACTGTTAACACTCATTTGTTATCGTATTCGGAAATGTAGCTTGCCAGCCGCTTGCAGCGCTGCCGTTGTGACGTATGACAAAAATCAGTGGTCGTGTCTTGACTGTGCTTGTATTACTTCATAGCAGCCATATCTGAATTTGGCAAGAAACGAAATATGAACATCTATGACTGGCACACTCTAACCGTTGAAGTTCAACATCCAGATAAGGTGGGTGGCCTTGTTATGGCCATGTTCCTGATATGGCGTCCCTTTGATTGTGAGTTAGTTAACAAGAAGATACGCTAGATGGCATCAGAATCCAGTAATAGGGCTTTCTAGTGTGTCACTTGTTCAGTTCCCATCCATCGAGGTTGAGTAACATAGCACCAGTTGCCTGTTTTGTGTTTTTCAGGAGCGTCGTCACATTTTCTCTGATAAATCTTATTCGTTTTATGCACGTTTTTCAAAAACATGTTCCTTTGCAACCATTGTACTCTATTCAGTTTTTAATGCTTAATCGACCGGTGTTATGCTTGAGGTTGTGTCTTGTATGAGTTGTTCATAATCAAAGGAATTTTGTAAAAGCCAACCTGCTCCTGATATGTCCACTAGATGGCCATTTCAAGTTCACTTAACTTTATTTTTTCTCCTGACAAAATTTACTGACCAAAACCTTTTTCTTTTAATTTTTTTCGGATAAACAATGTCCGAAAACGTGAAGAAGAGGGGTTTATGGACTGAAGGAGCTATGTCCAAGGCAGTAGGCGGTGTGAAGAGAGGGAAGTACTCAGTTCAAAGGGCAAGCAACACGTTTTGTCTATCTAGACGTACTTTGCGCCATGATTTGTTGAAAGACGGGCCGTTAAAGAAGTCAAAGTTGGGAGGAAAAACCACTTGACACCCGAACAAGAACAACAGTTATGCCGAAGAATTTTTCGTTTGTCTTCTGTAGGTTATCCACTGACTGCTAACATCCTCAAACTCAATGTTTTCCGTTTCTGTCAAGAAAACAACATCCCACGCCGTTTTAAAGAGACTACTGGCCGTAAGTGGTTCGACTGTTTTTTGATGAGGAACCCTGACGCTGCACGACGAATAGCTCAAAGACTGAACCCAGCCCGTGCTCAAAAATTAAACAAATTCATGGTTGCAGATCATTTTGCAAAACTGAAAGAAATCTTCACGAAATACGATTTTTTCACATTTCCGAAATGAGTGTTTAACACGGATGAAAAAGGATGTCGACTCCATCTTCATAAGGATCCGAAAGTTTTAGCCCAAAAGGGGGCTTCAAGAGTTCATATTGTGGGCGAAGAACACCGATAAAGTGCTACAGTTGTGGATTGTGGCAATGCTGTGGGTTCGATAATTCCTCCAATGATTTTGTATTCAGGAGTGAGAAAAAATAAAGCCTGGGAGAAAGGTTTGCCTACTGGGTCATCAACTGAAATGACTCCAAAAGGGAGCATG
Organism: Locusta migratoria; assembly: GCA_026315105.1. Lineage (NCBI taxonomy): Eukaryota > Metazoa > Arthropoda > Insecta > Orthoptera > Acrididae > Locusta > Locusta migratoria. The sequence continues at coordinate 96,083,992 of CM048753.1, read as the reverse complement.
ACAACTAACACTTTTGTTACTTTTCTGCAACATTTGGCAGATTTAAACCCAACGGATCATGTCTTCTGATTTTTGACGGAGCCAAGGTACACCTGGATTACAAAATTTGTGACGAAGCTAAAAAATCATGACATTATCCCCTATTGCTTGCCATGCAGCACAACACATGAATTGCAACCGTTGGACAAAAGTTGCTTCAGGAGCTTCGAAACATTTTGGGATCAAGAGGTTTTAAGATTTTTTGTTCACACGTGGAAGAGAGTGCTTGCCCGCGAAAGGCAAAGGTCCCAGGTTCAAGTCCCGGTTCCGGCACACAATTTTAATCTGCCAAGAAGTTTCATATCAGCGCACACTCAGCTGCAGAGTGAAGTTTCATTTTGCAATCATCCCTTAGGCTGTGTGTAACCCATGTCTCCACCATATTCCTTCTTCCAGGAGTGCTAGTCTTGCAAGGTTCGCAGGAGAGCGTCTGTGAAGTTTGGAAAGTTGGAGACGAGGTACTGGCGGAAGTAAAGTTGTGAGGCGGGATCTTGAGTCGTGTCGGGATAGCTAAATGTTCGAATGGTTGTAGAGCTTATGGGACTTAACTACGGGATCATCAGTCCCTAAACTTACAAACTACTTATGAACTAGCTAACACTAAGGACGGCACAAATATCCATGCCTGAGGGGGGATTCGATCCTTCGACCATAGTGGGTGTGCAGACCGTGATTGGCGCGCCGCAGTCCCCTCGGCCACCGCGGCCGGCTCGGGATAGCTCAGTCGGCAGAGCGCTTGCCCGCGAAAGGCAAAGATCCCAGGTTCGAGTCCCAGCTCCGGCACACAATTTTAATCTGCCAGGAAGTTTCATGATATAAATACTTTGAACTTCCCTGAAGTGTTCACCCTAGCATGGAGAAGATCAATGACACAATCCAATATGATTAGGGGCTTCAGAGCCACAGGAATTTACCCTTTCAATTCGAATGTGATTACAGAAGAGGCGTTTGCTCCTTGTACTGTGACTGAACTCCCACCTCCTGAATTGAACAACCAACAACACTCAGACTTGCCTGAAAACAATCAGCCGCGCACTAACAGTGATGCTTCCAGCTCATTGGACCAGGCCACTAGTCCTATAGCTAGTAATGACTCTCCACGAGTCATTCCATCTAGCACATCATCGTCCAACTTTGATACACTTTTGCAAACGCCACAAAGGAAGCGAAAAAGTAGGGTCATAGAACCAGCCATAAATTGGGATCGTAGTGAAAAATATGACTTTTCCAGCTAATAGAACCTCAGACGTCTAAACCAACCAAGGGACCAACCACGAAACAGATGTCCACCAAGACGCCCAACAACAAACAGAAGCAACCCAGTAAGAACAAGGCTTTTAAAACTGCAGAAGCTGAAAGTTGGTACTGCAGTCTTTGTCAGGAGGACTCAGTCAAGCACATGCGGCTCTGCGTAGTCTATGGGAACTGTTACCATGAAGAGTGTGCTGGCCTCACTACTGCTGATAAAGAGATTTTTATTTGTTCCAATAGTGATGAGCAGTTTGGTTTAAAAATCGGACTTTGTATTCTCTTGAGAAATGTAACGTTTCTGTTATTTGAAATAATTTGCTGTGTCAAAGTTTTGTAATTGAATATCCTGTTTTATGTCCACTTTTTTTTAATAAATAAAAGAATTATTGGGTAAAAAGCTTATTCATTTTAGAAAAAAGTTATTCACTATTAACAGAGCAGCTCTAGGAAATGGAAAAATATTATCATTTGTAGAGTGTGGAACAAGGGTGGCCATATTATACGCACATGCTCCTCGTATGGCCACCAGGTAGACTTTTGGATATTCGGTTTTAGGACCAGTAAAACGACTTTCTTGGGGGAATCTAAATTTTTTTAAAGTTAGTTCATTAACCTGAGAATGATTTAGGGAAGAAATAATGGTGACGTTTTTCAAAGTGACAGCTACAAACATTGTAAAACCTTAGCATGGCCATTTAGGGGCACCTACCTTAGTATAGAGATCACTGGAAATTAGTATGTAAATATGGATTAAACCATGGAGGATTCTATAAGCATCGTATTGCATTGGCTCATTTTATGTATAACATAGCAAGTCAAAAAGTACAGCTTTTCCAAAAAGTAATTATAGTTCCATGTGAGTCCATAGTTTGATGTGTGTCCTCCACATTTCGCATTATATTCTTCAAATGAATAAATATCTTGATTCGGTCTCCGATCTCTAGCAAACTTCGCAGGATCGACCCCTGGTCATTCTGAAGAATTCAACAACATTACTCCAACCGTCTTTGAGTCTATATGGAAGATGTATACAAATACGTATTATGTACATGAACGCGTCGATTTTATAGATATAGATTAATTCCTTCTTATGTGGTCAAAAAATATGTTCAAATGTTTGTAAATCTATCGGACCAAACTGCGTGGTCATCAGTCCGTAGCTTACAAACTACTTAAACTTAGGTAAACTAACCTAAGGACAACAAACACACCCATGCCCCAGGGAGGACTCGAATCTCCACGGCGAGCAACCGCGCGCTCCGCAGCGAGACGCTTTAGACCGCTCGGCTACTCTACCGCAGCTTATGTGATCAGTCTTTCATTTAATTTTCTACTAAAAGTTTTAGTATCATAATACCGTTAATACCATTTACTTTTGAGTTTAACGAATATGGTATGTTGAAAGTTTTAATTAGAGTTTATTGTTGGATTGAAACAGCCTTAGTTTTCTTGTGGTCCCTGCTCACAACAAAGGAATCATATTGGTCCCTGGCCACTCCCCTAGAAGGTCTTACTATTTGAGAAATCCCCTTGTCGAAAACTGGGAATATATCCCAAAAATGGCTACAATTCCTCACTAAAATTATGAGTTACCTCGAAGAAAACAATCTGTTGATACACAGCACGGATTCGGAAATGATCGTTCTTCTTAAACATACATTTACTGACGCGGTTCTATCCCTCACGACCGATTTGAAGTTTTGTGTACTTTCTGAACTCTTGTCTAAGATTTTAGGCTGGATGTTTTACTGCATTACAGACTGGCTGGCCCATCGCCTTTCTGGCAGTCAACAGTCCCTTGTAACCTGTAGTTGCTTTAGAGCTCCTTATGACTGTGTGCTTCAGTGGGCTATCTTACATTGCTGACTAGCAGTACCTGCTGTGATTTCTTCGTTCCCTATGCCACTTTACTAGTTTGGATGCGTACCTTTCTGTTGCCAGTTTTTCTACATTACCTCTTTTCTTCGGTCACACGCGTCTTCCAATAATCTTGTAAGGGGGCTAAAGACCAAGCTGTCGTGCGCCCACATCATCCTATCCATCCATCCATCTATCCCTCATTTAGACTCAACATTTCTAGATTTCCAAACCCGGAAAGCAGCAGCTGGAGAATTGTGGCTGTGTGATTGTTTGTAAGACGGTATGTGTCTTTTCTCACGAAGGCTGCGGCCGGAAACTAAATGTTCAAATGTTTGTAAATCTATCGGACCAAACTGCGTGGTCATCAGTCCGTAGCTTACAAACTACTTAAACCTAGGTAAATTAACCTAAGGACAAACACACACACCCATGCCCCCGGGGAGGACTCGAACCTCCACGGCGAGCAACCGTGCGCTCCGCAGCGAGACGCTTTAGACCGCTCGGCTACTCCACCGCGGCCCGGAAACTAAGTTGCGGGTGTAAGCTACGTGTTTTTTATGGCGTAGAATTGCATGTTCGTTGTTTGTATTAGACCACTTAAGGGGACTTGGACGAGAAAATGACTGAAAACTGAAGAAAAAAATGTCTCCATCTGAAAGACAAATTTCTCCCATTCCCAAAAATGTATGGGTTATTTACTTTTAAATAGATATTATAGTCTTAAACGCTCTTTGAACAGTCTGCACACTGGCCATGCCTTCTTTCAGTTCACTGTCGCTGCTTGACACGCAAAAGCCTAGTTTTCCTAGAGTTCTCGCGGTCATATTGTCAGAACGTTATCACAAACGTGTTCAAGATGGCTGTGGAAAAGAGCCGAGATCATATACGCCGTACCGTTTAGTTGTTTCTTATTTTCGTGATATTCGTATCGTGCTCATCTCAGTTTTGGTTTGTTCAGTGAAAGTGACTTTCATTTTACCTTTTATTGTGACCATAAGGCCAAGAATTAAGAAATTCAATGCAAAACGCAACTTTTATAGGAATAAGTCAGAGTATCAGCATGTAATGACAATATTTGGAAGCAGAAGAACCTGTGCAGCACGAGAAGTCACCTGACAGTGCTTCCAAGCGCAAGCTTTCTAATAAGATGTCTCACGAAAACAATTTCAGTGATGCTTCGAGTGTTACTAGTACCGATAATATTCTTGTAAATATAAATGTGCTTTCAGAAATCTCGAACAAAACAATTGAATGCAAATATTATAACTGTGAAGATAGCATTCAAGTTTCTGAGGATGTCACTTCCAGAAAAGGTTTAGCAACTCCAAATGTTCAAATGTTTGTAGAGCTTCTGGGACTTAACTACGGGGTCATCAGTCCCTAAACTTACAAACTACTTATTATGAACTAGCTTATACTAAAGACGGCAAAAACATCCATGCCCGAGTAGGGATTCGAGCCCCCGATCGCAGTGGCCGTGCAGACCATGACTGGCACGCCGCAGACCGCTCAGCCACTGCGGCCGGCAAGGTTTAGCAAGTACAAACGTGTCTGTACTAACAGCAAACCAGAGACTACAAATAGGACAAGTCAGTTACCAAAAAGCCGATATTACGAAGTAAATGTTCGTTTTGTGTTTGGTGTGAGATGCATTGGGAAAGATAAGAAAACTGCTCAGACCTGTGCACTGATGGACTTCTTTCCTCCTCCATGTAAATTTGAAAGATACAGCAATGTTTTATGTCAAGCTTTATCTAAACTAGTGATTGTTGAATGAAACAAGCAGCGGGGGTAGCGACAGAAGTCTCTGATGGTGGTGACATAGTTACTGCATTTAATGTTTCGTGACAGAAGGTAGGACATACGTCTCTAAACGTGTTGTGTTAGCCACATTTATAGAAACTGCCAAGGTTTCGGATTCAGAATGTTTATCGAAACTCTGCCAGGCTTGTGCAAACAAAAACATTGGCACTCATTTGTGTGAAGGCGCCGGTGGCAACATGGAACGTAAAGGTGGGATTAGTATCCTTAGGAGGCCTGAGGTCTGTCGTGGTGTAAGGTATGTAGCTCACCTTGGCGACGGAAGAAACTGTAAAGGCCATGCTAGTGTAGTAAATGTCAGACCATGTCTTAATAAATATAAAAATTGAGGCGTTTGTGCCTATATCTCACTCTGCAGCCAAAACTATAAATCGCAAACGAATAGTGTTTGTATGTGGAAGTAGGAATGAGTCTCTCATTGTGCACTATGGTGGTAGAGGGTTGATAACGATAAGGGGGTGGAAGATACGGGAGTTAAAAGTTACCGGCTTATATTAAATTCCACGTGTGGGTGTCAATATTTTGCTCTTCAGAAAAAATTACACAATGGAGACGAACGATCTCTCGGTGTTTTTGTAGTCCAAAATCTCCCGTGGTTCACCATAGTAGTTCCGTGTCGATAGCTATAACAGGGTGGAAGAAAGGTAGAAAGTCATCAGCTTATATAAAATTTGGACTGAAGACCAGCGATGGCTTTTGACAGTATAATACCAAAGAGGTTATATACAGCGAAATGTGATGCACATTCTTCAATTGTTTTTCTGCAACAAGCGTACGAATAAAGAAAAATAAGTGCTTATTGCAGTTTGAAAAGTAAAACTACCAATAAAGATGCCAAAGCGTAAGGAAATAAATTTCGCGTTCTCCATCCGTTTCTAAAAGACAGAAAATGGCGCTGAAAAGTGAATCTACAGACGATATAAACCTGAAATTTGTAGACGTTGTTTATCTTACACTGTAGGCATCAGCGATTTTTCGATATCTCCATCCCTAATGAGTTGAAAGAGGGGATGAACGGTTTTTTTGAAAATACGTTGCTATTAAGGCAATTTTGAAGCAAGAAATGCAAAACTTAGGATTTAGATGTTTTATTGGAATTTAAAAAACACGTGTTTCGATATTTTTGGAAATTCAACCATTAAGCGGTTGAAATACGGGAAAATCTTTTAAGGGTGCTGCCAACACTATTTTGATGCTAGAAATGTAAAAATTTGTATTTGGAGCCAATATATATATATATATATATATATATATATATATATATATATATATATATATATATTGTGGGATGTTTTGAATTCTGCCATCAATGGTGCAATAGGGGGTGGCAGGTTGTATCAAAATACTTGATTAGGAAAGTATTTTTAAAGCTAAATGTATGAACATTTACAAGTAGAAACAACCAACGCAATCCATCCAGTCTACGTGTGTGCAGCAGCAGGAATTAACCTAGTGGTGATATACAAATACAGATGCTGGAGTGCATACGAAAAGTCCAGAAACGGTATCAGGCAGAGGAAGCTACGTAAAAACCTGAGTGGGAACTCTGAGACACCAAATGTACAGGAGGTACATTCGACTTGCAATAAGACGAAATGTTAGAGCTTTAGAGAATACTAGCTTAAACCCGCGGCTCCGCTCGCGTGATGGTTGATTATGATAGATAAGCTATCTTTCAGTAGTGTGCCATGAGATCAAATCACACGTAAAAATGCACTCGTTTCGAAGAATCCAATCTCGAAATTCAACAATAATGATTGTAATAATATCACAGATCAATCACTTGATGTAATGCGCGAAAAGATAAATCGAATTTTTTAAAAGACATGTATTAAAAGAAATTTCTTTTTTACTGCTTTATTCATTTATTCTTACATTTGCTTATTCGTATGCTTATCCGTACAGAGAAAGAGCTGAAGACACTGTAGCACGCATAGACCAAAGATATGGTCTGTGGCATCACGCTTCGCTGTATGTAACTTTCAACCACCATATCTTCCACCCCCTTATAGCTGTCGGCATATTACTGATATGGTGTACAACGGGAGACTTCGGACAACAATTACATCCACACCATTCGTTTGCGCTCTGCAGTTTTCGCTGCAGAGAGAAATATTAACACACACACACACGTAGAATTTTATATACAGCGATAACTTTCCATCCAAATATACTCCACCCATTTATCATTATCAACCCTCAAGCAACAATGCAACCAATAAAACCATTTTCAAAGAGTAAATATTATTGTTCCGCATTTCGCGTTATATTCTTCAAATTACTAAATATCTATCAGATAGCTATAAAACCGTGCCTAAAACCTTCCTCACGTATAAATTATTTACTGTACAAATATATAAGTCTCTGAGTCTTGTCGTTCGCACGGGATAAGCCTACACCGAACAGACATTTACAGTAATATATATAGATAAATAGCTATCCGATCGCCATAAAACCGTGCCTACAGCCTTCCCCAGGTAAACATTAGTAACTGTAAAATTTGTAGCTCTTTATGTCTTGTGGTTCAGACATGATAAACTTACACCGAACAGACATTCACATTTATTGATATAGATGACGAAAGCTGTCTGGGCAACTTGGTTTCACAAAATTTCTACTGATGAGGTCACACAGCATAGACTATGTCCTAAAGGCTTCATGGTGCAAGTACTAGGTCAGTAATGTTTCAGGCAAGGAATATCACCATAAACTTTCCATTCCTGCCACAGTCATCGAACAATAAAGCCATTATACAGGGACCTTGCAGATAAAAAATTACTTAGCAAATGTCTACATGGCCGTACTCAAAATCCTAATGAGATTTTCAACAGTTGCGTGTGGCGACGAGTACCGAAAACAGTGTTTGTTGGATGGACAGTACTCAAAATAGGTGTGATGAATGCTGTGATCTGTTTCAATCCTTGTGTCATTAGCAGGAAGAAAGTAATGGGCAAATTAGGCATCCAACCAGGAAATAATATGACAGCTGCTCGGACTGCCATAGATCGTCGGCGACTAGTTGAAGCTGAAAGGGCTGCGGAAGCCACCACTGAAAAGTCCAGAGTAAGGAAAAGACTCCTGGAAAAGTCTGCAGAGGATAAAGAAGCAGCTGACCAGCAAGATTATGACACTGCAGTGTTCTGAAAGAGGCGTACGGTGAGTCAAGAACACTGTGAACATTCTTTTCTCATTTTCTCCAAACTAAAGTTTTAGAACATTAGGTACATATACTTCATAATGTTTTTGCTATGTTCACCAAACTTCTTCCAATTGAAGAATGGAACAGTATCTTTGTATTATGCCTAATACATAGCAGAAATTATCTACATTTGTCATCTGGATATAATTTTAAAGGTAATTTTTAGAGAAAAATGTAATGAAGTGTAATAAGGATGTTTCTGTTTCCTCAGATACACTCAAAAACTAGAAAACAAGAAGCATGATGTGTTCATACGAATGTTGACAGCAGCTAACCACAGACTAAATGCTATTAGATTGACGATGCACCAGAAAATGGTTCCAGAATGCGAACATGTATTATAAAAACATATATTACGCAAAATATTGTAATTCTTAAACTCCATCAGATCTCCTATATCTATAAATGGGAATGTCTGTTCGGTGTACGATTATCACGTCTGAACCATAAGACATAAAGATCTAAAAAATTGTACAGTTACTAATGTCTACCCGGGGAAGGCTTTAGGCACGGTTTTATGGCAATCGGATATAAATGAGAATGTCTATTCGGTGTACGCTTATCACGTGCGAACGACAAGACGCAGAGACTTACTAATTTATACCTAAGGATGGTTTTAGGCACTGTTTTATAGCGATCTGATAAATATTTAGTAATTTGAAGAATGTAACGCGAAATGCGGAAAAATATTTACTCCTTGAAAATGGTTGGTTGCATTGCTGCTTGAGGGTTGATAATGATAAAAGGGTGGAGTATATTGGGATGGAAAGTTATCTTTGTGTATAAAATTCTACGTGTGTGTGTGTGTGTGTGTGTGTGTGTGTGTGTGTGTGTGTGTGTGTTAATATTTCGCTCTGCAGCGAAAACTACAGAATGCAAACGCATGGTCTGTGTGTAATTGTTGTCCGAAGTCTCCCGTTGTACAGCATAGCAGTTCGATGCCGATAGCTATAAGGGGGTGGAAGATATGGTGGTTGAAAGTCGTCAAAGTATTAAAAAAATCGGACTGAAGGCCACCAATGACGTTTGCGACTATATAGGAAGGAGGTTACATACATCGAAACATGATGCCACAGACCATATCTTTGGTCTATACATGCTATAATGTATTCAGCTCTTTCTCTGTAAGGATAAGCATACGAATAAGGAAATATAAGAATAAATAAATAAAGTAGTAAAAAAGAAATTTCTTTTAATACATCTCCTTTAAAAAAATCGATTTGACGTTTCGCGCATTATCTATCATAATCAACCAACACGCGAGCGGAGCCGCGGGTTTAAGCTAGTATTTCTATAAATTTCCTACTACAGCTTGAGTTAATGTCATTCACTGTTGATTCAAAATCGCAACTTCCTCCGCATTGTAAATCAAGAGTAATGTGCACCGAAAACAAGGGTCGCGCGGGAGTAACCGTGCGGTCTGGAGCGCCACGTTGCGGATCGCGCGGCCTCCCGCTTCGGAGGTTCGAATCCTCCATCGGGCATGGATGTTTGTGCTCTCTTTAGTATAAGTTAGATCATAAGTAGTTTATAAGTTTAGGGACTGATAATCCTGCAGTTAAGTCCCAGAAGCTTTACAAACATTTGAACTTTTCGATAACAAGGTATAAAAATGCAGCCCGTTCAATTTCAAGTCCCCTTAAGGGATCGTTGGGACTTTACTACAACACGATAAGACAACGTTCAGTTATTTATTTATTTATTTTGCGTTTGATATGCTACATGCCTTACAGTACTAGACACATTCAAAACGAGAAACTAAATTAACATACAAATCTAACAAAAAATTATTCATTGTGAAATGAGTTATACTTATTACAATGCTTATAAATTAAGAATTAAAGGGAACATAAATTTTTACAACTGAACGAAAACTCTTAAATTACAAAGCCAAGAAATGGCAGTGTCTGTAAGTCTATGCAGATCCTCCAGCGAGCCGTCCCTAAAACCATGAATTTTACAATCAAATATGTGCTGCATCGTCTGTATTTCGCCTCAGTCACAGTGAGGATCGTCCACGTAGCCCCACTTGGCCATCAGCTCGTTGCACCGTCCAACATCGGTTCTCAGTCTATTTAATGCCACCCAGGTTCTTCGAGGGAGGTTGAAACCAGGAACACGATCAACCCGGTTCTTAATGAGGTGTCCATTGTGAACATTTGCTTGCTGCCACAGGTGGTTCCATTCTGTTACGGTGTTCCCATTATTCGACGAGTGGTTCCAGAAGGGATTTCTAGACATTAATCGTGTCGGGCCATGTAGATCAGCGTGTATGGGAAGTGTGATGTCAGCAGCAATTTTTTGCATTTCTCTTTGGATTGCATGTTGTCTGCGGAGTGACGGAGGTTGAATGTTTGCCAGCACAGACAGGCATGGTGTTGAGTAGGTCTCAACGCTCCAGTTATTGTTCGCAAGGTGTCATTTAGGCGAACATCTACTTTGTTGACGTGCGAACTGTTAGTCCATAAAGGGGCGCAATATTCTGCAACGCTGTAGATTAGAGCCATGGAGGAAGTGCGAAACTTAAAAAAAAAAAAAAAAAAAAAAAGCTTATGGGACAACTACGAGGTCATCAGTGCCTAAACTTACAAACTACTTATCAACTAGCTTATCCTAAGGACGGCACAAATATCCATGCCCGAGGGGGGTTCGAACCCCCGACCGTAGTGGACGTGCAGACCGTGACTGGAGCGCCTTAGTCCCCTCGGCCACCGCGGCCGGCAGGTAGAGCCTACGAGTTTCTAAATGATATTATTTTATTTATTTATTTATTATTGGCTTCTAGCATAGGAAAATACTTTTTAGCCATCAAAGTTACAATAATGATAAACATACATTGCCGGCCGCGGTGGCCGAGGGGACTGAGGCGCTTTAGTCACGGTCTGCACGGCCACTACGGTCGGGGGTTCAAATCCCCCTCGGGCATGGATATTTTTGCCGTCCTAGTTCGTAAGTAGTTCATAAGAAGTTTGTAAGTTTAGGGACTGATGACCCCGTAGTTGAGTCCCATAAGCTTTACAAACATTTGAACATTTTTAAACATACATTTTAGAGCATACATTTATACATTTGTCTGTATTGACTTATGAACTATACACTTGTTTGTAATATATATTAACTGCAGTTGATAAATTAAATGTCCATTTTCCTGTTAAATTTTGATGTCTTCCCGTGAAATAAATCTGGCTATGACATCATATGCTCTCCTGGTTGTTTCCCCTAAAACTGAAGTACTGCAAAGCGGCTGGCAGTGACCAAGTCTCAAGAGATCCTTCAAGAATTTGTCTCTTCCTTCCTCGTACCGTCTGCACTGAAACAAGATGTGATTTACATCACCAACCGTTGCTCCATCACATTGACAATACGGTGTCTCCAATAAGCCCATTCTGTGGAAATGGGCAGGGAAAGAGCCATGATTGAGACGCATTCTTATAACTATTATTTTCCTTGAGTATTTTGATTTTGCAAACCATGGTTGTCTAGGTATTAATGTTTGTATACTAGCATAGTTTCTTCCTCTTGTTTTTTGGCTTTCGTTCCATTCTTCCTGCCACAAAAGAATCGCCTGTTGTCTGATTTTTTTGGAAGTAGTCTGTATATGGGATTTTAATGTCCAAAGGTATTCCACTACTAATTGCTTCTTTTGCTAGTTTATCTGCTTTATCATTGTATAGGACATCAGAATGAGACTTTATCCATACAAATTCGATGATTTGACCTGTCTTCTTTGCTTGATGATAATGCTCCACTAAGACAAGCAACTAATTGATTTCAGAACGCTTTGAGCGTCAGTGATTATCACCGCCTTGGGTACTTTCAAGGATCTTACATATTTGATGGCCTCTATAATAGCGATTGTTTCAGCTATAAATATTGAAGCATCACCTGGTACTCTGCCTCAACGTTCAGTGAAGTCAGAGATCGTCTGCGACCAGTAACTCCGACAGATAAAAACAGAGCTGAGGTTTTGCCAGTGTCCGGTTCTGACGAGGCGGTGGATTGAGGCCAAGGGCGTAGAGGCAGGTCACAGATCGCACGCAGAATGGGAACGAGGAGAGTGTGGGGGGGGGGGGGGGGGCGCACGGGTTGGTGGTAGTGTCCACTATAGGTTCGTTTAAGCAGCTGCTAGCGAGCTATTCGCGCATGCGCAGAGCTGAAATTAAGCTCAACCAGCGCCTTCTCCCGCTTCTGGCTACTTGCCGAGTGGATGTTTGCTGTTTAAGCAGCAACCGCAAGGTACCAGATTCTACCCCGAAAAATATTTCTGGTGCGCTCAAGCTGCCAGAATCGCGCATGCGCAGAACTGTTTTGAGTTGCGGTGGGAGGGTGCCCACGTGATCTGTGTTTACGTCTCGTGATAATTTCATTTGTTTGTCTTGGTGTAAAACTGTCTCGTTTGGGACTGTGAAGTGAGTTTATTCACAAAATCGCTGAACGATAATGAAATAATATGATAATATTTCAGTTTTCTCATTTTATTTCAACGTTATTAGCAGAGATCAAGCATTGAGTTAAACATGTAATGCACACGTGACAGGTTATTTTGTATATGTTAGATGTTAAAAACTGTGCTTTGTACATGAGTTCCCTGAACTTCAATTGGTACTGAGGATATTCAGTCAGTGAACGAAATCGACATGCTATATTGAGAAAAAAAATTATGTAATAACCAAAAATGTTTTCAAAAGTTTGTATAGCTTATGGGACTTAACTACGGGGTCATCAGTCCCTAAACTTACATACTACTTATGAACTAGCTAACACTAAGCTTACGAACTAGGACGGCACAAATATCCTTGCCTAAGGGGGCATTCGAACCCCAGACCGTAGTGGCCGTGCAGACCGTGACTGGAGCGCCTCAATCCCCTCGGCCACCGCGGCCGGCATGTAATAACCACCAAGCGGAAATGTCTATTATTATTATAATATTGTAGTGATTTGGACACACGACTCATTATCTAGTGTTCATACGTGATCAAGAATTACTCGATTTGAAGAACATTAAAACAATTTTTGTCGGTTTGTTAAAACATTTGGCTTTTGTCAAACAACTACAGTAAACTGTTCTTTGCTACAGAGGCGTCAATTTATTTGAAACAATATTTCACACTGTTGCCTTGTTTAAACTGTTCGCTGTGTTTTAAAGAGCTCGAGTGTTATTTTATAATGCATACAGTGTTAACAGATTTCATATTCTGCTGTAATAAAGAGCATGAGGGTATACTTCATGGAAATTGGTATTCTGGAAACTATAAAGAAAAGCTTAATATCAGGTACATCTAAGTGAATGTTGATATAGTACTCTTTAAAGGTGAATAATGCTTTGAGTAAGGTTTCGAAATTGTTAATTTTGGCTTATGCTCGGATGTATTGCTTTGTGAAAAATGTAGGACCTGTTAATACTGCACGTACGAATATTGGTAAATGTTTACTTAAAGGTTAATAATCAGGCGAGTTAATCAGTAACTGAGAATTAAGAACATTCCTATATTGACAGCTTAATAATAAAAAATGTTTTCTTTTAGACACCTACCACCCACGGAACAATGTTACATACATATGTGGTACATTCTCAAGGGTTCAATTTATGTTTTAATTTGTGTTTTTTAGTTTTAAATTTACAGACTGACATTCCTTGGCAAATTACTGCAACACACTGCCAAATATGTGTTTTATCATTATAGGTACACATTGTCGTTACTTTGTAAGTATGATGTATTATGTGAAACGTTGTAATACCCTATTCCTGGTTTCATTAAGTCACTCTAATAAATCTGAAAAATAAACCATTGTCATCAGAATAATTGCTCGGCATTATATAGGAATACCAAAATAATGTTGTCGCAGTTCAGCTGTTCCACCGCTACGCATGGGAATCCTACCAGAATTGGGTCGAAAAGCGTTCGAACAGTGCAAGTTCCAAATACATCGTAGCTGCGCATGCGCAGTAATGCCTACTTGCTAGCGCTTGAAAGTAGGTTTGTGGCAGTTGCTTAAACGAACCTTATGTCTAAAGTGGATAATATCGAGAGTAGACCTCGTTCGCACGAGACAGGTTATATACGCGGACAAGAAATAAGTAAATAAAAATCGAACTGGTGTGTTTTTAAGGACCACTTTATCCTGTAGTTTTACGATTTTTTGCAAATTTTGGAAAAAATAATGAAAATTTAAGTGATAAACTGATGGTCGATACGATTACGACTCTACTCTTGTGATAATATCTACGCTCTCAACTCGTAATATTCTCTCTGACCTTTTTCAAATGTTCCGGACAAACAATAGCTCTGTTTTTACAAACAGCCGAAATTCTTTGATATTCGAGTTTAGCTTTGCCAAACATACTCCTTGTTTTCAACTTTTACCTCCTTAAACTATTATTGCAACATGTCTTCCATATTTTCATATTATCGCCTATCTTTTTTTATTTTCTTTGCCGTTACTGGTTTACGTAAAAGCAAGCGAGTGTGTTAAATCGCCGTTATTTTTGCAGATATCGTCGAAACGGTGCAAGTTATGAAAATCACATACAAGAGCAAAATGTAGCGAATTTTCTCGTCTACAAATACGTTTATTCAATTTTTTGCTCAGATGAACGGTTAGGGCGTTATTTGCAATTAACTTTCCTTCTGTCAAAAGGCCAAAACAACCGGTTATTTTTATTGTTACTAAGCTATATTTTGTCCAGAACATTTGAAAAAGGGAGTTTGTGGTCGCTAGTGGCCAACAATTACTTCTGCAAAATTTGGTGCCGATCGGTTGAATGGCGTGATGTAAAAAGTGGGAACCTGTTGTGGGCAGACAGACAGACAGACATCGTCAAATCGCCGTTATTTTCGAAGATGTCTCTCGAACGAAGTGAGATAAAAAAATAAAATAAAAACGGGAAAAATGCGGGAATGTTTTGGCCACTTTAGGTTACGATAGTAGGGGAGACCGGGGCACATTTTCCATAGGGGCAAGTTTTCCAAATCCGTTTATTTTCGAAACAAACCGCTAGATGTTAACACCGGCGATACTGTAGGAAGTAGCAACAAAGCACGCTTCATTTACGAAAGTTTCAGTGTTGTACCAGCAGTCACAACGTCGGCAGGGCTGTTTTCGTCATTTTTGCAAATGTGAGTAAACTTTCACGTTTTTATTGAAACTTAAAATAAACATTCTAGCAATAAACTTATTATTTGGACATAGCACACATTAAAAGTGGGTTTCTTTCTTCACGTAACTGTGCATTTGTTTTGTAAATAGCTTACACTGTTACTCATGGGCGTAGTGTTATAGTTCCGAATATGGCGACGGGGCACGTTTTCCGAGTGCATATGGGGCACATATTCCTTATTGCTTTGAGTCTTTCGCCAAGTCTAAGGCAAATGAAAAGTGTGTACAGTGCACGAAATGGGCGCATGGAGACTGTACGAGAGGGAATGTTCCATTTTTTATTTGCTTACATTGTGATTCAGACAATCAGTATAAGTATTGTTAAAAATGTCTGTATTCGTAAAATATTTAAGACACATATTTTGTAAAACCATTAAATAGCATTTGTTTTCATTTAATGTGCCTATTTTTACTATCCTCTTTTGTAATGTGTTGTAAATTCATGATAAAAATACGTATTCAGTAAAATCAAGATAATTATCTCTGTTTTAACATTGAAAGTATAATTGGAATATTTGCCCCGCATACGGGGCAAATTTTCCAACGCAACATGGTCAGACAAAACCATTTGCTACCAAGAATTATATTTACTATTTTCAAAAATATCTGTACAAGACTGTAAATAAAAGTGTAGGAAATATAATGATCCGCTGTTTACCGCAAAATCGATAAAAATAAAAATGGTGGAAAACGTGCCCCGGTATAAAGCTGAAACTTCCTGGCATATTAAAATTGTGTGCCGGAACCGGGACTCGAGACACTAAAAGAGGCGCTTTGCGATCGCCTTTTGACCGCTCTAAATTTAAATGAAAATAACGGCTGAACCTTTCATCTGACACGAAATTGAATAAACGAATTTATAGGGGAGAAAATCTCTACAACTATGCTCTTTTTCATATCGCGCATCGTTTCAGAGATACTCGTATTTGCAAAAATAACGGCGAATTGACTCTCTGTCTGTAACGTGTTCCCACTTTTTAGGTCGCGCCGTACAGCCAATCGGCACCAAATTTTACAAAAGTAATTGTTTACCGCCAGCGACCAGAATCTCCCTTTTAAATATATTTTGGACTATAAAATCTACCTCTACAGCTACATGGGATACTCTGCAAATCACAAATAAGTGCCTGGCAGAGGGTTCCTCGAACCAGCTTTATACTGTTGATCTCCCATTCCATTCTCGAATAGCGCGCGGGAAGAAAGAACACCTCCGTTCGAGCTCTGATTTCTCGTATTTTATACTGATGATCATTTCTACCTAAGTGGGAGTCAACAATATATTTTCGCATTCGGAGGAGAATGTTGGCGATTCGAGTTTCGTACGTAGCCCACGCCCCAGCGATAAGCGCCGTTGTTGTAATGATTCCCATCCCAGATCCTGTATCATTTCCGTAACGCTGTCTCCCCTTGTATCGTGACAATACGAATCGAGCTGCCCTTCATTGGACTCTTTCGATGTCCTCCGTCACACCCACCTGATACGGATTCCACACTGGGCAGCAATACTCCAAAAATGGACGGACAAGCGTAGTGTATGCAGTTTCTTTAGTAGTTCTGACACAGAATAGAGAGAATACAGAAGGGAAAGCTGGGGGCGGCGCCTTCGATCTGTATGTTACCAAGCGTTGCGCTCGACGCCATATTGAAAAGCAGTAAACGCCGAACTATAGGCACTTAGTACTTTGGCTGGAAATGGACCGTTTACGAACTGCAGCTAATCTCACCGACTTTTACGAAAGGAAATGGCTTTTCATTACGCTCTCTTCAATTTGCCTCCTTCTACACACGCAATTTGGGCGAAATCGCCGGGTCCCGATTGCCGACCTCCCGTTGTAAGAGGATCAACGATCGTTGACAACATTAGCACAAAGCCTTCTTTGCCGTTAGTAAAATTTTACGGTTTGCATCAAATTATGTGAAGGTGAGCAGGTAAATGAGCCTTAAATATTCCTGAAATATCTTGCGCCGGCCGCAGTGGCCGAGGGGACTGAGGCGCTTCAGTCACGGTCTGCACGGCCACTACGGTCGGGGGCTCGAATCCACCCTCGGGCATGGATATTTGTGCCGTTCTTAGTCTTAGTTAGTTCATAAGTAGTTTGTAAGTTTAGGGACTGATGACCCCGTAGTTAAGTCTCATAGACTATACAAACAAAAATATCTCTCCTATGTGGGCAACAGGAAAAGGGAACGCACGCGCAAAATGTTGAAGTCCAGCTACTTACGCAATATTCGTTGTCTTTCATTTTATTTTATCCCCTGCAACGTTAAACTTATAATTATAAAACATAAATATACTTCAACATTTCGATGCTGTTTGCTACAGCAACAGCGAGAGTTATCGTCGAGAGAAGAAGCAAGGCTACTTTTAATAATTACGCAGACATTGCTCTTATTCGAAACTGATAACATTTAACTTTTACTACACATATAGCGACGTTCGCTTACCGTTCAGCATCTTTTGGGAAGGTGAAGAAGCTTATATCCCTATTTGTATTCGAATTATTGCGGCAATTAGGTGCTGAACACCATCGGCCGCCTTTTCTTTTATTGCTGCTCATAAAAAAACCGGAACAGATCCAAGCACTGACACACAGTTCTTTCTTTTACTGCACTGCACTGCACGATATATTTGTTTACGTTTATGCGATACAGGCAGTTAAAATACGCAATTAACAAACAAAGACGGTGCATTACCACGCCACAGATTAGGGAGTGACCACGCATTTACTACTTTTCAAGATGGCCGATTCCGCGCATGCGCACTAAATTTTGGACGACAGACTGCAGCGGGAGTTTCCTTTCTGTATACTACTTATTCTGTGGTTCTGACGTATCTTTTACGGGTTCTACCAATGAAACGCCGTCTCTGGTTCGCCTTCCCCACGACATTATCTACGTGTTCTTTCCAGTTTAAGTCTGAAGTAATAGTAATTCCTAGGTACTTTTCTGGAGTTTACGGCCTTCACTTTTGATTGATTTATCTTATAAACAAAGTTTAACGGATTTCTTTTAGTACTCATGTGGACGACTTCACACTTCTCATTATTTAGAGTCAATTGCCAATTTTTACACCATAGGTGTAATACAAATAGGTTACTAACACTAAAATTTAATTGCAAATAACGCCTGAATCGTTCACCTGAGGCAAATATTGAATAGACGTATTAGTGGAGGAGAAAATTCTGTACAACTTTACTCTCTTATGTAACGTCCATAACTTGAACCGTATCAGAAATATTTGCAAAAATAACGACGATTTGACACTGTCGATTAATTTCACGTAAACCAGTACAGGCAAAGAAAATAAACTTGAGAACGAGGACAAACTACCACGGCAAGACTGGTGATAATATTTTAACGGAAAGAGATAATTAAATTATGGGAGAGATAATGGTTGAAAGGGGAAAAAGTTAAAAAAGAGTGTGTTTTTCAAAGACAAAATCAAATATCAAATAATTTTGGTTGTTTCTTAAAATATGGTCATAGATAATATTACGGTACGTATTTGGGCATACATATTATCACAACAGTAGAGTCGTAATCGTATCGTCCAAAATTATTATTATTTATTTTTGTGCGAAATGTTTGCAAAACATCAAAACTACAGGTAAACCAAATTGGTCCGTAAAACACAATCGGCGATTTTCTTAGTTTGCATATCGGACACAACTCTGCTATTAAATTTTTGATAATAGCGTAAGTGATTGGTTTTCTGGTCCCAAAATTTTTCCAAACTTCTGTTCCTCTAAATGTTAAGTTTTGAATGGGAAATTAATAGCACCTTCTCAGTATTAACGTAATTCAGCTTGCGTGAAAGGACATTTACTTTGAAAGTAACGCTTCTCAAGCCGCTGTTACCAAATTTTCCCGTGATCTGTTATAAACAGGTGTAGTGTCAGACATATAAAGCAGTCTTTTGTAAGGCTCCTATAATCCGAGCTGAACCATCCGCCATTTTTGTCCCAATGTGCAGGACAGTTGTATGTGGGTATATACGAGTCGCGACCGGAAAGGGAGATTATGATCGAATTTACTGAAGAATTTGTGGAAAATATGGGTGGCTGCTCAGCTGTGAACTGCACAAATCACAGCAGCAAAGGAGTGCGCATGTTCAAATTTCCCAGCAATCCAGAACGAAGAAAAAGATGGGCTATAAATTGTCGCAGAAGCAACTGGGAAACAGGACCTGGCGCTCAATTATGTATTGTAAGTATATGTAATAAATGTAGCTATAAACATGTCAGTTATGTACAATTGTATTACTTTTCCGTGTCAATGATGCTGGAGTAGTTTGTTGCAGAATGTTTGTGACTTAATGAGGTTTTCGTCGAAGCATCTCTTACGGTCGCATATCACACTCCAAAATACGGCACTGGGTAAAATTTTACAACGCTTCTCGCCGGGCTCCAGTGCTTGTGTTGGCAACAGGTGAACAATGAAGTGTAGAATTGTAGAATTGCGTTAATATTTTTCACGAGCTACAGAGTAAATATTATTGCTGCTCGTTTCACTCGCAGCAAAATTAATACTGTACCTCTACCTGCTGTATGGCTGGCAGGTTCTTGTATGTCTGGTCAGAAAAAAATAATTTTCGTTTTAATTGAAGTTGTCACGAAAAAACATTTATTGGTCATCTGAGTTGCCGTGATTACCATTGGTAACCACTACACCCGGCGATAAGCTATGTTATATTACCGGTACGGTATGATTTTTATGATTTTTTTCTGTTATATTAAAAGCGCATTCTAAATCTTTATAGGGCCATACACATTAGTTACTGTTCGGTACACTTAGTGTGTGCAATATTAAATAAATTTCATTAGAAATATTGTTTAAAACTGCGTGAATAGGTCAACCACTGCCAATATAAACATTGTCAGATGCGCCCATGTTGGGGCAAAAATGGCGGACGATTCAGCCTGGGTTTTTAGGAGCTCTAGTCTGTTGTTATGAAGTATTGCATTACCTTTGTCCGAAGGCCTTTGACCTTCGACCATAGATATTGGTAGACTGGGCATGGAAACCTTTTTCATGGCACCAACATCTCTACAGCTAAACCATTGTTTTGCCGATAGTCACGTGGTAGTGTACAGCTTTGCCTTACACTTTACAGAACATTTTGTGAAAGGAAGTAACATTAAATTTCAATTGAAAATATTATTAGTTTAAAATTGTGGCATTTGTTGAAAACTACGGAGTTGTTTATTATATCCATCTGATGTTTGCCAACAGTTACGTGGTCCTATGTTTAAACCACGCCGTGTGTATAGAAAAAAAATGTTCAAATGTTCTATCGGACCAAACTGCGTGGTCATCAGTTCGTAGCTTACAAACTACTCAAACCTAGGTAAACTAACCTAAGTACAACACATACACCCATGCCTCAGGGAGGACTCGAACCTCCGACGGCGAGCAACCGCGCGCTCCGCAGCAAGGTGCCTTAGACCGCTCGGCTACTCCACCGCGGTATGTGTCTAGCCGTTCTGCTGATTGTCCAGCCTATTAGTATCAATGGTTGAAACCTTTGATTCATTTTGCTGTCGGCAGACAAAAGTGAGTGCACTGTTTTGTTGCTATAAATCGTGCATTTTCTTGCAGCTAAAGTTTTATTTTGGCGTTATCAAAAAAATGTTCAAATGTTTGTAGAGCTTATGGGACTTAACTATGGGGTCATCAGTTGCTAAACTTACAAACTACTTATGAACTAGCTAATCATAAGAACGGCACAAATATCCTTGCCTCAGGGGGGATTCGAACCCCCGACCGTAGTGGTCGTGCAGACCGTGACTGAAGCTCCTCAGTTCCCTCGGCCGACTTGGCGTTATCTCTGGCTTTGGTTTATTGCTGCTGCATTATTCTGTAGTAGCGAGCTAAAGTGAAATTATTACCAGTCAAAATTACAAAAATTCAATTGATAACTAAAACAATGAAAAATTCCGGATTTCTGGGTGCAAAAGGTTCCGGTTTGAAATGAACAAGCGTTGAAATGAAACAGATTGGTGCCCAAGTATTTATTGTCAAGTAAGCGCTTTTAAAACGCGACGCTTTAGTATCGAACATGCACTGGGTGTTGCTCTTTTTAACAGTGTACCATAAGGCACCGCTAGCCTGTGTTCAGACGAGAAGTGAAAAACGTCAGCTTACAGTGGAGAACTTGTGCAGAACTCTTAACTAAAATTATTTTTATAGTTTTAAACGTTTAAAGCACTGCCGTTGAGTGTTAACTTAATTGCACTCGTAAATACGAATCGTCTACTTTTGAGAAGCGCCTGGGACGACTATTTAATCCTGTGTTTCTGTTTGTACTACTCCACTTACCGTTATTTCGAATCTTGTGGCTCCAAAATTTAAATGTTCTGACTCATGAGATGCCCATAACTTGCTGGACAGATTTCAGTAGTGATATGATAACAGGAATGCAGTGTTTTTCAACCTTCTCAATTGTGCGACTCCTTTGCAAGTAAAAATATTATGGAGGACCCTACCCCAGTCAATATTGCGTAATCTAAAAAAAAAAAATACTATTTTGTAGTCTCAAAGGCAACGAATTTAATTTTCTCTCTGCTGATAAAACTTTCTTGTAAATTCTTAGACGTTATTTTCGTGTATTTTTCGAAATAGAAAGAATTCCACTTATTTTCTTTTGATTACCGACAGAAGCGTAAATTTTGCACGAGTGTTTCGCATTTCAGGCACGAGTCAGCAGCAAATGATGCTCATTAAGGAAGGTCCCACTGTAGACACTGTGAGGAAGTAGATTCTTTTCCAAAGTTTTCGAATTCTTAGGTTTAATTATTGCATCTTGTTCATATACCTATCGATAAGTTCCTGAAAAGTTGTCAGGCTTTGTGCTTATATATCTTTAACACGCTGTATTTACTGTAAAACAATCTACTTTATATTCCAAGCAGAATGAATGTTAACAGTGAATTACGTACATACTTATAACATAAATAGAAAAATAATACCAATGATTGCTTTTTTTTATTTTTTATTTAGTTTTGCACAACCAGTTTCAGCAGTCCAGCTTCCATCATCAGGTGCTCTACAAACATACAAGGAAGAATGTAACAACTGCATACAAAATTTTACAAAAAATCTTATTTGCCTAATGTTATATAACAATTAGGCAAATAAGACTTTTTGTAAAATTTTTGTATGCAGTTGTTACATTCGTTGTATATTTGTAGAGCACCTAATGATGGCAGCTAGACTGCTTAAACTGGTTGTGCAAAAATATAAAAAATGCAAAAAAGCGATCTTTGGCATCATTTATCTATTAACGCAGTTCGCGCCCTAAAGATGTGCAAATCATAACATAAAATTAATTTCAGTTAGGCCTATGTTTCTCTATGACGGAATCCGTAGTATTCAGGTAAGCAGTGATCTAGGTTGAAAACTATGTATTAGGGTAACCAAATGCCTCGTCACGTACATAATTTTTTTCTGTAAGTATCGGTACTTCTTATGCTACTGTGTTTGTGTGTGTGTGTGTGTGTCTGTGTTTTGTGTGTTCTAGTTTGGCGGGACTATTTTCCTATAGATTTCAATCACGTAAGGAGGTAATTTCATGTCCCTTACTTCACAATGTATCTGTGTGTCCTCATCCAGTACGGCAATCAATTGCAATTTCAACTTGGCATGGTCATCATTCAACAGCACAGTCAGTTCAAATCTTCTTGTTGTGCATAAAGCCCTTTTTAAACGATGAACGAAAGTGAACAAGATAGATAATAGTCTACTGAAGCGCTCCTAGCGTACTAGTCCTGAACTACAATCTCATGCAAGATCTTGTGGCAGTGTGTTTAGACGATAAACGTAATCGAACAGTAATACCCGATGTTGAAAGTGAGGTTATGACTGGCGGTCTGTTATGTAGGAAGTCATAGTTTAATACTGGAATTGAGGAAATGTTATTGACGGCCAAAGAAAACATTGCAATCTATGTTTTTGGTCAACTTAGTGTGGTAAAGTTCTAGGAAGTGAAACGACATTTCAAAACATTCACATCTATTTTCAAGCGAAAAAAATAAACTTATGAACACATCAAACAATATTTATAAGAGCAGAAATAGACCTTCTTTACTTTATCTACTTCGTTTTGCCCACTGACATTGTTAGTAACGACATGCACAACTGAATTTTTGTACTTCATTTGGACTGACTTTTTCATTTAAAATGCTATTTAATGAAAATTGCATCATCAAATTACACTTTATTCAAATAAACAATTGGCTTCAGTCTTTTCTGTTACAATATTGCAAAACATACACCATTTTTCGGTTTCAGCTCTACGATCTCGCTTTTCCGTGGACAATAATTGAGATAAATATTGAAGTCGTCATGAAATATTTGCCATTTACCGCTAAACCAAAGTATAATAATAAAATAAAGATTAATAACACATATTTGCGTGCAAACTGTGTAATTGTCGACTACAATATGAAAATCCCCTGACGAAAATAGGTTAACTTCCGATGTCAGCGGACGACCGTTCAATCAAAACAATCTACTCGAGAAAACTTAACGTGACGGTGACGTTAGATGACGGTCTGGTGACGGACAGTGTGAATGCCTTCATTAGTTTTGTGTCCCAGCCTCGTCGCCGCTTTTGTGTCTCGTTTCCGTCGTAGGTGTCGGTAGCCGAGTGGAAAGAGACCGACACAGGAATAAAGGAAGCACGCTTGTGTAGGTACGGAGGTGAGCAGCCAGTGGGACAGCAGAAACTACAAACACTAGAGTAAATTAGAACAAGATATATATTGCACAGAATTTATACAATACTTAACTTTTACATGCAGTACTGCAGAGTGCTGATACACAGTTGAGCTAGATTCCTGCCTAGTGCCTGTCCAATAGCCAAGTCTTCACTAGTGCCTATCTGATTTCGAAGTGTTAACTGGTTCCTCTCTCAGTCCCAAGTGAACGATGTCGTTCAGTGGTGGCCACGGGCGGAGTTGTAGCAGAGGGCGCTCGTGGCTGACGTCGTAAGAACGCCGCGCCGTGCGTGCATGGCGGCGCGCGGCGAAAGTAGGTGGCGCGCACTTTGGTGCACAAGTATGAAGTGCGCGCCACGTACTTTCGCCGCGCGCCGCCATGCACGCACGGTGCGGCGTTCTTACGACGTCAGCCACGAGCGCCCTCTGCTGCAACTCCGCTCGTGGCCACCACTGGACTGCATCGTTCACTTGGCTCTGAGATAGGAACCAGTTAACACTTGGGAATCAGATAGGCACCAGTTAAGACTTGGCTATCGGATAGGCACTAGGAATCATCAACAGGCAGGCCTCTATCTAATCTATGTATTAGCATTCTGCAGTCAAGAACTATGTAAAAGTTAAGTATTACTATGTCTCTATGAAATATATGTCTCGTTCTAATTTACTCTAGTGTTTCTAGTTTCTGCTGTCCCACTGGCTGGTGACCTCCGTACCTGCACAAGCGTGCATCCTTTATTCCTGTGTCGGACTCTTTCTACTCGGCCACCGACACCAAAGACAACTGGCGGACGAGACACAAAAGCGGCGACGAGGCTGGGACACAAAAAGAACTATATTTTGGAATACATTCTCATCATAAACTTCGACATAACGCAAAATATACGTAAATACGAAGGAAAATGGCGGACTAACTGGAGTGGTGACTGCAGCTGACAGCTACTAGCTCGCGCATGTGCAGTGAACCAACTAGTACCGAAATTAGAACTGGCCCTATTTCGTTATCGCTACGATTATCCCGAGTCGATACTAGCGCGATCATACTAGTCTAGTCGTTCAAACGACAGGCGGCCGCCATTAACGCAACTTGTTATCAATCTAGTACAAGTTCGTTGATCGTTTAAAACGAGCTTAAGCGAGCTCTGCCATTGTGACTGCTTGCGAACTGCTTGACACTATGGAAAGACAATAGGCTAAAGGGGTCTCCTCAATAAGGCCCACGGAGGGCTTTCATCGAGCCCGCGCACCAGTTTCAACTATAAGTTCTGGCTGTGTTTTGCTTATCTGATTTCTTCTTGTTTGTTTCGTTCGTTCGTTGTAGCGTGCCCCTTGTTTGTAAAATCCATACGAATTTTGGGCCGAATAAGTGTGCAGTATATCGGTTGAAACTTAAAGAAGTAATTTCGGTGCCTAGTGTTGACTATTCAATAAAACATGAGGCGTGACCTACTTCGTCATAAAGAAAAGCAACAAAGCCATATGTATAACCTGTAGTGAACTTCTCGCTGTGCTCAAGGACTTTAATATCCAACTTCGTTATGAAACAAGGTTTTATGCGTTCAGTGACAATGAACGCGAGCACGAATTCGAAATGTTAAAACCTAGATTGTGTTTGGAAGAAAATATGTATAGGAAACGTGTTAAAGAAAGTGAAGCCGCTACAAAAAAAATCGCATTGACGTGCTTTACGGCTCACTTTAGATTTGTAGTTTTTTAAGTTTTTTCAAACATTTTGGATCAAAATAATAATCTAAATAATAATAATAAATTAATTAATACGAGTGTCTGAAACCCTTTCAGGAAAAAAATTTAGTTAGTGGCGGGTTTCGAACCACCGACCAGTCCAACACCTTGCCCATTATGCTACGGCTATAATTCAACACCAAAGTTGTTTAATCTCCTACTATCGATGACCATTGTAAACTGATGTTAATATGGCATTTGTAGACATTAGATTATCGTTTATCGTACGAAGAACGATGTGTTTTTGTTAATTCCTCAGTGTGCCGTTGCTATGAAATGATAACGTGTAAGTTACAATAAGAAGATCATCAAATACGCGAGAAATGTCACGTGACATCTCCGAATGCTGGTTTTCGTTAATTCAATGTAGGGTGTCAAATCTCCGTTATTTTTGCAAATATCTTTGAAACGCTACGAGATATGAAAAAAACACAAGTTGTAGAGAATTTTCTCCTCTACAAATTCGGTTATTCAATTTTCGTGTCAGATGAATAGTTAAGCCGTGATTTTCATTTAAATTTCGAGCTGTCAAAAGACGATCGCAAAGGTCCACTTTTAGTGTTACTACCGTAACCTAAAGTGGGCCAATAGCTAAAGAATTGCCCACTAATTCGCCAAACGAGGAAAGCCATTCACGGATTGTGATAGCATAACGAACTGTAGGCTAATTACAGCTGAAGAATTGCTCCCTAACAAAACGAAACAATGTAAAGTCGTTTCTCTATCAGAAAATACTGTGCTGCGTCGAGTTAAAGACATTGCTTCCTATTTAACAAATCAGTTGCAAACTCGGTATTCTATAGCCCTGGACAAATCTACTGACATCACATAATGCCAAGTTCTCTTGTTCTTTAGAGGTGAAACTCTAGCTGCAGCACTTACCATGAAATTGAATATGAAGGATATATATTTCCAATATATTGTTGGAAAATGATAAATTGACAAAAAATACCGCAAAATTCAATTTGAAGGATATTCTTGGTCCGAAGTTTCTAATATAATATTCATTCAATGTAAAAAATTTAATTAAGCAGTTAAAATAATGGATGTAAATATAATTATTGTATTTTTGTTGCGAGTATTTTTTTTTTTTTTTTTTTTTTTTTTTTTTTTTTTTTTTTTTTTTTTTTTTTTACCAAGAGGCTCGTCTTAACTCTCAGCTAGGGTCTTCTGCTTTTTCTTGGGCCAGCACGCCTTCATCTTCTGGCTGTGAGCCAGCTGAGGTAAAATACATAATATAACCCAGTAGTTTCATATAGTACGTACTTACGAACTAGACAGACTGATTAAACAGGTACATTATACGCCTCCTTATGCATACTGGTATGCATGTCACACAATAAAAATAAATAAGACGTTACTAGGCCTCAAGTCTTGATTAAAAACATAAAAGCAATGCCAGGCTGTGTGATGGTGAATGGGCCGGCCGCGGTGACCGAGGGGACTGAGGCGCTGCAGTCGAGTTTGTGACACTTGCGGGGAGTGACACTTGCGCGGAAAGGGAATGTGTAGACACTTGCGCGGAGACCCGGACGCTGCAGGTAGTGAACAGGGTGTTCCAGAAGTAGCGATACACCACCCTTACTCCACGCCCTCCAGCCGCTACCTGTGCCGTATTCAGGGAAAGGCCCACCGAGCGAGGTGGAGCAGTAGTAACGGGACGTTCGCTAAAAATAGGGTATATTACAAGATTCACGTCTCTCGCATTCCGGCCCAAAATTAGCATGGACCTATATTTCGCATTCATTGAAAAATGCGAATTTTTCCGGTACCTACTGTTTACTTTGTACATATTTAAGGGCAGAAAATAAAGTTATCTCCCAATATTTCTGATTATATAGTGTTTCACACCAAAATACCATTTATGACAATTTCGGATTTACAGCATTTTGAGTCAGAATTCGCATCTATATTCGAATTTATCGCAAATACGAATTTTTCCTGTCCCTAGAATTACCTCTAAAAATAAACAGCTGATCAAGGCACTAAAAGCAAGGGCAGATCTTTAGGTGTATTTCTACAAATAACTAAAACAAAATTTGACCGTGGAATTATATACAATCTCGTTATAAAGGTTTTTTGTAGGTGGTTTTGAGCAGCTTTTAAATATGGTTAGAAATTGCATTATGAAATATAGACAGCTACGCGTTATGTTTGTTTTGAGATATCGATTTCGGCTAATTTGAGGTCATCTTCAAGTCTCAAACAACAGGTGTTACTTATGCATTTTTCCAGTGGCACTCATAACCTTTAACTGTTTACACACAAGGTCTAACGTTGTTAATCGCGTTAGAGATGAAAACAGAACCCAGAATCTTTGCGTCTAAATGATACATATATTCCTGTGATGTCTTATTTCGAAAGAACAGACATCACACCAATACATATATAGCTCTTGGTGAAATGGAACGGTATGATGTCGTTACGTACCACAGCACGGCCGACTGGAAACGCAGGAGAAGTGCAAACAACGTTCTCTCCTCAGAGGTATGATTATAATTAGGTTCGGCGTAGACTTCTACAACATACAGTCTACACGGCGAAGATTACACCAAAAAATTTAACATTTCGTCTACTTCGGCGATAGCAACCAAATTTTAGAATCGTGTCTACTATGTAAAGATTTAACAACACAAAACGCTTCAAAAGTCCATAACTTCACTGGTTTTTGAGTTCTGAATTTGTAATAGGTTTTTAATGTTATTATAGAAAAAAACAAATTTGGGACTCACACTAAAATTTTCATATGGCAGAATTTGTAGGTACATTCACAAGACATAATTCAACGGTTGTGTGCATTCATCTTATGAGAAATATCAATCATTTGTTTTCAGTGTTTATTTCAAATTTCTACATTTAAGCTTCTTTAATTATTAGTACTTAAATGTGGTTATGAAATAAATAAATTACTTGTATATGTGTAGTCTTATGCGCCCAAACTACTTAGGTCATTGGTCGCTAGAGTTACACACTACTTAATCTTACTTAAAATGACTTAGGCAAAGTACAAACAAACATACCCATGTCCGAGGAAGGACTTCAACCTCCGACCGGATCGGCCGCGCAATTTGTGACACAAATTACATGTTTGATAATATTAATGGATAGAAGTATGAAATCACGTCAAGACTACTTCCAGCAAAAATTTTGACAAAAAAAGTTGGCACTGAGTTTAGAAAAACAAAATTCTGGTATATTGGATTTTAACATTTTATCAAAAAATGAATGTTACTTTTTTTTTTACTACAAGAGATACAGCCATTCAAATTTACGGGTACCATAACGTTTTCCCTTCCTGAGTAAATGAGCTGCTTCTTGTAGTTTCAACACCTTTTTCTTGAATGTTCTGAATATAAATCTTCACACAACTTCTTGAGGAGGAGAGTGATACGGATATCTGATTGTAAACCACTGCCTATTACCTTAGACCTTTTTGACTGTACTGAACAGTAATTCCGCGTATTCCGTAATTTATATTTATACAGTTAACAGGCAATGTAATTTATAACCAACTATTGGCTGCCAATTTCGCTTCATTTTTCCTGGCAGTCTTGCAACTTGTTTCTCCCTGTTGGTTTATGCCGAGTTCGGAGTAAAAATGGTTCTATATGACGGTGATGGAAAATAGAGTTTATCTTCAGCATTTTTCGGTGTGTGACATTCCCTTACACATTCCGTATTTCATACATTTCTTAGATGTATTTGTAATTCGAATACAGCCAAATCGTTTTCGGGTCTACGAATAAACACTGCAAATATGTAAAATACTCATTGACTTATTATTAACGTTTTTTAATTGAAGGTTTAAGGTTGCGTCTCCTATTAAAAAGCATAGTAGCTATTTTTAAAGAGATAGAAGTTGCGTGATAGTGGGGTTAACTACATAGCGGTCAATTACATCAACGTATCTGTGCAGGATGCCTAATATATTTATTGCTTGCGCAGGTGTCTTGTTATGCTTAGTGTTCTGAATAATATGCTTTTAGGATGTATGACTGTGGTAAGTCAACGTCTTGTAGTAGCAGAGACTGTCTTAATAACTCTCCAAACATTATCACTATTAAAATACCTTTTTGTTTACAGGAGGAACACTCAACGGATTAATATGTAGTTAGAACAAGTTACTATATTGCTCTTCAGCTTTGAAAGGGTTGTGCAATTTCACTGATTTTCGTGTTATGTTGACAGTGTGGAAACTTGACCACAGCAGTGCTAGACTTCTTGGTGTGCCTGTATCCAGGAAAAGCCATCAGCCGCCCCAAGGGCCCCGGGTTCCGCGCAAGTGTCACTCCGCGCAAGTGTTCCAACCCCGCTGCAGTCACGGTCTGCACGGCCACTACGGTCGAGGGTTCGAATCCCCCCTCGGGCATGGATATTTGTGCCGTCCTTAGTTTTAGTTAGTTCATAAGTAATTTGTTGTTGTTGTGGTCTTCAGTCCGGAGACTGGTTTGATGCAGCTCTCCACAATACCCTATCCTGAGCAAGCCTCTTCATCTCCACATAAGAACGGCAACCTACATCAGTCTGAATCTGCTTACTGTATCCATCTATTGGTCTTCCTCTGCGATTTTTACCCCACACACTTCCCTCCAATGCTAAATTCACAATTCCTTGATATCTAAGAATGTGTCCTACCAATCTATCCCTTCTTTTAGTCAAGGTATGCCAGAAATTCCCTTTCCCCAATTCTGTTCAGTACCTCCTCATTAGTTACGCAATCCACCTCCAGCATTCTTCTGTAGCACCATATTTCAAAAGCCTCAATCCTCTTCCTGTCCGCACTGTTTATCGTCCATGTCTCACTCCCATACAAGGCAACACTCCATACAAATGCCTTCAGAAAGGACTTCCTTAGGCTTAAATCAATATTCGATGTTAACAAATTTCTCTTTTTCAAGAATGCTTTTCTACCCATTGCTATTCTGCATTTTATATCCTCTGTACTGCGATCATCATTTGTTTTTTTACTGTCCAAGTAACAAAGCTCATCTACCTCCTTTATTGCTTCGTTTCCCAATCTAATTCCTTCAGCATCACCTGATTTTCTTACACTGCACTCCATAACCCTAGTTTTGCCCATGTTAATGTTCATCTTATATGCACCTTTCAGCACACTGTCCATTCCGTTCAATTGCTCTTCCAGGTCCTTTGCTGTATCTGACAGAATTACTATGTCGTCGGCAAAACGCAATGTTTTTAATTCTTCACCCTTAACTTTAATTTCTTCTCCAAATTTCTCCTTGCTTTCCTTTATAATTTGCTCAATGTACAAGTTGAATAACAATGGAGAAAGACTACAACCCTGTCTTCCTCCCTTCCCAACCACTGCATCCCTTTCATGCCCTTCAACTCTGACAACTGCTGTCTGGTTTTTGTACAAGTTGTAAATAACCTTACGCTCCCTATATTTTACTCCCGCTTGCTTCAGAACTTGAAAGAGTTTATTCCAATCAACATTGTCAAAAGCCTTTTCCAAATCTACAAAAGCTAGAAATGTTGGTTTGCCTTTTCTTAATCTATCTTCTAGGATAAGCCGTAAAGTGAGTATTGCCTCCCGTGTTCCTACATTTCTCCTGAACCCAAACTGATCTTCCCCGAGGTCGGCTTCTACCAGCTTTTCCATCCTTCTGTATATAATTCGCGTTAATATTTTGCAACCACGACTTATTAAACTGATGGTTCTGTAGTTTTCACACCTGTCTGCACCTGCTTTCTTTGGAATGGGGATTATAACGTTTTTCTTAAGGTCTGAGGGTACTTCGCCTGTCTCATACATCTTACACACCAGGTGAAACAGGTTTGTCATGGCTGGTTCTCCCAGAGACTTCAGTAGCTCTGAGGGAATATCATCTACTCCAGGGGCCTTGTTTCGACTTAGGTCTTTCAGGGTTATGTCAAATTCATCTCTCAGTATAGTATCTCCTATTTCATCTTCATCTACATCCTCTTGCCTTCCTACAATATTGTCTCGAAGTTCATTTCCTTTGTAGAGCCCCTCTATATACTCTTTCCACCTTTCCGCTTTCCCTTCTTTGCTGAGAATTGGTTTACCATCAGTGTCCTTCATATTCATAGAGCTGTTTTTCTTATCTCCAAATGTTTCTTTTATTTTCCTGTAGGCTGTATCCATTTTCCCCCTATTTATATATTCTTCTACATCCTTACATTTGCCTTCTAGCCACTCCTGATTAGCCATTTTGCACTTCCTGTCAATCTCATTTCTTAGTCGTCTGTACTCCATTTTGCCTGTTTCATTTACTGCATTTTTGTATTTTCTCCTTTCATCGATTAAATTTAGTATCTCCTGTGATATCCAAGGATTTTTGTAGGTCTTGCCTTCCTACCTATTTTGTCCTCTGCTACCTTCACTATTTCATCTCTCAATTTTACCCATTCCTCCTCTACTGTTTTATTTTCCCCTTTTTCTGTCAATTGTTGCCTAAAGCTCCTTCTGAAATTCTGAAGAACTTCAGGTTCCTTCAATTTATCCAGGTCCCATCTCCTTATTTTCCTACCTTTTTGTAGTTTCTTCAGTTTCAGCCTACAGTTCATAACCAACAAGTTATGGTCAGAGTCTATATCTGCCCCTGGGATGTCTTACACTGTAAAACCTGGTTCCGAAATCTATGTCTTACCATTATAAAATCTATCTGGTATCTCCCGGTGTCTCCTGGTCTCTTCCACGTATACAACCTTATTTTGTGATTCTTAAACCAGGTGTTTGTTATAACTAAATTATGTTCTGTGCAAAATTATACCAGGCGGCTTCCTCTTTCATTCCTTTTGCCCTCTTCATATTCACCTACTATTTTTCCTTCTCTTCCTTTTCCTATAACCGAATTCCAGTCTCCCATCACAATTAAGTTTTCCTCTCCCTTGTCTGAATAATTTCCTTTAGCTCCTCATATATTTCTTCGATCTCCTCACCATCGGCTGAGTTAGTTGGCATATAAACCTGTACTACTGTTGTCGGTGTTGGCTTCGTATCTATCTTGACAATGAAAATATGATCACTGTGCTGCTCATAGTAGTTTACCCGCATTCCTATTTTCTAATTCATTATCAGTCTTACTCCTGTGATACCCCCAACTGATTTTGTATTTATAATCCTGTACTCGTCTGACCAGAAATCCTGTTCATCCTGCCACCGAACTTCACTAATCCCCACTATATCTAACTTCAATCGATCCATTTCCATTTTTAAATTTTCTAATTTTCCTACTCGATTAAGGGATCTAACATTCCACGCTCTGACCCGTAGAATTTCAGTATTGTCTTTCCTGATGATCACATCCTCCTGAGTAGTCCCCGCCCGGAGATCCGAATGGGGGACTATTTTTTAGGGACTGATAATCCCGTAGTTAAGTCCCATAAGCTGTACAAACATTTGAACATTTTTTTATAGTGAACCAAGGTCTATTACAAGAGAACATAACACAACTATTGAACACATCAGTCAAATGAGATAAAATTAGCGATGATCAAAGTATATATGGTGTGAAAATGGTATCTCTTAGGCAGCCATCATAGGTTATATCTTTGACAAAGTGTCATGGCGACATGTTACAGAAACCAGTATGTAACATTACGGAAATACCAGGATGGATTATGAAAACAATAAAAATGTGTAACAACAACAATTATCTGTCAAGTATAGAAGTAAGTGATCAAAGACCTAATGTTAGGGAATAAAGCAAAACTTACCCAATAACAGGATCGTAAAATTGTAATCATGTAATCAGTTTATATAGAGGTAGGCCAGAGGCTACTAATGATCATAATGGATAACACATTATAATACGTATGGATACATATTTCAATGAACAAGATCTGACATATTATGAACAAGACAAAGTAACATTAAATGTAGTTTACTTGCCTAATGACGTCTTATTTTTATTGTGTGACATGCATGCCAGTATGCATAAGAAGGCATATAATGCACCTGTTTAATCAGTCTGTCTAGTTCTCTTCCGTGAAGATGGTTTATAACCGAAACCGGTAGAAGATTGAAAAATAATAAACAGCTGATGGTTTACAGCATGCATTTCCTCAAATATCTTACGGCTGTTGAACCACATCTCAATGAAAAGTTGAGTATTTAGTGGTGCTTGCTGTTCGGCAGCTCGTGACAGATGCCGTCTGTAGAAATGAAGCATGCCGAGGTATCCCTGAGTTCGTTAACCGCCGATGGTCCAGGCTCTGCAAGACTGCTTGAACTTTTACAGCTAATGGTGCTAAACCAGCAGTAGATACTCTATGCCCAAGGAATACGACCTCCAGCTGACCGAACACGCACTAAACTGTGTTTAAGACGATGCCGTAATGTTCTCAACACCGGAAAAAACCATTTCAACAATGATTTGCTTGTGCTGATCATTGTCCATAGGGCATACAAAGATGTCATCCACATAAGCGAAACAGTGGCAATCCCTGCAGAATTGAATCTACTAATCTTTGCCAAGTTTGCAGGGTGTTTTCCAAACTAAACGTCATGAATGTCTTCAGAAAAAGACCAAAAGGCGTTATTATTGTTGTCTTGGGTATATCTTCTAGCGCTACCGATATATGATAAATTCCTTTGTACAATCCAGTACACTGAACGACGGTGATCCGTGTAACGCATGGACATAACCAAGTAACAGCGGTACTGGGTAACGGTTTGGAACTGTTTGTACATTCAGCACGTCCGTGGCCGCGGACGCGCACAGAGTGGCAATAACCATGTGATTTTATTGACACTCGAGTGGCAATATCCACTGCCGCTGTTGTTTTGGTTCTGCCCAACGTCACACTCTTCACTGTGCCATATTTATTACAATGATTGGAGTTTAGCCTAGAAGTATAGATTTCAAGGATATATGATGTTTAACAGTATGATAACACATTATTAATTCCGTTGCTGTACTGATTGGCTCAGTTTTGTGTTTGTGTTTGTGTTTAAGTGCTAGCAGAGCACATGTTTGATTTATGCTTTTGACTGCCTAAATGATATGTAATACCAGATATGTCCACAAAGTAAGTTCCGTTTGGTTATATAAACCAAACGTGAACAGATACAGAAAAAATATTTATTGTATAAAAATCTGCAACTGTTCAACTACTTTTCTACACAACTTCCGAAATTTTGTAGGCACTTGTCATAGCGTGGGACAGGTTTTTGTGTGCCTTCTTCATAGGTTGCCGCCTGTGTATTCAACAATGTGGTAAACATGTTCTTTCAGCTCATCATCGTTGAAGTGTTGACCACCAAGGACAGATTTTAGTTGTAAGAAATGAAAGGAGTCTTATTCTTCCCTTCACCTTGCCGCCCGACCTCACAAAGCAAATGTGACCAAACAACTCTTACGGGAATTTCACTGGGACGTGTTTGATCATCCTCCGTACAGTCTCGCTCCTAGCGACTTTCTAATTACACCTAAAACCTGTCCATGGTGGTCAACATTTCAGCGATGATGACGAGCTGAAAGAACATGTTACCATATGGTTGAATGCACAGGCGGCAACCTTCTACGAAGAAGGCATACACAGACTTCTGCCACGCTATGACAAATGCCTACAAAATTTCGGAAGCTATGTAGAAAAGTAGTTTAATAGTTGTATATTGTTATACAATAAATATTTTTTCTGTATCTGTACACGTTTGTTTTATATAACCAAACGGAACTTACTTTGTGGACATACCTCGTACCTGATCTTTCTCCATGTGAAATAGAAACATACGACATATTTCACATTCCACTTCATAGTCATGTCTTCCTCGTTTGATGAAAGACTATTCTTCTGTATATTTATCTTGACAGGAACACTTTCTCTTTGTTATTTGCAGCTCACAAACACGCAAATATGAACTACGCACAATAAGCCTCGGACAGAGATCCACGTACTGTAGCTGCTACGTCTTAACGGAACTGAATCCCAAGACCAGAGTTAATAACGGAAAGAAGCGTTACGCTTTATAGACGCTGGCAGGTGCAACATTGAAACAAAAGTCATTATTTTGCTTAAAAGTGACGGTTAAAATACAAATCCACGCCAGCATTTGGGAAGAAATAGGCGGCATGAAAGTATTTCTTTGGCTTCACAAAACCGGGACTGGGACGCTCATTTTTTTTCATATTCACAGAATATATGACATCAACTGCTATTGGGCAAAGCTGAAAGTGTGTACCCAGCCGGGATTCGAACCCGGGTCTCCCGCTTTCTAGGCAGTTGCGCTGACCCCTACACCACTGGGGACACAGTGATCACCACACCTGCAAGGACTACCTAAGCACGCCTCCCGCCGGGAATTTATGTCTGGCGGGAGGCGAAAGGCCACTATGGAAACGCTGCATGAAAAACTCCACGACTATCTGAAGAATCCAACAGACAGATATGTTTTTTGTAAGAGTTATGTCGTAATAGAAAACAGAATTCAATAGTTATGTCAGCAATCTTATTAATTCAGTATTTACGTATGCTTGTTGCGCCTAGTGTAAGGCCTAAATGTGATTTCTTCCTCCGATCTACAGGAACATTGCACTTTCGCCTATGTGCAACTTATTGGTTGCACTAAGGTAATATGCACTTGACAATATGTTTTGCCATAGGGGACTTGACTAGTGTCTGCAAAACGTCTGCTTGGAAAGCTGTGCGAGAGGTGACATTGGCGCTGGCCTCTCTCAGTACAATGTGTCCTTATATTTCTCTATTAAGGACTCAGGACTCACGCACTCACTCTTTAAAATTTGAGATTCTTTCGCGTTTGTTTTCCATAGCGCCAAATAACAACTGTCTGCTAATCTCTTCCCTGCTAGTCAAATATGGCAAACAGCTGTTTAATTAAATAAATCGCAATTTTTTAACAGTTATGGCTTCACTTTACTAGGTTTACATGAAATACTAAAGTGTGGCGAATGAAAATTTGTGCCTGGCCAGGATTCGAACCCGGGATCTCCTGCAGGTGACACTGGCACTGCAGGAGATCCTGGGTTCGAATTCCGGCCGGGCACAAATTTTCATTCGTCGCACTTTGGTATTCCATCTAAACCTAGTACAGTGAAGCCATAACTATCGCAAATTGCGATTTATTTCATTAAATGAACTCTGTAACGTCGTCAAAAATATATAATTGTAAACAGATGTTTATTCAGACTGCACTTTGATTTGTTTCTATTGCCAACATAGTCGAAATATATCGAACCTTCTCGTTTTCTCCACGTTAACAAACGAAAGGTGTATCTGGCAATGATAAACGAAATGACCGAGCGAGGTGGCGCAGTGGTGCCACACTGGATTCGTATTCGGGAGGACGGTGGTTCAGATCCACCTCCGGCCATCCAGATACATGTTTTCCGTGATATCCCTAAATCAATCCAGGCAAATGCCGGGATGGTTTCTTTCAAAGGGCACGGCCAATTTCCTTCCCCCATCCTTACCCGAAATCCGAGCGTTAGCTCCGTCTCTAATGACCATGCTGTCAATGGGACGTTAAACCCTAAAACCCCACACAAACGTAATGCACTTAACGAACACATTTATCTGGACGTTAAAGGCATCTTATCATTTACTAACGAAAGATGGACGAACCGGCCCTTAGTTCGACAATATTCCATGCTCTTGCATGATGGAATATTCATGATTACATACTTTACAATGCTTACAAATTAAACAACTTCCAAAAGGAAATGTAGTCAAGATTGTTTTCTTACAGTCCTTTATTTTCCGAGTACCGGTTACGATGAACAACATGGAGAGGGTCTGATATAAGGGTAACCGATTTCGAGCAAATTTTTCATTGACGTTTTATATTCAATATAAACAGACAGGTGTTTCTAATTTTTTCTAGACACTCAGTAGTTTTTGAA
Organism: Locusta migratoria; assembly: GCA_026315105.1. NCBI lineage: Eukaryota > Metazoa > Arthropoda > Insecta > Orthoptera > Acrididae > Locusta > Locusta migratoria. The sequence goes on along the minus strand of CM048753.1, from coordinate 96,046,355 downwards.
AAAAAAAAAAATCAATGTCAAAGTTGATGATGAAAAATCGCGTTTTCAATGCCATACATCGAAAGATCGTCTAAAGATTGGTATTTTTTACTAATATATACGGCGTCAATAGTTGATAACATTAGAATAATTAACGTTTTGGTGTGTTCATGCAGTAGCTTGGGTACTCACAATTATGGGTGACTTTCCGAGCGCCACCGCCGGTTGAGCTGTTCAGGCGATGGACTGTCAAAACCGTGGATTTAGGTTCGAACCTCCATCACGGCATTAGTTATATATTTAGTGAGAAACAATCCGTCTAGCGCCGCGCGAGAGTAGCCGAGCGGTCTGGAGCGCCGCGTTGCGTATCGCGGCCTCCCACGTCGGAGGTTCGAATCCTCCCTCGGGCATGGATGTTCGTGTTGTCTTTAGTATAAGATAGTTCATAAGTAGTTTGTGAGTTTAGGGACTGATGACCCCACAGTTAAGAAATTCAAATGTTTGTACAGTCTATGGGACTTAACTACGGGGTCATCAGTCCCTAAACTTACAAACTACTTATGAACTAACTAAGACTAAGGACGGCACAAATATCCATGGTCGAGGGGGGATTCGAACCCCCGACCGTAGTGGCCGTGCAGAACGTGACTGGAGCGCCTCAGTCCCCTCGGCCACCGCGGCCGGCACAGTTAAGACCCATAATCTTTATAAACATTTCTTTGAATCCGTTTAGCTGTAAACCTTGCACATGAGGTGCCCTATACCGCGCGCGGTTCATCATTTACATATGAATTTATTCGTATCAAGCTTTGCTTTTGCTGTTGTATGTGCTTACCGTCGCTGCATATTGAGATAAGGGTAATACACATAACTACGTCTTTGCTTTCGTTTGATTTTCTAGAAATCTGGAAAATATACAGGAGGTAGTGTACATTAAATACTGCGTGCGCTGTATGAGGATGAAGATAAAGGAGGGTGCTCTACCATGCGATTTCATCGATGAAAGTGAAGGGGAGGGTGAACGTGTTTGCCACCGTAAAGACTCTGAACAATCTGGAGAAGAACATGGGAAAGATGAGGAAACTCTTTGGGGAAGAAATTCCTTCTGTTTGTCGAGGGAAAAAATAAAAAAAAAAGAAACTCAAAATCGAAAAATTAAGAAAAAATTGTCAAACCCGACATGCGCGGGCATAAATATTTCCTCGGAATTGGACGCCTTTATGAGCTCATTTCTCCAAATGTTCGTTACTAGGATACTTCTTTGTTAAAAAAAAAAAATTTTTTAATCTTGGAAACGTAATAGTACAGGGATGATGGCTTGCCGAGCAGCTTTTCCTTATAACAGATTTATATTCCTATACTTAGGCTGAACCAGTCGCTTGCCTATGTCTAACGGTTTATTCTATGTAAAGTAAGAACGTTCCCTAATTTGCCGCAGTATATTTCAAAGCTGTTCAAAAATGTTCTATTCTCGCACATAGCATACCATTTCAGGGCGTACTTTGGTGACTTGGCAGGAATGTACTGGATGAAACTACACCGACCTCGGAAAGGATTCATAATTTCGTCAATGGTCACAAATTTGTATACGGAGTAATTTTTTTTACAGCTACTTTGAAAATTCATGTATTCTTGCCCAATGGCTGCGAATTTATCATACTTTTCTCTCATTTCCATGGTCGCCCTATCATCAAACCTTAGCAATTTAATGTCGTAATATTTGTCTGATTATTACAAAGGAATATTGTCAAACCGGAAAGTATTTTTGAGTCCACCAACACTGCCCTGTCAATATTTACAGTATTGGCAATACATCAATATCTACAGGCAGACGGTGAATATAATTTTGGAAAGGCGGAATCCACTTCCGCACGCAGACTCTAATGAGACGGCACTGCACACGGTATTTAAAGGCTCTCTTATATGTTCAATACCTACTGAGAATAATATTGTCAACAGTGTATTGTTAAAAGGAATGAATTTTCGCGTGTGAACCGACCGACGGAAATCCGAACCATTGACCTAAACGATCTCTTAAATATTGTAAAATGAGCCCAGAATCATGCGACAAATTACTTATATCATGAACAATCAAAAAACACGATACAATTATGAGACGCGCAATTCCAGACGATGAAAGATTAATGCCGAGTTTTACAAAAATCGTCTAAATATCTTAGACAAACGTCAAATTCATCGCCTCGTTTATTTTTGACGTACCGTCTAAAGCTACAGCGTTTTATCTTCACCAGTCCCAATTAATTGACGAGGCATTTATTTTAACAGACTCTCCAATCGAAACAGCGTCTAGTATCGTGTATTAAATCGACACTATCGACTTATATCTTTGGTTTTCAATTGTTGTTCTCTAGTTTTCGATCGAACAAATGAATATCGCTACGAAAATAGCAGGTTTTCAGTACAGCCGAAGTTGTTGGAATTGGTAAGTTTTGTGAAACCGGGCAATAATAACGCGTCGATGAAAAAAAATAGAGGTTCTAAATTTTCTGTTAATGAGATATGTTTGTTTGTGGACCTTATTTCGAAAATGAAAGACGTAATTCCTTGCGGAAATTTCACATATAGAGGTCTCAGCGATGCAATTGCTTCTGAAACCTTCTTGAATATATCGGTAGACGGCTGATTTTAAAACGTCATTTAAGTTTGCTATTATCATTTGAAGAGATCAACTAGCATAGAATCGCAGAGTTAAAAGCAGCAGATGTTTTGGGGATAATGGTCTGTTTCTGTTAGTTGGATACTCTAGTCTATTTTCAATTTGTTGCAGTAATTTCTGCTACTTTCTTGGACAACATGTAACTTGTAATAAATTTTATATCATTCATTGTGTAGAAATGATCATTGGACTTAGAATTTATGCGTACAGGTCCTACATTTTCTAGCCAAGCTATGTACGGTACAATACTTCTGCATCAAAATTATCTCCCATCTTCACAGCCAGAAGACGTGAACAGCAATAAACTATCTATGTTACCTTTACAAAAACTCCTGAATATTCCAAATACAGTAAACCTGTGTTGTATAACCGTCAAATAGTTTGACGAAGCAAAATCGGCGCATTTTTGACGGCCAGTTTAACGGTCGTTACAATAAACAAACGTCGATGAAACGCAAAAATGAAAATTAAACGATCGTCAGAGATTGAACGACCGTCAAAGTAATAAACGACGCTTGGTGAAATCAGGCATAAGTCTAACTTTAAGCAATTTGGCCACAGGAAAGTCATTTGAATGTTTAAAGTTCAGAGCATTACGTTCGCTAACACCATTAGTAAAATTCTCATTGAAACATGCAAAGCAATCACATAATTTATTTTCTTTTTAACGTCCTCTATTTTTTCTTCCGGATACTGAAGGTGATAAATTTCAAGAAATTAAGCTTCTATCCATGAAACCAACTGAGATGTTCAGATGTTTGTAGAGCTTATGGCACTTAACTACGGGGTCATCAGTCCCTAAGCTTACAAACTACTTATGAATTAGCTAATACTAAGGAAGGCACATATATCCATGCCCGAGGGGGGATTCGAACCCCAGACCGTAGTGGCCGTGCAGACCGTGACTGGCGCACCGCAGACCGCTCGGCCACCGCGGCCGGCGTAATCAACTGATGTCCGGGTTCACAGACATGGATAGCTCCTGTAACATTCGATAAACTGTACCATTACTTATTTCTTCATGTTTCGCCCCAGAATCAAATTCATTCAAAGCATATCGAGCCAGAAACGGCAAATGTAAACACTAAAAACCAGTAGGCCTAGTTATGCGTTGGACGGAGCGACCCGAGACTGTTTCGCGACACATTGTAAACATCTGAACAACGTTCATCATGTTGGTTTTGGTGTACTCGTTTTTCCTTGTTGCAGTTAAATAAATGGGAAAGGGTCCGCCTTTTTTTACAAACAATTTTGTTTTTTACTAATTCCCATGCATGTTTCAGAACCTTTGTTCCATCATCAGTGGGATATTCATTAAATATGTAATTATAAAATGTTTACAATGGACACTGTAGTTTACGATTCGAAAAAATTCATGAATTCATGAGAATAAGTAAAAAACATAATTGATGCACAAAAAAAAAAAAAAAAAAAAAATGGCGGACCCTTTCCCATTTATCTGAACAACGAATATTGTCGGAAAATATTTTTGAGTCCATCAATACCGCCCTGTTAATATTTATGGTACTGACAATACATCAATACCCACACGCAGATGGTGAGTATACTGGCGCATTGTCAATATATTGATAATAGTACTGAACGTGTGAAGGTCCCTTAATGTCTGAAAGACCTGTCTTCAGTAGTATAAATCAGGTATCTGTTCCACGAAGATATCTCGAACAACGTGTAAATATGGCAATACGAAGTTCGTGTTGTGGTGTCGCACAAGTACAAAGTGCGCGCCACCTACTTTCGCCGCGCGCCGCCATGCACACACGGCGCGGCGTTCTCAGGACAGCCACGAGCGCCCTCTGCTGCAACCCCGCTCGTGGCCACCACGGAAAGACATCGGTCACTTCGGACGGAGATAGCAACCAGTTAGGACCTTCGTAATCAGATAGGCACCAGTGAAGGCTTTGCTATCGTACAGGCACTAGGCAGGCCTCTAACAACTATGTATCAACATTCTGCAGTACTATGTAAAAGTTAAGTATTGTTACATTCTGTGCAATATATATCTCTTTCTAATTTACTCTAGTGTTTATAGTTTCTGGCTGCTCCCCTCAGTACCTGCACCAGCGTGCTATTTTTGTTACTGTGTCGGTCTCGTTCCACTCGGCCACCGACACCTACGACGAGGCTGGGACACAAAAGCGGCGATGAAGTTGGGACACAAAACGTGTGTTGTCATGGTACGAGAAATATTTGTATTTTGGTTGTTTTTGCCGGAAGTTTCACCCTACTGGCTGTGAGAAAGCTGACGAATACACAGCCAGTAACTGGAAAAGACGTAACACATGTCTCTTTACATTCAACATAGAACGTCCATGCTAAATTCGATTGAAATCTGTGACCCACATGTTAGATCTTCTCCTTGTAAGTCATCATCTTGAGATTAGCATTGTCTACAAAGATGATGACTTAGTTCATGGAAACTGGTAGTGACAAAATGTAAGACTGATCTTGGTTATATTTCGGCTTGGGAGTTGTTGTTTAACTCAATCAGATCGCCTCCTTGCTACAGCGTCAGGTAATGCTAGCAAATTACATCTTTCTCCAGGCATTATTCGATGTTGTCAAGGTGTCAGCACATCAAATACTGGATATGACGATGTTAGTGGCAGAGGCTAGTCAGATACTCTTCCTTCTCGAAAGTGTGTATATTCGAAATTTTTTGCCGCGCGGAATGGCCGGATGGTCTAAGGCGTCATGGATGCTGCTGGGCGGTCGTTCCCGCCGAAGGTTCAAGTCCTTACAGTAAATGGCATGACACCATTAATAAATTTTGACTTTGAACATAAATCTGTAGCTAACGTAGAATATTCAAAATTTTTAGGTGTTTGCATTGACGAGGGACTGAATTGGAAGAAACATATTGAAGATCTCCTGAAACGTCTGAGTTCAGCTACTTATGCTATCAGAGTCATTGCAAAATTTGGTGATATAAATCTCAGTAAATTAGCTTACTACGCCTATTTTCATTCACTGCTTTCATATGGGATCGTATTCTGGGGCAATTCAACATTGAGTAAAAAAGTATTCATTGCACAAAAGCGTGTAATCAGAATAATTGCTGGAGCCCACCCAAGAGCATCCTGCAGACATTTATTTAGGGATCTAGGGATACTCACTGTAGCTTCAGAATATATATATTCACTCATGAAATTTGTTATTAACAATCCGACCCAATTCAAAAGTAATAGCAGTGTGCATAGCTACAACACTAGGAGAAAGGATGATATTCACTATTAAAGGTTAAATCTAACTTTGGCTCAAAAAGGGGTGAATTATGCTCTCACAAAAGTCTGGTCACTTACCAAGTAGCATCAAAAGTCTGACAGATAACAGATAGCCAGCTAGTATTTAAAAAGAAATTAAAGGAATTTCTGAATGGCAACTCCTCCTACAATGTAGATGAATTTTTAGATAAAACTTAAAAAGTCTTAAAATATAGATTGTCAAGTATAGACAAAATTTACTAAACTGACACGTTCCACATCATTACGAAATGTCGTATACATGATCTAAGGAACAAGTATTAATCTAATCTAATCTAATCTTCCTCGGGGATGGAAGTGTGTTCTCCTTCGTTTAAGTTACTTAAAGAATTTTGTAAGTCTAGGGGCTGGTGATCGTAGCAGTTTGTTCCAATAGGTTTACAAACATTTGGATATTTCGAACTTTTTCCGAATTGTGTAATAGCGGTGGGACGTTAGGACCTGACCGGTATTTACGAACTCGGATGTGGAAAACCACCAGAAAACCTCACCCAAGATGGCCGGCGCACTGGTCATCGTCGTCAATCCATCGAGTTCGTTCGGTCCGTGTCATCTGATCTTCCCCGAACTCTGTGTGTGGCTTGCTAGTACACTCGGCTACCGGAGTGGGAAATACTTTCGAATAACTGAATTTATAAAAACGAATTGCCTGACTTCATAGCGATTCGAAGGCGGTTTGTTGTCATGTACCTTCACCTAATAAGCTGCATTGTCGTGCACATTTAATAAAAAAAATCGTTATTTTTGCGAATTTCTTGCTATTTCCGGGTTACTTCTTGTCAAATTTGGTGTTACTTCTTGTCAAATTTGGTATTTCTTCTTGTCAAATTTGGTGTTTCTTCTTGTCAAATTTGGTGTTACTTCTTGTCAAATTTGGTGTTTCTTCTTGTCAAATTTGGTGTTACTTCTTGACCAAATTTGATGTTACTTCTTGCACAATCCGTTGCCTAATTCGATGTTACTCCTTCCCAAGTTCAGTGTAACCCTATTTTACTTAGTACTTGTTGTTTTGCAAAATTAGCGTTTCGTCAAATTAGAACTTTCTAGCCGACGTTGACGTATTTTTCACCAGATATGGAGAATTTTGTGCAAAACTTCGGTGTTTTTGTTTTTTCTGAATGCAGCTATTTTTCTGCCTATTACAATGATATTTTGCCACGTCAAGCGATAATTTGTGCTAATTTTGATGTTAGTTTTTGCGAAATTAGGAGTTCGGAAGTTTCGCCGTTTCTGGACTAATTCGTTGTCTTGTCAATTTTTGTCGATTCAGATGCTACTTTTTGCATAACGACATCCTTCACTACTCGAAGAATGAATTTCCATCCACGATCGCACACGAACATTCGCCTTGAAGAAAACAGTATTCAAAAATGGAATTTTAACTTTCATTAAATTACTGTTGTGAATACAACACTAGGTCATCAAAAGTATTCGGACATACCCAGAAACATACGTTTTTCACGTTAGGTGCATTGTGTTTCCACCTACTGCGAGGTACTGCTTATCAGGGACCTCAGTAGTTATCATGAGAGAGCAGAAAGGGACGCTCCAAATGTTCAAATGTTTGTTAAGCTTAAGCGACTTAACTGCGGCGTATATAAGTCCCATAAGCTCTACCAACATTTGAACATTTTTGAACGTAACTGCGGGGTCATAAGTCCCTAAATTCACAAACTACTTATGAACTACCTTATACTAAAGACGACACAAACATCTATGCCCGAGGGGGGATTCGAACCCCCACCGTAGCGGCCGTGCAGATTGTGACTGACGCGTCGCTGACCGCTCGGCCACCGACTGGGGCGCTCCACGGAACTAATAGACTTCGAATGTGGTCAGGTGGTTGTCACTTGTATAGGATGTCTATTTGCGAGTCTTCCTCGCTCCTGAACATTCCAAGGTCCACTGTTTCTGATGTAATAGCGAAGTGGAAACGTGAAGCAGCACGCACAGCACGAAAGCGTACAGACCAACCTAGTTTGTTGACTGACAGAGACCGCTGACATTTTAAGACGGTCGCACAGTGTAACAGGCAGTTACCAATCCAGACCATCACACAGGAATTCCTAACTGCATCAGGATCCACTCTAAGTACTATGACAGTTAGGCGGGAGGTGAGAAAACTTGGATTTCATGGTCGGTTGGCTGCCCATAAGCCACACATCAGGCAGGTCAATGCGAAACGACGCCTCGCTTGGTGTAAGGAGCGTAAACATTGGACGATTGAGCAGTGGAAATATGTTGTGTGGAGTGACAAATCACGGTACACAATGTGGCGATCCAGTGGCAAGGCGAATGCTCAGCGAATGTCATCTGCCGGCATGTGTAGTGCCAAAAGTAAAATTCGGAGGCGGTGGTGTTGTGGTGTGTACAAGCTTCCTAGGGTTTTATTTGCGGACGGAGAAGTTAGTACTGCTTCCTCCCACAAGTCCCCTAAAACCTCCACTTCCTTGCGGATGATGTTGCGTAGCAGTGTGCGTTTGTACCGCCCTACAGTACGCACGAGGTGCCGTAGTTGCTGTCCAAAACGTTATGGAAAGCATAGAGTTCTAACTAACCTGTTGTCTTCTATAGTTGTGTCCCCAGCGCAGAAGACAGCACACAGGTCGTAGGTTCTTCTACAGCATACAAGTGAGGATAAAATAAGTTCTGTGTGATGGAAGCATAAGAAACGAGATTTTTAATTGTCAGGGATGCCATTTATTAACTAAATAATAAAAAAAATGAGCCACTATTGTTAATATGATACGGCCTATGCTGCCCATAGTTCATGTTGAGACCTCGACTGTTATCACTTTTACGCGGTCCGGCGCGTATAGTGGTCAGCTCGAGACTGAAACTGCGGCGCGTTGGAGACTAGAGGTAGAGGGCACCTGACGCTCTATTTCACGCCAAAACAGGGCCGTCGCGCGCCTTCTGCAAAATCTCTCTTCTCTTGTTGCAATAAGAAAAGGCACCTTAAACTTTTTAAACTGTCAAAATCTAGCCTGTTCTTGAGAGATATTTATTACAAATTCTCAGCTCTGAATAATCAATTTTTAGTATATAATATACAAAACTAATTTCAAAGAAATCACGTGACGTGAAATGCAGCAGCCAATGCGAGGAGAGCACCAGTAACATAGGCGGGCTTTCCCACGGGAACCAGCACTTAATGTGCCATATGCTACTGCTCCCCACCCCACATTTCAACATATGCTTCACTTCTGTCGTTCTTCCGCGTTTAAGACACGATGTTAGCAAAGAAACGACCAGCGGCCAGAAATATGAAGTTGCCACAGGCCAGGAATATCACATGTGGTCGTGTTTTTCATGCAGGGGGCTTACACCCCTTGTTGGTTTTAGTGGCACTATCACAGTACAGGCCTACATTGATGTTGTAATCGTCTTCTTGCTTCCCAGTGTTGAATAATTCGGGGATGGCGACTGCCTCTTTCAACACGATCGAGCATCTGTTGATATTACACGGCCTACGGCGGAGTGGTTTCACAACAATAGTGTCCTTGGAATAGGCTAACCTATACTGAGTCCTGACTTGAATCCTGCAGAACACCTTTGGGATGTTTTGGAACGCCGACTTCGTACCAGGCCTCACCGACCTACGTCAAAACCTGTCATCAGTGCAGCACTCCATGAAGAATGGACTGCCATTCCCCGAGAAACCTTCCAGCACCTGACTGAACGTAAGCCTGCGAGAGTGGTAGCTGTCATCAAGACTAAGGGTGGGTCAAGACCATATTGAATTCGAGCTAGAGAGCACCACGAACTTGTAAACCATTTTCAGACAGGTGTCCGGATACTTTTCACCAGATACCGTATATTGTCACTGATACCCTAAATGTAATTACTTTTTATTACTTTTGTTTTACTTGTTTATTTGGCAGGAAAATGACAACTGCCGGAGTGATTCCTGAAAAACCGGCGATTTCGCGGTTATTTTTAGTGTCATCGTTTCCGCGATATCTTCCAGTCCCTAGCTGCAACTCAGTCGATACGGAAAGATGTGAAAAGGAAATCTTACTCCTGCCCCTGAGTTTTCCGGCCAGGAAGACGAAGTGTGCGAGTCGGCAGCCTTGCTGTCCGGCAGCAAGTCGAGGCTACTGCGAATTGTGTGTCGCGTATGTGCCTCACGAATACAGAGGGACGCGCTAGGACCCGTCGTCCTTCGAGTAGTGCCCTTGAGCGTATCTCACTCATCGCGACGCCATCGCCGAGCTGGCTGTACAACTAGAACTGCCGGTCTCTCCACAAATCAAAGACGCGGTTACACACAACAGTTTAGAAGCGCCATGCCCGTAATATTACGTCGGTGTCCGCGGTGCGATGAATGCCGTGCCCGTAATGTTACGTTCGCTGCGTCATAGCGATACTGCCGCGCCAGTAATATTCTGCCGGCCGCGGTGGCAGTGCGGTCTGCGGCGCGCCAGTCAGTCTGCAAGGCCGCTACGGTAGTGGTTCGAATCCCCCCTCGGGCATGGATATTTGTGTCGTCTTTAGTATAAGATAGTTCATAAGTAGTTTGTAAGTTTAGGAACTGATGACCCCGCAGTTAAGTCCCTTAAGCTTAACAAACATTTTAACATTTGAATATTCCAGGCGGCCGTACTCATTCGAATTTTATCTCCTGCGCGTAATACTAATTCTCCGAAAGTTCTCAGAAAAGATACTAATGCTCGGTTTCTGGAAAGCTGCTTGTACCGTCCCGTTATCTACCGCCATATTCAGAGGCACATACAGATTTTTTTCTTGGGGGTAGGGGGAGAGGGGGGGAGGCACGAGCCTGAGGAGGGTGAACATGTCCTTAAGGACTTTCTGAAATTCAGTGCGGGTGGGGGGGGGGGGGCACAGGGGCACCTGCTCCCCCTCCCCCAGACGGACCGACGAAAAAATGAGAGAGAGAGAGAGAGAGAGAGAGAGAGAGGTATGGTGATGGAGGGAGGAAAAGAATCTTAGCATTAGAATAATTAACTTTTACTTACGGGCAGCATGTAATTGTGAGTTTAAAAGTGCAAAATCCCTGTAATTGACATAACGTAATTTGACTTTTTGTGATATGCTTTCCATTTAATTGCGTCTTGCTCTTTTTTGTCAGTAATTAACGATAAAAATAAATAAAGGTTGTTTATTGTTTCGTGATTGCTTGGGAGGTAAATGAGCTATTATGAATGTTTTACTCATACATAAACAAAGTCTGAACTATGACGACAGGACTCACGGTCCTCAAGGTCCGTCGTCACAACTTCTGCCTGTTCCTAACCTCCTACTTTCAAAACTTCACACAAGTCCTCCTGCAAACCTTGCAGGACTAGCACTCCTGAGAGAAAGGATGTGGTGGAGACATGGCTTAGCCACAGCCTGAGGGATGTTTCCAGAATGAGGAGTGCTAGTCCTGAAAGATTCACAGTAGAACTTCTTTGAAGTGTGGAAAGTAGGAGGTGAGGTAGTGGCAGAAGTAAAGTTTTGTGAACGGACTGTGAAGCGTGCCAGGATAGCTCAGATGGTAGAGCGCTTGCCAGCAAAAGACAAAGGTCCCAGGTTCGAATTCCGTTTCTGGCCCACAATTTTAATCTGTCAGGAAGTTTCAAGTGTAATTTTGTTGATCGCGAAAGCTTTCTTGAAAACATATCTCGTTTTGCATATCAATTTTACAAATAAAGAAGAAGAAATTGATTCAGTACAATGCAAACACACGAAATCTGATTTTAGGTTTTAAGGGAATATCAGATGCGCCTCGGTTGCACAGTGGTAGAGGGCCAGACTACAAATCCAAAGGTCGCGGGTTCGATCCCCGCCAGGTCCTAGGATTTTTGTCTGTCACTTTCCACTTCTTTCACATCTGGCAGTACTGCTCATGTGAAAAATACCGAGTAGCACCGTGGTTCGGAACCCACGTTAAACTGTAGGTCCCCCTATAACTGGCTGGGTAAGTCAGTTCGAAGGTCGGAGGAAGGCAACGGCATACCACCTCCAAACAGGACCATGCCTAGTAAAGCACTGAGGTGTTCAAACCAATCTTCGGATTGTTGACTGCTTTTTAAGGGAATACCAAACTTAGCGCGACAAACTCGTATTTACTGGCTGTTTGTTTCCGACCCGTAATTAGGCGACCGTTTAGTATACGCTGTTTTTCCAATTTCTGCGTTGTTTGGTAATGACACAGCTACTCCGGTTGCTGTACTGTTCATCCACGGTACGTTGACGATTCGTGCGCTAGCTGTTGGCAGCGGCAGGATGCATATCGAGCATCAGCGAGTTGAAGGCAGCGTCGTAGTGTAGTAAACATTACCCGTAACAGTATCTGCATTAATATTTCGCGTCTAGGTGCAGCGTAACGTTGGCAGCAATTCGAAATAAATGGATGTCCTTCAAGTAGTGCAGATGTTTTGTGCTGCTGGTGTGGTGTCGCACAAGTACAAAGTGCGCGCCACCTACTTTCGCCGCGCGCCGCCATGCACGCACGGCGCGGCGTTCTTACGACGTCGGCCACGAGCGCCCTCTGCTACAACTCCGCTCGTGGCCACCACTGAACGACATCGTTCACTTGGGACTGAGATAGGAACCGTTAAGACTTCGGTATCAGATAGGCACCAGTGAAGACTTGGCTATCGTATAGGCACTAGGAAGCAGTACTAGGCAGGCCTCTAGCTCAACTATGTATCTGCAGTACTGAGCAATGTAAAAATTAAGTATTGTATAAATTCTGTGCAATATATATCTCGTTCTAATTTACTCTAGTGTTTCTAGTTTCTTGCTGCTCCCCTCCGTACCTGCACCAGCGTGCTATCTTTATTCCTGTGTCGGTCTCATTCCACTCGGCCACCGACACCTACGACGGAAACGAGACGCAAAAGCGGCGACGAGGCTGGGACACAAAAGCTGGCATCACCAGATAAAATCGTCTTCACTTGTCAAATTAATATACTTACATGTAATTACCAATTCACTACTAGTTTCGACGCACTATACCGTCATTGTCAAGTTCCTATGATTAAAATAATATTACAATGATCAACCACATTACAGAGTGAAAAGTTTAATAATTTATCAAACCATGTGCGCCGCACGGGAATGGCCGTGTGATCTAGGCGCAACGTCGTGTACTAGGCCACTCCCACCAGAGGTACGAGTCCTCCCTTGGGCATGTGTGTGTGTGTGTTGTCCTTATAATTAGTTAAAGTAGACTGTAAGACTAGGGACCGATGACCTTAACAGTTGCGTCCCTTCGGATTACAAACATCTGAAATTTTTTTGAAACAATATGTACTACGTTTTTGTACAGTCACCATTGAGTAATTTGGCTCATTTAATATGTACAAAATATTTTTCGACAATATTGTACAAGTGTTTGAACTTTCAAGTTGTCAGACTTATTCCGTCTTATAGTCCAATTACTCCAAAGTTGTAAATATGTAGAGAAACCTATGCCAATTTAGCATGTCTTCCTCTGATTTTTGTGATCATGACGCCATAGTGCACAGAAACTAAATGTGCATTTTTAGTTTGATGGAAGTAAAATAAAAAGTTTTTCTTAGACGCGACTGTGGATATATATATATATATATATATATATATATATATATATATATATATATAGCTGCTGTTGGTATTGGTGGTGGTAGTGGTAGGCCTTACACTACAGTACCAGGGGACGTAATTATCTTGGATTTGTATGTGTGGGACTGATGACCTAGCTGTTTAGTCCCCTAAAAAACCAAAAACAACAATTTGTATGTGAACACCGAGACTTCTGAAGGTGCTACCCAGAAAGACAAATCCACGAAATCAAAACAGGGGGATAAAAGAAAAAGAGACGATGTTTTAGAGGAGTTGAATGAGACCATTATAAACAGAGAAAAATCAAAAACCGTTACAGAGGGATTGCTGGCAGAAAGGAAAATGGCCATCTTGGAGGAGAAATTATTAATGACACGAGAAGATAGATTGATGAGGACGAAACAAAACGAAAAAAATTGAAATATTAGAATTTGAAAAAAAGATTAAAGAATATGATTTAAAAATAAAAGAGCTGGAATATAAAACTAAACTGAAACAATTCGAATCATAATTGTTCAAATACTATATGTTTCAATACTGTACATGTCTAGACAATTATTGAATAAAATTATTTTCTACTCTGAAAAATGTTTTTAGATATTATTAAGTTCAATCTTAACCATTAGATTACATGAACGCAGTTCGCACCAAAGCAGCTCGGATGGCAGTTCCCTGTTTGTAGGGCAAATTTTCTATGGGTACCGGGCAGAGCCGTGCAGCGCGCCACATTTACCCGCCCGAGCTCGCCTGCGTCCGGCCGCTGCGCTCTGCTGCCCGCACCGCGGGTAGTCGGGCCGCAGTGTACCGCTGTACACAGCGAGCGAGCTGCGGTGCGCCGTCGAGTCCCGACACTCGCCGGGCGAGCGGGTACCCGCCAGGCCCGTGCAACAGCGCTACACAAGGCGCTGCGAGCGGGGGAATGCAGACAGTTCTGAGCAAGACGTTGTAATAATCACAGCGTAGGCTTCACGCACCTTTTGTGTTACCTACATAGCAATTTATAAGTTATCTATCGTTATGTCTGAAGTAAATAGCGAACAGGACAGATCGTACCAATGTAGGAGTAGACGATCTGAGGAAGAAAAAAACGACGTTTCCAGGAAACTGGCAGAGAGAATCTACAAGCGTTTACAGAGATCTTTAGACAGCATTGTATGGGAGCGTTTTATGATGATTGTAGATAATGAAAATAATCCTGTGGGATTTGCAGAGTGTAATGGCTGCCGTAAATTATTGTCGTTACGAGATGGCAGTACCACTACGCTGTTACGGCACCTGAATAGCTGCAAAGCTTATCTGAATACTGATTTGAACGATTGTAGCAATATTCCAGGGTCAGCAAAATTTTTTGTGCTGGCGAAATGTGTAAGAATGTGTGCAATAGAGTTGCGGCCCTTCAGCACAGTTGCGGGAGAAGGATTTCCAGATCTCGCACAGACTCTGATGGAGATAGGAGCACAGTACTCCAATGCAAGTGCCAAAGACGTTCTTCCTCATCCTTCAACAGTTTCTAGGAACGTAAAAAGAATACCAGACGAATACCGTGTTTGCAAACTACTGGATTTTTAAAGATTTCCTGTTTACCTTGTCAGAATTTTAGCTAGATAATTAGTTGGACAACTTTGAACAAAATTAAATATCACATCACCGTAGGGCATATAATTTTTTGCCACATACATGAAATACGTAGGTTTACTAGGAACAAGGAACTGAAGCGATTTAAGGAATAATCTTATTCTTTATGTTAGAGCCATAACTTAGTTTAATATGAAGTGAAAGTGAAACACCGTGTAAGTAAGTACTGAGCAAAGTATAAAATTACCTACAAATTTGCTGGAGCCGGCTAACGCGAAGCCAACGACTTTCAACGTGCTTAATATTTCCGGCGCGAGTCGATTCGGCTACCGTTTTGCTTCTGCACCACAAAATTGGACGTTCTGCTTTTACCAGGTGCATTACTGCGCACGTCTATTTTTTCCCCTCGCAGCTGATAGTACACTGACAATTTAGTCAGTGAGGAAAAATCCCAAGTGTTTCAGG
Source organism: Locusta migratoria (assembly GCA_026315105.1). Taxonomy (NCBI): domain Eukaryota; kingdom Metazoa; phylum Arthropoda; class Insecta; order Orthoptera; family Acrididae; genus Locusta; species Locusta migratoria. Next base: position 96,030,824 of record CM048753.1, on the reverse strand, counting down.
ATACATGAAAGACTGTCCAGCGATACAAAACTGATAACTGCGACCTTGAATGTCACTTCTCGAATAGGTGACTCCCTCGGGGTTTCAGCTACCCCCCAGCCAAAGGGAAAAGGGGGGAAAAATAAAATAAAACAACAACAATGGTCCACACGCCGGTATCGAGAAACAGTAATTAGTGTACTTCCCTTGGAGTGGTTAAGCGTAAGCTGTACCTACTAACATTCTACCAGTTAATCCTTTCTAATGCCCTCGATTGCAACTTAACGATGTTTATTTTTATTTATCTACTTATTTTTTCTTAGCAGCAAGGAAACATCAAGCAATTTAGCGAAATGTCCACAGAAACGCTGTTCGAACCCGCGCTGAATGCGTGTACATGCTATCGCAGCACTGATGCTGCTCATTAACTCGCAATTACTCATGATTTGAGACAGCTCTATTGCACTCGCGTTAATGTGTATTCTAAAATGCATCGGTCATTAAGCTGCCCAGTATATAACTTTTTCAATACATGATTTGTAAATGAAAAGTTTAATGCTTTGTTAGAAAGCTAAGTTGCTGTACTATTAGATGTCCAAAAATCAGTTTTTTTAACCCTATAGTTTCTTCAGAATCGAGTGAAAAGCATTATGAAACTAAAATCTCACGCGGAATGAAACGCAGACATGTTATTTTTTCCAAGGAAAGTAAAGCTTGTAAGGAAAAACTAAGTTAATAAGCCGATGTAGGATGGTCGTTTGTAACGTGAACAGTTTTTAGAGTGTGAAAATCGGAACAGTGTATTGTCCGCTAAGAGCGCAGCGGCTGGCGGGCGCGTGCCCCGGCTAGCAGCAGAGCGGCACGGGCGGCCGGGCGGACTGGCACTCGGCGGGTAGTTGGGGTACCCGCGCTGCCCGCCGCCGTCCGGTGGCTGGTGCCGGCAGGCCGGGCAGCGCGTGGCCAGACCCGCCCGGGAGGCGCGGCTACGGGCCCGGGCGGGTAGCGCAGGCCCGCTGCACGCCTCTGGTACCGGGCCGACATAAATTGCTTCAATCTCTACATTAGATACAGCTTCGTTTTCCTTTATTGCTGTGTTATGTAGGCCTGCACATGCCACTATTGACGCTAAAGTTGTCTCTTTTTCAGTACGAAACCCCAAAGACTGTACAAGAAATCTTCTTTTTAAAACACCGAAGAATCTCTGTTAGCAATTTTGTGTTCTTATATGTGCACTATTATAGTGTTCTTCTTCAACATTTTGAGGATGTAGAAAGGGGGTTATAAAATGAAATTCTTTTGTTGATATGCACTATCAGCAAGCAAGAAACAGTTTGTAAATTCTCCTTCTATAAATCTGAGTTATAATGAAGATGCCATAAAAATGCTGCTGTCATGTGTTGATAGAGGCCAGCGTGCATCTATGTTCATTATGCGTAAGTTCGCATCACAAACTGCCTGGACACTGAATGAAATATACCCTTTCCTATTTCTGTATTGTTCAGCGTTATCACCACCTGGAGAGATGATTCTGACATGGGCACAAGCTATGCAGCCTATCACTGATGGGAACCTGGCAATCACATGAAAAGAATTTTTTAGTTCAGCAGTTTCTATTGGATGCTGGGGCATAATATGTATGCATTGTGCAGAGTTGCAATTTGCGGTATTACTTTGCTTATAATACGACAAGTTGTCGATTTAGGAGTATGTATGTCGTCACCTTATAAAATTTGAAATGCACCAGTTGCCAGAAATCTAAAAGTCGCTAAAAGTTGATTCATTGTACTTATTGAATGATTTCTATTAGTAACTGGTTCGAAATTATGTCCGAGTTGTTGCGATAACATGAGGACAGTTTTATTAGTCTGAATGTTGGGGTAGTATTTATTGCACAAAAGCGTGTGATCAGAATAACTGCCGGAAACCATCCAAGATCATCCTGCAGACACTTATTTAAAGAGCTAGGGATCTACACAGTAGCTTCTCAGTATATAAATTCACTTATGAAATTTGTTATTACCAATCCCACCGAATTCAAAAGCAATAGCAGTGTACATAACTACAACACTAGGAGAAAGAATGATCTTCACCATTCAAGGTTAAATCTCGCTTTGGCACAGAAAGGGGTGAATTATGCTGCCAGAAAAGTCTCTGATCACCTACCAAACAGCATCAGCCGGCCGCGGTGGCCGAGCGGTCTGCGGCGCGCCAGTCACGGTCTGCACGGCCACTACGGTCGGGGGTTCGAATCCCCCCTCGGGCATGGATATTTGTGCCGTCCTTAGTATTATCTAGTTCATAAGTAGTTTAGGGACTGATGACCCCGTAGTTAAGTCCCATAAGCTCTACAAACATTTGATCATTTTTTAAAATTATTTTATTTATTTATTTTATATCGGTCCGGTAGTTTAGGAGGAAATGTGCAACACTGTCGCGTAATGTAGCAGTTTTCTCGCATATCATTGATTATGACGTCATATCTCGTGATCCCGGACACACTGCTGCATATATCTCGGTGCTTCGCACGCGCATGCTCTGCTCGTACTCTGCCTTCTGATTTGCTAACTATAACCCGTGCACATCACACAGCGTAACTTCCATTTCACACTTCGCAAAGTTCTTGCGCCGTATTTGTCAAATTTTGTTTTTGTACTTCAGCATCAGATGCTATACGGCATCAAAGGTTGCCACAAAATGCGTCAAAAAAAAATAATACAAAATTTTCAAGGGGGGGGGGGGGTATGCCGAGCATACCAGTTGTCGGCGTCCATGCCTCTCGATAAGGGATACGTAGACCTATAGCAAATTTGGTTTAGGAGCAAATGTGCAACTTTCTCGCGTGTTGTAACAGTTTCTCTCGCATCTCATGGTTTATGACGTCATATCTCGTGAACTATATGTTGTACACGATCCTTAAACTTACGGCGATCGTCCTCTGGTTTGGAGGTCATGTGCGCAAAATTGCATTAAGATGGGAACAAAACTGTAGATTTGTACGCAATACATAGACATAAACAAACACACGGACACTATTTTTAGAAGTACCGAGAGTGCTAAAATCATTCTTAATGTCGAATTTCCGTTAAATTATTTCAAAAAGTAGTTCTTTTTCGGAAGGTATGAGTGAAATTAGGGAAGCACACAAAGCACGTCCATGTAAATCTATATCTATAAATGTGAATGTCTGTTCGGTGTACGTTTATCACGTCTGAACCACAAGACATAAAGAGCTAAAAATTTGTACAGTTACTAATGTCTACGCGGGGAAGACGACAAAACGCAGAGACTTAAATATTTGTACAGTTACTAATTTATACCAGAGGAAGGTTTTAGGCACGGTTTTATAGCGATCTGATAGATATTTAGTAATTTGAACAATATAACGCGAAATGCAGAACAATAATTACTCTTTGAAAATTATATTTACTCTTTGAAAATGGGGTTGCATTGTTGCTTGAGAGTTGATAATGATAAAGGAGTGGACTATATTGGGGTGGCAAGTTATCAGTTTATATAAAATTCTACGTGTGTGTATGAGTGTTAACATTTTGCTCTGCAACGAAAACTACAAAACACAAACGAATGGTCTCTGTGTAATTGTTGACCGAAGTCTCCCGTTGTACACCATAGCCGATAGCTATAAGGGGGTGCAAGATATGGTGGTTGAAAGTCGTCGAATTACAAAAAAAATCGGACTGAAGGCCAGCAATGATGTTTGCGACTCTATAGCAAGGAGGTTACATACAGCGAAACGTGATGCCATAGACCATATCTTTGTTCTATGCGTGCTGCAATGTCTTCAGCTCTTTCTCTGTAAGGATAAACATACGAATAAGGAAATATAACAATAAATAAATATAGCAGTAAAAAAGAAATTTCTTTTAATACATCTCTTTAAAAAAATCGATTTGACGTTTCGCGCATTACAGCAAGTGATGATTATTACAATCATTATTGTTGGATTTCGTGATTGGATTCTTCGAAACAAGTGCATTTTTACGTGTGATTTCTTATTTCTTATACATTCTCTGATAAATGTAACATGTTTTTTTAGAAAAAAGGAGATGGACAGAGAGAGAGAGAGTGGATAGGAAAAGTACTAACTCAAGGCTCGAATAAATAAATAAATACCCGGGCAACGCCGGGTTTTCAGCTAGTAAGTAATAACGTGGGGGTAAACAGCTGTTAAACATTTGTAAAACTTCATAGTGATTGACCAAAGCTGTTTATTGTGTTTGCCCAGTGTTGCCGGTTTCAGTCCTTGACTAGCTTTCTAGCGCCAGCAGTGCCTAAGCTGGTGGTTACAATGACATATCGGAATGATTCAACATTTTAAACAACGGTAGCACTGAACAAACATAATAAACAGCTTTTTGTCAATCCCTTGGGATGTATACGCACCGGGAGATACTTTGGAATATTGTCATCCCTGGCCGCGGCGGAGTGGCCGAGCGCATTGAGACGCTATGCTCCGATGCGCGAAGCCGTTCCCTGTCGGAGATTCGAATCCTCCCTCGGGCATGGTTGCTAGTGTTGTCTTTAGTATACGTTAGTTTATAAGTTTAGGGGTTGATGACCCCGCAGTTAAGTCTCATTAGCTTAACAAATATTTGAACATTTTTTATCATCTCAAAGGAATCCGGAAATAATTTAGATTTCCGAGAATTTATTTATCATTATTCAAATACATATATATAGTGGCTGGCAAGAACTTCATTTAAGCCCGCTACTGCAGTAATGAAACATAAACATAAATGAGAGAATAACACGAAAACAAAACATTACTTAAAAAAGAGAATTCGCGATTTACAACAAAACAGCGTGCGTATTGGTCTAACAAGCGCCAAAGGCGTTAGGACGAAGAGTATGCAGTACTTCCCAACAAACTGCTTTCGATGAGCACGCGGTCCCATCTGTTTACGTTTCTAGCACATCGCGGATAAAAATTGCGAATAGTAGTGAGAGAAGCGTTACTTTTACGGAAAATCAATTACGTTAATATCGAGAAAATGCTATGAATTTGTTAAATAATGAACTTTTTTAATCCCGTTCGAAACTTATCACTTTTGTGACCAGCACTTAAAAAGAAGTTTAGGACTTTATAAAACAGCAGTTTATGCCTTTTTATTATTATTATTTTTTAAATGACGTATTTGTGTTTGATATGAATGATACATGCTAAAAAAAGACATAGATTTAAGGTTAGATCATCATATGTATTTAATTCTTTAGTTGCTAGATTGTGCCGGCCGCGGTGGCCGAAGGGACTGAGGCGCTCCAGTCACGGTCTGCACGGCCACTGCGGTCGGGGGTTCGAATCCCCCCTCGGGCATGGATATTTGTGCCGTCCTTAGTCTTAGCTAGTTCGTAAGTAGTTTGTAAGCTTAGGGACTGATGACTCCGTAGTTAAGTCCCATAAGTTCTACAAACATTTGAACTTTTTTTTTTTTTTTTTTTTTTTTTTTTTTTTTTTTTTTTTTTTTTTTTTTTTTTTGCTAGATTGTAAATTATGCAATAATGATGGCAAAAAGTGTAATTAAACTTAAATAATCGTGGAAAGTGAAGGCAGCCAATCATAAGTTTGTAAATTTTTACGCGTTCTGTTCTTACTTTCGTTGTTTATTTGGTTCATGCATAACGATTCAGGCCTACTCAAAAATTGCGATACATTTGAAGAAAACAGCGAAATATTTCTGACAAGACAGCCGCAGTGGCCGAGCGGTCTGCGGCGTGCTAGTTACAGTTTGCACGGCCGCTAGGGTCTGGGGTTCGAATCCCCCGTCGGGCAGTGATGTTTGTGTCGTCTTTAGTATAAGCTAGTTCATAAGTAGTTTGTAAGTTTGTTGTGATGACCCCGCAGTTAAGTCCCTTAAGCTTAACAAACATTTGAACATATTTTTTAAATTTCTGACAAGTATTAAAACTGTTCCATTGAGTTGCAGCGTAACATACACGAGAATCTTTACATGTTCGTACAAGCCAGTAAACTATTTAAAAACACAGAATAAATTATAAACAACTGAAAATAAAACCTGAAATCTACGGGAGCTGAATTTACGAAACAGTAGTAGTAAAAAAAAATTTGTTTTCACTGATTGTTTCCACCTGACTAATGATTGACTGTTCTTAGTTCCCATCACTTGTCACGCCGCTACCGACATCTACAGTTTCTAGAGCCGAAATCGTGTTTTTGTCACTGCAAATTTCTGCGCCTAAAGAATTGAAAAATTTTACTGCCCCGATCCAAGTGAGAAAGAGCGAAATTCGCCATGGAAAAAGGATATTTCACTCCAAAATGTGTATTTACACCCGGGAAAAACTTTGATTTTTACCCGGGAAAGCGGAGAAAAATAGAGTGATTTTTTTGTTCTTGTCCGCATGTACACCCTGCAACAGACCCAATGACGTTTTACAAACACGGAAATGTGTACTGCAACTGTTATGGCCGGTTTCTGAAATAGTAGTTACCTGTACCGTCATAGTTATCTGTGAACTATCTGAACGTTAGGAACAAAATGGGTTTCTGAGACAACAGTTACCGTCACAGGCCTAGTTACCTCTCCATTGCCCGGGGGCTCGAATCCTCCCTCGAGCATGGATGTTTGTGTTGTCTTCAGTAACTTATAAGGTAGTTTATAAGTAGTTTGTAAGTTTAGGCACTGATGACCCCGAAGTTAAGTCCTATATGCTTAACCAAAATTTGAACCTGGGATCCCAAACTCAAGTCCAAAAGTTATTCAACAGTTATTGGTTTTTGTTTTTATGACTAGTTTCCGTGTACTTCCCGCACAATTTTTCAACTGTTGAAGCTGAAGAATGGAAAGTCTTTCCTCGTCGACGTCAAAGTCGTCGTCGTATTCGCCTTCTTCTTCTGATGCTACGAACAGCTCTTCAGAAGAGGAAAACTTAACTGTACTCGGCGCTGTTGAAAGACCACGACGCGTTTTTTTTTCTGTTAGAACACAATCATTTGATCTATATAATGAGAACGAGTTTCATAGATTACATTAGATTGGTACTTGTTCCATAGATCATGAATACGACACTTCGTAATGATGTGGAACGTGTCAGGTTAATGAAAGGTGTCTTTACAAATTATTACTTTGTACTAAATATTACATTTTTAATTTTTTTTCAGATTTACTAATTTATATCTAAAAATTCATCTATAGTGTAGAAGGCGTTGCCATTCAGTAATTCTTTTAATTTACTTTTAAATGCTAGTTCGCTATCTGCCAGGCTTGTGATGCTGTTTCAAAACGTTCAAACGTTCGTAAAGCTTATGGGACTTAATTACGGGGTCATCAGTCCCTAAACCTACAAACTACTTATGAACTACCTTATACTAAAGACGAAACAAACATCCATGCCCGAGGGGGGATTCGAACCCCCGACCGTAGCGGCCGTACAAACTGTGACTGGCGAGCCGCAGACCGCTCGGCCACCGTGGGCGGCCTTTATTATGTTATTGCACACATTTGTTGCAAGTCTTACACCGTTACATAGACCTTCTGATACATCTAAATTAGGTAACAGCATTATTAAGGATTTTTTTTTCAGTTTCAGTTTGGATGATGGCAAGTCTGAAATAGTATAGTGATAGTCTTACAGAATTCTGTTGTAAATTGAAGCGCTCCATCCGTTTCGAGCGTATCGTGACTGTGAAGATGTACTCTCCAGGAAGCTTGGCGACTATATCTTTGTTAATTTTGTCTACACCCTTATTGAGTGGAGAGAGTATTGGCCTATTGTTCTGTCTTTCACTCCCTCATAATTTTCAGTTGCAAAGCAGTTACCAAACACTTCATCAAACAGATCGCTGTTTGCAACGATATTTTCTGGCAATTGAATTTCTTCCATCGTATTTAATGAGTTCACAGCTACCTAACTTCAGTAAACGTGTAACTTCTCTCTGCTCCTTATCAACACACATATTTTGTTCTAGTTTAAAAATCTTAGAAAAAAGACCATAAGGAATATCGCTTAATAGAAAGATCTAATAACTAGTTTTCTTTATTTCATTACCTACCTCTCTCACACACACACACACACACACACACACACACACACACTATATTTAAAATCAAAACCTGCGTCCGGCAAGGCGATGATCTCTCACCCATCCTATAGAATGCAGTCTTAGAGAAAATTATTTGTACTTCGGAAAGAGAAGTCAAAGGAACTCAACTAGGTAGAAATAAAGAAATGAAAAGCCACACAAAATGCCTCGCTTTCGCAGACGTCATCGCCATACTCTCGAATACCAGAACAGAGCATAACATGCACTAGAAAAACACGAGACAGCCATGAAAACCGGTCTACAATTTCCTTATGCAGAAACAATTTTTTTTTTAATACACAATCATCAGATAAACTCCAACTAAAAAGAAATCACGGAAAAATTCTACAATTCAGTGAGTTTAAATATTTAGGAGAAATTATGCAAAAATCTGGGCTAAACACAAAAGCAAACGAAGAAAGAGTCTCAAAATTACAGAGAGCCTATAAACTCACCTGGTCCCACTACAATAAAAAATGTATTTTCACAGCCGCAAAACTACGACACTACAACACAGTAGTCTTACCAGAAGCTTTCTACGCATCAGAAACCACGAGCACGAAAGGAATGGTAAAAATCAAGGAGACTGAAAAACAACAAAGGAAAATTCCGAGAAAAATCCGCGGTGCAATATTTAGAGAAAAATCTGGCAAAAAAGAAGCACAGAAGAACTATACAGACACTCTGAAACAATCACGACACATATCAGAAAACGCAGAGCAAAATTTTTCATACATATCGACAGAATGAATGACACCAGACTAACTAAAAGAATATTCACCATATTTTCTACATCGAAACTGGGCACATCTTGGTACAAAAAAACCACAGAAGACCTGAAAACTCCAAAATACCACACACACACATATAATTAAAACTTCCAGATAATCACAGCGAAAAAGAAAAAAAGTCTCCGTTGAGTATTTTGGTGCATCCTCTGCACATGTAATTAAACTAAGTACATTGCAATGACGGCCTACTGCGTAACTTTTACCCCGTTTTGTTCATTGTAGACGAACGAGTACAAACTGAGATGGGACTTACACAGCTCACGCTAAACAGAATCTCTCAGTAGTTTCAACAACAAATTCCGTCAGAAGCAGGATGCAGCCTTGTGTTTACATATGGAAGAGTCACGTGACGCTAACTTCAGAACAGCCAAAGTGTGTACTGCCGCGAGGGAATCCCACGCGACGCCCCACACCGGCGCAGCTGACCTGCAAAACAGCGAGTCGGCAGTTACACACAGCCGGCGTGTGACGTCAGCCTAGCGATATCACCCAGGCTGCCCCTGACCCCATTTGACGTGTCGTTTGGCAGAGCCGTGACGTGCGATGTCTTTCTCGCTTCTAATAACGAGCCCTTAACAGAGACACAAAGCGACGTAAACAAACTCACCTCACGAAGAAGAGCGGCAGACAGCTCCGCTACGCAACTGCTCGCCAAGGCGGTTGGAAACAGACTGGCTGCTTACAGTGCTGGCAACATTCCAGACGCAAAATTCCTGACGCCAGTTCGGTTCCCACTTCCGAGATCCCGCGAACAGTCGGCCTCCGCTGAGCTACGGGCGTTCCGCGAATCGAGTACTTTTCCTCGTGCGTTTCACGGTAGTTGTGAAATCATCGATGATCTCTTCCCGAAACAAATGCAAGGATACACGTAGTTGAGCAAAAGACTTTGCAGCACATCAAATAAATTGTCCTCATCATCAGTAATTGTTCTACACAAAGTAACAAAACAGACCACTAATGTTTATATGGAAATTTATTTTCAGAAATTTGTTTGATATGTGTTGTTGTGGTCTTCAGTCCGGAGACTGGTTTGATGCAGCTCTCCACAATACCCTATCCTGAGCAAGCCTCTTCATCTCCACATCAGAACAACCTACATCTGTCTGAATCTGCTTACTGTATCCATCTCTTGGTCTTCCCCACACACTTCCCTCCAACGCTAAATTCACAATTCCTTGGTGTCTAAGAATGTGTCCTACAAATCTATACCTTCTTTTAGTCAAGATATGCCAGAAATTCCTTTTCTCCCCAATTCTGTTCAGTACCACCTCATTAGTTACGCGATCTACCCACCTAATCTTCAGCATTCTTCTGTAGCACCAAATTTCAAAAGCCTCAATCCTCTTCCTGTCCGCACTGTTTATCGTCCATGTCTCACTCCCATACAAAGCAACACTCCATACAAATGCCTTCAGAAAGGACTTCCTTAGGCTTAAATCAATATTCGATGTTAACAAATTTCTCTTTTTCAAGAACGCTTTTCTACCCATTGCCATTCTGCATTTTACATCCTCTGTACTGCGACCATCATTTAATATATAATAATGATATAATTACAAAATTAAGATGGTATTTTCAAAATACCACTAACAAGGAAAGTATTTGGGCTTGAACAAGCACATATACATATAATCGTACGAGAGATAATGTAAAGATCCCTTATTGCACTAGTAACACTCCCGCATCTGCAAAACTGTGCAGTTTATGCAAAGGATGGGGCCCCTCAATGCCCACACCAACGTGAAAGTTCTACTGTCACCACCGTCATTTGGTTAGTTTTGCTAAGGTGGATCACGGGATGTGGGAACCGCGATGTTATCCGTTCGTGTGGGCACGATCACCCATTAGTACAGTGCATCTGGAAATAGAATTGATCGAAAGGTATACGAAGGGTAAATGTATGTAAGGGCAGAGGAAAAAAAGTGCCAAGGCAAGAACCAAGGGAAAAAACCTCTGCGACAGTGGGGTGGGTTTGAAGGGCAGTAGCGGTATGCTATCTGCGACAGATCATGCAAGGTTTGGTAATGTTAGTAAAAGGTACATCTCAGTACCGTTAACTTTGCTAGGTTCGTCATAAAGAATCAGTCCGTTTGATGCGAGGTTCTGCTGCAGCTGAGCTCCTGTGAAGTCTCCTGAGGCGGCTGCGGCAGAATACCTGAGAACATCGGCGGTGGCAGAAGGCCTGTAACATAGCCGAGTTTGTCATGGTAGTTAGGCAGTTCGGTCATAGAACTGGCTAAGTGTGCGGGACTGTTTAGGTTTGTTTGTGTTTAGTGCGCTGAATATGGTTTCCCTGCTTTGCCTGTAGGTCGGCTGTGGGCTCAGCTGGCATTGCCAGACAGTTTGCTGTTCTGCAGGGATTTGCCATATTCATCGTGTTTGCGAGTTGGTGTTCCCTACGACCGTAGGTGGTCAGTCTCTAAGGAGAAGTGTTTTGGGGCATTTATGTTTTCACCTATGGTTGTGATCGTAGTTCCCCGTGGCTGTTAGAGCCTAGAGGCCTCTGCGTGTGCCTTGCCACATTGCACTTTGACCTGTCGGTTCGCCAGTAGGGACGGTGCAGTGTGCCTCCGAAGTTGCGTTTTGTGATGTTATTTGTGTGGTGAAGCTTCAGATGGGGCGGCGATTGCTAATCAATCCTGCTAAAGTATTGCGATTAGTTGAGATGAAGTTAGGAAGAACCATTCTTCATGAAGATGGTATTAGTGTAGAAGATGAATCATTCACATGCTTTCTCGCATCTGTTATGGTACAGTAATATGAGCATAGGTTACATACTATTGTAACACTAACACATAATGATGGTAATAGAGATGATAATGACGAAGAACTCATTGCTAGCACTACTCATTGTAGTGGTACGGTAAGTGCGGGAAGAGACGATGGAAGCGGTGGCAGTGAATACCAACAGTCTTCCGAGAAGAAGGTTAAAGTTGCAAGTATCATCACGGCTTTTGATGACAATACGCTAGAGAACATGTACGATGATTACTACATAACTTATAGTTAAGATATCTGCATTATGTATGGCGTCTACAATTACATATACAGTTCTATCTAGAGCATGATTGCAAAGTTTTGCACATTGAGGTGTACGTAGAGATACCGTAACCAAACGTTCATACAGATATGTTTGTTCGAGCCCAATACTTTCCTTGTAAGACATTACAAGGCGGAGAAGCTAACAAAATAGTGGTATTGTGATAATACCATGTCGATCAAAGGGTTAATCCTTCATTAACGAAGCTAGGCCTATCGTTTCGAGTAAAGGACTACCTTATAAGTTAATAAAACCCGTTAACGAACTCTTTTAACTTCCTTTTACTTTCTTCGTTAATCGATAACTAAGTGCATATTATTTATTTCGCAATTGACGCCGCACGGCTCACATAAATCTTGGTCTTAAAATTCGCTTCATGCAGATCAGTAGCTCTGTGGGTACGCCGACGTGTGCGTGATTGATGTAAACAATGGATATAGAGGGAGAGTAACTCGATGTTGGCTGTTTATTGTTGTTTGATTACTGAGTTCAGGTTAAGTACCACTTTCTATTGGGGACAGATCGTGAAAATTAAATCGTCAAATCGTATTCTAGCTCTAAAACTGTTGAAAATCCATGGTTACCTTTTAAGTGATTACATTAATTAATTAATTATGTGCAGTATTACTGTAGTTGAGTTACTTTTCTCTGTGAGTATAAACAAGCCCCCTTTCATATATAGCGACACATTATGTCCTACCCGATTCTCCGGTATTTTACTCCTCCAATGACTTAACAATAATAATAAAATAATTATAAAACTAAATAATTAAAAACTTTCTTTTTTTATCTTTGATGTCCTAACATCCACGATGATTTTTTTTAAATTAGGCAACGGTAATTAATATGTTTGAATTCTCTTGCCCATCTCATTACAACGTCCACATAAAGCTTACCATAACGAACTTACGACTCAACTTCCTATACATCTTCGGCAAAGAGGCGCTTTAACGTTTAACTGTGACGTGTAACAAACTTAACTCTTTACTAATACACACAATATCCGATATCAGATCAATTTTTAGTTTTTACATATGATGACTTCCCTAGAAGTAAGTTGTATGTTACAATTTGATGCTAAAATCTTGAATATTTCTTGGAATAAAAATACAATGTATTCAAGTTTTGCTGTCTATGTTCCTCCGATTACCGACAGAATCTTTGTGTATGAAGTTGAGTGCCCATGTGTTTTGTTCCAATCTTGACGAAATTTTGCACTCAAATCAAGTCACTGTCGAGGTCATTGAGCGCAATGATCACTTACTACAGGAGACAGACATCATAAACAATGAAATGCGCCAGTGGCGTAACGTGGATTTCTGCCACTCGGCACTCATCTTGCCGTCCCCCCCCCCCCCCCCCCCACTTCCGCTGTATTTCTGACCTAACAACAACTAGGGTTACCAGATGTCCGTCTTCAGAAAAGAGGACATTTCTAGATTCATAAAACAACTCAAGTACTACTGTATTATTACAGTCTTGTTTGTAATACTCTTACACATCTTACGAAATTTGTTCATCTTCTTACAAATGAACAAGCATGAAATTCTGGCACCTGTAGAACGAATTACATGACTACATAGCAGTGAAGTCCTAATATCTCATCAATTCACCACTTCTAATCATCGTCTTAAGTGCTGAACATTTTTTTCCATTCTTATAAGATACCTTGCCGATCACCCCTGTTTTCACCTGAAATTTGTTACGATGCATCATTTACGGAAACCATAGTACTGTTGACTGTAAAATCGTCACGAATAAAGTAACTGTAAAAATTATGTAAGAGTTCCTTGATATAGCTATACTCCCAATTCGGATCAGACCGACGTTACTATACACATGATCGGCATCTAGATTCTAGTGGGTGAATGCAATATGTAAGGCCTAGGTGAAAAAAGCAATAAATAAAATAAACTTTTTATTTACCGTACAAAGTCTCGCAATAAATTATTAAAAACTACTCAGTTTTTAGGACATGAGCTTTAAATCGATTTTTTTCAATACACTGTTCATGTAGTTACGTCTCTTTGGTCCTAAACAGGCAATGGTGAAACGGCAATGGTGACTGTGGCATCCGACCTTATTTATATGAAGTTTTGAACAAGGTTTTAACTTATGTACAACGAACATTGTACTAGCTTTTGATCTAAAGTCATAAGTATGGTTGACAGACAACACAGAGAACTGCCCAGTCCCGCACGACAGTCTTATTTTTGGGTGTCAATCTTGCATTGATGCAGACGAATGTTTTTAATTGGCCGCCTCGAACATCGTATTCCGCGATAATTGCCACGCCAATTATTTCAGTTGTTCTAAAGTAGGTTGACCTCACAAAAACAGGGGAAAATAAAACAGTAGAGGAGGAATGGATAAAATTGAGAGATGAAATAGTGAAGGTAGCAGAGGACAAAATAGGTAGGAAGGCAAGACCTACAAAAATACTAAATTTAATCGATGAAAGAAGATAATATAATAATGCAGTAAATGAAACAGGCAAAATGCAGTACAGACGACTAAGAAATGAGATTGACAGGAAGTGCAAAATGGCTAAGCAGGAGTGGCTAGAAGGCAAATGCAAGGATGTAGAAGAATGTATAAATAGGGGAAAATAGATACAGCCTACAGGAAAATAAAAGAAACATTTGGCGATAAGAAAAACAGCTCTATGAATATTAAGGACACTGATGGAAAACCAGTTCTCAGCAAAGAAGGGAAAGCTGAAAGGTGGAAAGAGTATATACAGGGGATCTACAAAGGAAATGAACTTCGAGACAATATTGTAGGAAGGGAAGAGGATATAGATGAAGATGAAATAGGAGATACTGTACTGAGAGAAGAATTTGACAGAGCCCTGAAAGACCTAAGTCGAAACAAGGCCCCTGGAGTAGATGATATTCCCTCAGAGCTACTGAAGTCTCTTGGAGAACCAGTCATGACAAACCTGTTTCACCTGGTGCGTAAGATGTATGAGACAGGAGAAGTACCCTCAGACTTTAAGAAAAATTTTATAATCCCCATTCCAAAGAAAGCAGGTGCGGAGAGGTGTGAAAACTACAGAACCATCAGTCTAATAAGTTATGGTTGCAAAATATTAACACGAATTATATACAGAAAGATGGAAAAGCTGGTAGAAGCTGACCTCGGGGAAGATCAGTTTTGGTTCAGGAGAAATGTAGGAACACGGGAGGCAATACTCACTTTACGGCTTATCCTAGAAGATAGATTAAGAAAAGGCAAACCAACATTTCTAGCTTTTGTAGATTTGGAGAAGGCTTTTGACAATGTTGATTGGAATAAACTCTTTCAAGTTCTGAAGCAAGCAGGAGTAAAATATAGGGAGCGTAAGGTTATTTACAACTTGTACAAAAACCAGACAGCGGTTATCAGAGTTGAAGGGCATGAAAGGGATGCAGTGGTTGGAAAGGGAGTAAGACAGGGTTGTAGTCTTTCTCCATTGTTATTCAATTTGTACTTTGAGCAAGCTATAAAGGAAAGCAAGGAGAACTTTGGAGAAGGAATTAAAGTTCAGGGTGAAGAATTAAAAACATTGCGTTTTGCCGACGACATTGTAATAATCTCAGAGACAACAAAAGACCTGGAAGAGCAGTTGAAGGGAATAGACAGTGTGCTGAAAGGTGCATATAAGATGAACATTAACAAGAGCAAAACTAGGGTAATGAAGTGCAGTGCAAGGAAATCAGGTGATGCTGAAGGAATTAGATTGGGAAACGAAGCAATAAAGGAGGTAGATGAGTTTTGTTACTTGGGCAGTAAAATAACAAATGATTGTCGCAGTACAGAGGATATAAAATGCAGAATGGCAATGGGTAGAAAAGCGTTCTTGAAAAAGAGAAATTTGTTAACATCGAATATTGATTTAAGCCTAAGGAAGTCCTTTCTGAAGGCATTTGTATGGAGTGTTGCCTTGTATGGGAGTGAGACATGGACGATAAACAGTGCGGACAGGAAGAGGATTGAGGCTTTTGAAATATGGTGCTACAGAAGAATGCTGAAGATTAGGTGGGTGGATCGCGTAACTAATGAGGAGGTACTGAACAGAATTGGGGAAAAAAGAAATTTCTGGCATACCTTGACTAAAAGAAGGGATAGATTGGTAGGGCACATTCTTAGACATCAAGGAATTGTGAATTTAGCGTTGGAAGGAAGTGCGTGGGGTTAAAATCGCAGAGGAAGACCAAGAGATGGATACAGTAAGCAGATTCAGACAGATGAAGGTTGCCGTTCTTATGTGGAGATGAAGAGGCTTGCTCAGGATAGGGTATTGTGGAGAGCTGCATCAAACCAGTCTCCGGACTGAAGACCACAACAACAACACAGGTTGACCTCAGAGCAGCGGCGGCACAGAAACGAGAAAATTAAAAATATCACACTGTTTCAAGAAAGGTTAAATTCTCTAGAGTTAGTGATTGTGACGGTTCAGAGAGTTGTATTTACGCATTTTAAAGTTGAAGCAGTCGCACAACGCAGAAAGAGGACATTTCCCCATTTTGTTAAAAACCCGGCCGGACCATTTTCAGGGTCCAAAAAAGAGGACATGTCCGGGTAAAAGAGGACGTCTGCTAACACTAACAACAACAAAAATTGAGACTCTGGCCATAAGTACCAATATTGTTTCAGTGTTTATCAAAATAAAATAGGGATGTTGCAATTTACACTTCTGGCTATTAAAATTGCGACACCAAGAAGAAATACAGATGATAAACGTGTGGATTCATTGGACAAATATACTAGAATTGACATGTGATTACATTTTCACGCAATTTGGCCCATAGATCCAGAACAACCAAATGGCGTATATAGGTACAAATGCCCATGCAGCTTCGACACAATACCACAGTTCATCAAGTGTAGTGACTGGCGTATTGTGACGAGCCAGATGCCCATCCACCATTGACCCGACGTTTTTAATTGGTGACAGATCTGTAGAATGTACTGGTCAGGGCAGCACTCCAACATTTTCCTTATCTAGAAAGGCCCGTACAGGACCTGCAGCATGCGGTCGTGCATTATCCTGCTGAAATGTAGGGTTTCGCAGTGATCGAATTAAGGTAGAGCCACGGGTCGTAACACATCTCAAATGTAACGGCCACTGTTCAAAGTGCCCTACATTTCAGCAGGAAAATACACGACCGCATGTTGTAGGTCCAGTACGAGCCTTTCTGGATACGGAAAATGTTCGACTACTGCCCTGGCCAGCACATTCTACAGATCTCTCACCAATTAAAAACGTCGGGTCAATGGTGGCCGAGCAACTGGCTCGCCACAATACGCCAGTCACTACTCTTGATGAACTGTGGTATAGTGTTGAAGCTGCATGGGCATATGTACCTGAACACGCCATCCATATATAACGGCCACTGTTCAAAGTGCCGTCGATGTGAACAGGAGGTGACCAAGACGTGTAACCAATGACGCTCCACACCATCACGCCGGGGGATAACGTCAGTATGGCGATGACGAATACATGCTTCCAATGTGCGTTCACTGCGATGTCGGCAAACACGGACGCGACCATCATGATGCTGTAAACAGAAGCTGGATTCATCCGAAAAAATGACGTTTTGCCATTCGTGCACCCAGGTTCGTCGTTGCGTACACCGTCGCAGGCGCTCCTCTCCGTGATACAGCGTCAAGGGCAACCGCAGGCATGGTCTCCGAGCTGATAGTCGATGCTGCTGCAAACGTCGTGGAACTGTTCGTGCAGATGGTTGTTGTCTTGCAAACGTCCCCATCTGTTGACTCAGGGATCGAGACGTGGCTGCACGATCCGTTACACCCATGCGGATTAGATGCCTTTCATCTCGAATGCTAGTGATACGAGGCCATTGGGATCCAGCACGGCGTTCCGTATTGCCCTCCTGTACCCACCGATTCCATATTCTGATAATACTCATTGGATCGCGACCAACGCAAGTAACAATGTCGCGATGCGATAAACCGCAATCTTGATAGGCTACAATCCGACATTTATCAAAGTCGGAAACGTGTTGGTACGCATTTCTCCTCCTTACACGAGGCATCACAACAACGTTTCACCAGGCAACGCCGGTCAACTGCTGTTTGTGTATGAGAAATCGGTTGCTAACTTTCTGCATGTCAGCACGTTGTAGGTGTCGCCACCGGTGCCAATCTTGTGTGAATGCTCTGAAAAGCTAATCATTTGCATATCACAGAATCTTTTTCCTGTCGGTTAAATTCCCCGTCTGTAGCACGTCATCTTCATACTGTAGCAATTTTAATGACCAGGAGTGTATTTTCCCTAAATAGGTTTTGTTTCTTTTATTTTTTTTAGATTATGCTGAACAAATCCTGTTTGAAGGTTATAAAATACGACTTTAGTTTCACATATTTTAGCCCATATTCAAATCAACCAAATTAAGTTCTACAATACACCCTCTGGCCACATAGTTCATTTTTAAGCATTGACAGTACATCTTTGGCGGGTATCCATGTGTCAGTTTGTAGAGCTAATGGTTTTGAAGGCTTTTCACTGAGAGAAACACAATTGTCTGTCGCCAGGGCGAAGAAGCCACTTTTGTCGAAAGGCTGTTACTCCGTATTTCCAACAAAATTGTAGACACTTTCCCACAGTAGACAAGGAAGGGATCAAGTTCTTCCATGTCAAGCGATGTGGGACCTCCATGGAAGTACCTTCAGCACTTTCACACATTTTCTTCAAAATGTTCAAATGTTTGTATAGCTTATGGGACTTAACTACGGGGTCATCAGTTCCTAAACTTACAAACTACTTATGAACTAGCTTACACTAAGGACGGCAGAAATATCCATGCCCTAGGGGGGATTCGAACCCCCGACCGTAGTGGCCGTGCAGACCGTGACTGGCGCGCCGCAGTCCCCTCGGCCACCGCGGCCGGAACACATTTTCTAAACCAAACAAAACAGATGACACAAATGAAATAATTTCTCCACACTTAATGGGCCGGTGAAATAAGAAAGAGCACATTTTCCAGAGATGATTCTCAGAGCAGGAAAACGTTCTCTGAGTAATTTCTCAATTTCGTATGAATAAAAATTTCGAAGCAAGTGCTCTGAGCAGGAAGTTCATTCTCGCTACCTCCCCTCCTTTTTAAGTTCTCCGTCTGTCAGGTCCGGGACAGAACAGCTGTTCATCGTATATTTCTTTAAGCTATTCTAATCAGTATAGTTATTCAGTGTACAAATATGCAACAGACATGTTCCTGTTAGACTTTAATTTGTTCTACAACAGCATATTATTAAGACTAAATATGGGTTTTTTACAGAAATGTATTCTTCTGACGATGTTATAAAATTGTCATCGTGTGAGAAACTTTTTTATTATTTAAGTGAAGTTGGCACAATTTGCGAACGAAATTTCAAGGACGCACTACAATTTCATCTATTTCAACATGGAACGCTGTAACAGCTATAAAATACGAGATAAGTTTTGTTAAAAATGACACCACATGGTTTCTTCATAAACGATAGAGTATAAAGTACATACACTGTTTAAAGGCCAATTCACACTGTCCGTCACGTCACGTCACGTCACCGTCCGTCAGAACATTCCGCAATGTATTTCTAATGGCGGCATTCACACTGTCCGTCAGCGGACCGTCACGTCACGTCACCGTCCGTCAAGCTTTCTCGAGAAGAATGTTTTGACGGAACGGCCGTCTGCTAACATCGGAAGTTAACCTATTTTCGACACGCGAATTACATGTTGCAGACTACGAGTGCACTGTTTATATGCAAATGTGTCTTATTAATCTTTATTTAGTTGTTATACTTCGTTTTAGGGGCAAATCTCAAGTGTTTCATGGCGACTTAAATATTTTTGTCAATCGAGTGTCCCCCTAAAATCGAAGTCTGATATATGAAACCAAAAAATGGTTTATGTCATGTGACATTGTAACAGAAAAGACTAAAGCAAACTGTTTATTTGAATAAGATTGTAATTTGATTACGCATTTTTCATTAAATAACATTTTAAATGAAAAATTCAGTTCTAATGAAAGACAACAATTCAGTTGTTTACGATGATACTAACAATGTCAGCGGACAAATCGTAATGGACAATGTAGTCAGGCGCTATCCATGCTCTTATAAGTATTGTTTGATGTTTTCGTATGTTTATTTTTTCGCTTGAAAATAGATGTCGATGTTTTGAAATGTTGTTTCAGTTCCCAGTAAGTTGGCCAAAAACATACGTCGTAAAGTTTTCTTTGGCCGTCAATAACATTTAGCATTGTTGCTTCGTCGATTCTAGTGTTAAACTATGACTTTCTACATAACAAATCGCCATTCATAACCTCACTTTCAACATCGCGTATTGAGATGGATGAATTGACGTGACGGACACGGACGGACAGTGTGAATACAACTTGACGTGACGGTTCCGTGACGTGACGTTGACGTGACGGACAGTGTGAATTGGCCTTAATTCATACGGCCCAATAAGTCTCGCGCCAATACTGACATAATCGACATTCGATATATATCGATTCTGACCGTACAACTTCGAGAGTAAGCTTTCCTTGGAAATTACCGCCGAGCTGATCACCTCACTCAGACAAAGCGACAGACTGAGAATGTACTCTCGCGGAACCTTGAATTAACTTCCCGAGTAGAGAGAATCGCTGCATTACGTGAGCAGAACGAGCAATTGCGTGCACGAGCTCAACCACCACATATGCTTACAACGTAGCTCAACCCGAGAATTTAAACGCTAGCTCGTCTCGTCTTCACAATCTGAAACGGCGAAGAGCACTGGAAAGAGGCAATATTACGCGTTTTGTTGCAGATGTGAATAATTTCGGCGACACTACTTCACCTGAAGATTTTATATACTGTAGAGATAGATTACAAAAACTTTAAGCAGGTTAACAGCTTTATATAATGAAATACATGATTTACTAACAGACGCAGACTATGAAACGGACGTTTTACGATGTGAGTAGTATACTGTCGCTGTTATCTGCAATCTTTCACAGGGAACTGACAAGCCACCCGTGCCACAAATAAAAATCAGTGATATTAGTAACTTTCCGGCCATTTTACCATGCACTATAAAACTGCCAACGATGAAGCTCGAACCCTTTTCAGGAGGTATTGAATCATGGGCTCGTTTTTGGGAAGAATTTGAGCAAATCTATCGACTAGAACCCTACTTTCTCAACCACTAGTAAACACATATTTTTATGAGGTTATCTGGAAGATGAAACAAAACACTTAGTTGAGGGAATAGCTGTCGTTGCAGAAACTTATGAAAAGACTAAAAAATGTTCAAATGTTCGTAAAGTCTATGGGACTTAACTACGTGGTCATCAGTCCCTAAACTTACAAACTACTTATGAACTACTTACGAACTAGGACGGCAAAAATATCCATGCCCGAGGGGGGATTCGAACCCCCGACCGTAGTGGCCGTGCAGACCGTGACTGGAGCGCCTCAGTCTCCTCGGCCACCGCGGCCGGCTATGAAAAGACTAAGAAGATACTCCAACGACGATATGGCGATAGGAACCGTATAATACTGGCTCACTTAGATTACCTTGAAGGTATAAAGCCTATACATATCGTTTCTCCTGAGACACTGAACAGCACTTCTATAAAGTGTAACAAACGTATTCAGGCGCTTCGCTCGGGATGTGATGTGGATAGTTAAGGCCGCGTATTAGTTCCAGAAATCCTACGTGCTTTTCCAGGTGATATGTGCAAGAAATGGATAATTCAAGCGAAAAGGGAACAAATTTCGGAAGGTGACATTATTAAAATAATGGAATTTCTATCAGGCGAAGTAAAATGAGCCTTAATCAGACAAAAACGACGGTGTACAGCATTCAGCTCAGCACGTACGACTTCCACAACTATTCTGACCGTCAAAACAGCTACTGGGAAGATGACAGAGGAAAAAATGTTAAGGTAAGAGAGTGCTTCTGTGTCTTCTGTGAGGGTAAAGGACACTTGGCGCAAGACTGTAAGGTCATGACGAGCGTACGGGATCGCATTGATGTACTAATATATATATATATATATATATATATATATATATATATATATATATATATATATATATATATATGTGTGTGTGTGTTTTCTTTGCCTAAACTGCGGTCACAATGTCAAGAATTGTTCAAAAACACTAAGGGCTTCTTGCTCAGTATGTAAAAAGTTCCATCATAGGTCCATCTACAAAGACTCAGAACGGTCAACACCCCAAGTACAGACTGGTGAATCTACTTTAGTCGGCAACATTGCTGTGACTCCCAGAGGATATACTTACCTGCAAACAACACGGGTATGGATATGTGGCTCGAATGGCATAAGCAAACTCACTCGCAGCCAATCAAGTATCGTCAGCAATTCACTAATAGACAACCCGAAGCTAGAAGTAATTGACAACAAGCCACTAGTGATTAACGCCTTCGAGACTAATTCTGTTACATCGGGTTCCCGACGATTCGTTCGTGCGAAACTTCGAAGTATCCCTAACGGCGTTCAGGTATCATTCACTGCGTTTTAAAGCATCCACACATTCACTCGTCTTCCAACTGCTTCGAGGACTTACAGAAACGTCTAAAACAAAACACTCATCTCAGACTAATCTACGAGAAAGAGATGTTTAGATTATATTACTAAAGGACATATGGAAGAAGTACCACCCCAACAATTTAAAGAGACATTTTACTTACTTCATCACATCGTACGAAAAAATAAACAAGGAAACATCAAGAGGCGATTTGTCTATGACGCCTCCTTGCATGAAGAACACGCCCCATCACTAAACGACACACTGGAAATGGGCCCTAACCTACTTCCTGAAATTATGGCCATACATTTACGCTTTCGCTTGTATCCTTTCGCAATTATTTCAGACATCACACAAGCGTCCCTTCAGTTAATCCTGTACTCTGAGGATCCTGATTTGACTCGATTTTTTTGGTACAAAACCAGTACCGACGATTTTGGACAGCATATCACTACCGAAGACATGAGTATTTATAGATTTAACGACTTCCATTTGGGCTTACTTGTAGTCCATTTTTACTCTCAGCCACACTAAGAGAACTAGCAACTGTTAATAAGAATTCCTTCCCCACTGCAGCTGCACTAGTAGAAAAGAGCACTTATATGGACGATTTTGTCGCTGGAACTGAAGACGAAAACAACTTTGTTAAACTTTAGTATGAGCTTGTAATTCTCACGAAGCAAATCAGTCTTCCTACGACTAAGTGGGCGACGAACACTAGAGAGTTGACACAAATTTGGCGCGCAGAACATCGGAAAGTTTAGTCTAACACACAATGTCATGTTCTAGGAGTTCCATGGAATACAGACAACCATAAGTTAATGACGAATTGAAACGGGTCGTCACAAGTAAGCGACAACTCCTCAAATCAGCTTCACGCTTCTACGACACATTAGGACTAGTAACACCGATATCCGTCGTTGCCAAAATATTATTTCAAGAAACGTGGAATCGTGGACTTAAGTGGAACGCACTACTACCCCCCAGATCTTGCCAGAGACTGGGGAATCTGGACGTCAACCCTTAAGGAACTAAGAAACATAGTTATACCTCGATGTATAGGAAATTCTGGCAATTATGCATCACATATTCACATGTTTTGCGACACATCCGAAAAAGCTTATGGCGCTGTATTGTACATTACTGTAATTGAAGAAAACAGCAGGCACATCAACTTAACGTGCAGCAAATGCAGACTTGCATCGGTGAAACGAGTTTCGCTTCCAAGGCTCGAACTTCTAGCAGCAATAATAGGAATCAGACTTTTGTCCTATTATTGCAAATCAACAAATTTTACTACAATGCAGGCGACACTGTGGATGTATTCGACTATGGCACTGGGTTGGATAAAGCAAAATCCCAACCACTGGAAAACTTTTGTTTGCAACTGAAATTCATGCACTCACTTCTCCATTACCATGGAGACATTGCCCCGGGCAACAAAATCCGGCAGATATATTGACAAGAGGTTCCACGCATGAAAAAATGAGAACTTTAAAAATTTGGTGGTACATTGGGTATATGAAGAGCCAGTTCACTAGCCTTGTTCGGACAATACCTTCAGTGTACCTCAACTCCTAGATGAAACGTGAACTTTGTAAGACCACCGTTAATTGTAAAATTAATTCTAGCTGAAAGGGGCCAGTTAAAAAGCTTACTTTAAACATTTAACTCTGGCCGTAAAACCAGCTAAAGGATTCGCGTGAACTACTGACTACTTCTTGCAACAGAATCTTGTTCCCTGGCCCAGAATTTAGAACTGACTCAAACTTTACTTTAGCAGCAGGAAGACAAATGGGCGGTGGCCAACATACGTCGTAGATCAAGAAATTACACACAATCATTAATATACAAGCCACTCCGAACTAAAACATTTGATGAAGGTGGCTGTGAGAACATTTATGGCGCAACGGAATTAAAATATGATAATTTGCATCTGAGTTTGTTCTCAGCACTGGTGAAAAACAACATTAACTAAAAAAGGGAGGGTATTCATAAACTAATATTCATAAAAAGGATCAAATTTCACTGACAATAAGTTATTTATTCAGTTCAAACATGAGCAAATGGGGGAACCAATTTTGTTAAACAATAAAAATGCATCCCATTTAAAATAAATTTAAAGTAATCTGAACTGTACATCGTTGGAGGAAGGATTTATAATCAACAAGCATTCATTCACTCACACGCGCGAAGCAAAGCGAAACTTACCCAACTCAGCGTGCTGATACAAAGCAGAAGCAGGCGCCGCTATTATAGGCGCAATTCGTCGAACCAGGGTGTACCACACAACACAAGGAAAATAAACTTCATGGTTGCTCTGGTCTGTCTTTCTTTACTTGAGATGGTACGCGATAATAGCGAGACTAATATCCATTTAAATCAAACCTTGAGCATGCAGGCATACTGAGACACACGGCACGTATCTGCTACATTACGTATTCGCACCCCACTGAAGGAGAAGTGTTTAAAGGTCGTATTCATTTCAACAAAAATCAACGGAATCCTTGATTACGAAGCACGAATACACAATAGTAAGGCACTGGCATGTGAGCAGTGGCGAGAACGCAAGTGACTAGCTATAAACCTTAAAATTGGAGTTCGGAAACACGTGGTTCCGAAAACCAGTAAAAAATACAAAAATTCAATTTCCTAAAATGAAGAAAAATAGCTACGGCATGCAACCCTTAGAAATGTGTATGATATCATAAGGAAGCTAAAGAAATACACTTAGACGCGAATGGGAAGGTTTTATACGGATGGACGAAATCCAGTCTTCAAAAATCAGAAAAGTGGAATAAATTCAAAGTCGGAGTAAATCAACTAAGAAATACGGCATGCAGCCCCTAGAAATAAGTAGCATCAAAAGCAGAGGTTGGTAACGACTACCGATCGACACGAAGCCAGAGAAACACTAGTAGTGAGCAGCCACATACACACATCAGACTCCCTTGCTAGAAGATGCTCATACATGCACATACAGAATAAAGCAAGTACACATTCTCACAGGGACAGTGGCGTCACGGAGAAATCGTTCATCTTGCCACATTCATAGACACAATGATAAATTATTAGCATAATAAAATACCAGCAATATTAACACAGTATTACAGAAACTAACATTTAAAAACATGAAATGAAATGCTATTCCTCATGCCTCCGAATGAAAGGGATTCTCGTTTAGCTAAAAGGGCCGTCTAGTGAACTTAGATAAATTACAAAGTTAAAAACCTAGGGAAGACGACAGACAACCGTCTTTCAACTTCTCACATACAAATCTTGGTTGTTGGATCTCTACAACCTGTAATTGACGGAGCAAGATTTAGTTCTTATTAGCAACTACGACATGTCACTGCTCGTGTACTCCGTGTCAGACATGTGCCACAAAGAGTACACAAGCGGCGAATGTAAATGCAGAAGAACTCACTGCTGAAAGAAACTGTTTGATAAAAACTACTCAAGCACAGTGTTTTTCAGCGGAACGTAATGACCTAAAAAAAAAAAAAAAAAAAAAAAAAAAAAAAAAAAAAAAAAAAAAAAAAAACACACACACCGCTACCAGATGGTTCCAAAAACAAAAGTTTAAACCCCTTTTTGGACGAAGGATTTATACGTGTTGATGGTCGGCTACATTTCTCCGCACTGACGATGGAAGAGCGACGCCCAATTATCCTGGACGGTGACCATCATTTCACCCATCTTTTCATCCTACAAACACATATTTGTCTTCATCACTTAGGAGTCAGAATCATCCTAGCAACTTAGAACCACTTTCTGGATATTACGTGCAAGCCAAACTATCAAAAACTAGCTGAAAACCCGGCTTTGCCCGGGTATATATTTATTTATTCCTGCCATTTTTCAGGTATATATTAAAATGTATAAGTGCTGTATCTGTAAAATCTCTAGGGACTACAATTAGTAGAAAGAAGTAATAGATTATGACTTGGTGCGTGGTGGGACGTTTTTTCCTGAACGTTGCCGTTTATGTGCTCATATCTCATGAACTACGTGTCGTACTGATACAATTTAGAAGTTACATTCTACTATATGTGTGTATACTGTCTGTAAAATTTCCTGTCGTTACAATTTGTAGTGTACAAAATATAAATTGTAACGTCATACCGAGAACCGTAGTTTTACTCCATAAACAGCGGAAAAGTAGTAAGTGAGAAACTGTTTTCCTTTCATCACTTTACTATGTTTGCCAGCGAGAAAAAGTTTAATAAAGGTATGAAATTATGTTTAAAGTTTTTTGCAAGTCGCTAAGTACTGTCATTCTCATACAGTGAATTTCGAAAGTCTCGCCGCATTATATGGCATTTTTTGCGATTCCTATTGGTTATCTTTTGAACCATGTGCCGTATGTGATTCTTAACCATTCAGCAATTGTTACCTCACCGTAAGGAATGTTTGTACCAAATTTGGTTGAAATCGGTCCAATGGTTTAGGAGAAAATGACCAGCATTGTCGCAAAATGCAGCAGTTTTCCGCGCATATCATTGTTTATGACGTCATCTCCTGAACTATATATCGTATGTGATTCTTACACTTACGGCGACCGTCCTCATGGATTGAAGCTTACGTGTACAAAATTTCATAAAGATTTGAACAAAACTGTATACAACACGTACAAACATACGGACACTCTGCTTTATATATTAGAAATCATACACTGATGTCTACCGTGCAAAATGGCAAACAACAAGGCTGCCCAGGAGCTAGAGTCTCCACTACCAGCAGACAGAGTAACTCCTGGGAAACCATTTGACGTCACTGGCATAGACTTCGCCGGCCCGTTATATTCCAGAACAAATTACGTCACTAAGAAATGTTATATCGTGTTATTCACCTGTGCCACTACAAGAGCCTTACACCTGCATTTTTCTGGCGGTACGAGTACGGATAAATTTCTTTTATCACTACAAAGATTGATTGGCAGACGCGGAATAGCACATACTATTTATAGGAACAACGCACAAAACATTTCATGCTGCTAATAAAGAACTTACAAACCTCTGGCCAGCATTACCTGCAGTATCTCGCCCACCACATGATTGATTGCATGGAAGTTCACTGCACCACGTGCGGCTTGGTGGGGAGGTTGGTGGGAGAGGATGGTTGTTACTATTAAGAGGTGTCTACGCAAGCTTTTGGGACGTTCTAGCATGGGCGAGGAAGCACTACAAACAATGTTGCCGGCCACAGTGGCCGAGGGGACTGAGGCGCTCCAGTCACGGTCTGCACGGCCACTGCGGTCGGGGGTTCGAAACCCCCCTCGGGCATGGATATTTGTGCCGTGCTTAGTTTAAGCTAGTTCATAAGTAGTTTATAAGTTTAGGGACTGATGACCCCGTGGTTAAGTCCCATAGGCTATACAAACACTTGAATATTTGAAACAGTGCTGGTTAATATCGAAGCCGCACTCAACTCCAGGCCAATAACGTAACACGACGAGAGTGCTTTGATGCCAGCACACTTTCTAGTTGGAGACCGACTTACTACTTTGCCATCGGGACTAGAGCCACGAAGGTCCACAGATTTAGCAAAGATGTACAAACTCCGCCAGAAATTAGAGGAGGACTTTAGGAAACGTTGGAGCCAGGAGTATTTATCTCAACTCCGGAGCTATCATCAAGTACGACGCCCGAAAGGCTCTGTAAGGCTGCGTGGGGGCGACCTCGTTCTGCTGCAAGAAGACACGCGTCCACGGCCCATGGCTCATGACGCGCATTGCAGATATAAAGGAAGGACGCGACGGATTGGTACGGACTGTAATCCTCAACATGTCATATGGACATCAAGTGACTAGACCAATTCGGCTGGTCGTACCTTTGAAGGTACAAAATATACAAAGAAAAAAAAAAAAAAAAGTAAGCATCTTGGAGGCTTTGGACTACCAACCTTTAGCTACTCACCCACAAGCATTTAACCACAAGATCACAATGAACTCACTGAGTAGGAGTTTACAAGTCTACATATGATCAGTAACAGTTATCTTCTATCTATATACAGGGTGTTTCACTAAGTGTGTTTGCCTCTGTAACTTATAAAATAACAGGAGACGGGAAATTTTAATGCGGTAGGTCAACACAAGAAATGTTACACTTTCTGTGGAGCTACGAACATAGCTTATTGTATCATTTTCCAAAGAGTTACACCACAAAGATATAATTTTTTTTTTAAATGGAACAATATCTTTTTCTATCGTGCATTGGATTCGTTGAAACCAGCTGCGTTCAAATCAATTCAAACTACATTCCTATCACTGTTAGTTTGGGAGCTAGAACCCTTCAAATTTTAGGGGGTGGAGGTTACGACACCGTAGCTGAGTGGCTGGTAGTCATGAGACAGGGGGCCGTGCCCCAGGGGATAGCCACTCGGCCAGTCAGCTACGCTATCGCAGCCTCCGCCCCCAGAACTTTGATGGGTTGTAGCTCCCAAACTAACAGTGATAGGAATGTAGTTTAAATTGATTTGGACGCAGCTGGTTTACGCGAATCCAATACACGATAGAATAACTATTGTTCCATTTAAAAAATTATATCTTTTTGCTGTAACTCTTTGGAAAATGATACAATACACTATGTTCATAGCTCTGCAGAAAGTGTAACATTTCTTGTGTTGACCTACCGTATTAAAATTTCCCGTCACCTATTATTTTATAAGTTACCCAGCCTGCAAGATCCGGGCTTTCACAGAGGGTGGGTTTACTTGTAGTTGGGAGCTCCAACGTTAGGCGGGTGAGGGAGCCCCTTAGAGAGATGGCTGCCAAGGAGGGGAAGAAGGCCAACGTGCACTCCCTGTACATACCGGGTGGAGTCATTCCAGATGTGGAACGGGTCCTCCCGGATGCTATGAAGGGTACGGGGTGCAGCCAACTACAGGTGGTGGCTCAAGTCGGTACCAATGATGTGTGTCGTTTCGGATCTGAAGAGATCCTCTCAAGTTTCGAGCGGCTAACTGAAGTGGTAAAGACTGTCAGTCTTGCTTACAAGATGAAAGCAGAGCTCACCACCTGCAGCATAGTTGACAGGACCGACTGTGGACCTCTGATACAGAGCCGAGTGGAGGGTCTGAATCAGAGGCTCAGACGGTTCTGCGACCGTGTAGGCTGCAGATTCCTTGACTTGCGCCATCGGGTGGTGGGTTTCCGGGTTCCGCTGAATAGGTCAGGAGTCCACTATACGCAGGAAGCGGCTGCACGGGTAGCGGGGGCTGTGTGGCGTGGACTGGGCGGTTTTTTAGGATAAAGAGCTTCGGGGAAATAGAAAATGGGCAATCTCAAAGGGTTCAGGTGGATCACAGGAGAAATGTAGATCCGGAAACTATCGGTATAACAGTTGTAAATTGTCGTAGCTGTGTCGGGAAAGTTCCAGAACTGCAAGCGTTAATAGAAAGCACCGAAACACACATCATTATAGGCAGCGAAAGTTGGCTCAAGCCGGAAATAAGTTCAGAAGAAGTATTTTCAAAAGATCTAACGGTATTCAGAAAGGATAGATTAAACAAAATAGGAGGGGGCGTGTTTGTCGCCGACAAAAGTAGTATTTCATGTAGCGAAGTTGAAGTTTATAGTTCGTGCGAGCTATTATGGGTAGAGGTTGTACCCGAAAATCGTAAGATGTTAATAATCGGTTCCTTTTACCGGCCTCCCGACTCTGACGATACAATAGCAGAAAGGTTCAAAGAAAACCTGAGTCTAATTACAAAAACGTACCCGACTCACACGATAATAGTAGGTGGTGATTTTAATTTACCCTCGATCTGTTGGCGAAATTATATTTTCAAATCAGCAGGTAGGTATAAAACATCGTGCGAAATTGTACTCAACGCATTCTCTGAGAATTACTTCGAACAATTAGTTCATGAGCCAACTAGAATTGTAAATGGATGTGAAAACACTCTTGATCTCTTAGCAACAAATAATCCTGAGCTCATAACGAGCATCAAAACGGATACAGGTATTAGTGAACACAGAGCTGTAGTAGCGAAATTGAATATCGAAAGTCCCAAAGTTACCAAAAATAAACGCAAAGTATATTTGTTCAGGAAAGCAGATAGAAACAAAATACATTGCTTCTTGAAAGACAGCTTCCACTCGTTTCTAACACTAAATGTAGGTGTAGACCAGATGTGGCTCAAATTCAAAGAAGTGGTATCGACAGCAATTGAAAGTTTTATACCTAATAAATTAATAAAAGAAGGAGGCGATCCCCCTTGGTACACAAAACAGGTTAGGACACTGTTGCAAAAGCAAAGGAAAAGGCATACTAAATTTAAACGAACACGAAATCCCCAGGATTTGCGATTGTACTAAGAAGCTCGAAATTTAGCGAGGATTTCAATGCGAGATGCCTACAACATTTAGCACAACGAAACTCTTTCTCGTAATTTGACTGAAAACCCAAAGAGATTTTGGTCATATGTTAAATATACTCGGGACAAGTCACAAACAATACCTTCACTACGTGATAGTAATGGCGATCCTGCCGATGACAGCGCTACTAAAGCAGAGTTACTAAACTTAGCTTTTAGAAACTCATTCACCAAAGAAGACGAAACCAATATTCCAGATTTCGAATTACGAACAGATGCCGTAATGAGTAACATAGAAGTAGATATCATCGGAGTAGTGCAGCAACTAAAATCACTTAATAAGAACAAGTCTTCTGGTCCGGATTGTATACCCATTAGATTTCTATCTGATTATGCTGAAGCGATAGCTCCTTACTTGTCATATACAACCGCTCTCTCATAGAAGGATCTGAACCAAAAGATTGGAAAGTTGCACAGGTCACACCTATATTCAAGAAAGGCAGTAGGAGTAACCCACTAAACTACAGGCCTATTTCATTGACGTCAATTTGCAGCAGGGTTTTGGAATACATCCTGTATTCAAATATTATGAATTATCTCGAACAGAACGATCTATTGACCCAAGGTCAACACGGATTTAGAAAATATCGTTCATGCGAAACACAACTAGCTCTATATTCACACGAAGTGATGGGTGCTATCGACAAACGTTCGAAATCGATTCCGTATTTCTTGATTTCCAGAAAGCTTTTGACACCGTACCTCACAAACGGCTTTTAATCAAATTGCGTGGTTATGGTATATCACCCCAAATTTGCAATTGGATAGGGGATTTCTTGTCAGAGAGGACACAGTTCGTAGTAATCGATGGTAAGGCATCGACTAAAACAGAGGTGATATCGGGCCTTCCACAGGGTAGTGTTATTGGTCCTCTGCTATTCCTTATTTACATAAACGATTTAGGGGAAATACTAAGTAGCTCTCTTAGGTTGTTTGCAGATGACGCCGTCATTTACCGTCTAGTAAAATCATCTGAAGATCAAAACCAACTGCAGAACGATCTGAATAAGATATCAGTATGGTGTAAAAATTGGCAATTGACTCTAAATAATGAGAAGTGTGAAGTCGTCCACATGAGTACGAAAAGAAATCCGTTAAACTTTGTTTACAGCATAAATCAATCAAATGTGAAGGCCGTAAACTCCACAAAATACCTAGGAATCACTATTACTTCAGACTTAAACTGGAAAGAACACGTAGATAATATCGTGGGAAAGGCGAACCAGAGACTGCGTTTTATTGGCAGAACCCTTAAAAGATGCAACAGAACTACTAAAGAAACTGCATACACTGCGCTTGTCCGTCCATTTTTGGAGTATTGCAGCCCAGTGTGGGATCCTTATCAGGTGGGTTTGACGGAGGACATCGAAAGAGTCCAAAGAAGGGCAGCTCGTTTCGTATTGTCACGATACATTGGAGACAGCGTTACGGAAATGATACAGGATCTGGGATGGGAATCATTACAACAACGGCGCTTATCACTGAGGCGTGGGTTACTTGCGAAACTCCAATCGCCAACATTCTCCTCCGAATGCGAAAATATATTGTTGACTCCCACTTACATAGGTAGAAATGATCACCAGAATAAAATAAGAGAAATCAGAGCTCGAACAGAGAGATTCAGGTGTTCTTTCTTCCCGCGCGCTATTCGAGAATGGAATGGGAGATAAATAGTGTAATTGTGGTTCGATGAACCCTCTGCCAGGCTCTTAAATGTGATTTGCAAAGTATCCCATGTAGATGTAGATGAGACCTCGTTTCTAGAGTGTTGGTCCAGGGCACTGTGACCAGTTTGACCGACGTGAATGGCATCCTACGACCAGTCGAAAAATCCTTTCTGCACGACACCTCAGACGCCTTATTTTTCAGTAAGACAATGCATTATCATATCTTGCTGCACAAACATGTGCGTTCATGGTGCCACAGTACGTTATCCTGGCCCACCACACTTGTTACCAATCTAAAATGTATGGGATATGGTGAAACGACGGTCGCAGTGCTGTTACTCAATGTGAACCACCACAGATGATTGTCAGAACCAGGTGAACGCAGAATGGATGGCTGTACCACAGTACGACATTCACGCTTTCTATGCGTCAGTGTCATAATGCTTGGAACAAGTGTACTGTCTGTACAGGGCAATAGGACACACGCTGGACCGAGGTGACTGAAATGAAAATAATTTCTGCACGAACATGTTCTGTTAATATGAACTACCTATCTTTAGTCTTTCAACGGTTCTCATTTCTTCTTGTTTTTCTGAACAGGAGTGTGCTTATCTTGTAATCGCTGGTTCGTGGGCTGGTTCTCACTATGCTTAGATGAGGTCTTCGGGTATTAAAATAAGTGGTTTCTCACTCCTGTGAATTCTGAGTATCCTTTCAATAATTATACAGGGTGTCCCAGCTATCTTGTCCACCCAAAATATCTCTGGAACAATAACAGCTATTGGAAAACGACTTTCACCGGTATCAATGTACGGCTGGGGCCCTTGAATGTACATATTTGTAAACATTCTGAAACGAAAGCAAATGTGTTTTTTAACACAAACGTATGATTTTTAAATGAGAACCCTATATTTTTTCTTGGGCAATCCATACCATGACAAATCACATAAACAATGGCGTTGATTGCATCACAATATTCCAATTACATCCCGAGATACTGCGACGCGAAGTTGACGCTTGAAATACGCGAAACGCGCGGCTAGCGCACGTCCTGAGACTCAGGCGAGAACCCCATTCTGCTCAGGACGTGCGCTAGCCGCGCGTTTCGGGTATTTCAAGCGTCAACTTCGCGTCGCAATATCTCGAGATGTAATTGGAATATTGCGATGCAATCAACGCCATTGTTTATGTGATTCGTCATGCTATGGATTGCTGAAGAAAAAAAAGGTGTCCATTTAAAAAATATAAGTTTGTGTTAAAAAACACATTTGCTTTCGTTTTATAATGTTTCCAAATATGTACTTTCATGGGCCCCAGCCGTACATTGATACCGGTGAAAGTCGTTTTCCAATAGCTGTTATTGTTCCTGAGACATTTTGGCTGGACAAGATAGCTGGGAAACCCTGTATATCGTAAAACTTTAAATCTCACAAAGCAATGGTGGATTTACCGGTAGACTGAGTAAATGTTCAAATGTTTGTAAAGCTTACGGGACTTAACTGCGCGGTCATCAGTCCCTTAACTTACAAACTACTTATTAACTAGCTTATACTAAAGACAGCACAAACATCCATGCCCAAGGAGGGATTCGAACCCCCGACGGTGAATGGCCTTGCGCATCGGAGCATACTGCCTCAATGCGCTCGGCCACCCTGCCGCAGCTAAGCTGAGTAAGCTCGATCCTAGAGCAGATGATTCTAAGGCGACAAATTTGGGGCTAAAATTTTTGAACTGTAAGAAAGTGTAGGCTAATTAATTTATTTACCGACGGTGCGTGATGTGGTTTTTAAGTGGTTTTCCACATCCCTTAGATGAATACCAGCCTGGTCCCCAAGTCCCATCTCAGTTACACGATTCGCAAAAATTTCACAACACTTTACACTTTCACACATACGCAGACATTTCCTCCTGGGGGGCATGGAGTGGCAACAGGAAGGGCATCTGGCCACCCCGTGAATATTAACAAGCCAAATCCGAATTAACAAAGCCGGCCCTGCATGTGCGGGAACATGGCCATAGAGGAGATATGACCACGATGTCGACGAGACGTGAAACCCTAATCTTCCCTCCTTCTTCTTAGAGATTACAGAGGTGTTAGTATGAAGCAAAAAACTTTTACCAGTTTTTACAGAATCATATTAATTTCTTCTTATTACTTTTGAACATGATTAATTAATTTCTGACGTAATATTTTTTTTAAAAATATTTGAAATTTATAAGTTTACATGAAAATATTTTAAAATAAAAGATTTGCTTCTATATAACTCTAATGTCTTGATATTTAATGTTGAAAACACGACTTTCATAGTATTTTTAAATTGTTTTTCTTTGCGTCCAAATAAAGCGAATAATCGAATATTAAATTAAACATAAATGAAGAGCTTAGGCAAAAAACGCTTCCATCAGATTTTTTATAAAACACAATAGAGATGACAACTGGTATGGGAAACTTCAATATATGAGTATGAATCGAATGTTGGAATAAAAGACAAAGACCATTACTACAGAGCTATTATAGCTGGGAACACGTGGAGGTCTGTAACACAGGCAGGCCAGGAAACTTTAACTTCCTCAAACACCGGAGTGGCGTGTTTTGAAACGGCGCTTGAAAACGAAACCTTACAATTTGCAGCTACTTCAGAAATTCCGGCCCAGCAACCATAACGAATGTGTAAATTTCAGTTATCCAGAGTGTGGCAGCGGTTACTTTTCCGTACGACTCGTCTTTTCCGTCGAATTGATTTTCGTGGATTGTTAAAGTAAATCGCCATAATGTAAGAATTTGAGGGGCTACGGACTCCTCAATGCTGTGTTTCGTGTCGTTACTGTTCACAAAGCGTGTGGACTTTTCTTTTTCGCAGAGGAAACTGATAATAATGCCACATACGGAATGTTGCAATCTTGCAGCGCGGGAATGGACGGACGGTCAGAGGCGCTCCCGCTGTAGGGGGGGGGGGGGGGAGGAATTGAAGTCCTCCCTCAAGCACGGTTTGAGTGTGCTTTAACATAGTACGGTTCATATTAACGAGGTTGCAATTTCAGGCAAGTTTGACGACTTAAACCCAATCCAATGAAGACAAGAGACAGCCTGCTTTCACCTAAACAATAAATAGGCACACTTTGCACCCACAATCACTTTCAGAAACCAAATGCTGAGATACAACCCTCAACCAAAATACGATGTGTATCAAGGAGAAGAACGTGCACCATTTGGAGATCGCTGTCGGTTACGTACGCTTTGTTGTGCGTGTTGGAAGTGTCGGCTTTGATTGAAAATCCCGCCGCCTGTGAAATCAGATCGGTGATTCGGTTTCTGAATGCGAGGAAAGTGAAACCAAGTGTAATTTACCGGCAAATTTGCGATGTTTACGGACCAAATGCGATGAGTGATTAGATGGTGAGAAGATAGGTCCGACAGTTCAATGGCGGGCGTAGTGGTGTGCACGATGAAGAACGAAGTGGGCGTCCACCTTTGGTTACAGCAGAACTGGTTCACGCAATTGATGACAAGATCCAGGACATCTCAAGTCTGTCCTTGACGGTCATCACTTCACCAATGACGACGAGCTGAAATAAACTGTTTCCAACTGGTTGAAGACACAGGCGACAGATTTCTATGAAGAAGGTATATAAAACCTGGTGCCACGCTATGAGAAATGCCTGCAAAATTTCGGCAGTTATGTAGAAAAGTAGTTTAAGAGTTGTAGAATTTTGTGCAATAAAAATTTCTTCTGTATCTGTGTACAATTTCATTTTATTACCAAACGGAACTTAACTTTCTGGGCGTGCCTCGTATCTGGGAGTAACGCTTGACTGCACTCTCACCTTCAGAGCCCACCTGGAGAAGACAACCTGCAAAATCAAAACAAGAAATAGCATACTCCAAAATCTAACGGAAAATGGCTGGGGAACGAATGCCGTAACCCTAAGGACGTCAGCCCTCGCTCTTGTCAATCCAGTAGCAGAATACTACAGCCCTATGTGGTTAAATAGCGCCTATACAAGAACAGTGGATACTCAACTGAATAAAACTGTGAGGCTGATATGAAAATCCATCAACACCAACCCAGTGTCTCCCTGTTCTGTCCAACATTCATCCTCTACACTTACGAAGACAGATAGCAGTGAAAAAATGTGGCAGAAATGCATGACCAACCGTCAACTCGCCATCCATCAAGACCTCATCTCACAGTCTCGACTGTGAGATGAGGTCTCGTAAACCATCTTGGAAGTTGGGAAATAGAGCCATTTTTTAAATTGGAGATGTTTGGCGCCGAGAATGGTCTCCTCCAACGCAGACCCAAATAATCTAATCAAAGATCCGACACAACGCCCGGTCGGATTCGAGATACCAAGGAGATACTGGACATCGCTCAACCGGTTCCTAACATGGCATGGAAATTTCCACTGCTGGAGGCATAAATGGGACGTGATTGGTAGAACTGACTGTGACTTTGGGCACAACAAACAGACACTACATCACATCGCCACTGAATGCCATTTGAGGAAATTCAGCGGCACCTTTCAAGACCTTCATTCGCTTAAGGGAGAAGCTGGCACTTGCCTGAAAGGACTGGACATACATCCTTGAGAGGTGCACTGATGCCAACTACATGGTGACCTTGTCGAATCATAGCAATTATTATTTTATACCATGCGAATTAAATTATTCGAGTCCTCCCTGGGGCATAGATGTGTGTGTTGTCCGTAGGTTAGTTTACCTAGGTTTAGCCGCGGTGCAGTAGCCGAGCGGTCAAAAGTGTCTCGCTGCGGAGCGCGCGGTTGCTCGCCGTGGAGGTTCGAGTCCTCCCTGGGGCATGGGTGTGTGTGTTTGTCCGTAGGTTAGTTTGCCTAGGTTTAAGTAGTTTGTAAGCTATGGCCTGATGACCACGTAGTTTGGTCCGATAGATTTACAAACATTTCAATTTTTTTAACCTGTATGTATTGTACGTAAATATTTTATCTTCAATTTGTAACAGATGTAACCTGATGCTGTATTTAAAGCCATACCGGTACGAAATAAATAATTCTTATCTTACAGCTTATAAAATAGTCTGTGTTTGTGTGTGTGTATGTAGGCCTTTGTATGTATGCTCCACATCTCCTCCTAAACTACTGGACCGATTTCAACCAAACTTGGTACACATGTTCCTTACTATCAGGCAACAATCGCTGTCGGTGTAAGAACCACCTACGACACATACGTCATAAACAATGACAGTCCTGAAAAACGGCCTCATCATGCGATAATATTCTACATCTGCTCCTAAACTAACGGACCGATTTCATCCGAATTTGGTTCACATATTCCTTATGTGAGATAACAATTGCTGTAGGAGTATGATCCACATACGACGTATAATTCAGGAGATATAACATCATATACAATAAGAGTTGCAAGAAACTGCCACATAATGCGACGAGACTTTATGAATCTTACGTCTTATAAAATAGGCTATATGTGTGTATGTATTTATATATGTACGTGTGTTCCCCATCTTCTCCTAAACTACTGTACCGATTTCAATCAAACTTGGTACACATGTTCCTTAATATCAATTCAAATGTTCAAATGTTTGTATAGTCTATGGGACTTAACTACGGGGTCATCAGTCCCTAAACTTACAAACTACTTATGAACTACTTACGAATTAGGACGGCACAAATATCCATGCCCGAGGAGGCATTCGAACCCCCGACCGTAGTGGCCGTGGAGACCGTGACTGAAGCGCCTCAGTCCCCGCGGCCACCGCGGCCGGCCCTTAATATCAAGCAACAATCGCTGTCGGGATAAGAATCACCTACGACACATACGTAAGGAGATATGACGTCATAAACATTGAGATGCGCGAAAAACTGCTGCGTCAAACGACAATGCTGCACTTTTTCTCCTAAACCACTGGATATTTCTTACCTGAGCTATCAACTGCTGTAGTAGTACGGGCCACGTACGACACATGGTTCAGGAGATATAACGTCATGAACAATAGGAATCGCAAAAAGTGCTACATAATGCGACGAGACTTTATAAATACACTGTGTGAGAATGACAGTACTTTGCGACTTGCAACAAAGTTTGAACATAATTTCAAACCTTTATTAAACTTTCTCTCGCAGACAACCACATCAAAATAATGAAAGGAAAAGTTTCTCGCTTCCTACTTCTTCGCTGTTTATGAAGCAAAACTATGGCATTCGGTATAACGTTGCAATATATAATTTCTACACTACCAATTGTACTCGCAGGAAATTTTGCAGACGGAATACACACTTGAAGCTGAATGTACGTTCGAAATTGTATCACAGTACGACACGTAGTTTATGAGATATGAGGACGTAAAGAGTAGCGTTCATGGAAAACCGCCCCATCAAGCATCACGTTTTAATCTATCACTTCTTTACTACTAACCGTAATCGCAACATATTAGACCGACATACAGCAGTTATACAAATCAATATATTCCAGTAAAATTATACAATTGTACAACACATATGTACGAATAATAAATCTGTAAATGAAGGCCTGTCGTTCGCTTCAATCACTGCACGAATTTTCATGCGCTTTTCACAGGAAGCATATACGAAGATAGTTTCATGATCTAGACATGATTTCATCAAAATAGAATCACAAAAAGAGAGATATCGTTATTTTAAGTGTTTTCAGTGACCGCCGTGTCTGTCTGTTCATCTATTAGAAACAACTTATCTCCAAATCTACTTCACAAATTCGCATGGGGTTTTCACAGGTAACTTCAGCCTACTTAGTTTCATAAAAATCGGACGACTGTAAAAAATAATACCACAGTTTAACATTTTTTAACAACAACCGTCATGTCTGTCTTTCTCTTTCATCACGTTAATCTCCAAAACTAATACTCGAATTTTCAGAAGTTTTTCACAGGTAACGTAGGGGTGTCGTGCGGTTACATAAACGCTTCATTTCACAAAATCAGATCAGAAAAAGTAATATATCACAATTTAAACATTTTTCGAAAGCAATCGCATGTGTCTGTTTGTAGAGAGTAATCTCCAAAAGTATTACACGAACATTTGTGGGGCTTAACACGTAATTTTAGAATAGCTTGAATGATAAAGTCGGCTTCTTTTCATCAAAGTCTAATCAGGATAATAAAAAATACACGCGGTAAGGAAAACATACTTCCGCGAATGCTCAGCTCGGCGCATGACCACGATACTGTTGCAGCTGTTGGCTAATTGCGCTTTTTTTCTAACATGTTTTCCTTACTGCGCATATCTGCGGCAGTTGTTTAAGTTTCTTTCATTGTTTTATCGGAAACTGTGTTTGCAGACAACATACATGATGGTAAAAATATGCAAAACAAAACAAAATCGAACTCGAAATCTCTGCTCACTAGGTGACTTGATCACTCTTTCCTTTTCTTCGGAAAGTGCGATTGTATGTCAGTCGTTTGATTCTTGCCTCAGTTGGTTTTGTTTTAAATTAAGGATGAAAGCGAGTCCCCTCACAGAACGTGCTAAGCTATCGCGCCGTAGATAACTCTCCTTGTTGTTAGGACCGAGATGGTGCAGTGGTAACACAATGGACTCTCATTCGGGAGGATGGTGGTTCATGTATTATTACTAGCTTATATGCCCATGCTTCTCAACGTTTGTTGAACGAGGGCCTGTGTGTATTATCATAGCTTTTTGGGTTTCCGAACACCAGTGTATTATCATGGCTTTTTAGGTTTCCGGACGCCAGTCAGTAAAAATAGAACCCTTGTTGGAGCGTTCTGTCAATAAACTCAGTTATCCTAACCAAGATTTCAAATGCAAGTAAAAGTCATTGTCCGAAACGATGTATCTTCATATAGTTTTTGAAAAGGTGAAACCTGCCAAAATAAGCAAAGAAATGTCGTTAAGTATTTAATACACAGAGCGAAATCAGTAACCGTATGTTCAATGTTTGTTGGTATTCATAGACATAAGATTGCTTAATTCTGTCACAGACTTTCGCTTCCTTTTACTTATTAAGGTGGATTCACACTTGACGGAACGTCACCGTCACGTCACCGTTACGTCTCGCTACGTCGACGGTCAGAGAAATCCCGGAGTATTCACACTACACGGAACGTCAACGTCGAGAGAACGTTGAGTGACGTCACAGCTCGTTCGTAAAACACTCACCAGACTCCCAGAGTGTGTTTCAGTTTTACGTACTTTTTGGTGTTCTGTGCTTGTTACGTGATATTTTGGTAGAGACTAGAGACTTAGAGACTCGAGACTACTGAATCATCATTAAAAATGCTGAAATTTAGTCCGCAAGATCTAGCAATGATTGCTGTTGCTCTCGATGAGGAGGAACGAGAGAGTAGAGAAAAAAGGGTGTGGGTGAGGAATATGTTAAAACTGCGAGAAAGGGAAGGGGAGTTCCATACTCTTTATAAGGAATTGGAAGAAGAGGAGTCTTCTTTCTTCAAATACTTCAGGATGTCAAAGCATCAGTTTTTCCATCTTCCAAGCAAGATAGAAACAAAAGTTACAAAGAAATTGTCGAGATTTCGACGGCCAATATCTCCAAGACAAAAACTGATGGTGTGCTTAAGGTATGTTCAGTCAAACAGATTTATATGTACATCTGTAACTATTGAGTTGCTGTTCTGGTAACTGCTGTTTGATATAAAATCATAACTTTGTGAACCTTATTTTAATTACACATGTCGCATTGGCTTTATTCTCCCGATTGGACTTTCCACAATTATATTTTAAGAATTATGAGTATAGCACATTGGGCAAGATATTTTTTTCGCAGTGTAACCCTTATAATATTCTGCAGTAGCAGCTACATTTTCGTATTGGGACACACACTGTATTTGATGTAGGCTAATAGGTATTTTCATAGTAGGTCTTACACCTTTTAATGTTTGAGAATGCGTATTATAAGCAGGGTTGTTTAAATAAGCACATATTTGTAATTAGTCATTAAACGTGGACAAATATTGTCTAATGATACCCATAGCTAAGCATCTTTCAGCAATACTGAGCATACTGATACCACTCGTGTACCTCTACCTTGTGATCAGCTATGGAGATAACTTGTTGAATTAGAGCCTGTGTAAAAAGAATTACCATATAACAATTCATGTGACATCAGTGGTATTCAATTTATTGTTCACCTTGAGCTATGATGTATGTCAACATGTTTTCACAAGCTTTTTTGCAAAAAATAATTTAATTTTTATTCTTCTAATTTCACTCACAAAAATGTCACAATGAAATCATCAAATATGACCTCACATATCAGTACCTAGGTTAAACTTGCCCCTCCCAACCTCCTGATCTGGAGTGATATATGTGCAAATTAATCTAAACTGCATTTGCTGTGCACTTCATCTTCGCAAAGTACATTGTACGTCAAAGATTCTGAGACCAAATGGAAGCAAAATACTTGCAAGTACTGTATTTGCCTGTCACATTGTGTAGTATTAATATTTTTATTTATGCTAGATACATTTTTAAATATGGCACTTTATTCTTGATGATTTGATGTTTCCAGATACTTGGCAACTGGAGATACCATGCAAACAATAGCTTTCAGTTTTCGGCTGGGACATTCCACCGTGCATAACATTGTGAAAGAAGTGTGCGCGGTGATAATAGACTGCATGTTAAGTGAAGAGATGCCGACACCAACGGAAGCAGACTGGCTGCGGATTGCCCAAGAGTTCTGGGACATTTGGAATTATCCAAACTGTATAGGGG
Organism: Locusta migratoria; assembly: GCA_026315105.1. Lineage (NCBI taxonomy): Eukaryota > Metazoa > Arthropoda > Insecta > Orthoptera > Acrididae > Locusta > Locusta migratoria. The sequence continues at coordinate 95,988,656 of CM048753.1, read as the reverse complement.
CCATTGATGGCAAGCATGTGCAGATTGTGGCCTCCCCTAAGAGTGGGTCACAATTTTTTAATTATAAACAGACCTTTTCAGTGGTCTTACTTGCACTGGTAGATGCAAATTATAAATTCTTTGCAGTGGACATAGGGTCATATGGGAAAAACAGTGATGGGGGCATATTTGCCCACTCAAAACTGGGGCAAGCCCTGGAACATAATCGACTCAATGTCCCAGGAGAGAAGGTTCTCCCTGGCACAGATGTTCCAGTGCCCCATGTTATAGTGGGTGATGAGGCCTTCCCTCTAAAAAGATACCTAATGAGGCCATACCCAAGAAATCAGGCCAGTGATGATCCAAGTGCAACAATATATAACTCGAGGCACTGCAGGGCAAGAAGAACATCAGAGAATGCATTTGGCCAACTGGCCCAAAAATATCGGATTTTCTTGCGGCGAATAAATGCACTGCCAGAGAATGTTGATAAAATCATCTTGACTTGTTGCATATTGCACAATTTCATAAAAGATGATTATGTAAGTGAAGGAATGGGTGGAACCCATCTGCTGCAGGACTTGGCAGGACAGGGGGGTTCAGCAACAGTCTCTGCCTTTAATGTTAGAGAACTGTACAAGGAATTTTTTAATTCACCGTGTGGAGCCCTTCCATGGGAGTAAATTTGGGGGTAGCGGACCCTTCGCCAACAGGATCACAGAAAAGTAAGTATAATTTTTGTCAATCTGTATTGTATTTTAAGTTCCAAAATTCAGAGTTTCAAGGGGGGAAAATTGCTCTTTAAAGCAGCAGTTACAAATGCAAATGTCGAGTTTGGCCATAAGTAAAGCAAGGGATTCCACTTGTTAGCTTTGACCCATTTCATCATCCTGGTGGAAAATGTGTATTTCAGTCATAGCCAAATACACATAATAAAGTGGTTTAAATTAAATCTTGGGGCTCACTTTCCATCCCAGTGGCCTTGAGTAATTTGCCAAAATGTTAATATTCTTAGAAACAAAAATATAGAATGACTTGGGTACCGGTAGTGTTTCAGGCAGATCATAAAGTAAATAAAGAATGCTGTCCCTTCTCTGCTCTTTGTTTGACTACTTCTCGATGTACACTTGTCTGCTCAGTAAAAGTAACCATCCTCGTAAAACAAACGGCTCCTCCATGGGCTTCTACAAAATATGCTAGTGCTCTGGGTCAAAGTTAATGGGTGGTATAGTGCTCTATTATTATGGATCATTGAGCAGGGATTTTAATTAAGTATTGTTATTTTATCACAATCTGGTTAATAATTTTTGCATTTAGTTTTAAGTATATATTTTTCTTGGGTGTAATGTTGAATATTGAAGGAGGAAGAAGAAGAAACATTGGGTAAAAGTCTAGAATAAGTTGTGCAAGTTCTTATAGGACAGTTATGTTGCTAAAGACTACTGATAGTTGACAGAAAGCTAAGGTGACAGAATAGAATAGCTGATTTCAGTTGCTAATACAGAATTTGACTTGGAATATTAAAATTTAACATAATGTACTGTATCAAGACCAGATTCCTTGCTTTCACAATCAAACAACTGTCTCCCAACCTAACCTCAAACTCTGACTACACAATAGGTCAGTGTAAACACCTCCAGTTTCATGTTTTATTTTGTTGGCTTCACCAACACATAACTACCTGAACCTTAGGCTGTACTACAGTTCAGCTTATCACCACAACCAGTTTCTCAATTTTTGTATTTGCTACCTACTAGCTAACTGCCATACGAGCAGAGGCATAACTGTAGACTGGGATGCCACCCGTCTGCTTTGACCCACGACGTCATCAAGATGTTGGAAAACCAGTATATGGGATATCACAATACTTCTGTATTGTAGATACAAATAATCTGTAGTTATTATAGATAACGGAACGTACCATCGATCACAGGTCTTAGCTCAAAAATTTGCTCCTTTGGCACTCACATTTAAAAAAAATTCTGTTAACCTACACCTAATCGTCAGAGAGAAGCTAAAGATCACCTTTTAAACACAAAATATTAATCTGTTTTGTTTGTAAACAAACTGTCGTCTTCAACTCGACCACCACATAATCACTCACTCCGTCTACAAACACGCGCACACCTCAAAACAACCACGCTGTGATGAAGTCAAGGGGCAGAGCTGACGGGCAGTATTCCCGTCTACAGGTGAGCCCCAGCAGAGGCATTGCCAACATTTGCTTGGCGAACAAGAGCTGTGTAACTAACTCTAGACTGTTTTTTAAGACGAAAAATTCCTAGCAGGAAAAATAAAATATAAAAAATAGACGAAGATTACTCACCAGGCGAAGGAGCACAGGTGTGACAGCATCACAAATAAATAAATGAATACACACACACACACAATCGCAAGCTTTCGCAACCCAGTTGCGTCTTCAGGCAGTAGGGAAGGAGAGGGAAAAGGAAATGATGAGGGTTTTAAGGAAGGGGGTAAGGAGCCATTCCAATCCCGGGAGAGGAAAGACTTACCTTGGGGGAAATTTCCCCCAAGGTAAGTCTTTCCTCTCCCGGGATTGGAATGGCTCCTTACCCCCTTCCTTAAAACCCTCATCATTTCCTTTTCCCTCTCCTTCCCTACTGCCTGAAGACGCAACTGGGTTGCGAAAGCTTGCGATTGTGTGTGTGTGTGTGTGTATTCATTTATTTATTTGTGATGCTGTCACACCTGTGCTCCTTCGCCTGGTGAGTAATCTTCGTCTATTTTTTATATTTTAACTCTAGACTGTAGTTGACATATTGGGTATTGAAAGGGGTTTTGAAGCTGCTGCCATTCAATTGCATTCCATGGCCTAATGTTATGTTGTGAACTTCTGTCCATTGGAACACCATCTGCTATATCTTCCCTACAATGTAATTTGAATTTAATTCATGTAAATTAAATCCTGTGTTCCTGAGTAGGCATACTTTTTTGAACTATTTCCTGATGTACCACCTGTGTTGTCTTTGCCAAAGAATGTTCCGTTATTCATTTTCTGTTTTCTCTGTTACAGATGCAGTGCATATGTGTCTTCAGAGGAGAGAGAGAGAGAGAGAGAGAGAGAGAGAGAGAGAGAGAGAGAGAGAGAGAGAGAGAGAGAGAGTTTGCATAATGTGCCCAATTGTGTATTTATGACGTGAATAAAGATGAGCTGTGATTTCAGTATTTGTAGGCCTATGTGTGATTATTTAAGGGATAACCAGTTTCAATTTCCTTTCTATTAATTATAATACCAAAATGTAACAAAAAAATTAGATTCTAGTCTGAGAATCGTATTTGCATAATTAACATATAGTGCAAAAAACATGCCCATATAAGATAATTACAAAAATAAAGTTTTCATCAATTCAGTTGACTTGAACCCCTTTAGAAGTATGATGTGTGTTTCAGATTATGGACATAAGAGTATAACTGACATTAGGAAAATTCTTAAAGCTACCAGTTGGTGATATAATGAATTTTATGTTTACATCTTGTATGTAAAGTTGTTTTATAGTATTCAAGTGAGAGCTTTCTTTACCACAAACCAAGCCTCATTCCTTTCTCACTGATAAAATTTCCTCAACCATACCACACGCAAGTCTAAATTTGCAAAGCAAGCATAGCCCTACAAAAATCTTCAATGTTATCACACCCATTTGAAAGAAACCTAATTCTTTATTTTCCTGTTGTGACTGTTAGCTTGTAGCTCTTATGTATAACTTGTGAAAAGAGAGTAGGGGGAGGTGAAGAGAGTAGTGACACTTCAGTGTGGCAGTCGGAGGTGATGGTTGTATGACTGTGTTGTGTGCCTGTGTGATTGCGTGAGTGCTCTATTTTCTGAAGAAGGCCATGGCCGATAGCTGAATGTGTTGTATGTGTGTGTCTTTTGTATGTGCCTGTCGCAGCTTGTCGCCACGTCTTTGCGGTGAGTTGTAAACTGTCCTCACTAAATTATTTATACCAACCTGGACTTTCCATTATTATTATAAACAAAAGTACTTTCGTTTTGAGTATCAAGAGAAAGTTTACTTACAAATATTTTCACGCCTGTATCTAATATTCAAACTGAAATTAGTCACTTCACTAGGTGTAAAAAGGTAAATTAGACAAACTGCAAATGGGGAAATATTTTATCAAGTGTTAATATTTTGTGAGAATGCTCATTATAGGGTGTAGCAGTAAGAAATATAGAAGTTCCTGTACCTCCTCACTAATCCACAACTACAAGGTACCAATCTCATTCCTTCATTAAGTTGCAGGCTTTCAAATTATTCAATCAATTTCTACATCTTCATAATATAACATGTAATTTTAGTGACACAAAATTGTCTCCATTGTAAAAAGAGGAGGAATATTCATCCTCTTTTCAATAAAATAGGAGTCCTGCTGATGATTCTAGATTTAAATGATTTAACCCTTTCATACCCCAAATATATATATATATATGTGTGTGTGTGTGTGTGTGTGTGTGTGTGTGTGTGTGGCATAAAATAAAGATTTTTGACTTACCTAAAGTACAGGCTCGTCGATAGGAACACCAAACACACACAAAAACACACAACCGTTTGAGCTTTCGCCACCAGTGGTGGCTTCTTCGGGAAAAAGAGGGAGGAAGGAGAGGAGAAAGGGAAGGATACGGGTTTTAAGGAAGTGGAAAAGGAGCCATTCCAATCCCAGGAGTGGAAGGACTTACCTTAGGGGACAAAAAGGAAGGTAAACAAATACACACACACTCACACATATCCACATCCAAACACACTTAGGCAGACATTTGTAGAAACTAAAGCTGTTTGGTTGAATTTGGGAGTAGGGCTAAAGGTGAGGCCTTTGGATAGGACAGAGGTTTCAGTTTGGGAGAGCGGTTTAGAGGAGAGGTTAACTACTGAATTGGGATGTCGTGGTTCCGGATTGTGTGCAGTAGGATTTAAAGGTTTGGGGGGGAGTGGAGCTGGAAGTGGGAGATTGAGTAGATGGGAGAGACTGGGTTTCTGTGCAATAAGAGGAGCTTGAGGTTTACTGGAGTGGTTGTTGAGGGAGAGTGTATTGCCTTTCCGGAGGTGGGTGACAAGGAGTTGGGATAGTTTTTTGAGGTGGAGGGTGGCTTGTTGTTCTAATTTCCGGTTGGCCTGTAGGAGGATGTTCTGAACTGTGGGTGTGGATGCGGAAGTGGAAAGGTTGAGGATTTTGATTAGGGATAGGAGTTGACAGGTGTGTTCATTGGCGGAGTTGATGTATAGGTTAAGGATTAGGCGGGTGGGGGCTGTGGATTGTTCTGTTTGGAATTGGTGTAGGGCTTGATGAAAGGATGGATTACAGCCGGAGATGGGAACTTTTATTGTGAGGCCCATGGGGGTTATGCCAAATGTTAGACATGCCTGAATAAACAAAATGTGAGACCGTAATCTGGCGAGGATGAAAGCATGCTTGCGGAGGGAATGTAGGTAAAACTTGATGGGGTCCAGGTAGGGTAACATAATGTATGGAATGGAAAAGTGAGAACTATGCGTTGAATAAATGACTACAAAGTATCTAGAAAGGAAAGAAAAATTTTTGAAGGTGGATAGATAGCGAAAGGATTCAGCAAAGAAAATAGAAATCTATAAAGTTGTTCAAGAGAGTTGTTGAAGTAGAACCTGGTGGAAACTGAGTTCAACTACAGTTGGTTAACAACGTAATGCACAATAGTTTGGTGGTTGTATTGGCGTCCAAAACTTACAGGGAGGGGAAAATCAAAGGAAAGCGTATTATAATGACTGATTAGTAGTGGCAGATTACGACTATGAGGTAGACAATAATCTGAGGAAGGAAAAATAGGGTTAAAAACGTATGAAAGTTACTGAAAAATGAACGGGAATGTCGGAAGAATGAACGGAAATGTGGAAAAATGGGGTTCGGAAATAATAATAATAATAAGCTGGCGAAGGAATAAAACGTTATTGAAAAATGAACGGGAATGTCGGAAAAATGAACGGAAATGTGAAAAAACGGGAATCGGAAATGATGATAATAATAATAATAATCTGACGAAGGAATGATGGGATTAAAACGGATAGAAAGTTTAGAAAAATGATCGCGAATGTCGGAAGAATGAACGGAAATGTGGAAAAACGAGAATCGGAAATAATCGCGAAGTTTCTAGGAAAAGCCGAAAATGGTTAATATAGGTTATTGTAAAATGGAGTTGTGAAATAGTATTACCACAGTAAATGTGGATAACGAGTAGATATTATACAGGAGATGCAGTGATGAAAGCGGTAAATAACAAAAAATAAATAAAATAATAATGATGAAAAGCGTAAACGAAAAGTCGTTTGTCGTATTATTAGTGAAGGTTCAGAAGTCAATACTGATTGTTGTATGTGGCTAATTTGGCCAGGAGAAAAATGAACTTAAATGAGAGCGAATATAGGGTGAGAATATAAGGTAAAATAAAAACAGAAGGAGAAAGTAAGAGGACAGAAAAGATTTCGAAAGGCAACAGAACAATAATGAACGTAAGTAATTGTTAGGTTCAAAAGGATGAAACTAATATTATAGAAGGAGACCTTCCAGGTGGGAAAATGGTATAAAATAAAGATTTTTGACTTACCTAAAGTACAGGCTCGTCGATAGGAACACCAAACACACACAAAAACACACAACCATTCAAGCTTTCGCCACCAGTGGTGGCTTCTTCGGGAAAAAGAGGGAGGAAGGAGAGGAGAAAGGGAAGGATACGGGTTTCAAGGAAGTGGTAAAGGAGCCATTCCAATCCCAGGAGTGGAAGGACTTACCTTAGGGGACAAAAAGGAAGGTAAACAAATACACACACACTCACACATATCCACATCCAAACACACTTAGGCAGACATGGACAAATGTCTGCCTAAGTGTGTTTGGATGTGGATATGTGTGAGTGTGTGTGTATTTGTTTACCTTCCTTTTTGTCCCCTAAGGTAAGTCCTTCCACTCCTGGGATTGGAATGGCTCCTTTTTCACTTCCTTGAAACCCGTATCCTTCCCTTTCTCCTCTCCTTCCTCCCTCTTTTTCCCGAAGAAGCCACCACTGGTGGCGAAAGCTCGAATGGTTGTGTGTTTTTGTGTGTGTTTGGTGTTCCTATCGACGAGCCTGTACTTTAGGTAAGTCAAAAATCTTTATTTTATACCATTTTCCTACCTGGAAGGTCTCCTTCAAATTTGTATTGTGGATAAATTTGTAAACTTACTTTTCAAAAATTTTTGCCCAGCCAATTTTGAAGAAAGTGTTACCATATATCAGTACATATATTGAATATAAATCATTCCAAATGTAATTTTCCAGTTATTGATAAGTTGTAGTTTAATTATACACAAAACTTGCTCTATAAATATTTGGAGTGTGAGCAGTATAAAAGTGCAGCAACTAACACATCTCAACAGATGATGCAACCACTGAAATGGTGGCTATTACTAAATATTATTTTCAAGGATACTTGGTGGGCATTATGCTGCAGTCTATTGTTGATTTGTCTAAACCTGTAGCCATAAGGTAACTATATGACCAAGATTTGAGAGAAAAGTTTCCAAGAATGGACAAGAAAAACATAACACTGGGATTGAAGCAATTAATATACTTGTGGGTCAGCCAAATAATGTTGTCATACTCTTTGTCACTTGCCACCCACTACTGAAAAGCATGCCAAGTATATCTGCAAGTCCAGCTATGATTTAGAAACAGCTTGGACCTCAGAAACTGAGGATGGAGGGAAATGAATTCTTCCCTCTCTCCAGGTCACATAAAACAACCAGATAAGGCAGACTTTTGCAGCACAACAATGTGTTAAAAGTTGCAGAGTACAATTGCACTAGTGTTATTTGCACAGGTTTAACAGATGATTTGGAGGATGGCTTCCTGGAAATAATTATGTACAGCAGACATACAATCATTGTTCAGCAAATGTGGTATATTGATGGTATTATTGTTAATGAATATTGTTGGCATTTCAATTTTATAGGCCATATGTGTTGCACAATTTATGACTGTCAATTTGTTATAAAGGCCATATGAAATGATTGATTTTGCAATAATTCTTAATTTTAAGGCAAATTGTTTTGATTCCAACATAAATACTAAGGCACATAACACTGAAAAACAAAAATGTCATTTTACAAAGAACTTTCACTCACTCTTACCCCTCCCCCCCCCCCCCCCCCCTCATATTTCAGTATCGAAATGTAGGTGTTACATGCATGTACAAGATTAGAGAATTGGCGTAATACATAAGAACAACAATGGAAGGTCCAGTAAGGAATTTTAATAATAAGATGAAGACAGGGAACAACTCACCATAAAGATGAACGTTGAAGCGCCGACAGACACAAATAAGACACACACACACATTTTTCAATTTTCGGCCGCGGCCTTCATCAGAAAGAGAACACTCATGCACACAGTCACTGAGGCACTGATCAGCCATCTCTGGTCGCCCAACAAAGTCTGTGAGGAAGGCTGCGACCGAAAATTTAAAATTGTATGTCTTTTATTTGTGTCTGTCGGTGGCTCAATGTTCATCTTTACAGTGAGTTGTACCCTATTTTCATATTATTATTGTAATGCATAAGACATGCAATATGCTCTTCTTTGTACAGAAAATCACTAAAAAGATCTTTAAAAATGATTTTTTGAGAAAATTTATAAAACATAAGCAGAAATTGAATTAAGGTTTTGGAGAGAGAGTTGCTCACCTATCACCTACAATGGGAATGAACTTTTCTACTATAGCCCCTATGAGTGTTTCAAAACTTAATAAATGTTACCTAAGAATTACCATGGGGATAAGTTTTATCCATCTGTGAATACCTCAACCACCAAATGATCATTACATTTTAATAACTCTAATATATAACTCAAAGGAAATAGTCTCAGGATCCTCAAAAGGTTTTTACTCATATTACACTTCACACACAGACGACCAAGTCTCACCACAGTGGCTGAGATTGTGTGTGTGTGTGTGTGTGTGTGTGGTGCTTGTATGTTTCTGAAGAAGGCCCTTACTATTGAAATCTGAATCTTTTAGAAACCTTGTAATGAACATGCCTACAACTATCGTTATCAGTAACAATGTAATCTTTTCAAAATTTTGTTCCTTCTTGGATTCTCCATTAATAAAAGGAACTATAGGTATGTGGAAGTATGTCTTTTCAGGCAAATTTAATAATAAAGTGAAAATCTGTATACACTGCTGTTTATTTCATCAATAATTATATGTACAAGAACAAAATACCAAAAACTGAGAGAGTTGTAAGAAGGTATATAATTAAAAAATGTTTTGAAAATAATTTTGGCTACTTGACTGTCTTCAAATTTATTCTTTTGTCCTTTGATTCAGAAGACTGAGAAGGTACATAATAGCTTCTGTGAAAGAAAGCAGAAAATCAAAAGGTGAACATTCTTTGTCAAAAACAAACACAACATATTAAGTGCATCAGTGTAAACAGTTTTAAGAGCACTCACCAACAACCTATGATTTATGCAAAATATTTTGAGTTACATTACCGAAACAGTTCTCTACAAGGTATGATTTTAACCCTGCTCTGAAAGCAGTCCTTCACAAATATAAAATAAATAAAAATGTAAATAGTTGGAAGGCCCTTTCCCAATATTAATGTTATTAGTATTAATGTAATGAAGGTACTGGTCTTCATAAACATTGTTTTCACTTTTTTCTATATCAAAGGCCCACAAATGCTGATTTATCGTTCAACACTCTTATTGCACTAGCTATTGTTTTTCCAGCATACTGAGTCTTAAGTCTACATATTCTGCAAACTATCAACTGGTTTCATTTGAGAACAGTCTTTCAAGTCCTACTGGACACAATTGGGGAAACTAAATTTAGTGATCTGGCACAAATGAACTAATTTTTTTGGAAAATACTTCTCAAAATTAGCCATGAATACAGCAGGGAGAACTTTGCTATTGTGACTGTTAAAACACTCCTAAGAATTACTAATTACTTAAGATCATGTTATCGAAGCTCAGTAATGCATTAAGAAATGCCTTCCCTGATGCCTAATCATTAACTCAAGTAACCACAAATGTTGTAGCTTGCACAGTAAACATTATATCCAGCAGCAACTCTTAATGTATCAATGAAACTGTCTATGTCCCAACAGGACCATTTCAATACTCAGTGGTTCTTCCTCGTCTCTTTATATCCCACTTTACATTTAATAACAATGCATACTTCACCAATTTTACTGCAAAAATAACTAGCCAAATTGTAATCACTAATAGTAACAATACTCAATTCAGAATCCTTGCACCAAAACTCCATAACACACACACTTAACATTTAATGAATTTCATGCAGTAGTTATTTACATTTCAGGCTTTGTATTGGTGTGCAGGCTGTAATGAAATAACGGACAGGAAAGGTAAACTGTATGGGAAGGCAACTTTCTGTCTCTACATGTATAGAGGTGTTGTAAATTACCGTACATAATTTCACGCCATTTTTGCTGGGATTCCAAAGTCCCGCCAGTAAATGAAAGGTTAAATCAATATTGACATCATTACTGAGTGCTTTCAAGTTCATGTTTTCGCTTGAAACTATGGGTAGTACAACTTAACATATGAAACCTTCTGGAATAGAGAATGATAACAATTGTACTCACAATTTGCAAATAATCCTTCAGTAGTAAGCCTCAAAACAATCATTCTCTGTTATTTTCATTTTGACTTCCTGCCTCTTCGATTAATTGTTTGAGTTCCAATTGTGAAATAATACTGTATATTTTATTTTTTACCTGCAACTGCCTCAGTGGTGAGAGTCTTTTCATGGAGGAACCTATGCCTGCCAGGAAGGTTTCAAGATTATCTGTGGTCTGTCATGATACAATGTGTGCAGTAAAGCAGATTCAGCAGGCTGCTTTTTCTTGGCATCTCTCTTGCTGGAAGTCGGAGTGCAGCTGATGCTGAATCTGCCAGTTATTTCTGTTTTTGTGCACATAAATCTTAACATTATGTTACACATTAAATTTTGTGCCTGCTATTGGTACAGTCAGCCAACCCCAAATTTTTATACTCTTTACCTAATGTAACTAGCCATGAATTGTATTTTCTGAACAGTAACCTGTCATACAGTGCAGTGTACACTGGTAATTTGTACACCAGATAGGAATAACAGGGCTTTCAAAGATTTTTAATATCTCATAGAACTCTCATGTATATTTTGTGGCTGTCATGTGTGTTTTTTAATATGTAGCGATATTTTATTAGAGTTTCATACATTGAGATTTATGCTAAATACTTTTATGTATACGACACTTTATTCTTGATAAATTGGTGCTGGCAGGTACTTGGCAACAGGCGATCTGTTGCAGACCATAGCTTTCCTCTAAAAACTTATTTATTAAGGCCATACGCCAAGGATCAGTCAAGTGGAAACATTAGTGCAACAGTTTTCAGTGCCAGGTTATCCCGAGCATGGCGAGTTTCCGAAAACACATTTGGCCAGTTAGCCTAGTAACTACGAATTTTCTACAGGCGAATTAATGCACTACCTGAAAATGTGGACCTGATCATAATGACAATCTGCATTTTCCATAATTATATAAAATACATCATTCCAGGATAAACAGATGGAACAAATGGAATGACTGTCTTGCAGGACATAACTGGATAAGGGGGTTCAGCTACATCATCAGCTTTCAATGTTAGAGAACAATTTAAAGAATTTTTCAATTCCCCTAATGGTAAATTGCCATGGGATTAATTTGTGTGTGATAATTGTCTTTGTATAGCTGAAAATAAAATATTTTAATTGTTTTTATTTATTTCATTTTTTCTACATTTTATCTTAGTAGTTCTTAGACAATATGGATATAAAGGACAGACAGACTGAACACTTGTACCCTTTTTTTTTTTTAATTGACACTTATGGTTTTATGTTTTGCAATTTAAAGAAGCCTTCACCTTATTCTTGAAATTACTTGAAGATAGTAAAAACCTTATCGGTGGCTTCAATGCCCTTCAGCCATACATTGTATTATATGTGCCTAAGGCAGTTTGGGTATTTGAAATGTAGCACTTGCTCTCGTTTGAAAGAGGAATTCATAAAGGGAGCTTTGAAGCAATTTGTCCTGACATCTGAATTGGCTGATAACCGGAATGGGTATAATATTTGTATCTAACGCACCTACAAAAGACAGTGAAAAGATTTTCTGTTGTGTTGAGTTATATGGCTGTTGTTTTTTAGTTTTGTAGCTTAATACTTTAAATGATTACAATGATGTTTTTCAAACGACATCTTTTACAGTGTAAATACTGAACTATTTTTACAGCACACTATTGAGTTTCATACAACTTTACGAAAAACACTGCTACATGCTATATAGGTAACTGAAATTTGAAGCCCAGGAATCAGTTATTCAGGTTATTTTTAAGAAGGGTGGCTAATGAAATGTTTTCATTTTATTTTATTTTTTTCTTCAACTTCTCACTTGTGTTTGGTGGTAAGATATTCAATAAGCTACAAAACTCCACTCTGAACCATGAACAAGGAGGCAAAGGTTACAGGAAAATTACTTCTGTCTTGTATTATGACTGTATATATCACAATTAAGTGGAAACTTATTTTTATTATTGGCAATAAAAACCAGCAAAGAGTAAATGAATTGGGAAGTGTGCCTTTCATTAAGGTGAAGCAATTGGTATACACAAAAAAAGTATATTATTAAACCTCATAGTTTACAGTGCAAAATAAACTGCATTCCACAGACAAACATTGCCTTTCAATTTTGTAGGCACACACAAGTATCAAATCATACTGCGGTACCATAGAGTTTAAATTTTTGACAGCACAAAGAGAAAACTGAAGAAAAAAGTAATGTCATTGTATTGTTGCTGTGCTGACAGTAAAAATTATTTTAAAATATGATTGTATTGTGGAAGTATACTTATTTCAACTGAACACTTTAGACAAGAGTATTAACTGCAAACAGCATTGGGCATTAGTTACATTACCTTTTAGCTTGTTTCTGTATAGCAGCTATACACATTAATAATCACACATCGAAGTAGGCCTACACTTTAGGACTAAGTCCACTTTCTGTACAGATAGGACAAAAAAATGGGTCAAGTGAAGACCGGGATACCACCTGTAGGCTTTGACGAATAATGTTATATCTTAGTGACTGTCAAATTCTATGAACTTATTTGGGAATACAATTTGCTACTAGATCGTGATTCATGGAAGTACACTGTGAACCAATCATGAATAAAAAATACTGCACAACACAAGAAGCTGAATTGTACTGTACAACTTTAATACTGCATATTTATGAATGATTACAGTCATATTGATGAAAACTATTAATTTTGGAAACTAACTTATGGGCTTTTTTAAATTTGTTATTTATTTTTTACATTTTCTGTCAATGACACATATGATTCTCCAATATATATTTTGGTATTTTAATTGCAAGGAGACGGAAACTGGTTGCTTTAAATAATTACACATATAAATACTGAAATCACAGCTCATCTTTATTCACTTCATAAATACACAATTGGGCACATTATGCAAACACACACACACACTCACTCACTCACTCTCTCTCCCTCTTCTCTGAAGACGCATAATGCACTGCATCTGTAACAGAGAAAACAGAAAATGAATAACAGAACATTCTTTGGCAAAGACAACACAGGTGGTACATCAGGAAATAGTTCAAAAAAGTATGCCTACTCAGGAACACAGGATTTACACGAATTAAATTCAAATTACATTGTAGGGAAGATATAGCAAATGGTGTTCCAATGGACAGAAGTTCACAACATTACATTACGCCATGGAATGCAATTGAATGGCAGCAGCTTCCCTGCCAAATTGTAATGACTAATTGTAACAGTACTCATTTCAGCATCCCCTGCACCAATATTCCACAACACACAATCAATATACCGTACATGACATCATAAATGCTGCTTTAGAGTTTAATTTTTCCCTTTAAACTACTGAATACATTCAACATGCTAAGCGGCCTACACCATAAGTAAAATTCAAACCAAATTAAAATATCAAACTTTCTGGGATAGAGAATGCTAACTACTAACTCATTTTGTATGTGTGAAGAATCCTTTGGCACTAATCCTTGCAACATATCTATTAATTATTTTCTGTATCTTCAATTATCTGTTGTAGTTCAAGATTGGACACAATGCTATATATTTTATTTTTGGCTTCTAATTGCCTCAACAGCGACAGTTTCTTCATTGTGGCTCCAATACCTGCCAAAAAAGTTTCAATGTGATCGTAAGTTGTCTGCCTTGATAATAAATACTGCATCAAGGCAGCAGAAGCCAATTCAGTAGGCTGCTTCCTCTTTACACCTCTTTGGCTTGAATTTGGGGTGGAGCTGATGCTGCACTGGCTTGTTGTCTCGTCTCTTGGTGGCGAGAACACTTGCTGACTGACTGTTGCTGTCGTAGGAGGAGGAACTGAGCTTTGAAGCATGTCTTCATTTATTTCCTTTGTTACTGTTTCCCTTTCTTGTAGAAATGGGCGCAAGAAGGACATAACTTCCTCGTACCTCCAATACTTCTTCGGTGCAGAAGCTTGGCCACTCTTCGTTTTCTTGTTCACGCTTTTGCGGTATTGATCTCTCAAAGAAATCCAACGCCGCTTGCATTCAGGGCCTGAAATCAAATGATATTTACAGTTCATTATCTAGTTTTTAAGTAGCCGGTACTTTTCAGCACTGCATTGCAAACATGTTTTGTACTTTATAGCATATCCAACAGGAACTTTCTGAGAACAAGAAGTGGGGAAGATTTATTATCTTCAGAATTGTTACAGAGGATCAACTATCAGTGGTTAAATGTAGAAGAATGCAGTGCCAAAATAATGAAGAACACATTGTAGAAATATACTTGAAAGAAAGTAAATGTATATAGGTCCTATTCAATAGACTACTCAGAAGTTGAGAGCCCATGAGTTCATATATTTATTTATAAATAGATGTAGAACAACAGCAATAAGTTACACACACCGTCTGCATTGTCTGCAAAAATAAATAAATAAATAAATAAATAGATAGATAAAAATAAATAATGGTATTAATTTTTTGGTGGGAGACCAGTCATCAGTCATATAATTAACATATGAGCACTTTCCTGTCATTACCCTAACTTACTTTTATTCACTATCATGCTTCTATTCTTATTAGACATTATAAGTGCCTAATAAAAATTCAAGTTGTATGACTTTTCTGAATTATGTCTCATCTATGCATGTGTGAATGAAAGCAAAGCAGTTTCATACCTTTCTATTGCACATGAAAATTTTCATGCACTACCGGTAATGCAGTGGTTTTATGAAAACATATGATGTTTTAATTACACATTTCAGACATTCCAGCTCCTTCTTTTAATTGGGCACTCAAAAATCGCTAATATGTGAAGTAAACACTCTTAGTCAAAGCACGCTATGTCTCGTTCGCCGTACACTTGTTGACTGGCACCGCTGTCACGTCGGCCGTTTGACGGGGCCCGCCAGCAGACGGCGCGCAGCTCGCGTCAGCTGTTAGGCCGACAGTGCCCTCCTGTGGCACGGCCGGGAACTACCACGGCCGGGCCCGCGCCTGCCACGGAACCCAATGACGGCGCGCGCGATATGAATGGCCCTTAGGCCATAACAATATGGTTGAAATCATGATTATTAATTAAATGAATAATTATTGGTAGTCAAATGCCATTTTTTTCTGGAACATCTTTCAGATTAGGCTTGCTATGAGACTACATTGACATTTGTAAATGTTATTGTATGACAATTCCACACAAAGAAGGAAACCAAAATACGGTACATATTGTTCACTAACCATACTTGTTTTGACCAGATGACCCACATTACTCTCTGAGTAAATATTAATCTCTGGCCACAGTGGGATATGGATTAAATTCCCAATAGCAAGAACCGAGTCCCATAAGAGCGAACATAAAACATTCAGGATGCTGGGAGAAGGGAATATAGAAAAGCTAAGATTGTTTTTAAGGGAGGTGGATTGAGAGAATAAAGTTTTAAACTGTAATAATGTTAATGAAGCCTTTTCCAACTTTCTGTCCATAATTAGCTTTAACATTAATAAATACTGCCCAAACATTACAAAGATACTAAATAACCAAAATAAGTTGAAAAATAAAAACATCTGCAAATGGTTCACCTCTGAACTTGCAGCTCTTAGGAAAGTTACAAATGTTCTTCATAAGAAAGCCAAACAAGGAAACCAAGAAGATAAAGATAGGTATAGGAGGGCAAAGCAAATATATAGAAAGGAAATTAAAGCAGCAAAGATTAGAGCTAATGAAAATTTCATAAACACATCTAAAAATAAATGTAAAGCTGCTTGGATAGTAATAAATAATGAATCAGGGAGAAAAGTAAGAAAGGAACCAGTGTCTATAACACCAAACATACTTAATGAGTTCTTTGTAAATAGTGATAAAAACAGCACTCCCACTGACACTCTGAAATCAACATATATGGACAATATAAGCAACTATACCTCAAATATAACTAAGATTAAACTTCAGATGGCCACAAGTCACCCCTAGGGAATTGTCTAAAATAATAACAGAATTGAGTAACTCCAAAACTGAAAATCATTATGGTTTCTCCAATGCTATACTAAAACATATTTCAGATACAATATTGCTAACTTTAACTTATCTCATAAACTACATTTTTAAGGATGGAATCTTTCCATATTGTTTAAAAATGACTATCATAATTCCCATCCATAAGAAAGGAGATAGAGACTAAAAAAATGTTCAAATGTTTGTTTAGTTTATGGGACTTAACTACGGGGTTATCAGTCCCTAAACTTACAAACTACTTATGAACTACTTACGAACTAGGACGGCACAAATATCCATGCCCGAGGGGGGATTCAAACCCCCGACCGTAGTGGTCGTGCAGACTTCGACTGGAGCGCCTCAGTCTCCTCGGCCACCGCGGCCGGCGATATAGAGACTGCCCAAATAATTATAGACCAGTTTCAATTGTCCCAATTCTTTCAAAAGTCATTGAATACTTCATGAAAACACAACTATTAAAGTACTTTGAAACAAATAATTTATTTAATCATGCTCAGTTTGGATTTAGGACAGGAAAGTCAACAGTCAAAGCTGTAGACACAGTCATCACTGAGATTATCACCAATTTCGAATTACACTTAATTACCGGCATTACACTCTTGGACCTCAGTAAAGCTTTTGACACAGTTTCCCATAAGATTTTATTCTCTAAGCTACAACAATATGGAATAAAGGGCTCAGCACTATCACTAATAAAATTGTTCCTTGACAATAGAAGCCAAATGGTTGCAATTGAGAACCAACTATCCGACATACTCAAAATTTAAACCAGAGTGATACAAGGCTCGGTAATCGGCCCATTTCTTTTTCTAGTGTATATCAATGATCTCCCCCATAACTTGCCAAACAAATCCCTTCTATATGCCGATGACATAACTTTAATAACATCGGACAAAAATCTGGAAACTGTACAAGAGAAAAATACAGATATGGTAGAAAAAGCCTCTACTTGGCTCAACAGCAATAAACTGGTCTTAAATGGCAATAAAACTGAAACAATATATTTTCATCTGAGTAACCTGAAACCCGAATGGTTAGCAAACACATCTATTAAGCTACTAGGAATGTATATAGATAACAAACTGAACTGGAGTGAACACACACAACAACTATGTAAGAAACTATCCAGGGTAATTTTCTTACTGCGTAAACTTAGGACTTGTGTGAGTGATAGCCAACTGAGAGAGGCATACTATGCCTTTTTCCACTCGCACCTGGTTTATGGTGTAATACTCTGGGGAAACTCGGCAGGGGCGCAGGAAGTTTTTAAGTGGCAGAAGAGGGCAATCAGAGTTATAAGGGGATTACCCAGCAATGAGTCATGTAGGCCAGTATTCAGGGAACTGAAAATAATGACACTTGCTGCACTATTCATATACCATTGCCTCATTAGCACAAAAGAAAACCAGAGTAATTTCACAGTAAGGGGGGAGGTACACTTACACAATACAAGAAATAAAGATTATATTGACATACCCCAGGTAAGACTAAAGAAAACCCAAGACTACCATAACTACACAGGAATTACGTTACTTAATAAACTACCTAAAACACTGAAGGAAATCCCAATACAGCAACTAGGGAAGAAGTTGAAAAACTGGTTGATCCAGAATACAACCTACAGTGTTGCGGAATTCGAAGACAACTTGAGATGCCTCCAGTAGGAATGATGAGTATAGCAAGTAGATGCATAAATATTTCTGACAAACTTGAAATCAATCAATGTATAATTAATTTTTTTCATTTCTTTTATTTGTGTATAAATTCAACTACTGTGTTTCTACAAATATATACCCATCAGAGGCATAGCTGTAAATATTTATGAAAATCTGGTAATTAGTCAGATGTATAACTGTAAATATTTCCTTTTCATTTCTTTCATTTTTGTATAAATTCATCCAATGTCTATGTACAAACTATGTACAGCTTTGGCATTGTCTATTACAACACAAAAGTTGTTTAATGACAATAAAACTTGATTTGATTTGATTTAAGTCATTTTGTACCACTAACAATGTGTATGGTTAAATTCAAGAGAGAGTTTTCTACAACTTATACGTCAATTCTTCATGTGGAAATATGAACTGCAGATATTTTTATAACGAGCCACCACAGGTGGCAGTACTTTTACACAATGTTTTGTATATGTACTCACTCGTAATGATTCCCTTTTCATTACCAAGAATTAATATTTCGAAGAACTTGGCAACGACCCTTTAAGCATGAGTTATTTCCAAACAGATTAAAAATATGCATACACTATTTACATTAACAAAATAAACAACTAGACTTAACCAAGTACTGGTACCAAATATTCATCTCCGTGGCGAAATTTGTTCACATGATGGCCTATGAAAGTAATGTTCATCACCTATTAGAAAGCTCTGTCTGAATCTGCTTACTGTATCCATCTCTTGGTCTTCCCCTGCGATTTTTTCCCCATACACTTCCCTCCAACGCTAAAATCACAATTCCTTGATGTCTAAGAATGTGTCCTACCAATCTATACCTTCTTTTAGTCAAGGTATGCCAGAAATTCTTTTTCTCCCCAATTCTGTTCAGTACCTCTCATTAGTTATGCGATCCACCCACCTAATCTTCAGCATTCTTCTGTAGCACCATATTTCAAAAGCCTCAATCCTCTTCCTGTCCGCACTGTTTATCATCCATGTTTCACTCCCATACAAGGCAACACTCCATACAAATGCCTTCAGAAAGGACTTCCTTAGGTTTAAATCAATATTCGATGTTAACAAATTTCTCTTTTTCAAGAACGCTTTTCTACCCATTGCCATTCTGCATTTTATATCCTCTGTACTGCGACCATCATTTGTTATTTTACCACCCAAGTAACAAAACTCATCTACCTCCTTTATTGCTTCGTTACCCAATCTAATTCCTTCAGTGTCAGCTGATTTTCTTACACTGCACTCCATTACCCTAGTTTTACTCTTGTTAATCTTCATCTTATATGCACCTTTCAGCACACTGTCCATTCCGTTTAACTGCTCTTCCAGGTCCTTTGCTGTATCTGACAGAATTACTATGTTGTCGGCAAAACACAATGTTTTTAATTCTTCCCCCTGAACTTTAATTCCTTCACCAAATTTATCCTTGCTTTCCTTTATAGCTTGCTCAATGTACAAACTGAACAACAATGGAAAAAGACTACAACCCTGTCTTACTCCCTTTCCAACCACTGCATCCCTTTCATGCCCTTCAACTCTGACAACCGCTGTCTGGTTTTTGTACCAGTTGTAAATAACCTTATGTTCCCTATATTTTACTCCTTCTTGCTTCAGATGTATGTGTGCATGTATGGGTGTGTGTGTATTTGTTCACCTTCTTTTTCTTCCCTCAAGGTAAGTCTTTCCTCTCCCGGGATTGGAATGGCTCCTTACCCCCTTCCTTAAAACCCTCATCACTTCCTTTTCCCTCCTTCCCTTCTGCCTGAAGAAGCAACTGGGTTGCGAAAGCTTGCGTTTGTGTGTCTGTGTGTATTTATTTATTTGTGATGCTGTCACACCTGTGCTCCTTCGCCTGGTGTGTGTGTGTGTGTGTGTGTGTGTGTGTGTGTGTGTGTGTGTGGTGTGATATATATATATATATATATATATATATATATATATATATATATATATATATAAAATAGACGAAGATTACTCACCAGGCGAAGGAGCACAGGTGTGACAGCATCACAAATAAATAAATGAATACACACACACACACACACACACAATCGCAAGCTTTCGCAACCCAGTTGCGTCTTCAGGCAGTAGGGAAGGAGAGGGAAAAGGAAATGATGAGGGTTTTAAGGAAGGGGGTAAGGAGCCATTCCAATCCCGGGAGAGGAAAGACTTACCTTGGGGGAAAAAATGGAGGGTAAACAAATGCACACATGCCCACACATTCATACAGACACAAGTACACCTAGGCAGACATACTGTAGAAAGCAAAGAAGTTAAGTTATAGGCTTTTCACAAATGTCTGTCTAGGTGTGCTTGCGTTTCGATATGTCTGAGTGTGTGTGTATTTGTTTACCTTCCTTTTTCCCCCTAAGGTAAGTCCTTCCACTCCTGGGATTCGAATGACTCCTTTTCCACTTCCTTAAAACCCATATCCTTCCCTTTTCCTCCCCTTTTTTCCTCTTTTTCCTGAAGAAGCTGCCAGTGGTGGCGAAAGCTTGTATGTGTGTTTGTGTGTTATTTTATTTGTTTCTCTCGACGAGCCGGTCCTTTTGGTAAGTCATCTCTTTTCTATTTTTATTTTTATTTATCCCACCGGGAAAGTTTCCCTCTATAATTTTCGTTTCATCAATTTATATATATATATATATTAGACGAAGATTACTCACCAGGCGAAGGAGCACAGGTGTGACAGCATCACAAATAAATAAATGAATACACACACACACACACAATCGCAAGCTTTCGCAACCCAGTTGCGTCTTCAGGCAGTAGGGAAGGAGAGGGAAAAGGAAATGATGAGGGTTTTAAGGAAGGGGGTAAGGAGCCATTCCAATCCCGGGAGAGGAAAGACTTACCTTGGGGGAAAAAATGGAGGGTAAACAAATGCACACATGCCCACACATTCACACAGACACAAGTACACCTAGGCAGACATACTGTAGAAAGCAAAGAAGTTAAGTTATAGAAGTTAAGAAGTTAGACAGAGATACCACTTGAGGCAGAGGCTCTGTCCAGAGAACTGATGCAAAGATGTTAAGAAGGTGGGTGGGAATTCAAATTTAGCAGAGGTTGAGACCAGGTGGGCAACGGGAAGAGAGAATATGCTGAAGGGCTAGTTCCCATCTCCGGAGTTCTGAAGGATTGGTGTCAGTGGGAAGTATCCAGATAACCCGGACGGTGTAGCACTGTGCCAAGATGTGCTGGCCGTGCACCAATGCGTGTTTAGCCACAGGGTGATCCTCGTTACCAACAAACACTGTCTGCCTGTGTCCATTCATGCGAATGGACAGTTTGTTGCTGGTCATTCCCACATAGAACGCTTCACAGTGCAGGCATGTCAGTTGGTAGATCACGTGGGTACTATCGCAAGTGGCTCTGCCTTTGATCGTGTACACCTTCCGGGTTACGGGACTGGAGTAAGTGGTGGTGGAAGGGTGCATAGGGCAGGTTTTACAACGGGGGCGGTTACAAGGGTAGGAGCCAGAAGGTAGGGAAGGTGGTTTGGGGATTTCATAGGGGTGGACTAGGAGGTTACGGAGGTTAGGTGGGCGGCGGAAAGACACTCTCGGTGGAGTAGGAAGGATGTCATGAAGGACGGATCTCATTTCGGGGCAGGATTTAAGGAAGTCGTATCCTTGCTGGAGAGCCACATTTAGAGTCCGCTCCAGTCCCGGAAAGTATCCGGTGACAAGAGGGGCACTTCTGGGATTCTTCTGTTGAAGGTTCTGAATTTGGGGGGATGAGGTAGTAGCTCTGGCAATTTGTTTCTCTACCAGATTAGGAGGATAGCCGCAGGATGTGAAAGCTGTTAATAGGTTGTTGGAGTACTGGTTCAGAGCTTCAGGACTGGAGCAGACTCGTTTGCCACGAAGACCTAAGCTGTAAGGAAGGGAACGTTTGATATGGAATGGATGACAGCTATCATAATGTAGGTACTGTTGTTTATTGGTAGGTTTGATGTGGACGGATGTGTGGAGTTGGCCGTTGGACAGATGGAGGTCGACATCGAGGAATGTGGCATGGGATTTGGAATAGGACCAGGTGAATTTGATGGGACCAAAGGAGTTGAGGTTGAAGAGGAAATTCTGGAGTTCTTCTTCACTGTGTGTCCAGATCATGAAGATATCATCAATAAATCTGTACCACACTTTGGGTTGACAGGCTTGGGTATCCAGGAAGGCTTCCTCTAAGCGTCCCATGAATAAGTTTGCGTACGAGGGGGCCATCCTGGTTCTCATGGCTGTTCCCTTTAGTTGTTGGTATGTCTGGCCCTCAAAAGTGAAGAAGTTGTGGGTTAGGATGAAGCTGGCTAGGGTATTAAGGAAAGAGGTTTTAGGTAGGGAAGTGGGTGGTCGGCGTGAAAGGAAATACTCCATCGCAGCAAGGCCCTGGGTATGTGGGATATTTGTGTATAGGGAAGTGGCATCAATGGTTACAAGGATGGTTTCTGGAGGTAACAGGCTGGGTAAGGATTTCAGGCGATCGAGGAAGTGGTTGGTGTCTTTGATGAAGGATGGGAGACTGCACATGATGGGTTGAAGGTGTTGGTCTATGTAGGCAGAGATTCGTTCTGTAGGGGCTTGGTAACCGGCCACAATGGGGCGGCCGGGATGATTGGGTTTGTGAATCTTGGGAAGTAGGTAGAAGGTGGGAGTGCGGGGTGTCGGCGGGGTCATGAGGTTAATGGAGTTAGGTGAAAGATTTTGTAGGGGGCCTAAGGTTTTGAGGATTCCTTGAAGCTCTGCCTGGACATCGGGGATGGGATTGCCATGAAAGACTTTATATGTGGTACTGTCTGAGAGCTGACGCAGTCCCTCAGCTACATACTCCCGCCGATCAAGTACCACGGTCGTGGATCCCTTGTCGGCTGGGAGAATGATGATGGAATGGTCAGCCTTCAGATCACGGATAGCTCGGGATTCAGCTGCGGTAATGTTGGGAGTAGGATTAAGGTTTCTCAGGAACGACTGGGAGGCAAGGTGGGAAGTAAGGAATTCCTGGAAGGTTTGAAGAGGGTGGTTTTGAGGAAGAGCAGGTGGGTCTCGCTGTGATGGAGGACGGAACTGTTCTAGGCAGGGTTCAATTGGAATGATGTCTTGGGGAGCTGGGTCATAGGGAGTAGGATTATTCTTCTTCGTGGCAAAGTGGTATCTCCAGCAAAGACTACGAGTATAGGAAAGTAGATCTTTGACGAGAGCTGTGTGGTTGAATTTGGGAGTAGGACTAAACGTGAGGCCTTTGGATAGGACAGAGGTTTCAGATTGGGAGAGAGGTTTGGAGGAGAGGTTGATTACTGAATTAGGATGTTGTGGTTCCGGATTGTGTAGATTGGAGTTTTGAGGTTTAGGGGGGAGAGGAGTTGGGAGTGGGAGATTGAGTAGATGGGAGAGACTGGGTTTGTGTGCAATAAGGGGAGGTTGAGGTTTATTGGAGAGGTTGTTGAGGGAGAGAGTATTGCCTTTCCGGAGGTGGGTGACCAGGAGATTGGATAGTTTTTTGAGGTGGTGGGTGGCATATTGTTCTAATTTGCAGTTGGCCTGAAGGAGGATGTTCTGGACAGTAGGTGTGGATGTGGGAGAGGAAAGGTTGAGGATTTTGATTAGCGATAGGAGTTGACAGGTGTGTTCATTAGCGGAGTTGATGTGTAGGTTAAGGATTCTCGGGTGAGGGCTATTGATTGTTCAGTTTGGAATTGGTATAGGGCGGGATGAAAGGATGGGTTACAGCCAGAGATGGGAACTTTTAGTGTGAGGCCCTTGGGAGTGATTCCAAATGTCAGACAAGCCTGCATAAAAAGAATGTGGGAGCGTAATTTGGCTAGGGAGAAAGCATGTTTTCGGAGGGAATGTACATAAAAATGGATGGGGTTGTTATAGGGATGTTGTGAGGGAGGCATAGTATATGGATGAAGGAGGAGTGGGAAATATGGGCTATGTAATAGGCTGCAATGAACAAATAAAAAATAAAACGTAAAAATAAGTGTAAAAATATATTTACATGTCGGGAGGAAGATGAAAGTGGGCAGAATTTCAGGTATGAGAAAAGAAAGGAAATAGGAAAAGTTTTTAAAATTTGTTGTTGATACTGTGGTCAACTTTAGTTATCAACAACGTAGTATAAAAGGGTTTGGTAGTGGTATGGCGTGAAAAAAGGGTTTAAGGAAGGTGAAAATCGGAAAAAGAACGAGAAAACTGCGTGAAAATGCAAGGAAAACGTCTAAACAGGATTGGTTATATGGTAGCAGATTACGATTTTGAGGCTGAAATAGTCTGACGAAGGAAAAGTGCAATCAAAACCAACGGAAAGTTGCTGAAATTGATCGGAAAAGTATTAAACATGAACAGAAATGTGGAAAAACGGGAATGGAAGCAATCGTAAGGTAACTAAGAAATGACGAAAATGGTTATAAACAATAGAGAAACTATTGTTAGGAAAGAGTGTTAACGATTTTAAACGAGAAAATTGAATGAGCGGCGTGTTACAGACGGAAGCAGGAGCAATGAAAGTGGTAAATATCAAAATAAACGTACTAATGGGAAAAGGTTTGGAAGAAAACGTATTGTTGTAAGAATTAGCGGACTATGAACAGTAAACAAAGGAGTGAATGTAGCAATGAACTGATATGTAAAATGTAAAAAAATGAATAAATAATGAATAATAAAAATAAAAAACCAAAGGGAAAGTAAGATGACAGAAAAGATTTCGAAAAGTAACAGAGCAAGGACGGAAGTAATTGTTGAATTCAAATATATGAAACGATTATTAAGACGAAAAATTCCTAGCAGGAAAAATAAAATATAAAAAATAGACGAAGATTACTCACCAGGCGAAGGAGCACAGGTGTGACAGCATCACAAATAAATAAATGAATACACACACACACACACACACAATCGCAAGCTTTCGCAACCCAGTTGCGTCTTCAGGCAGTAGGGAAGGAGAGGGAAAAGGAAATGATGAGGGTTTTAAGGAAGGGGGTAAGGAGCCATTCCAATCCCGGGAGAGGAAAGACTTACCTTGGGGGAAAAAATGGAGGGTAAACAAATGCACACATTCACACAGACACAAGTACACCTAGGCAGACATACTGTAGAAAGCAAAGAAGTTAAGTTATAGAAGTTAAAAAGTTAGACAGAGATACCACTTGAGGCAGAGGCTCTGTCCAGAGAACTGATGCAAAGATGTTAAGAAGGTGGGTGGGAATTCAAATTTAGCGGAGGTTGAGACCAGGTGGACAACGGGAAGAGAGAATATGCTGAAGGGCTAGTTCCCATCTCCGGAGTTCTGAAGGATTGGTGTCAGTGGGAAGTATCCAGATAACCCGGACGGTGTAGCACTGTGCCAAGATGTGCTGGCCGTGCACCAATGCGTGTTTAGCCACAGGGTGATCCTCGTTACCAACAAACACTGTCTGCCTGTGTCCATTCATGCGAATGGACAGTTTGTTGCTGGTCATTCCCACATAGAACGCTTCACAGTGCAGGCATGTCAGTTGGTAGATCACGTGGGTACTATCGCAAGTGGCTCTGCCTTTGATCGTGTACACCTTCCGGGTTACTGGACTGGAGTAAGTGGTGGTGGAAGGGTGCATAGGGCAGGTTTTACAACGGGGGCGGTTGCATGGGTAGGAGCCAGAGGGTAGGGAAGGTGGTTTGGGGGTTTCATAGGGATGGACTAGGAGGTTACGAAGGTTAGGTGGGCGGCGGAAAGACACTCTCGGAGGAGTGGGGAGGATGTCATTAAGGATGGATCTCATTTCGGGGCAGGATTTAAGGAAGTCGTATCCCTGCTGGAGAGCCACATTCAGAGTCCGCTCCAGTCCCGGAAAGTATCCGGTGACAAAAGGGGCGCTTCTGGGATTCTTCGCTGGAAGGTTCTGGATTTGCACATCCGTCCACATCAAACCTACCAACAAACAACAGTACCTCCATTATGACAGCTGCCATCAATTCCATATCAAACGTTCCCTTCCCTACAGCTTAGGTCTTCGTGGCAAAAGAGTCTGCTCCAGTCCCGAATCCCTGAACCAGTACACCAATAACCTAATAACAGCTTTCACATCCCGCAGCTATCCTCCTGATCTGGTTCAGAAGCAAATTACCAGAGCCACCTCCTCATTCCTCCAAATCCAGAACCTTCCAGCGAAGAATCCCAGAAGCGCCCCTTTTGTCACCGGATACTTTCCGGGACTGGAGCGGACTCTGAATGTGGCTCTCCAGCAGGGATACGACTTCCTTAAATCCTGCCCCGAAATGAGATCCATCCTTAATGACATCCTCCCCACTCCTCCGAGAGTGTCTTTCCGCCGCCCACCTAACCTTCGTAACCTCCTAGTCCATCCCTATGAAACCCCCAAACCACCTTCCCTACCCTCTGGCTCCTACCCATGCAACCGCCCCCGTTGTAAAACCTGCCCTATGCACCCTTCCACCACCACTTACTCCAGTCCAGTAACCCGGAAGGTGTACACGATCAAGGGCAGAGCCACTTGCGATAGCACCCACGTGATTTACCAAATAACATGCCTGCACTGTGAAGCGTTCTATGTGGGAATGACCAGCAACAAACTGTCCATTCGCATGAACGGTCACAGGCAGACAGTGTTTGTTGGTAATGAGGATCACCCTGTGGCTAAACATGCCTTGGTGCACGGCCAGCACATCTTGGCGCAGTGTTACACCGTCCGGGTTATCTGGATACTTCCCACTGACACCAACCTTTCAGAACTCCGGAGATGGGAACTTGCCCTTCAGCTTATTCTCTCCTCCCGTTGCCCACCTGGTCTCAATCTCCGCTAACTCAAATTCCCGCCCACTATCTTTAGCATCTTTGCCTTGGTTCTGTGGACAGAGCCTCTGCCTCAATTGGTATCTCTGTCCAACTTCTTTGCTTTTCACAAATGTCTGTCTAGGTGTGTTTGCGTTTCGATATGTCTGAGTGTGTGTGTATTTGTTTACCTTCCTCTTTGTCCCCTAAGGTAAGTCCTTCCACTCCTGGGATTGGAATGACTCCTTTTCCACTTCCTTAAAACCCATATCCTTCCCTTTTCCTCCCCTTTTTCCCTCTTTTTCCTGAAGAAGCTGCCAGTGGTGGCGAAAGCTTGTATGTGTGTTTGTGTGTGATTTTATTTGTTTTTTATTTGTTTCTCTCGACGAGCCGGTCCTTTTGGTAAGTCATCTCTTTTCTATTTTTATTTTTATATATATATATATACACACACACGTAAAAAATATATGAAGTACACTTACCAGGCGAAGGGGCACAGGCAGTAATAGCAACAAATAAACACACAGACACACACACACACACACACACAGAAATGCTAGCTTTCGCAGCCTAGCTGCTTCATCAGGCAGAAGGGAAGGAGAGGGAAAAGGAAATGATGAGGGTTTTAAGGAAGGGGATAAGGAGCCATTACAATCCCGGGACAGGAAAGACTTACCTTGGGGGAAAAATGGCTTTCTACAGTTCTACAGTATGTCTGCCTAAGTGTACTTGTGTCAGTGTAAATGTGTGTGCATTTATTTACCCTCCATTTTCCCCCCAAGGTAAGTCTTTCCTCTCCTGGGATTGGAATGGCTCCTTACCCCCTTCCTTAAAACCCTCATCATTTCCTTTTCCCTCTCCTTCCCTTCTGCCTGACGAAGCAGCTAGGCTGCGAAAGCTTGCGTTTGTGTGTGTGTGTCTGTGTGTTTATTTGTTGCTATCACTGCCTGTGTTCTTTTGCCTGGTAAGTGGCCTTCATGAGATGACTTACCAAAAGGACCGGATCGTTGATAGAAACAAATAAAATCACACACAAACACACATACAAGCTTTCGCCACCACTGGCAGCTTCTTCAGGAAAAAGAGGAAAAAAGGCATGTTTAGCCACAGGGTGATCCTCATTACCAACAAACACTGTCTGCCTGTGCACGGCCAGCACATCTTGGCGCAGTGTTACACCGTCCGGGTTATCTGGATACTTCCCACCTACACCAACCTTTCAGAACTCCGGAGATGGGAACTTGCCCTTCAGCTTATTCTCTCTTCCCGTTGCCCACCTGGTCTCAATCTCCGCTAACTCAAATTCCCGCCCATCATCTTTAGCATCTTTGCCTTGGTTCTGTGGACAGAGCCTCTGCCTCAATTGGTATCTCTGTCCAACTTCTTTGCTGTTTACAAATGTCTGTCTAGGTGTGTTTGCGTTTTGATATGTCTGATATGTCTGAGTAAGTCCTTCCACTCCTGGGATTGGAATGGCTCCTTTTCCACTTCCTTAAAACCCGTATCCTTCCCTTTATCCTCTCCTTCCTCCCTCTTTTTCCCAAAGAAGCCACCACTGGTGGCGAAAGCTTGAATGTTTGTGTGTTTTTGTGTGTGTTTGGTGTTTCTATCGACGAGCCTGTACTTTAGGTAAGTCAAAAATCTTTATTTTATACCATTTATATATAATCATCATTTGGTCATGAATTGTCATAGTTAAAAGTTTTTGACATTACTATAAACAAGGATTTAGGTTGGACAGTGTTGTAAGAGATAGAGGAGGGGGGAGGAAATTGACATAGACAGTGGAGGAGGAGGAGAGGAACAGTGAGAATGCCATGAATAGATGGAGAGAGAGGTGGTACTGCAGAGAATTGAGGGGAAAGGCATATCAGATGGATAGAGAGATGGGAGGAGGCGGGAGGGGACAGGGGAAGTGAACGGGGTGATGGGCAGTAGGATATGAGTAGTGAGAGGGGGAGAGAAATTAGGGGGCAGGCAGTCTAGGATGTATATCCAATTCCCACTGACAAAGAATTATAAAATTACACATATCAGAAACGTGTACATTCTCTTTTCATTCTTTTCGATTTAATCTGTAACAACCAACAGCAGTGCAGGTACACATAGTGGTATATGTAAACACAGGTTCAAAACAGGAATTTTACACAAAGAAACTGTATATCTGTCTGAAAAACTCTTTCCAAAGTTTTTAGATATATTTTAAAGTTTATTTGAAAAAATATAGTAAAAAATCCACCAAATTTTTATTACATATAATAATGGAAAGTCCAGGTTGGAATAAATAATATAGTGAGGACAGTTTACTACTCACCGCAAAGACGTGGCGACGAGCTGTGACAGGCACATACAAAAGACACACACATACAACACATTTATTCCAACCTGGACTTTCCATTATTATATTTTGCCTAACGGTCTTCCTTCCATCCCATAACCTTTTCCTTTGTTGCTACTTTCTATAACATCCCTCTATCAATATTTCCTTCACTCTTGTATTTTACTATTTTCCTTCTTCTCAATCCTTTGTAACTGTCACATTCCGACTTCCCAGCCAACAAACCCGCCAGCTTTCAACAGAGAGCTTTGAGTGGTGTGTGATAACCACGCCGATTGTTGATGCAGCTTATTCGCTGCAGAGCGTGATTCGAAGTGTGGCAGTCGGAGGTGATGGTTGTATGACTGTGTTGTGTGCCTGTGTGATTGCGTGAGTGCTCTATTTCTGAAGAAGGCCATGGCCGATAATGTGTTGTATGTGTGTGTCTTTTGTATGTGCCTGTCGCAGCTCGTCGCCACGTCTTTGCGGTGAGTAGTAAACTGTCCTCACTATATTATTTATTCCAACCTGGACTTTCCATTATTATATTTTGCCTAACGGTCTTCCTTCCATCCCATAACCTTTTCCTTTGTTGCTACTTTCTATAACATCCCTCTATCAATATTTCCTTCACTCTTGTATTTTCCTATTTTCCTTCTTCTCAATCCTTTGTAACTGTCACATTCCGACTTCCCAGCCAACAATCCCGCCAGCTTTCAACAGAGAGCTTTGAGTGGTGTGTGATAACCACGCCGATTGTTGATGCAGCTTATTCGCTGCAGAGCGTGATTCGAAGTGTGGCAGTCGGAGGTGATGGTTGTATGACTGTGCTGTGTGCCTGTGTGATTGCGTGAGTGCTCTATTTCTGAAGAAGGCCAATGTGTTGTATGTGTGTGTCTTTTGTATGTGCCTGTCGCAGCTCGTCGCCACGTCTTTGTGGTGAGTAGTAAACTGTCCTCACTATATTATAAATTTTTATTACACTTCATTAGCAAAATTCAATACAATATGAAAATACTGTAATCTGAGAGTATTTAATATTTTAAATTGACAACATGTTACACCCACAACCATGAAAACGTAAACCATAGCAGCAGCAATAGTTAACATCAGAATAATACCCCCTCTTTTTTTTTTACTCTGACATGGAGCATTTAGCACTACCCCTTGCTTATATTCATGTTCTGTTATCTGTCCACTCTCTCTACTTCAGTCAGTCCATCAGATCAAATTCAACTGAACAGCCTATTTTAATTGCACAAATTGTTAAATACACTTTATAAATAAACCAAACAATGAAGCAAATAATACTTGATGTCACAATTAAGAAGGCTCTCTGAATTTTAATCACAAATCTTGATATTCCTCATTACAATACAACATTCAGAAAGGAGACCTGTGATCAAGTGTAAATGTAATAACGGACCTTTATTAAAAAGATTGTTAAGCCATCTGAACACTTTTTAACATGATTATTTATTTATAATGTGTTTAACAGATTACTGGTTCCCATCTTCATTGAAATCATCTTTGGGTCTCCAGAATGAAATTTCACTCTGCAGTGGAGTGTGCGCTGATATGACAAACTTCCTGGCAGATTAAAATTGTGTGCCGGAACCGGGACTCGAACCTGGGCCTTTTGCCTTTCGCGGGCAAGCGCACTACCAACTGTGCTATCCCGACACGACTGACGATGCCGCCTCACAACTTTACTTCCGCCAGTACCTCGCCTCCTACTTTCCAAACTTCACAGAAGCTCTTCTGCAAACAGGCAAGACTAGCACTCCTGAAAGAAAGGATATGGTGGAGACATGGCTTAGCCACAGCCTAAGGGATGTTTCCAGAATGAAACTTCACTCTGCAGCAGAGTGTGCGCTGATATGAAACTTCCTGGCAGATTAAAATTGTTTGCCGGAACCGGGACTCGAACCTGGGACCTTTGCCTATCGCGGGCAAGCGCACTACCAACTGTGCTGTCCCGACACGACTGACGATGCCGCCTCACAACTTTACTTCCGCCAGTACCTCGCCTCCTACTTTCCAAACTTCACAGAAGCTCTTCTGCAAACAGGCAAGACTAGCACTCCTGAAAGAAAGGATATGGTGGAGACATGGCTTAGCCACAGCCTAAGGGATGTTTCCAGAATGAAACTTCACTCTGCAGCAGAGTGTGCGCTGATATG
Source organism: Locusta migratoria (assembly GCA_026315105.1). NCBI lineage: Eukaryota > Metazoa > Arthropoda > Insecta > Orthoptera > Acrididae > Locusta > Locusta migratoria. The sequence continues at coordinate 95,957,105 of CM048753.1, read as the reverse complement.
AAACTTCCTGGCAGATTAAAATTGTTTGCCGGAACCGGGACTCGAACCTGGGACCTTTGCCTCTCGCGGGCAAGCGCACTACCAACTGTGCTGTCCCGACACGACTGACGATGCCGCCTCACAACTTTACTTCCGCCAGTACCTCGCCTCCTACTTTCCAAACTTCACAGAAGCTCTTCTGCAAACAGGCAAGACTAGCACTCCTGAAAGAAAGGATATGGTGGAGACATGGCTTAGCCACAGCCTAAGGGATGTTTCCAGAATGAAACTTCACTCTGCAGCAGAATGTGCGCTGATATGAAACTTCCTGGCAGATTAAAATTGTGTGCTGGAACCGGGACTCGAACCTGGGACCTTTGCCTTTCGCAGGCAAGCGCACTACCAACTGTGCTATCCCGACACGACTCATGATGCCGCCTCACAACTTTACTCTGCCAGGAAGTTTCATCTTTGGGTCTGTTTACAAGAATAAAGTTTGAAGCTTTGCCATTGGAGGCAACATGCCTCATAGAACAAACATTATAAAGCAGTATGTTTGCAAAGTTGTACTGCAACACAGAATCCTTCATAATGCTTGTTCTGTGCATAAGTCACTGTTCAGGCATGTTGTCAGCAATAGCAGAGCTTCAAACTTTATTCATGTACAAAGATTTCAAGATGACGTCAATGAACATTGAAACTGGTAACCTGTCAAATGTATTGCAAACAAGTAATTTTGTAGAAAAGTGACCATATGGCTAAAGAACCTTTTTGATGAGGGTATGTTATTAAATGCATAATTAAAGAGGAATAAATACAATGACATGCATATGGATACTGAAAATGCTTTTTGTAATAAATTGTGGCAGAAAGAGAAAAATCTGGCTATTACAGACTCAGCTCTACAGAGCAATTACAGAAAATTGTGGACCAAAACAGTCAGTACAGTCACAAGTACAGTCATTCGAGGCGGTACGAGCATACAGCTTTCCGCACCACCTCGTGTGTACTTCGCAGGGATGAGCACTACTAGGGATTCCTCAGCTTTCTCCTCTGCCTCCTTAAGAGACTTTTGGTATGACGCATCCCTCTTGGCCCAGTCGATGCTCAGCAGTAGAGTGGAAAGCACTTCGTGCAGCTCAGATCGCAGGCCAGCCACCGTCTGCTCTGTGGCGATCGGCTTCTTCAACGGCACTGCCGTGCCGTAGGCAGACACAGCAGTCGCATTGAGACCTGTCAGGGAGGAATTAGAGTTTGTTACAGTCTGGTTAGTGGGAGAAGTACTGTTATCAAGTGAAGATGCATTCAGGGTGGCATTGACAGGAATCACACTGGAGGTATTCACCAGTAGAGGCATACTTGCGGATAAGGCCACTGCAGATGGTGGATTCGGAGAGAGAGTGAGTGGTGAGGGAGGGGAAGATGCGGACATAATGGCAGGGTCCTGACTTGCACTTGTTTTAGAGGTAGTGTTTTGAGAGACAGGAGCCGGGGTCACAGTAGTATTCGTAGAGTCAATTGCGGCATTAGCTGTAGAATTCAGTGCGGTTATATTGGATGCTGTAGCATTCAGGCTGGTGGCATTAGTGCCACTGATGACTCCAAATAGAATCTTCAGCTCTTCCTCAATACCGTCGTCGACCATTTTTGTCAAGTTCTCTGGGACATCCTTCAAGATGTAGGTGAAATTCATGAGCAGTTCGAAGCCTTTCAGCCTCGGCGGCTTTTCAATGTCTCTGGCTCCTGGCGGCTTTGTGGTGGTGGTAGTGAGTGGATCCATATTGTAGTCAATGTTAACGCCCGTTGGGTCTTCCTCGGTCATCCTGAGGATCAGCAGTTTCCTGTCCATGCTGATCATATCGGTACCATATTTGGCAACCTCTTCAGCGTGTCGAAGGTGCCGCCTGTCCAGGACTTTCTCGAGGAACCGTGTCCAGTGCCACACCACACTCTCGACATTGGCATCAGTCTGGGCTGCCATGGCATACAGGAAGTAGTTTGTGGCGGTGAAGCTAACTTCCTTGTCGGATACGGCGAGCAAGTTTGCGAAGAAAGTCGGTCCCCGCTTCGCAATGGCCCGCGCCACAGACATCAAGCGGTTCAGATCTGTGCGAAGTGCCGAAGTGGCGCCACCACATTTCATCGCATCTTTGCTGTGGAACCAGCGTTCCAGCGGCTCGTTCTTGAGGTCATGTGGAGAGTTACACTTGGGATGTGCCATCACCGCATCCTTTCGCAGGGTGGCCCAACTGGCCAGTGGCAGGAGCTTGCAGTCACAGTGCCAAGGGTTGCCTTCCAATTCCAAACTGTAACAGGTGAAATGTAATTACAGTATTATTTTCTTGTGTTCTATAGTTGCAAATAAGCAAGAATGTGTCTGAAGCTATAAGTGACAGATATATTCGTTTACACATTTAATGAGAGGAAGGAAGAATGTCATAGAAAGAAGGAAATCGCTTTAAAAATAACTCAATGGTGACAAGTGAAAATATCAGCTGGGGTGGGATTCAAACCCGTGTCTCCCACTTTGGACCTGCAGTTGCCTTAACTGCTTGGCCTCCTGTCCATCTAAAATTCCCACAACTCACACGCACTGGCTGTAGTACCTCCATCATTCATGCCCTCTTATGCTTGCCTCCCACATGAGGTAGAATTACCACATCTGCAGTAAAGCAATGAACCAAACATTGTTGTTGTGTAGAAATATACATATTTGTTCTTTCAGACATGCAGGAAAGAACAAATACCACACCAATCTGTATAGTTATATCTGTCCATCACTTGTTTGTACTCAATGATTTCAGTGGATACATCTAGCCACTGTGCCTTGCAATCAGTGGAAATGACATGTCTGAAATTTGCACGCAATGCTTTTATGCTTCCTCTACCAGATGCTAGCACTTGTTGTAGATAATGATGTAACATTTTAATTGTTTGTACTGGTGAGAGGTAAAAAGTGCAATGAAAAATGGGAAAGCAGTAGGTACTGATACATCAGTAGGTGAAACACTAAAATGTTTGAACCATGAAGGACTATGAGAACTAATGTATCAAATTATATGACAGTGGACTTTTCCATTTTCTTATAGATCTGGAAAAGGTCTGTCATAATGTGAATAGAGATAAGCTTGCATTTATAATGAGGGAAAAGTCAGTGGATTGGAAAACCAGTTCATCTGATTTAAATACAAATACAACAGTGGAGAAAGATCCAACTGGTTGCAACTAGAAAAAGGAGTAAGACAAGGTTTCTGTTTCTTTCCTACCCTTTTCAGTTTATACTTGAAAAATATGGATGAGAACTGCCTGTTATACTGTTCAAAACAATTAATGGATCAGTTGAGATATCTAGGTTCTGAAGTGCCATCTTTAGGAGAATGAATAAAATGGTTCAATGTCTTTCTGTTGGTTCTATGGGTTAGAGACAACAACATTATGGTAACCAAGGTAGTGGTAATAAGAGAAAATTGTTCCAGGGGGGTGGGGGGGGGGGGAGTGGTGCTGACTTGTGTTTACCAAATGAAATACACAAGCAGTTGGGTTCAGGTAGTGTAATGAGCGGATAGTGAAAAGCAACAACAACGTGACTTACCCAAAGCTATGGCACAGGGAGCCATAGGAAGGTTGGAAGCGGGACAGACAGTTTGGGAGGCGGCTGCAACTATTGAAGCATCCCAAAATGTAATTTCCATGAACTGCAAGTAAATTCAGACAACAGGATCCATTAAAATATGGCAAGGTGAAGGTCATCCATGGGTAACATCAGTGAAAGATGACCATTCTCTCAAGTTAATATCTTGCTGAGACAGGAGGCTGAATGCAACTCAGCCGCAACACACCCTCAAGGCAGCAACAGGACATGCAATGTCAACAAAAATAGTCAGAAATCACCTTTGGAAATGTGGCCTCTAATGCACGGAGGCCTATGCTGTGTGCCCCATTAAAACCACAATGCTGTTTAGCCCACAAAACTGGGAGGAGGAACATTATGATTGGAGTTGTAATAAATGGTTCCAGGTTCGCTTCACAGATGAGTCAAGATTGTGTTTTCAGTCAGACAATGGTCATTCTCTTATCTGGAGGTAATATGGAACAATCCTGCTTATATGCAGGAAACATCACCGTATCATGGTGCTGGGTGGATGGACAGGAGTCAGTATTGGTGGACATATGGACCTCTACAACACTTAAGCTATTAGCCGTTGGCCTCCTTCAGAATAGATATCATTCACACAGGAATCTTGAGTCACACATCGGTTATCTCCAGTTGCTGCTCTCCGAATCACACTCTGCAGTGGGAGGCATAGGAGGAGATGGGAGGGGGGGGGGGTTGGATAGGGAGGTTGCATCATGGTGGTGGGCACAGATACAGTATGGCCTTGCAGAGCATGAGCCAGGGGCCGAGGTCAGTCACCGTGCTAACGTTATTTCTACTCATATTGCGAGGCATGATCCCCCCTTTCTTTTTTCTTTCCCCTCTCTCTCTCTCTCTCTCTCTCTCTCTCTCTCTCTCTCTCTCTCTCTCTCTCTCTCTGTATTGTAGGCTGCAGCAAGGTCTTGTGGGGGGCGGGGGGGCGGCCTACTACAGCCCGACAGTGCCCCCCCCCCCCCCCCACTGATGTACGTACTAGATGGTTTGAACAAGATGCAGCTTAGGCATGGAGTAGGGAGGCGGGGGAAAGGAGGAAAGCAAATCAAAACAAAGATAAGATTTACCAGTTGTGTTGTAATCACTTCACAGCTTTCTATATCGACACAGTCAGTAACCAGCTGTGCATTCAAAAACAAGACAGACCACCCTGCAACCTGTGGTAGAATGTGCACTAGAGACTTTGCTTGATTTCAACTTCCTTTTCACAACCCATGCTATCTGGATCCTCCCACACACCACCATATTTTCTAAACTACACAATGGGTATTATCCTTACAATGTACATTCTCTGATCCTGAAATTAGCCAGGCCTCAACCTACAACCTACAACCTCCAATTTTGCTCTCTCTCTCTCTCTCTCTCTCTCTCTCTCTCTCTCTCTCTGTGTGTGTGTGTGTGTGTGTGTGTGTGTGTGTGTGTGTGTGCACGCATGCTTGCATGCCTGCATGTTTGTATTGCTTTCCTGCCCTCTCCCGCCTTCCCACTCTATTCCTAAGTTGAATCTTACTTCACTCATCCTAATACATATATGCTCCATAAGAACATACTGTATCCATCTTCACCACTGTGATGCAACCTCCCTGCCCCCACCACCTCCCACCGTCTTTAATCATAATGCTGTCAATGGGATGATAAACCCTAAGCTCCCTTCCTCCCCCTCCCTCCCACCTCCTCCTATTCCACCACACAGCATGATTCAGATTGCAGCAGCTAGAGATGATTGGTGTCAAACTGTAAAGTGTGCCTGTGTGATTCTGAAAATGCTCTTCATTCTCAACAAGGCCAATGGCCAATAGCTTGTGTTGTAAGTGTGTGTCCTTTCTTTTTTGTGCCTGTAGCAGCTAGTCATACATCTTTGGGGTAATTTGCTAATTGTCCTTATAATATTGTTTGACATTATACTATTAACCATGATATACAGATGCAAGCACTGCTTGTGAATTAGGGTGATGCCTGAATGTTAGTATACTTTAATTTAAATGAAGAAGAATTGAATAGCGTGTTTACAATATCGAAATAAATATTTTCATCTGCAGATACAAAGCCTGTACAAACTGAGACAGTAATTCAAAAATAAAATTTTTTAGAAGCTGGCAAATGGATCAGACAAAAAGAGAGCAGTTAAGCAAAATTAATAAAAAGCATACTAACGTAGCTAGAGATCTGCTGTGCTGGTGAAACATGTCAGAGCCGAGAACCTTCAGCTTATTGTTGGCAAGTCCCAAGTAGCCCAGCTTTGAGCAGTCCTGAATGAACTCTGAGGGAAACTTTGAGATCTCGTTGCTCGACAGGTCCAGCCATTCCAAATTCGTAGCATTTCTCAGGAGGTCGGTCGGAAAGTCCTCCAGCTTGCAGTCGCGCAATAGCAGAACCCGCAGTTTTGCATTATTCCTCAGCAGGTCTCTGCAAAATGATTATCATTTATATATTTCTCTATAGATTCAAGCACAAATTGCATTACAAAGTGAACTGACCAAGGATATTCTCAAAACATGTACACTATCATATAAACCTTTTTGAAGTAAGCTCACTGCACTGTGCTCAACTGAATGCAAAAAGAAAAAAAGAGGAATAAAAAAGTAAAATAAAAACATATTTGTTCTTCCTCCATTAAATTCTTAGCAGCAGACATCTACTAAGCTGTCCACCGCTATGGAAGACGTCGCACATTTCACATATATTCCTGCAACTAATTCTTAGACATCAAAAAGTTTAAAATTTGTAACTTTGTGGATTTTAAAAAAGCTTATGATGAATGGACCACAACATTCTTCCTAATTACTGGAAGAACAAGGACCTCAAACCACTGAAATTATACTCTGAATTGTCACCATCATACAACTGTTTGTCAATTTGTATCACCACATCATCGTTGATAGCCGTGACTGTTCTCTGTTCCTTATATATTTGACATGTAAGAGCAGTTGTCATGCTGCTTATGACCAAACAACATTGTGGTTAAGTTCCCTCACTGGTGTATTCTAAATTAATTTTTATGATGGACATGCAAGAAACTTACATACGTTTTAGAGTTTGACGTTGCTCATTGGCAGAATGGTTATTTAATTTATAAGGTGAGTGTCTTTGGTGTATTTTCAGTTCGTTGGGCCCAATTTTTAAAAATATTGTATTTATATGTGATTCCTTGTTTTTAGCACTTGAAAATGGGACAACGTGATCTCGAAACATGTCGTGACAACTAAACTGTTATCATATTGACAAGTGGTGCAATATTTTGTGATACACACTAAAATTATCATTGAAATGCTAAATGACACAAAAAGCTAAGGTAAAAGTTGTGGTAGAAATATCAGAACCTTTAGAAACAATGCAGGAGCAAAACAAGGAGATACACTGTCTCCATTAATTTTCAGCTGTTTGTTAGTAACTGTAATCCTTAGCTTGGTGGATAGTAAAATCTGAGCTTAAAATAAGGGAACTAATGAAATTAAGAAGAATTGATACTGGTATAAACTGCTTTCTTCTTCATATGACATAAAAGTAGAATGTCATAACAAATAATCGGAGAAAAACAAAAAGATGTTCAAATGTTTGTAGAGCTTATGGGACTTAACTACGAGGTCATCAGTCCCTAAACTTACAAACTACTTATGAACTACTTAACACTAAGGACGGCACAAATATCCATGCTCGAGGGGGGATTCGAACCCCCGACCGTAGTGGTCGTGCAGACCGTGACTGGCATGCCTCAGTCAGCACGGCCACCGTGGCCGGCAAAACAAAAAGAAATTGTTGTATAAACACCAGAAAGAGTTGACACTAATTATCATTTGATATGCATTGAAAATTCTAAAAACAAATCTACAACATTTCTCAGTTCAAATACTTATGCAAAATAGTTCTAGAGACTGGGCTTTAAAAGATGGGCACACAAGTAATGAACTGCCAACCAAAATAATATTTGACAAATTTTTAAAGCATTCTTGACCCCTTTTTAATTTTAATATTCCCATAAAGAAAATCAAAATAACAGACAGTGGCCACAAAACTAGGCCTCAAAACAGCCAAGATGTGTGTTACACTAAAGAACTGACAGATCTAAAAAAAGAAAAAAAATATATTAAGAGCCGACATTGTTGGGAGGGAGTGTGATCTATTATATTATAAAGACAGCCTAGACCATGTATTTATAAGTTATTTATTGTGACTAGTTTCAAAAAACTTGTTCTCATTTTTTAACATAATACAAAATATTTAAAAACATTGTGAAATGTGGCTATACACTGATGCGTACATCATGGTTGGTACAGTAATGTGGCGGCAATAGCTACTATTGACTCTAAAATTCATAACAATCACCTCTTTCCTCTATGATCTATGGGTGCGCAGCCTTCACCTGCCGCCACCATGCTTAATTCAGTCTATGTTATGTCATCACTGTGTACGATTCTTCCAACAAATAAAGTATTGTTAATTTAGATGGTGTTATTAATGGGACCCAACTCCCATCTGACATCCATACTGATGACCCCTAAGTGTTATTTATAGTGCAGTTCCATCCAAAGTTCCATGTTTTTCATGTCTACTGCACTAGGTTCAGGTTTCTCTATTGTGCTATATTCCAATTGTAATGTATATACCCTATAAAATTTCGTTTGTTTGGATAAATGATTCGTACGATACCTATACTGTAGCAACTAAACCTTTCTTTATGCATAATCAGAAAATTATTCATAAAACATTATAATACAATACAAGGCCATTTAATTGCATTAATAGCAAGTAATTTTATTGTGCTTCGATAAAAAGCTTCTGTTTATAAAAAACATAACATTAATATTGTGCCATAATGTGGTTTTACTAATCATATTTCCAACTATCTAATGTGTTTTTCGACATACTGATTTGTTTCTGATACTTTATTGACCTCAAATCAGCATAATCAATTTAACTATTTTAAATAATGTCAACAAATGCAATTAATGCTCTAACTGTCATTTACTTATGAGCTTAATTTCCGTTTTGTTTTGATATGAAAATTCTATCAATACATTTGTCATAATTTTGTGCATATTTTATTGATGAAAGATGCATTTATGTTCAATGAACAAATTATTTAATATATTATAACTTCCTTGTTCTAGAATGTTCTCAAAAATCAAATTGTATTAATGCGCATGAATTGGTGCAAACACAGTTACTCTTACTCCAGTCTTACAACAGTCAGTTTTATAGCAGTCAGTCTTTAGTTAGCACAGCCAAGTCAATTATATGTCTACATCATGTCAGCTAATGTTTGTGTGCTTCACCCGAAAAAGCAAATAAAAGGATATAGTTATCAAATGTGTCATATTTGAGATTCCAGCCTATGAAGAACTCGATGCTTTCATAATTATATACAGGCAGGTGAGCTATTGAAACTATTAGAGCTGTTCAAACTACTACAGCTACCACTCAACAATGAATGCAAGGGGATGTATAACTTTTATTTATGAAACACATGTAAAATCAGGTAATAACAGTGTGAAACATTGTTATACTTGTTGCATTGGTGCCGGGAAATGCTGTTGATTTGTGGAATCTACAAATATGGCATGCTTCAGAGATGGAGAAAAAGGAAAAAGAAACTATACATATATGCTTTCTAAATGCAGTCGTAAGAAATGTGACCAGCTTCTGCTTCAAGACGATATGTTTTCTATAGGCAATCATAAACAATGTGACTGGCAAGGGTTTCAAGATGAAATGATGATTTATGTTGGAAGAAAAAGTACACTGAAGTTAGACAAAAAGTTACATTATATTTAACTTGGCATGGACTGGACGCTGAAAATGTAAGTGTTACCAAATTTTAATTTTCTGTGATGTCAGTGCAGTTTATTCAACATGGATAAAGGGGACTTTTCATCCAATAATGGTGAACACAAACCTAACGAAAAACAGACATTAGTTATGCTATTAAAGATGAATTAACAGAGAAAATTAAAGATGATCAAATTAATACACTTGAGGTATGGTGTGAAGTTACTGATTTCAAAACACACAATGAAAATGTAGTAAATATTGAGTTAGACCTAATAAATGATAGCTACATAAAGAGTTGTTTTTATGAAGTACACACAGCAGCGCAAAGTAGAAAGACGTTTAGACTTTGTTAAAGAAGTTAACAGGGAAAAGGAAAAGGTTAACAATTTATCATCAGGTGATTTTGTGAATAATGGTCTTGTAACAAATGTTATACACACTTTTGGTTTATGGTCTAAAATTTCTGTAAAAAGATTCCCAGAAAATGATTTGCACCCTGTAGATTTTATTTTAAGCTGTGAAAATGATTTTGTTGAAGGTATGTCTGAGGAATGTAAATTAAAGTATGCTAAGCATCTCTTAAACGGTAAGGCATTAAGTCAGGCTAAACAAAACATAAAACTTTGGACAAATTTTCAGCAATTTAAAAAGAGTGTTTTTTATAAATTTTGGTCAGAAAGTGACCAACATAGTGATAAAGTAGAGAATGGAAGACAAGGAACTCTGTTTAATTTTTGTAAAAAAGAGATAAAAACTTTGATTCATTTGGAATATCCATTAGATGCTATAACACGAATTCATGTTTTAAAAAGAAGGCTACCTAAATATTTGCAATGGGAATTGATGCATGCACCTGATAATGATGTAGAAGAATTTTAAAATTTTGTGTACAAAACTGACGAACTTGTTGAAAGGCAAGGCTCTAACAAAAGTAATAAATGGAGTGGTGGGAGGGGGGTGGCAAAGACAATGTTCCATTTGGATGTCATGATGTACCTTCAACTGAATTTCATGGTAGGAAACATAGCATTAAGACAGAAATCTATAACAATGACATGGAAACTGAAGGTAATGCTGAAGAACATACCATATATTTATGGAGTTAAGATGATAGCTGAATTATAAAAGAAGGCCCCAAAATCCGAAGTCATCTTATACAATGGTACAAAAAACCAAATTAGATTGAAATTTAATCTGAAATTGGTAATTTTGCAGATGTGTTGCATAGCGCAGCTTATAAGTCCAAACGATATCTATCGAAATGGATAAGTATCTAAATGATATGTATCAAACAAGCAAATGTTATGATTTTTTATGAATATGTCGTGATTTTAAAGGATGTGGTGAGGCAGGAACCTAGGAGTACAGCTTTCTAGGTAATTAAAAAGAAAGCTTACACTCGAAGTAGCTTGGCCCGAAATAATATATATCGATTCTATGACTGTGAATCCATTTAGTGTTTCTGAACCATAGATTTGGATGCTACGCTCCCTCATGTACTATCCCTAACCCCTATACCTAACCTTCTTAAGGCTACACTACAGATAAATGTTTTTAAGTGAAAGTTAGGCTAGGTATAGGACAAACCATTTATTTTTATTTTTTATTATTTATTTATTTTTACTTGAAGAGTGTAGTGCGCGACTCTCCAGTTCAGAAACATTCGCTTATTCCATATATATTGTTTTGAAACGTATCGATTCGATATATATAATTTGTACATCGAAGCCTCACTATAGCTGCATAGTGCAGCACATGTGCAATATTAACCTGATGAAATTTACATCATGAAAAAAAGATTTACGAAAGCAAAGTTTCGTGTAATTTTCTTTCTTTCTTTTCTTTTTTTTTTTTTTTTTTTTTTTTTTTCCGAGCTTTATTAATTTACTAAATGGACAAGGATACATATGCTAACCTATATGACACAAAGCAAGAATAGAATTCAGAATGAAATTTTCAGTCTGCAGCGGAGTGTGCACTGATATGAAACTTCCTGACAGATTAATATTGTGTCCCGGAATTGGGACTCGAACCTGGGACCTTTGCCTTTTGCGGGCAAGCACTCTACCGACTGAGCTATGCTGATACGTCTCATGATGCCGCCTCACAACTTTACTTTTGCCAGTACCTCGCCTCCTACTTTCCAAACTTCACAGAAGCTCTCCTGCAAAACATGCAAGAATGCAAGACTAGCACTCCTGGAAGAAAGGATATGGTGGAGACATCGCTTAGCCATGGGGTCCTATTGAACTTAGTCACTATACTTTATGCTACTTTCAAGAAGTGTTTTTGGCACACATCAATTTAGATTTCATATTAATACCTACAGATTGAAATTGTAATAACCTTCATGTAATCTGTTCCTCATTTGATGTATATAGGATAACCAACATAAGTTTAGATTGGCCTTGTTATTTGTTAAATTAGACCTGAGGTTACAGTTCATACAACATCATAAAGTCTTGTTTTGATGAATATGTTGTCATTCTACTGCAGGACTAGGTGAGGGCTAGAATAAGGGGGCTGAAGAGGGGGAGACAGTCATCTTGGAGAAAAAACATGTGAGCTTGTTGAAAGGGCACTAGGAACATGAGGTGAAGCAGGGAGTGGCTGGACAGAGGGAGGGGGGATAATTGGGAGCAATAGAGCCAGATTCAATCAACAAAGGACCGAAGATCAAAGGGAGGAGCGGGAGGAAACGGGTGGACAAGCTCGTCAGGTAGAGATAGGTTTTGGCCACAAACTCCACCATGGTGCCTTTCAGGTCTGGTTCACATGTTGAGTGGAGACCTAAAAGGACTAGGGAAAGAGCCTCCAGGCATAGTCAGTCACAGTACATCCGAGCCGCTTAGCCCTCTCATGTGTTGCGTCCTCAAATGAGGACACTTAAATTTTGTTCCATTTCTGTCATCTCTTACATCTGAAGTGACCATAAAAGAACAGGTACCTCCTATGAGGACTAATAATGAATTCTAGAATGTTTCCTAGATGACAGTGTTACTCGTTGGGCTAAGAAAGAAATGGAAAGTAGAGGTTACAAGAAAGAGTAGATACAGGCCATCAGATGGCTTGTCATTCAGTACCCAAAAAATTACACTACCAACGAATTACGCTTCCATGGGATATACCGCGGCCAGTCAAGTTAGGTCATCCCAATGCCAATCGGAACTGCCGAAGGAAAACAGGTTACATTTCAGAAAAGTGTAAGCTTGCTGTATGCCCAGAATGGTTGAAACAATTTCATTGTACGAAAAATACAAAATAGTGTCCACTATTCATGTATTCTTTGACATTATTAATCGATATTCCATGTAAAAAGTAGCAGTTTTTGTACTCATTGTCCTCATTTGAGGACACCTCCCGATTGGTCTATGAAATTATTTTTTTTTTTAGATAAATATTGATGAATTCTGCACAAGATAGGTTTTAAGTTACCAAATAATGAATCAGAAATTTTGTTCATTGTCGGGTTGATAATTCATGCATGAGAGGGTTAGAATGTGCAGTGAGGTGCCAACCTTGATGATGGTAGGCTGAGGTGTGAATGTGTTTAATTCCAAAAAGATTGCATAAATTTTGGAACAGAGCTGATTTGCACTGCTGGCCCTGGTCATCGGTGATAACAGCTGGACAGCCAAAGTGGGAAATCCACGAGTGCATCAATGTGTGAGTGACAGTCCTGCAGTGATATTCGGGAGACGCTTAGCTTCAGTCCAGCGGGTGGTACGATCTATCAAAGTTAGAGGTAATGAAAACCGTCAACCGGCAGCAAGGGGACCAACTAGGTCAATATTAATGTGCTGGAAACAGCTGGTGAGGATAGGAAAAAAAGCCAATGGAGGAGAAGTGTGAGTGTGAATTTCTTTGTCTTTCACAGGGAACACAGGCACGAGCCCAGGCTTGGCAATTGCATCTCATGTACTGCCAGACGAAACGGTCAGTGACTAATTTGGTGGAGGCATTTATGCCAGTGTGAGCAAGATTATGGAGTTTATTGAAGATCTTGCACCTGAGGCAGTGAGGAACATACGGATGGAGAGCATGCCTGTTGATTCATCACACCAAACCTTCCCCGAAACACCAGGAAAGGTGCTGAAAATAGGTCGCAGAGAAGAGGAAGAGTCACGAATGAGTTGCTTTGTGTCCTCATCCACGGCCTGAAAAGTGGCAAGATGTGAGATATCTAAGAGAGATGAAATGGAATCAGTGGATGAGAAGAATTTGGCACAAGTTTGTTCACACCCTTGATGTAATGGACATCGGTGGTGAATTGGGAGATGTAGTCAAAATAGCGGAACCTGTGGTGAGAGGGGTCTGCTGGTGGTTTAGCAGCCACAAGAGACTTGTGGTTGGTCAGAATGTAAAAGGAGTGGTTGTGTATGGCAGAGTGAAAGTGTTTAATTGACTCATAGATGGCCAGAAGTTCCCAATCAAAGGCAGAGTACTTCTTTTAAGCCTTGTTAAGTTTCTTCAAAAAGAACTGCAGAGGGGATGTGACACAATTGAGGTATTGGTCCAGAATTGCGCCAATGGTGGTATCAGTCACATCTGTGGTCATAAAAAGTTTGGCATCTGGATGAGTTTGAGCAACAGTGACAACTCGAGCAAGAAGTTCTTTGAGAGCAGAGAATATAGAAGACACAACATCTTTCCAGATAACAAGATGATTGCCAGTGGTGTGTTTGCCAGCCAAGGTGTCAGTGAGCAGGTCTTGAAGCTCGGCACAGTGGGTAAACACCATCGATAATAATTAATGGTTTCAAGGAAGCGATGCAATTGTTTGAAGGTTGTGGTAGGTTTCTGACAATGAATTTACTCTGGAGGGGGGGGGGGGGGGGAAGGGGGGCATTATCCCATGGCAGAAACCATAAAGCCAAGGAAAAGCAACAAGCATTGATGTAATTGATGTTTGCTGTTGTTAAGTTCAATGCTTGCTGCGACCAAAGTCTCAAGAAGTCTTTGTAAATGTTTCTTGTTCTCCTCATCACAATCACTGAACACTAATATGTCATCAACGTATGCAAAGCAAAATTTCAAGGGAAAAAGAATCTGATTGATAAAATGTTTCAAAGTTTGAGTGGCATTTTTAAGACTCAATGGCATGAACCGGTAGTGAACTAAACCTATGGAAGTGGTAATAGCAGTGTTTTAAGAGTTTTCAATGTCCTCAGTACCTATAGGAAACTGGTGATAAGCACACTTGCAGTCCACAACAGAGAATACTTTAACACCTGCCAGAGTCTATGTGAAACCTGCAATGTTCAGAATAGGATAATTGTCTATGAGGGTACAGACATTGAGCCTGCGGTGATCTCCACACATGCACCAAGTTCCATCTTGCTTGGGCACTAAATGAATGGGCAATGACCAGTTGCTGGACGAGGGCTCAATGACACCCAATTTCAAAATTATGCAGTTTGTTCTGTGACAGCAACCAGCAACCAGTTTGTTGGAAATGGGACGCCCATCAACAAGGCTGAGTTTATGTGCCGTGCAGTTCGTGACTACTGAGACATCGTGAGAGGCAGCGGGAAAGCTTCATTTACATGCATGGTCACTGTTTGGGTGAGGGTGAGGAGGTGCCGAGAGGGAGGACGTGTCATGGCGTGAGTCACCTGCAGCATGAGAGGAGGTTGGGGCTTTGGCACCACATGTGTCAACTGTAGTGTGCTGAGGCACCAGGATAGTTGCAGTTCCGGACACAGGTTCACCTGCAGGAGCCACAGACACACTGAAGCAAGATGGTGTAATGTGAAAGTTCCTTGGGTCACCGCAAACAGGTGATGGCAGGCACATCGTGGTAGCAGACAGCTTGACCAGTGGAGCAGGAACAAGTGATACGAGAGGCTATAGCATGACAGCTACAAAAAAATATATAAACAGATGTTCAGTTGTGCTTGTGTTGTCAGAGTCACGACAATGATGGCACAAATAACATTTATGGTAGCAAACTGCTATAACATCTAGACAGCATACAGATGAAATAATTAGAGGTTCAGTTGGTCTCATTGCCTTCATAGGAGGAAGTTATTACGCTTTAACTTCGATGCACAAAATAAACACTTTGACATAGATCCGCCATCTTGGCTCACACATTTACAAGTATACAGTCTTCACCTTCTTAAGTACTTTGGGATTTGTATTTACTAAAGCTGCATGTCAACAGTACTTTGTCAAAAGGTCAACTAGCATAGAATTTGGGCACACTTTGCTTTTATAGAAATACGAAAATCATACATTGTCATCTTTGGTTTTGAACTAAATTACATATACAAATATTGAAATTTAACATGAAATCAGCTAATATGGCCTTTAGAACCATTTAAACCTCATGGCATTGAGAGTTACATTTATAAACAGTCTAATGTGTGAATTTGACAACTCAAAAGGCACGTTTACAAATTCTTGATAGCATCTATTTTGGATTCTGTAGTAGTTTTCTAAATTATAATATGAACTTTAAATACTCTAAAATACTAGGTGCATCCAGAATGTAAGTTCCATTTTAGTTTATCTCTGCTGCAGCGCTGTGATTGCAGTTCTGCACATGCGCTGTAGACAATGTGTATCAAGGAGAAGAATGTGCGCCATTTGGAGATCGCTGTCAGTTTGTTGTGCTTGTTTGAAATGTCGGTGTTGATTGAAAATCCCACTGCCTGTGAAATCAGGTCAGTGATTCAGTTTCTGAATGTGAGGAAAGTGAAACCAAGTGAAATTTATCGGCAAATTTGTGATGTTTACGGACCAAATGTGATGAGTGATTTGATGGTGAGAAGATGGGTCTGAGAGTTCAATGGTGGGCGTAGTAACGTGCACGATGAGGAACGAAGTGGGTGTCCACCTTTGGTTACAGAAGAACTGGTTCATGCGGTTGATGACAAGATCCAGGAAAACCGTAGGTTTACAATTAGTGCTCTCACTATGGACTTCCCCCAAATTTCACTGTTTCCAACTGGTTGAAGACACAGGTGGCAGATTTCTATGAAGAAGGTATAGAAAACCTGGTGCCATGCTATGACAAATGCCTGCAAAATTTCGGCAGTTATGTGGAAAACTAGTTTAAGAGTTGTAGAATTTTGTGCAATAAAAATTTCTTCTGTATCTGTGTACAATTTCATTTTATTACCAAACAGAACTTACTTTCTGGATGCACCTCATATAATTAATTTACTTCAAATGAGTGACAAAATTGGCCTTAATCCATATCATGCATGTTAGTAAAATAATAGGTTTCAAAATCTTTTACCTAATGAATCAGATTATGCAAAGTGTGTTATGGCCAGTTTACATAGATATATCCTCTTTTCACAGCTATTTATGGAAGATTCCAATATCAAACATGTGTCAAGATACTGTAAGTAATAACCTGATATATACACTACTGGCCATTAAAATTGCCACACCAGGAAGAAATGCAGATGATAAATGGGTATTCATTGGACAAATATATTATACTAGAACTGACATGTGATTACAATTTCACACAATTTGGGCATATAGATCCTGAGAAATCAGTACCCAGAATAACCACCTCTGGCCATAATAATGGCATTGATACGCCTGGGCATTGAGTCAATCAGAGCTTGGGTGGCATGTACAGGTACAGATGCCCATGCAGCTTCAACATGATACCACAGTTCATCAAGAGTAGTGACTGGCATATTGTGATGAGCCAGTTGCTCAGCCAACATTGACCAGATGTTTTCAATTGGTCAGCGATCTGGAGAATGTGCTAGCCAGGGCAGCAGTCGAGCATCTTTCGTATCCAGAAAGGCCCGTACAGGACCTGCAACATGCAGTCATGCATTATCCTGCTGAAATGTAGGGTTTCACAGGAATTGAATGAAGGGTACGGCCACATGTCATAACACATCTGAAATGTTACGGCCACTGTTCAAAGTGCCATCGTTGCGAACAAGAAGTGACCGAGACGCGTAACCAATGGCACCCCGTACGATCACGCCAGGTGATACGCCAGTATGGCGATGACGAATACATGCAAATGTGCGTTCACCATGATGTCACCAAACACAGATGTGACCATCAGGATACTGTAAACAGAACCTGGATTCATCTAAAAAAAATGACGTTTTGCCTTTCCTGCACCCAGGTCTGTTGTTGCATACACCATTGCAAGCACTCCTGTCTCTGATGCAGTGTCAAGGGTAACCACACAGCCATGGTCTCCGAGCTGATAGTCCATGCTGCTGCGAACATTATCGAACTTTTTGTGCAGATGGTTGTTGTCTTGCAAATGACCCCATCTGTTGACTCAGGGATTGAGACGTGGCTGCACGATCCGTTACAGCCATGAGGATAAGATGCCTGTCATCTCGACTGCTAGTGATACGAGGCTATTGGGATCCAGCACAGCGTTCCGTATTGCCCTCCTGAACCCACCGATTGCATATTCTGCCAACAGCCATTGGATTGTGACCAACACAATCAGCAATGTCGTGATACAATAAACCACAATTACCATAGGCTACAATCCGACCTTTATCAAAGTCTGAAACATGAAACATGATGGTACACATTTCTCCTCCTTACATGAGGCATCACAACAACATTTCACCAGGCAATGCCGGTCAACTACTGTTTGTGTATGAGAAATCAGTTGGTAACTTTCCTCATGTCAGCACATTGTAGGTGTCACCACCATCGCCAACCTTGTGTGAATGCTCTGAAAAGCTAATCATTTGCATATCACAGAATCTTCTTCCTGTCTGTTAAATTTCATGTCTGTAGCATGTCATCTTCGTGGTGTAGCAATTTTAATGGCCAGGAGTGTATATTACGTGTGAATAAGCTGTCTTAATAGGTAATAAGCTGCAACATGTTATACAAGATCTTCCTGAACTTACATTCAAAGAGATACTGCTTGAATAGTTTACTGCCCATCCATTCTAGTACATCAAAGAATGTTCAACAGTAAAAATTTAGTAAACCAATAGCTAATCTACTGTACATTGTTGTAGTATAAACTAAAATACGCTAATTAGTCAATACTTTATCACACTGTATTGTTCAGTGCATTTTCATTTGATATTGTCAATTGCTGTAATGGGTTAATGGTGCGGCAGATCCAAAAACACACAAACATGTTTTTGATTCCAAGTCTTTGGCTCTTATTTTCCGGGTGCTTCCTGCCTGCATTGTTCAGTAAGTGACTGATACTTGTTTGCTGATGTGCAATAAAGTGTTGTTAAGTTGGTATTACTGGGTCTACCAACCCTGATAGTTATCACATTGTGACCCCAAGGACATTACACTTCTGTCAGTGGTCGTCCAACATATGTCAGTTTTTGTGATCTGCATGCATACTAGTGATGAGACCCAGCCCCCTCAAAAAATGCTACATCGCCTACCTCTCCCTCCTGAAACTTCTGCTTATCCCGTCCAAGCATTCATTTGACCAAACGGCACAATCCTAATCAGGTTTCTGGTTGCTGCTCATCGTACCTGCACCAGCCAACCCATCTACCACCTGGGTCACTTCAAGGACTTTCAGGTGGCCTGGCCGTTGTAGCATCCACTGCCAGCACCCGGTCCCATCCGACACCGGACTGCTGCACTTGGTAAACTTGCAGGATGCCACACTACCTCCCCCCTCTCTCCCCCATCCTTAGAGAGGTACTCCAGACTGTGGAGGGTGGGGGAGGGGGCTGTGTGGCAGATATCGACCGCTGTCGATCTAAATACACACATACATGTCTCTGACTCAATGTCTTTGGCTCTTATTTTCCGGGAGCTTCCCACCCGCATTGTTCAGTTGGTGACTGATACTTGTATGCTGATGTGTAATAAACTGTTGTTAATGACTAAGTTGGTCTTACTTACCAACCCTGATAATTGCCACAACAGCAATGAAATCTGTATTATTATTAATGAAATTAATACAAGTTCCATTGATTCTAATAGAACTACAGTTGTCAGGGTATGGGATGAGTGTTCTTTAATTTTATTCACAATCCTATTTCCTTAGAAAATTTACAAATACAAATATATGAGGGTACAAGATGGCATATTGTTGATAGTACTCATGTCAACTAATGTAGAATGGTAATAAATGAAAACATAATGCAACAAAACATCAGAATTAAAATTTACTCTACACTATGAGAAATTTCTGTTAATAACAACTTATTATTAATAAATCAATGTAATATCTTTTATGGAAAAAATCATATTTACGCTTACGAGACTGTAACTTCCCTATTGCACACTGGAAATACACTTACGCAAGCTGCCTTGTGTTAATAATATTCTCTTACTCAGTAAAATGATTTTTTTAAGAAGTGGTCTTTCAATTTGTTTCTGAATTTTCGTGTTTCAATAGGGAAGACATTCAATGTCTATGATTATTGTACTAAAAACTGAGTGAAGTACTTCTTTTGGAAAACAATGAAGTTTATTGTGTTACTACAAAAGTTTTGTTTTAACTTTTTTTATAGTAATCATGATTTACAGTATTGCATTTGAATAGAAAATGGATTTTACAAATGAAACACAAAATGGACAAAATATTCTGAGATATATTTGTCAAAACCTACATTTTCAGAATAGCCTCCCGCGAGAGTGCCTCAGATTACCACCACTCATCATCATGTCTCTCTCTGCAAGGGACCAATACCCCAAGAGATTAACCTAAGAAAGTACAATGCATAGAGAAATTCAACTACTTCTGTTGCCATCCTTACAGGTTGAGGATGCAGTTAATGTACATGATGAAAGTTGTGGAATTGTGTGAGGAAGTAGCTATTATTGTCAACACCCAAGAACTTAGGTAATATTAAAGCTGTGAGGTCAAAAAGCAAAATTCCTGGGTTTGAATTCCAGTCTGGCACACACTTTCAATCTGTCAGGAAGTTTAACATCACAAACATTTCACTCTAGAGTGATATTTCATTCTATAAATCATTGTATTGGTCTATGAAATGTATAAGTAACCAACTACATACTGCAGTCTTCTGCTGCTGTTGCTTTATTTGGTGAGTACTGGCATTACTACCTGTATTTATATTCCATCTTTAGTTGAACAAAAATGCTTTTCTCATTGGATACCTGTGGCACACAGAATTATCCCATTACTAATGCCAAATAGCTGTCCATCACTTTTTAAATGGCATCAACATAAGTAGTTCTTTTAGAAATGCTTTTCCACAGTTTGCTTTAAACAAAATGAGAGGAAAACTTACTTAAGAGGGAAACTTACTTTGCTTTGTATGAGATTATGTACAGTGGGTTCCCGGACAGCCCGAGCTCCTGTAGCTCTCGATTATCTCTGAAGATTCCCTCGGGCAGACTCCTGATTTTATTATAGGCCAGGTTCAACCGCTTGACATTGGTCAGGTGGGTGAACACATCTTGATCCAGTGACCTGATGTCATTGGAGTCCAAAATAACATCCTCAAGTTTGCTAGCACCTCTAAAGAGACCAGTGTCCAAAGTTCTCAACTCAGGGTTGTTTTGAACCAGCAGATGCTTCAAGTCTCGGGTGTCTCGGAAAAGATCACTTGGCAATGATCTCAGCTTTGTGTCTGTTATATTGATGTATTCAAGATGTGGAATGTAGCTGTGGAAAGAAAATTTGATGTACCAGTAATCTGAATAATGGAATTACTGATAACTAAAACCAGTGTAAATCTACATACACTATTAAAATACTAAACACAAGTTCTGATCTTTATGGCTGTTACATTCACTTAATATTTTGTTATGTTATGTGGAATCTGATAGCATTATGTGTGTCCTAGAAAGCAACATGCCTCACATTTGCTCTTCACCATATTTTGGTACATTGTTATGTGGAATCTGACTTCATATTATGTTTTGATTATTAATGGAAATTCTCCACAGATATGACAAAGTATTCTTCAAAAGAGATATATTTGCCGGCCAGTACTTACCTTAGTTCTGTACCACCGATAGTTGCACACACACACACAAAATAAATAAATTAAAAAAAAATAAAAAATAGTACTAGCTTTTGGAACTGGGTTCCTTTATCAGGTAGGAGAGGAGGGAAGAAAACAGGGAATGACCTAGGCCATCACCTGTTGAGGGATTATGAAACATCACCCATCATCACCTCACACCTAGGTCATGAATACCCTTCCCCTTCTGTTCCCTGTTTTCTTCTCTCCACTCCTACCTGATGAAGGAACCCATTTCCAAAAGGTAGCCCTATTTTTTCATCTTATGTTTGTTTTGGATGGTATCTGAATTGTCAACACCATAGTTATTACATGTTTCACTTGGATTTGTGCACTTTATATGTATGAATTGAAACTTTTCAGTGTAATTCTATTACCATCATATCCATAACCATCTCCATAACATACATAATTATTACAATGTCTGTCAAGCAGTAGAATGTACATAGTGGTATGTAAAAATTTTTTACCTATATGTTTTATCTAAAAGGTAGCTATAAATCCTGACTTGTAACCAACATTCCTGTAATAATGGAAAGTCTAGGTGGGAATTACCAATATAGTAATAATTCACCGCAAAGACGTGGCGACGAGCTGCAACAGGCACATACAAAAGACACACACATACAACACTTTCAGCTATTGGCCATGGCCTTCTTCAGAAAATAGAACACTCATGCAATCACACAGGCACACAACACAGTCACACAACCGTCACCTCCAGCTGCCGCACTCCGAATCATGCTCTGCGGTGTGTAAATAGGGGAGGAGAGGGAATGGGTGATAGGAAAGTTGTATAATGGTCATGGGGATGGGTATAGCACGGCCTAGATGGGAGTAACATGACACAGCTTAGAAATGGAGTGGGGAGATGGGTGAGGGGAGGAAAATAAAATAACATAAAAATAATAAAATAAATATCAATATAAGAATAAAAATAAAATCCATGCACACCACATGCAGATGCACACACACAGACGCACTCACGCGTGCGCACGCGCACACACACACACACACACACACAGAAACACACACACACACACAAATACACACCACTCAAAATAGGAGAGGTTTACGATAGAGAGGTAGGAACTGTAAGATGTAGGAAAAAGGGGAGTTATTGTAGGTTGAGGCTGCAAACTACAATAACTTCCTTTTTTTCCACACCTTACAGATGCTACTTCATTATTCTAAAGCTCTCCTATTTTGTGTGTGTGTGTGTGTGTGTGTGTGTGTGTGTGTGTGCAGTGTGCACGTGTTTTATTTTTATATCTATATTTATTTTATTTTATTTTCCTCCCCTCACCCATCTCCCCACTCCATTCCTAAGCTGCATCTCATTATTCCCATCTAGGCCGTGCTGTACCCATCCCCACCATTGTGATACAACCTTCCTATCCCCTCTCCGCTCATCTCCCCAATTTACACACCGTAGAGCGTGATTTGAAGTGCTGCAGCTGGAGGGGACAGTTGTATGACTGTGTTGTGTGCCTGTGTGATTGCTTGAATGTTTCATTTTCTGAAGCAGGTCATGGCCAATAGCTGAAAGTGTTGTAAGTGTGTGTCTTTTGTATGTGCCTGTTGCAGCTCATCGCCACAACTTTGTGGTGAGTTGTAAACTGTCCTTATTAATATATTGGTAATTCTCACCTAGACTTTCCATTACAAGAATGTTGGCTACAAGTCAGGATTTATAGGAACATTTTATGTAAAATATATAGGTAAAAAATTTACATACCACTATGCACATTCTACTACTTGACAGACATTGTAATATTTATATATGTTATGGAGACGGTTATGGATATGATGGTAATAGAATTACACTGAAAGGTTTCAGTTCATAACCCCCTTACAAATAAAAATATTCTGGTGACCCACCCACTCCTCCTCATGATCCACAGTAGAGCTATGTTATCTCAAAGAAACAAAATTAATCTGCTTTCTTTTACTTCAGCTTTCTTTTAAGTTGTTGGACAAAGTTTTGTTGGGTGGTTTTGACAATGAAACACAATATCCTATTTTTACATGATTTCTGACAGAAAAAATATATTTTGTTTAATGACTGTATCCCATTTCAGGCAAGACTCGGAAGCAATTTATGCTCACAATGAAACATCCCACTGTATAGACAATTTGTAAAGAAGTAAATTTTTTTCCCAGAATTACTTTTTGAATCATGTTGTTTTACCAATCAATTCCTGAAAACTGTTTTCAGACTTTATACTTATTCATCATTAACACACTGTACTGTAAAACAGTCTATGATCTATTAAGTTCATAATTAATTTTACACATGGAACTCTGTAATTTTAATATTAAATAAATTTCACTTAGGCATGCATTTTTGTTTTATGGAATCCCTAGTTACTTTATGGTACAAGTACTTCCTCTGGTGATGGCGACCCTCAGAGAAAGGCTTTGCAGTGTTCAGGTTGAAAAACACTGCTGTAGTTCATACATTGTGTCAAAAGAAGAACATGATGATGTAGGACATGTCCAAATGATGATGAGATAATACATGGTTAAAATGAATATGATAGTGGTATTATAATCATACAAAACATATGAAAGACCAAGAAATACATAAGCAAGTCCAAAGTACCATACACATTTAAAATTCATTACTAAAGTAAAACAATAAAAGTATTAACATGTTCAGGCTTGAAACACACTTCTGTAAATAAATTACAGAACACAGACAGAGCAATTAACATGTAAATATGTCTTGGGTCTACATGGTTTATGTTTGCATACACATGTATATGACATGGATAGAAAATAATAATAATAATAATAATAATAACAAATTTGACACACAGTGTAACTTATGAAAATGAGCTTTTAAGAGCTTATAGCTTTGTTTCAAGAAATGCAGTGACAGAATAAAAACAGTGATTAAATAAAATTTGTTTCAGTTTTTTTTTTTCTCCATTTTTGTAGATTATTTATTGCCTTGATCTCTGCTGGGAGATGGTTGTAAATTTTTTGCCCATATATTTAACACAGTTGGAATATAATTAGGTATGGTGTTTTTCTTAGCAGTTTTGTTTCTAGTGTCATGATTGTGGCAAATACAGTTTTTTGTGTATGGTTTCTAAATGCTGAGCCACAAAACAAATCAGTTCCATTATACAGAGGCATGAAAGTGGCAGGATTTTTAATGCTTTAAACAATGTTTTATAGTGTTCAGTTCTACTTTTTGATGCCATAATTCTGATTATTTGTTTTGTAATTTAAATACTGTGTTGGATTCTGAACTATTTCCTCAGAAAATTAGGCCATACCTCATAATGGATTCAAACAGAGCATGATATATAAGCTTCAAAGTGCCCATATTGGTTGAGTCTTTTTATCGATTTATGGAGGTAGTACATTTTGCTGCGCTTCTTTGCCATTACTTTCAGATTCCAGTTTTGTATATTACTGATGGTTAGTCCAACAAATTTGGTGTCCTGGTCACTGATAAAGTCAACTTTACCAAGAAGTATGTCAGGATTGAAAGGGGTAACATTCTGCCTTGTGTAAAAGCTCATACCTACAGTTTTTTGAGTGTGATATGTGCAGTCTGATTGCCTCAAACCAAGATTTTAATTGATCGGTAGTTTCATTGACTTTCTCCTGAAGTGCATCTTCTTTACTGATAATTAATAATACTGATGATAATAAAGACACACACAAACAAACAATCAAGCTTTCGCAAGTGTTGGCCACTACACCGGGGAAAAAAATGTAAATGTAAATGGCCGGGAGATCCCTTGCGGGATTGTTCGGCCGCCAGAGTGGCCAGAGTGTAAGCCTTTTTATTTGATGCCGCATGGGCGACTTACGTGCCAATGATGATGAGATGAGGATGTTTAGGACAACACACAACACCCAGTCCCCTGCCGGGAATCAAACCTGGGCATCCTGCATGGTAGTCAGCGATGCTACCGCTGACCTAGGGAGGCGGACTTCATCAGGAAAAGAGGAAGGAAGGAGGGAAAAAGGAAGGATGCCGGTATTAAGGGAGTGGATGAGGGGTCATTCCAATCTCGGGAGTGAAAGGACTTACCTTAGGGGGGGGGGGAAAGGTAAACAAATACACACACACACACACACACACACACACACACACACACACATACACACGCAAACACATGTAGGCAGACATTTGTAGAAAGCAAAGAAGTTGGACAGAGATACTACTTGAGGCAGAGGCTCTGGCCAGAGAACAGAGGCAAACATGTTACAGAATGGTAAGCAGGAATTTGAATTTAGCAGAGGTTGAGACCAGCTGGGCAATGGGAAGAGAGAATATGTTGAAGGGCAAGTTCCCATCTCCGGAGTTCTGAAAGATTGGTGTCGGTAGGAAGTATCCAGATAACCCGGATAATGTAACACTGTGACAAGATGTGCTGGCCATGCACCAAGGCATGTTTAGCCACAGGATGATACTCATTACCAACAAACACTGTCTTCCTGTGACCATTCATGTGAATGGACAGTTTGTTGCTGGTCATTCCCACATAGAACTCTTCACAGTGCAGGCATGTCAGTTGGTAAATCACGTGGGTACTGTCGCAAGTGGCTCTGCCCTTCATTGTGTATACCTCCCGGGTTACAGGACTGGAGTAGGTGGTGGTGGAATGGTGCATAGGACAGGTTTTACAATGGGGGCAGTTACATGGGTAGGAAGAACTCCAGAATTACCTCTCCAACCTCAACTCCTTTGGTGCCATCAAATTCACCTGGTCCTATTGCACTTCCCATGCCACTTTCCTCGCTGTCGACCTCCATCTGTCCATAGGGCAACTTCACACATCTGTCCACATCAAACCTACCAATAAACATCAGTACCTCCATTATGACAGCTTCCATCCATTCCACTTGAAACGTTCCCTTCCCTACTGCTCAGCTTTTCGTGGCAAAAGAGTCTGCTCCAGGCCTGAATTCCTGAACCAGTACACCAATAACCTAATAAAGAGCTTTCACATCCCGCAACTATCCTCCTGATTTGGTAGAGAAGCAAATTGCCAGGGCCACTTCGTCATCTCCCCAAACCCAGAACCTTCCACAGAAGAACCCCAAAAGGGTCCTTCTTGTCACCGAATACTTTCCGGGACTGGATCGGTCTCTGCATGTGGCTCTCCAGCAAGGATATGACTTCCTTAAATCCTGCACTGAAATGAGAGCTATCCTTCATGAAATCCTTCCCACTCCACCAAGAGTGTATATCAGCTGTCCACCTAACCTCCGTAACCTCCTAGTCCATCCCTATGAAATCCCCAAACCACCTTCCTTACAGGCAGACAGTATTTGTTCATAATGAGGATCTCCCTGTGGATAAACATGCCTTGGTGCATGGCCAGCACATCTTGGCATGGTGTTACACCATCCGGGTTATCTGGATACTTCGCACCGACACCAATCTTTCAGAACTCCGTCTGGAGATGGGAACTTGCGCTTCAACATATTCTCTCTTCCCATTACCCACCTGGTCTCAACCTCCCCTAATTTAAATTCCTGACCACTATGTTTAACGTCTTTGCCTCTGTTCTCTGGACAGAGCCTCGGCCTCAAATGGTATCTCTGTCCAACTTCTTTGTTTTCTACAATACGTCTGCCTAGGTGTGTTTGCATGTATATATGTGTGGGTGTGTGTGTATTTGTTTACCTTCCTTTTTTTCCCCTAAGGTAAGTCCTTCCACTACCGGGATTGGAATGACCCGTCATCGACCCCCTTAAAAACCCGCATCCTTCCCTTTAACCCCTCCTTCCTTTCTCTTTTCCAGACAAAGTGGCCATTGGTTGTGAAAGCTTGATTATTTGATTGTGTGTGTTTTTATTGGTGTTTTTTGTGTCTATCGGTGAGCCTGTGCTTTGGGTAAGCCAAATGATCTTTATTTTTATACGTATTTTTCCCATCAGGAATGTCTCCTTCTATAAAATAGGAAAAACTCATAGCAGGAAATATACATATAAAGTAGTTGAGGTTTACTTACCAGGCGAAGGAGCACAGGTATGTAACAGTAACATAAATAAAACACACAGACACACAAATGCTAGCTTTCGCAACCATTTGTCGCTTCTTCAGGCAAACAGCAGGGAAGGAGAGGGAAAAGGAAAGGATGTGAGTTGAAAGTAACGGGTGAGGAGTCATTCCAATCCTGGGAGAGGAAAGACTTACCATTAGGGAAAAACGATAGGTAAACAAACACACATACATGCACACACACCAAGGCAGACAGTTGTAGAAAGCAAAGAAGTTGGACAGAGAAACCAGTTGAGACAGAGGCTCTCTCCAGAGAACCGAGGCAAAGATGTTATAAAATGATGGGTGGAAATTTGAATTTAGTGGAGGTTGAGACCAGGTGGGCAACGGGAAGAGATAATATGCTGAAGGGTAATTTCCCATCTCTGGAGTTCTGAAAGATTAGTGTTGGTGGGAAGTATCCAGATAACCCAGATGGTGTAACACTGTGCCAAGATGTGCTGGCCGTGCACCAAGGCATGTTTAGCCACAGGGTGAACCTCATTAAAAACAAATACTGTCTGCCTGTGACTGTTCATGCAAATGGACAGTTTGTTGCTGGTCATTCCCACATAGAACGCTTCACAGTGCAGGCATGTCAGTTGGTAGATCACGTGGGTACTATCACAAGTGGCTCTGCCCTTTATCATTTACACCTTCTGGGTTACAGGACTGGAGTAAGTGGTGGTGGAAGGATGCATAGAGCAGGTTTTAAAACGGTAGCGGAGAATGGGTAGGAGCTGGAGGGTAGGGAAGGTGGTTTGGGGATTTCATAGGGATGGACTAGGAGGTTACGGAGGTTAGGTGGACGGCTGAAATACACTCTTGGCCGAGAGGGAAGGATGTCATAAAGGATAGCTCTAATTTCAGTGCAGGATTTAAGGAAGTCATATCCTTGCTGGAGAGCCACATTCAGAGTCCGATCCAGTCCCAGAAAGTATTCAGTGACAAGAGGGGCACTTTTGGGGTTCTTCTGTGGAAGGTTCTGGGTTTGGGGGGGGGGGGATGAGGAAGTGGCCCTGACAATTTGCTTCTGTACCAGATCAGGAGGATAGCTGCGGGATGTGAAAGCTCTTATTAGGTTATTGGTGAACTGGTTCAGTGATTCAGGACTGGAGCAGACTCATTTGCCAGAAAGATCTAAGCTGTAGGGAAGGGAACCTTTGATGTGGAACGAAAGGCAGCTGTCATAATGGAGCTACTGTTGTTTATTGGTGGATTTAATGTGGACGGATGTGTGAAGATGCCCTTCAGCATATTCTCTCCCTTAATCAGGCAAGTAAGTTTGAAAAGAGAAATTGATTTGTTAAAGTTAGATATGGTGAGGATTAGTGAAGTTCAGTGGCAAGCTGCACAGGATTTCTGGTGAGGTAAGTAAATGATTATAAATACAAAATTAGATGAAGAAAATCCAGGAATAGGTCTAATAATGAATAAGAAAATAGTAATGTGGGTAATTTATTATGAACAGCATAGTGTATGCATTATCATAGCAAAGATGAACACAAAACCAATACTGACCACAATAGTACAAGTTTATATACCAACTAGTTCTGCCAGTGATGAGGAAATTGAAAAAAAATGTAGGAGGAAGTAAAAAGTTATTCAAACACTTAACGAAGAGGATAAATGGATTGTAATGGGGAACTGGAATTCAGTAGTAGGTAAAGGAAGTGAAAGACAAATAATAGATGAAAGAGGAGATTGCCTGGTAGAATTTTGTGCAGAGCATGATGTAATCACCAAAATCAGTTGGTTTAAGTACCATGTAAGAAGTTTGTATACATGGAAGAGATCAGGAGACACCTGAGAGTACCAAATTTACTTTGTAATGGTATGACATAGATTTCAAAACCAAATTTTAAACTTTGAGACATATCCAGGGGCAGAGACAGACTCTGACCGTAACTTACAGGTTATGAACTGCTGATTAAAACTGAAGAAACTCAAAAAAGGTAGGAAAGAAAGAAGATGAAACCTGGATAAATTGAAGGAACCAGAGGTTGACAGGACATACCGAACTTAATTGAGGAAAGCAGAAAATATAAACATGCAGCAAGTCATGTACGTAAACGGGTGCACAGATCACTGGAAAATGAGGTTGACAGGAAGTGCAGACTGGCTAAGCAGGCGTGGCTGGAGGACGAATACAAGTCATTAGAAGATTGTATAACTACAGAAAGATGATACTGCCTACTGGAAAATAAAAGATATATTTGGAGATAAGAAAGATTATCAAGAGCTCAAATAGAAAACATGTACAAAGCAAAGAAGGGAAATCTGAAAGGTGGAAAAAATATATAAAGGGGCACTACAAGGGAAATGAACACGAAGGCAGAATTGTAGAAAGGAAAGAAAAAGAAGGTAATGATGAGGTAGGAGATACAATACAGCATGAATAATTTGCCAAGAGCTTTGAAAGTTTTTAGTTGAAACAAGGCTCCTGCAATAGATGATATTCCCTCTGAACTGCTGAAATCATTGGAAGAGTCAGTCATGAAGAAACTGTTTTACCTTATGTGCAACATGTATGAGATAGAGAAAATATCCCCAGATAGCAGGAAGAATATAATACTCCAAAAATGCAAATACAGGCAAGTGTGAATATTAAACAACTAACAGTTTAATAAGTTATGGTTGCAAAATAGTAACAAGAATTATCTATAATAAAATGGAATAAAGTGGTAGAATCTGACCTCAGGGAATATCAGTTTGGATTTAAAAGAAATGTAGGAACACATAAGGCAATATTCCCATTTGGCTTAGCTTTTGATAATGTTGACTGGAATACACTATTTCAAATTCTGAAGATAGATGGAGAACAGAAAATTTTTTTACAACTTGTACGGAAACCAGAGAGCAATTATAAAAGATGAAGGGTGCAAAAGGGATGCAGTGGTTGGGAAGGGAGTAAGACAGAGTTGTAACCTTTTCCTGGTGTTATTCAATCAGTACATTGAGCAAGCAGTGAAGGTAAGCAAGGAAAAATTTGGAGGAGAAGGAATTAAAGTTCAGGGAGAAGAAATAAAATCTTTGTAGTTTGCAAATGTCATTGTAATTTTGCTATAGACAGGGAATGTACAATGTTGTGAAAGGGGGTTATAAAGATTGAAGATTAATAAGAGCAAACCAAGCGTAATATAATGTAATCTAACATAATCAGGTGATGCTGAAGAAATTAAGTAATGAGACTTTAATAGTAGTAGATGACTTTTGTTGCTGTGTTAGGAAGTAACTTCTAATGCTGAAGTAAAGTAGATATAAAATGCAAAATGGCTATGGGAAGAGAAGCATTTCTGAAGAAGTGAAAGTTGTTGACATCCAAAATTAATTTAAATGCTAGGAAGCCCTTTCTGAAATCATTTGTCCGTAGTATATAGTATAGGGGAGTGAAATGTGGATCATAAGGAATCAAGACAGAATTTGAAATGTGGTTCTACAGACAAGATTTCAGATTAGATTGGTAGATCATACAACTAATGAGGAGGGGCCAAACAGAATTGTGGAGAACAGAAATTTCTGGTACATCCTGACTAAGAGAAGGGATAGGTTAGTGGGACAGATTCTGGGACATCAAGCAATCATCAACTTAGCATTAGAGGGAAGTGTTTGGGGTAAACATAGTAGAGGAACAAATACAATAAGCAGATTCAAAACGATGTAGGTTTCTGGTGTTATTCAGAGATCAGAGATAAAGAGGCTTACACAAGACAGGGTAGTATGGAGAGATGCATAAAACCAGTTTCAGGGCTGAAAACCACAAAAACAACATACACAAACTGATATATTCATTGTAGTTACAATTACTCTAATTTTATTAATTAAGATGTCATATTTAAAAAGTTAAGTTCCATAATTCATTGAAGTTTTGAGTGAAAATTATATCAATTAATTATTTGTGGAACAAGGATGACTACATATGTCAAAAATCTTTTGCCACCATTGCTGAAAATATCTATGCTAAATTTTAACAGTGACTAGTAACAAACCCAAGAACTATGATGTTTTCATTAGTGGACAAAGATGCTTTACTTAGAAAAGTAGCAGTGTTGATTTTGCAAGAGAAGAGCCAAGAAATGAAGCAAAGAGCAGTATTTGTTCACCATCATATTCATGCTGAGTGTGGTAAGATTTATATGTAATGATATTCTGTATGAAACTAATGGATATGAATACTTTTTAATGTGTACAAGTGTCAACCATAACAAGCACTTAAGGTATGAAGTTTATTAATCACATTCACAGTATTAATGAGCAGACAGTAGGTATGATGGTTGGTAGGAATTGACTAAATGAGTACCCCAGATGCAAAGCAGCTGTGTGACCAAAAATTGAAAATTGAGTTAGAGGCACCTTCTTGTACAGGTTTTCATGGTCTATCTAATAATGTATCTATCAGGCTTCAAGTATGGCTCTATGTAATTTAAAATGAGGTGCGTAAATCGCGTGCGGGTGAAAAGTCGGCTACATATTCTACGCGTTGGGTTACAAAAGCAGCCAAATCCTATTCAGTTGCAAAAGAGGCCAAGTCTTATGGGATAATGGCTGCTGACAAAGGGTACAGTTGCAGACCCGAACATATTGTCTCGTCACACGTAACACTTTTTAAAAATTCCGATTTTTAGCTACACATGACAAAAATGTTTTGGTTGGCAGAACTGGATAGATTCTTGCATGTTTCTGGTTCTATTGCTACATTGTAGCAAGGGAAGTGTGAGAAGGCGTTGCTATATCATAAAAAGACTGACCAGTTCCACTGTGTATTTTAAAACAACTTTGTAGGCAGTTTTTTTGTAGCACACTTCAAAATGGACAAGGATAATAAAGAAATTTCTACTATTGAAGCACATTTCGATGAAAATAGTGTTGAGAATAGCGTTAATGATGAGAGGGAAGATGCCAAGAACAACTCTACTTCTGGGAAGAGAAGACGGAATGTACAGCAATGGAAATGAAATGTCAAGAAAAGGAAGAGGTAAGGAAGACCACTGCTTATACTAATTTTCAAATATTGATTACAGGTTGAATGTTGTTGGAATTAATGACCTAGCAACATTATCTAAACTTTTTGGGGACATATTTCTTGTAAATTCAACATACTTGAAAATATAATCACTGAACTTCTGATTGCATTCACATAAAACTACTTTCAGTTGGTTTTCAATTTCATTTTTCATTTATCTTTAAGTACCAACTGAAAGGGTTTCCACACATGCTAAACTGTAAACATCCTGCTGGTAAGCTGAAGTGTAAAAAAGGAAGGAGAGAAGATTAGTGTTTAACGCCCATTCGACAGCATGGTCATTAGAGGCGGTGCTTATGCTCGGGTTGATTGGGTAAGGATATGGAAGGAAACAGCTGTGCCATTCGAAAGGAGCCATCCTGGCATCTGCCTGGAGTTATTTAGGAAAATCACAGAAAACCTAAATCTGGATGGCCGAAGATGGATTTGAACCACCATCCTCCCAAATACCAATCCAGTGAGTTACCACTACACCACCTCGCTCAGACATGAAATGTAAAGAACTCACTATGTAGGACACAAGAAGGATCTATCAATAATTTTATGAATAAAATAACTAAGAATGGCAGAACAATTACATTTGACAGCATGTCACTGAGTCATCTCCTCGAACATCTAAGCTTATAGGAGATAAAGCATCAAGAAAGCAACTAACTACGAAGTTTGTGCTACCCCCCCCCCCCCCCCCCCCCCCCACAAAAAAAAAAAAAAAAAAAAAAAGGAACCGTGAAGGAGTTTCTATAAACATCAGGGTTTGCTGAGCATCTCTCATGTGGACTTTGCAGATAAAAAAAAAAAAAAATGAGACTCAACAAAATTTGTCAGAGTATAATGAACGATTCCTCATCTGCAACTGCTGAAAGAAGAGTAGGTGACAGAAGAACGTTGTAGGAAGATAGGAAAACTGCCCTTGTCAGACACATTGAACAATTCACACCAACTGAAAGTCAATATTCTAGAGTAAAGATGTTACATCACCAATATTTGCCCAGTGATATAAAATTAATGTGGTAAATGTTCTGTGATAAACACCCCAATCTGAACATGAAGTGTGACTACTACAGGACAATATTCTGCAGTAATTTTAATATTGGTTTTGGAGCACCTTATATTGACACATGTACTACATGCTCATCCCTGCAAAGCAGAATTTCCTTGGAAAATCGACCAGTGGAAAAGAAAAATTTAGAACATCAATTTACAGCTCACAAAGTTCGGAGCAAAGATTTTTTTATGAAAGACTGAAGGAAAACATATAAGGTCAGCTTATGTTAAGTAATGACTTCCTGAAAAATTTAGTTCTTCCAAAAGTCCCAGATCAGGTGGCTTATTATTCCAGACAGATGTACTTATATAATTTCACAGTTTGCCAAGGTAACTCTACAAGCAGTCACACAAAAGACAATGTGACCTCATATCTTTGGCTGCAGAACGAATTTGCAAAGTGGTCAAATCAGATTGCTTCTCCTCTTCATCATCAGCTGCTTAAAACCAATTTGCTTGATGTCACCAAACTACACCTCTATTCAGATGGATGTGGTGGGAAAAACAAGAATACAACAATGTTTGGGATGTTGATGTACTGCTTCCTATACGCTGCTCCAGTA
Organism: Locusta migratoria; assembly: GCA_026315105.1. Taxonomy (NCBI): domain Eukaryota; kingdom Metazoa; phylum Arthropoda; class Insecta; order Orthoptera; family Acrididae; genus Locusta; species Locusta migratoria. The sequence continues at coordinate 95,923,129 of CM048753.1, read as the reverse complement.
CACGTAGATAGCATTGAAGTGTGGTTCCCGTTCGTCGATCATTCTTTTATACCACGTGATAGAATTTCGGAAACATGGAGAGAAAATTTTTAAAATTGAGTGTAATCGAAAATGCTGCAGTATACATCAGTGTAATGGAAAAATTACAGTGGTGCATTTGGGGTTGATGACAGCAAAGTGATAGACTGAAAGAATATGGCCACTGATGTCATCAAAGCTAATGGATCCTGACACTTCCAATTTCAAAAGTCAAAGAGAATTATCATCACAAAGATAGCAAACAAGATAGCAACATTCTTCAGTTTTGAAAGTGGAAGGCGAAATCACTTCTTAAAAGAGGAAAATGTATTATGAAAGAAACTCTTCCTGAGGAGATTCCAAAAGGTGTCCCACTGAAAAAAGTTAAAATTATGGACATTATCGGCTCTTAGAACTGCACTGGGGACAGACATCATCTGAGGAAGAGAAGTTAAAATTCTACACTGATGTTTTTGAGCAGCAGAAGATCACGGAAATTGACAAATATGATGAAGGACTTGATTGTAAGCTCTTAGATGATGATGATTCCCCGAACATAGCATAAACAATGTATACTCATTTTACCTTGTGATTGTTTGTATTCTATATTTCATTTTCCCAAGATTTGTTTCCAAAGATTTCTTACTTTCATGACAGGTGTTAAGACTGAATTCTGTGATTCAATCTGACTAATATTATACCATGTAGTAGTTCATGTTAAGTTTCTGATGTACAGGTTTAAATAAAACAGTATTTCAACACTCTGTTAGTTTAATTTTCTTCCTTTCGCATTATTTTAGCATACTACTGTAGTCTACCATTCTTACTGCCATAGCCAAATAAACACCGAAATTAATTTTTCGGCCAATTTTGCAACTGACTGCATTCCATCATGGCTGCCGATGTGGATGCAAAAGCAGCTAACTGGCACATTCGGTTCCAAATGAGCTAAGTACAAATTTTTAGATAAAAATACTAGTAAGGGGTTAATCTAGGAATTTTTTTGAGACAGTAACCACCATTGTAACATTGCCATGAGAGCAAGGCTACATTTTTCAGCTTTTTCCAAAACTCTTTTAAAACTGACTTAGCTCCTTTTGCAACTGGGCTACTCAAATGAAATACAGAGACCACTGGAAGACATACCTGTTCCATACCAATATCAAAGTGTGGAGTTTCACCCCCAACATACTATCTGAAAGTAAGGACCAACCTGAATGCATTGACAGAGAGCTGATCAACCTCCCTGGACTGAATGAACACAGCAGAGACTGACGAACTCACACATGACGGTATGTGGTCATCACTCAGCTTGTATGTGCACACAGCCGTTTTGTCCTCGACATAGCAGTCACAACCCCAAGTCCTCCTCGGTGGAATGTCTGAAGGGTAGTGGTAGCTGCAAAACAGATTCAATGTTATGTAAACAAATTCTCCTGGAAACTTTTCTTTTAAGCTATTTTTCTCTTGTAGTAAATCCAAAAATAAATAAATAATAATTTTCAAGAAGGATATCTTTAAGCAGCTATTAATATTTACCATAGCCTTATAGCATGTTTATTCACTTATTAAGTTTGTTATAAAAACTTTATCTGAGTCAACGAGTAACAGAGACACAAGTACAACAGTAGAACAAAATATGATTTGCATAATCATTTAATCAATATACGTGTAGTATAGAAAGAGGTGGAATATGCAGCTACAAAACTCTTTTACAATTTACCTATGGAAAGGAAAATGTCTGGCCTGTGACAGTGCTATTTTCAAAGAGAGTAAATGACCACATGCAATCTTATATATAAATATAAATATTAATTTCTATGTGTGTCCAGATGACATGCTCAACATAATAATGTTTGTCACAAATATGATCTTTACAACAGTATCTGCTTATTAGCATATGCACAATATAATTTATAAAGCTAACTGTTTAATACAGTGAATTACATTCATAGCTACAGAGAATACATAAACAGACATGTTTGCCAATACTGAGCTGCAAGAGATGCAACTGTCAGTACAGCAAACATAAATGAAAATAAATAATAAGACACTCATACAGTGTCTCACAATGGCATAGAAAGCCAGAAACTGTATCACAACTCAATAAAAAATTTAGAATTTGAAACTGTCTCATAGAAAATGTTGTTTGATAATGTTATTTATATAAGGAACCTCAGGTGAATCAAACTCTAGACGTTGGGTTTCTTCAGCTGAATGAGCCGATTTCAAAACAACAGTCTCCCATGATCAATCATTAGTTGTCCTGAATTTGACAAGTCTTGGGTGAGTTCTAAAACAATTTGTCAAATTGTATAATATAGTAAAGACAGTTTACAACTCACCGCAAATACGTGGCGACGAGCTGCAACAGGCACATACAAAAGACACACACATGCAACACTTTCAGCTATCGCCCATGGCCTTCTTCAGAAAATAGAACACTCACGCAATCACACAGGCACACAACACAGTCATACAACCATCACCTCCGGCTGCCACACTTCGAATTATGCTCTGCGGCGAAGGGAGGGGAGAGGGGATAGGAAGGTGGTGGGGATGAATTAGATGGGAATAACGAGATTCAGATGGACTGGGGAGGTGGGTGAGGGGAGAAAATAAAATAAAGTAAAATAAATATATATACAAAATGCGTGCACACTACAAGTACACAAGACCGCATACACACACATGCACGTATGCACATGCGCGCGTGCAAGTGTGTGCGCACACACACAAACACACACACACACACAACACACACTCACAAACACACACACACATACACACATGCGCACACGCGTGCGCACACACACACACACACACACACACACACACACACACACACAATCGCACATTCACACACCACTCAAAATAGGCGATAGAGAGGTAGGAACTGTAAGGTATGGAGAAAAAATAAATATAAAAAATATAGGGAATTATCATAGGTTGAGGCCTGATTGATTTCAGGATCAGAGAATGTATTGTAGGGATAACTCCCATCTGTGTAATTCAGAAAAGCTGGTGGTGGATGGGAGGATCCAAATGGCCCGGGTTGTGAAGCAGCCATTGAAATCAAGCACGGGCTCCGCTGCATGCTGTGCCACAGGATGGTCCACCTTGTTTTTGGCCACAGTTTGGTGGAGGTCATTCATCCTAATTGATAGCTGGTTGGTGATCATGCCAATATAGAAAGCTGTACAGTGTTTGCAGCACAGTTGGTAAATTACATGGCTGCTTTCACAGGTGGCCCGGCCTCTGATAGGGTAGGATAAGCCTGTGACAGGACTGGAATAGGAAGTGCTGGGTGGGTGGATTGGACAGGTCTTGCAGCAGGGTCTTCCACATGGATATGATCCCTGTGGCAGTGAGCTGGGTTTCGGGATGGTATAAGGATGAACTAGGATATTGTGAAGGTTGGGAGGGCAACAGAACACCACTTTAGGAGGGATGGGAAGGATCTTGTGCAGGATGTCTCTCAGTTCTGGGCATGAGGATAGAAAATCAAAACCTTGGCAAAGGATGGAATTTAGTTGTTTGAGACCAGGGTAGTACTGGGTGATAAGGGGAGCACTCTTTTGTGGATTGTTACTGGTGTTAGGAGGAGGGGTGTGTGAGGATATGGCACGGGAGATCTGTTTGCGGACTAGGTCTGTGGGGTAGTTTCTGTCTGTGAAGGCCTTTGTAAGACCTTCAGCATATTCAAAAATGGAGTTCTTGTCACTGCAGATATGCTGTCCACAGAAGGCCAGGCTGTAAGGGAGGGATTTTTTTGATGTGGAAGGGATGGCAACTGTCAAAGTGTAGGTACTGTTGGTGGTTGGTAGGTTTTATATGGACGGAAGTGTGGATGGAGCCATCAGTGAGGTGGAGGTTGACATCCAGGAATGTGGCTTGGTAGGTTGAGGAAGACCAGGTGAAGTGGACGGGAGAGAAGGAATTCAGGTTATCAAGAAAGGAGGATAGGGTGTCCTGGCCCTGAGTCCAGATCATGAAAATATCATCAATGAACCTGAACCAGGCCAGAGGTTTGAAGTTTTGGGATGCTAGGAAGGATTCATCCAGACGCATGGCACCCTCCTATGCCAACCTGTTTATGGGTCGTCTGGAAGTGGCCTGGCCTCTGATAGGGTAGGATAAGCCTGTGACAGGACTGGAATAGGAAGTGCTGGGTGGTTGGATAGGACAGGTCTTGCAGCAAGGTCTTCCACAAGGATATGATCCCTGTGGCGGTGAAGGATTCCTATGCTGCATCTCATTATTCCCTTGTAACCCATCCCCACCACCATGATGTAACCTTCCTATTCCCTCTCCCCTCCCGTCCCCGATTCGCCGCAGAGCGTGATTCGAAGTGTGGCAGCCAGAGGCGATGGTTGTATGATTGTGTTGTGTGCCTGTGTGATTGTGTGAGTGTTCTATTTTCTGAAGAAGGCCATGGCCGATAGCTGAAAATGTTGTATGTGTGTGTCTTTTGTATGTGCCTGTCGCAGCTCGTTGCCACGTCATTGCGGTGAGTTGTAAACTGTCCTTACTATATTATAAATTCCAACCTGGACTTTCCATTATTATAATTTGTCAAATTGTATGCATAGGAAATGACCATTTTTGATCACACGAGGGCTTTGGGGATTATGGGGAGGGGATAAAAACAGCTTTGCAAAGGGCATTGGATGATACTACTGTTTAGGAGTTTTCGAGATACTTCAAACAGTTGGAAGAAAGATTTGATAAGTGCATCACACCTGATGCAGAGTATTCTGAAACTGATTAAATAATCTTTTAAACAAGTACTAAATATTTTTTCTCTCTCTCTCTCCCTCTTTCTCTCTCTATTTATTTAGTAGATTCTGACTCTTTGTGACCCCATAAACCAAGGCATGCCACTTTCCTCTGCCCTGTACTTTCTTCCATATACCTTCCAGTTTGGAACATGTTGATCTGTGATGACATCGATTCACCTCATCCTCTGCCAGACTCTTCTTCTAGTGACTTCGTCTTTTGCTACATTTTTTTCCAGTGAGGCATATCTTTGCATTGTGTGTCCAAAATAGGTCAGCTTTTGTTTTAACTTTAGACCTTCCAGGAGGAATCTGGTTCTTTTTGCCATCCATGGAATTCTAAGAGTTTTCCTCCAGCACCACAATTCAAAGTCAATTCTTTGCTGTTCAGCCTATCTAATGGTCAAGGTCAGACATCCATACATCACAACTGGGAAGACCATAGCCTTCACAGTATGTATCTTTGTTACTAAATATTTTACATACATATAAAGTTGTTTGTTCACTCCTCATACTCATCATGAAGATGTATTAGAAAGATCAACACTTGGTCACTGAGAATATTTCAATAGTACCCTCATTTATTTCCATAGTAGTGTCAATAAGTGCACCTAAGTCACAGAACCATCTTCAGCCTGAACAACACCCTCCACACAATTAAGACCAAACAGCCCAGAGAACTATCACTGCATTTCACATCTGGAATCATTTTAAAAGAGCTCACTTTTGGAACACACTTCAGTCAATGTCCAGGTTCTATCCACTTCACTATCTCAATTGACAGTGTCGCTGACTACCATGCAGGGAGCCTGGGTTTGATTTGTGGTAGGAGTGTGGATTTTGTGTGTTGTCATCATCATTTCATCATCATTGACATGCAAATCGCCAAAGAGGTGTCAACATATGAGATTTGCAACAAGGCAACTGAACCCCAGCCAGAGATTTCCAGGCAATAAATACCACACAATCAACATTGTCAAGTCCAGTTTCTGAGTTGGATGGCCTACTGCAGAACTGCAGCTTTGTGGGCATAATGAAGACTTGCTTTTTGTGAAGTCTCCAATTGGAAGTATCAAATGCATGCCATTTGATTCCCAATGTTCACTCTGAACTGCATTGCCTATAAGCAGCAGTTCCTATTGTATTTAATAATATTTGTCACTGACGACCCATAATTAATATCTCCACATTCAGTAAGTCAAGATTTCATTCAGATCACAGTTCAGCATTGTATTTTGCAGTTCCAGGTGGTATGCCACTAAAGACTAATGTATTGGGCAACTCTGTGTAGTTCAGAGCACTTCCAAACATGGCAGCCTCTTTCCACCATTATGGCAATTCTCCATATCAACACGTCTCCCTGTAACAACTCCACTCAACTTACTTCAAAATACTCATTTCACTGCCATGACTGACAAGAAGGTACCCATTAAAACCAGAATTATTTTTTAAAAGTTATATATTTTAAAAATCTTTACAAAAGAATCCTATACCTTTTGAAATACTTTCCTTTGTCTCACAGGTGCTGCCAGAGTCTGAAACATTTTTTCTTTCTTTTATCACTTTTAGTTGCTAAATTAATTCACTATTCTTTAAAAATTACATTATTTCTATAAGTATATTTCTTCCAATAGTACAAGAAAAAATGCCAGCCACCATACATGAGGCCACGAATTTTGAGAAGTAAATTCTTTGGACCATATACCTCATGTGCATACTTTCTGCATATAAATAATATAGTGAGGACAGTTTACTACTCACCGCAAAGACGTGGCGACGAGCTGCGACAGGCACATACAAAAGACACACACATACAACACATTCAGCTATCGGCCATGGCCTTCTTCAGAAATAGAGCACTCACGCAATCACACAGGTACACAACACAGTCATACAACCATCACCTCCGACTGCCACACTTCGAATCACGCTCTGCAGCGAATCGGGGGAGGGGAGGGGAGGGGGAGGGGATAGAAAGGTTACGTCACGGTGGTGGGGATGTGTTAGATAGGAATAACGAGATGCAGCTTAGGAATGGAGTGGGGAGGCGGGTGAGGGGAGAAAATAAAATAAAATAAAGTAAAATAGAGTAAAATAATTCATGTACACTGCAAGTGCACAAGACCACATACACACACATACACATGCACACACACACACACACACACACACACACACACACACACACACACATATACACACACACACAATCACACATTCACACACCACTCAAATCAGGCGAGGTTTGGGATACAGAGGTAGGAACTGTAAGGTACGGAAAAAAAAAAAAAAAAAAAAAAATATATATATATATATATATATATATATATATATGGCTCCTACCCATGCAACCGCCCCCATTGTAAAACCTGCCCTATGCACCCTTCCACCACCACTTACTCCAGTCCAGTAACCCGGAAGGTGTACATGATCAAGGGCAGAGCCACTTGCGATAGCACCCACGTGATTTACCAACTAACATGCCTGCACTGTGAAGCGTTCTATGTGGGAATGACCAGCAACAAACTGTCCATTCGCATGAACGGTCACAGGCAGACAGTGTTTGTTGGTAATGAGGATCACCCTGTGGCTAAACATGCCTTGGTGCACGGCCAGCACATCTTGGCGCAGTGTTACACCGTCCGGGTTATCTGGATACTTCCCACCGACACCAACCTTTCAGAACTCCGGAGATGGGAACTTGCCCTTCAGCTTATTCTCTCCTCCCGTTGCCCACCTGGTCTCAATCTCCGCTAACTCAAATCCCCGCCCACTATCTTTAGCATCTTTGCCTTGGTTCTGTGGACAGAGCCTCTGCCTCAATTGGTATCTCTGTCCAACTTCTTTGCTTTTCACAAATGTCTGTCTAGGTGTGCTTGCGTTTCGATATGTCTGAGTGTGTGTGTATTTGTTTACCTTCCTTTTTTCCCCCTAAGGTAAGTCCTTCCACTCCTGGGATTGGAATGACTCCTTTTCCACTTCCTTAAAACCCATATCCTTCCCTTTTCCTCCCCTTTTTCCCTCTTTTTCCTGAAGAAAGCTGCCAGTGGTGGCGAAAGGTTGTATGTGTGTTTTTTGTGTGTTATTTTATTTGTTTCTCTCGACGAGCCGGTCCTTTTGGTAAGTCATCTCTTTTCTATTTTTACTTTTATTTATCCCACCGGGAAAGTTTCCCTCTATAATTTTCGTTTCATCAATTTGAATCTAACAATCACGATCGTTTGTTATTACTCTGTTACCTTTCGAAATCTTTTCTGTCCTCTTACTTTCTCCTTCTGTTTATATTCTACATAGTATTTTCACTCTATTTTTACCTCCCCTCTTAGTTACAATTCAATTTTCTCCAGGCAATTAGACTACGTACAACAATCTGTACAACAATCAGTAATATTAACTTGTGAGCCTATCCAAACAAAACGACCAACGTCATTATTATTATTTTTATTCATATTCTCGCGGATACCGCCTTCAAAACTGCATCTCGATAATATCCCCCTTTCATCTACATTTCTCATTTTACTGCAATCATCATCTCAGAACTTCATTTACTATAACCTTTAATTGGCACTTCATAACAATTTTCGGCTTTTCACATCAATTTTCGGCATTTCATAGCAACTTCGCGATTATTTCCATTCCGTTTTTCGATATTTCCGTTTGTTCTTCCGACATTTCCAATCAGGTATAAGCAAAGAAGGGTAAAAGTCGATCACTGAACGAAAGAAGAGCCTTGTTTTACCACTAAAATTAGCAAATTAGGTCCGGTGTGGTCCGTTCTTCCGACATTTCCGATTTTTTTTTTTTTTCTACACGTTTTCATTTCATAACAATTTTCGGAATTTCGTAGCTACTTTCCGATTATTTCCATTCCCGTCTTTCGATATTTCCGTCTGTTTTTCCGACTTTTCCGATCTTTTTTCTACACGTTTTCACTTCTATTCATTCGGTAGATTATTTTCGTCCTTCAACCTTATTCTACCAACAGTTTTTTTTTTTCCTCCATACTACTCATGTCACCCTACATTGACCCCATCAAATTTTATCTACATTCCCTCCGTCATCATGCTTTTGCCCTAGCCAGATTGAGGTCACACATTTTATTCATTCAGGCTTGCTTAACATTTGGCATCACCCCCAAGGGCCTCACACTGAAAGTTCCCATCTCTGGCTGTAACCCATCCTTTCATCCTGCCTTATACCAATTCCAAACAGAACAATCCACAGCCCTCACCCGCCTGATCCTTAACGTATACCTCAACTCCGCCAATGAACACACCTGTCAACTCCTATCCCTGATCAAAATCCTCAACCTTTCCACTCCCACATCCACACCTACAGTTCAGAACATCCTTTTACAGGCCAACCGCAAATTGGAACAGCATGCCAGCCTCCACCTCAAAAAACTATCCAAACTCCTGGTCACCCACCTCCAGAAAGGCAATACTCTCTCCCTCAACAACCTCTCAAATAAACCACAAGCTCCTCTGATTGCACAGAAACCCAGTCTCTCCCATCTGCTCAATCTCCCACTTCCAGCTCCACTCCCCCCCAAACCTCACAATCCTAATCCACACAATCCTGAACCACAACATCCCAATTCAGTAGTCAACCTCTCCTCAAACCTCTCTCCCAATCTGAAACCTCCGTCCTATCCAAAGGCCTCACCTTTAGTCCCACTCCCAAATTCAACCAAACAGCCCTTGTCAAAGACCTACTATCCTATACTCGTAGCCTTGGCTGGAGATATCACTTTGCCACGAGGAAAAATAATCCTTCTCCTGATGATCCAGTTCCCCAAGACATCACTCAAATTGAACCCTGCCTGGAACAGTTCCGTCCTCCATCACAGCGAGACCCACCCGCTCTCCCTCAAAATCACCCCCTTCAAACCTTCCAGGAATTCCTTACTTCCAACCTTGCCTCTCAGTCCTTCCTGAAAAACCTTAATCCTACTCCCAACATTACCGCAGCTGAATCCCGAGCTATCCGTGATCTGAAGGCTGACCATTCCATCGTCATTCTCCCTGCCGACAAGGGATCCACGACCGTGGTACTTGATCGGCGGGAGTATGTGGCAGAGGGACTGCGCCAGCTTTCAGACAATACTACCTACAAAGTCTGTCAAGAAGACCCCATTCCTGATGTCCAGGCAGAGATTCAGGGAATTCTCAGATCCTTAGGCCCCCTACAAAACCTTTCACCCGAGTCCATCAAACTCATGACCCCACCGACACCCCGCACCCCTACCTTCTACCTACTTCCTAAGATTCACAAACCTAATCATCCAGGCCGGCCAATTGTGGCCGGTTACCAAGCCCCCACAGAACGAATCTCTGCCTACATAGACCAACACCTTCAACCAATCATGTGCAGTCTCCCATCCTTCATCAAAGACACCAACCACTTCCTCGATCGCCTGAAATCCTTACCCAGCCTGTTACCTCCTGAAACCATCCTTGTAACCATTGATGCCACCTCCTTATACACAAATATCCCACATGCCCAGGGCCTCGCTGCGATGGAGTATTTCCTTTCACGCCGACCACCCACTTCCCTACCTAAAACCTCTTTCCTTAATACCCTAGCCAGCTTCATCCTAACCCACAACTTCTTCACCTTTGAGGGCCGGACATACCAACAACTAAAGGGAACAGCCATGGGAACCAGGATGGCCCCCTCATATGCAAACTTATTTATGGGACGCTTAGAGGAAGCCTTCCTGGAAACCCAAGCCTGTCAACCCAAAGTTTGGTACAGATTCATTGACGACATCTTCATGATCTGGACCAACAGTGAAGAAGAACTCCAGAATTTCCTCTCCAACCTCAACTCCTTTGGTCCCATCAAATTCACCTGGTCCTACTCCAAATCCCATGCCACTTTACTTGATGTCGACCTCCATCTGTCCAACGGCCAACTTCACACATCCGTCCACATCAAACCTACCAACAAACAACAGTACCTCCATTATGACAGCTGCCATCCATTCCATATCAAACGTTCCCTTCCCTACAGCTTAGGTCTTCGTGGCAAAAGAATCTGCTCCAGTCCCGAATCCCTGAACCAGTACACCAATAACCTAATAACAGCCTTCACATCCCGCAGCTATCCTCCTGATCTGGTTCAGAAGCAAATTACCAGAGCCACCTCCTCATTCCTCCAAATCCAGAACCTTCCACCGAAGAATCCCAGAAGTGCCCCTTTTGTCACCGGATACTTTCCGGGACTGGAGCGGACTCTGAATGTGGCTCTCCAGCAGGGATACGACTTCCTTAAATCCTGCCCCGAAATGAGATCCATCCTTAATGACATCCTCCCCACTCCTCCGAGAGTGTCTTTCCGCCGCCCACCTAACCTTCGTAACCTCCTAGTCCATCCCTATGAAACCCCCAAACCACCTTCCCTACCCTCTGGCTCCTACCCATGCAACCGCCCCCGTTGTAAAACCTGCCCTATGCACCCTTCCACCACCACTTACTCCAGTCCAGTAACCCGGAAGGTGTACATGATCAAGGGCAGAGCCACTTGCGATAGCACCCACGTGATTTACCAACTAACATGCCTGCACTGTGAAGCGTTCTATGTGGGAATGACCAGCAACAAACTGTCCATTCGCATGAACGGTCACAGGCAGACAGTGTTTGTTGGTAATGAGGATCACCCTGTGGCTAAACATGCCTTGGTGCACGGCCAGCACATCTTGGCGCAGTGTTACACCGTCCGGATTATCTGGATACTTCCCACCGACACCAACCTTTCAGAACTCCGGAGATGGGAACTTGCCCTTCAGCTTATTCTCTCCTCCCGTTGCCCACCTGGTCTCAATCTCCGCTAACTCAAATCCCCGCCCACTATCTTTAGCATCTTTGCCTTGGTTCTGTGGACAGAGCCTCTGCCTCAATTGGTATCTCTGTCCAACTTCTTTGCTTTTCACAAATGTCTGTCTAGGTGTGCTTGCGTTTCGATATGTCTGAGTGTGTGTGTATTTGTTTACCTTCCTTTTTTCCCCCTAAGGTAAGTCCTTCCACTCCTGGGATTGGAATGATTCCTTTTCCACTTCCTTAAAACCCATATCCTTCCCTTTTCCTCCCCTTTTTCCCTCTTTTTCCTGAAGAAGCTGCCAGTGGTGGCGAAAGCTTGTATGTGTGTTTGTGTGTTATTTTATTTGTTTCTCTCGACGAGCCGGTCCTTTTGGTAAGTCATCTCTTTTCTATTTTTATTTTTATTTATCCCACCGGGAAAGTTTCCCTCTATAATTTTCGTTTCATCAATTTGTATATATATATATATATATATATATATATATATATATATATATATATATATATATATATATATATATATATATATGAAACGATTATTAATCTATTCATTGATGATATCTTCATGATCTGGACACACAGTGAAGAAGAACTCCAGAATTTCCTCTTCAACCTCAACTCCTTTGGTCCCATCAAATTCACCTGGTCCTATTCCAAATCCGATGCCACATTCCTCGATGTCGACCTCCATCTGTCCAACGGCCAACTCCACACATCCATCCACATCAAACCTACCAACAAACAACAGTACCTCCATTATGATAGCTGTCATCCATTCCATATCAAACGTTCCCTTCCTTACAGCTTAGGTCTTCGTGGCAAACGAGTCTGCTCCAGTCCTGAAGCTCTGAACCAGTACTCCAACAACCTATTAACAGCTTTCACATCCCGCGGCTATCCTCCTAATCTGGTAGAGAAACAAATTGCCAGAGCTACTACCTCATCCCCCCAAATTCAGAACCTTCAACAGAAGAATCCCAGAAGTGCCCCTCTTGTCACCGGATACTTTCCGGGACTGGAGCGGACTCTAAATGTGGCTCTCCAGCAAGGATACGACTTCCTTAAATCCTGCCCCGAAATGAGATCCGTCCTTCATGACATCCTTCCTACTCCACCGAGAGTGTCTTTCCGCCGCCCACCTAACCTCCGTAACCTCCTAGTCCACCCCTATGAAATCCCCAAACCACCTTCCCTACCTTCTGGCTCCTACCCTTGTAACCGTCCCCGTTGTAAAACCTGCCCTATGCACCCTTCCACCACCACTTACTCCAGTCCCGTAACCCGGAAGGTGTACACGATCAAAGGCAGAGCCACTTGCGATAGTACCCACGTGATCTACCAACTGACATGCCTGCACTGTGAAGCGTTCTATGTGGGAATGACCAGCAACAAACTGTCCATTCGCATGAATGGACACAGGCAGACAGTGTTTGTTGGTAACGAGGATCACCCTGTGGCTAAACACGCATTGGTGCACGGCCAGCACATCTTGGCACAGTGCTACACCGTCCGGGTTATCTGGATACTTCCCACTGACACCAATCCTTCAGAACTCCGGAGATGGGAACTAGCCCTTCAGCGTATTCTCTCTTCCCGTTGCCCACCTGGTCTCAACCTCCGCTAAATTTGAATTCCCACCCACCTTCTTAACATCTTTGCATCAGTTCTCTGGACAGAGCCTCTGCCTCAAGTGGTATCTCTGTCTAACTTCTTAACTTCTATAACTTAACTTCTTTGCTTTCTACAGTATGTCTGCCTAGGTGTACTTGTGTCTGTGTGAATGTGTGGGCATGTGTGCATTTGTTTACCCTCCTTTTTTTCCCCCAAGGTAAGTCTTTCCTCTCCCGGGATTGGAATGGCTCCCTACCCCCTTCCTTAAAACCCTCATCATTTCCTTTAGGGAAGTTATCGTAGGTTGAGGCCTGGTTGATTTCGGGATCGGAGAATGTATTGTAGGGATAACTCCCATCTGTGCAGTTCAGAAAAGCTGGTGGTGGATGGGAGGATCCAGATGGCCCGGGTTGTGAAGCAGCCATAGAAATCAAGCATGTGCTCCGCTGCATGCTGTGCCACAGGGTGGTCCACCTTGTTTTTGGCCACAGTTTGGCGGTGGCCATTCATCCTAATGGACAGCTGGTTGGTGGTCATGCCAATATAGAAAGCTGTACAGTGCTTGCAGCACAGTTGGTAAATTACGTGGCTGCTTTCACAAGTGGCCCGGCCTCTGATAGGGTAAGATAAGCCTGTGACAGGACTTCCTATTCCAGTCCTGTCACAGGCTTATCTTACCCTATCAGAGGCCGGGCCACTTGTGAAAGCAGCCACGTAATTTACCAACTGTGCTGCAAGCACTGTACAGCTTTCTATATTGGCATAACCACCAACCAGCTGTCCATTAGGATGAATGGCCACCGCCAAACTGTGGCCAAAAACAAGGTGGACCACCCTGTGGCACAGCATGCAGCGGAGCACATGCTTGATTTCAATGGCTGCTTCACAACCCGGGCCATCTGGATCCTCCCATCCACCACCAGCTTTTCTGAACTGCACAGATGGGAGTTATCCCTACAATACATTCTCCGATCCCGAAATCAACCAGGCCTCAACCTACGATAACTATATATATATATATATATATATATATATATATATATATATATATATATATTTCGAAAATATATATATATATATATATATATATATATATATATATATATATATATATTTTTTTTTTTTTTTTTTTTTTTTTTTTCCGTACCTTACAGTTCCTACCTCTGTATCCCAAACCTCGCCTGATTTGAGTGGTGTGTGAATGTGTGATCGTGTGTGTGTGTATATGTGTGTGTGTGTGTGTGTGTGTGTGTGTGTGTGTGTGTGCATGTGTATGTGTGTGTATGTGGTCTTGTGCACTTGCAGTGTACATGAATTATTTTACTCTATTTTACTTTATTTTATTTTATTTTCTCCCCTCACCCGCCTCCCCACTCCATTCCTAAGCTGCATCTCGTTATTCCTATCTAACACTTCCCCACCACCGTGACGTAACCTTTCTATCCCCTCCCCCTCCCCTCCCCTCCCGTCCCCGATTCGCTGCAGAGCGTGATTCGAAGTGTGGCAGTCGGAGGTGATGGTTGTATGACTGTGTTGTGTACCTGTGTGATTGCGTGAGTGCTCTATTTCTGAAGAAGGCCATGGCCGATAGCTGAATGTGTTGTATGTGTGTGTCTTTTGTATGTGCCTGTCGCAGCTCGTCGCCACGTCTTTGCGGTGAGTAGTAAACTGTCCTCACTATATTATTTATTCCAACCTGGACTTTCTGCATATAGCTGCTTTTATTTGGGGAATATGGAATACCTATACGTCATCTTGGAGAATTTCACAGCCTTAAATTTCTATAAAGGTTTTATGATTATTAGACCATTATTGTCTACAGCCACTAACCATGCACCAAAATAACATTATATGGTTATAAGTTTCTGAACCATACACATTAGCTCTGAAGATCCAAAAAAGCATGTTGTGACACCCTAATCTTCAAGTGCACATCTTCATGCAATTTGATTCCCCACTATTCCAACCGCTGCAATCTCTTCACTTTCATCTTCAGGATGCTAAGATGGATGCTCAGCAGTTAGCAGGAATTTGTGGCTCTACTCAAACTGAATCTGTATGTGCTGGGGTTTTTGTATGTTATTGTTCAGTTTTGCATTTTCGTCTTCCGATGGCAATGTTTCACATTATGTTCTGTGAGTCTGTTATCCTGAGACAACTTTATCATCCAACACATGATATTCAAAAGTATCTTCAGAGTCAATTTGTTCAAGTAATAAAGTCATTTTTGCATCTGAATGAAAACACCAATGTGCCATAATAACCTATATTGATAGATAACAGTAACAGCACTCTTCTACTTAACAATGTAAAATGGAAAGAAAGAGAGGAAACGAGATCACAACAATGAAATAAAATGAGCTAAGTGGTTGTAAGAATCCATTGTTACCATCTTTAGTGACATGAAACTTAAAAAGTATCTTCCTTGTCAAAATCACTATCTGTGGTCCTTTAACACTAGAATGCCCAGCTTAGATCTACCCCTTGGAACGCCCAATGAAGGTCAATTGACAATTATGTTTTTATGATATTTTAAAACCTTTATTTGACAAAATGTAAAGATATTTCATATTTATTGTAATTAATAATGATTTTACTATTTCTTACATGGGTAACAATAATAATGTAGGCATCTATAATTTCAGCTTCAGAAAGACCATGACTGCGATAGCGATCCATTATAGATGGCAGTCGTACTACTTCTGACAAAAAACAAATGTGTAATAGCCACTTTAGGCAACACTGTATGAAACTGATCATTGTTGCCTAATGAAAGTTCCAAATAAACCAGATAAACTGCATAGTTGTGAGAAGTGGTCAATTGATCGCCGTTGGGAACCAATGGTAAATGTGTAATAATCTTAAAAAATTTTCAGTTACAAATCAAAATTATTAAGGTAACTTAAACATCATCCAAACAATTAAAAGTCAGAAAATTACAGGAAGATAGTATTTTAAACACCAAAGATATTTCCATCTTAAAATGAAAAATGGTCATTTGACCCCCCTCGGACATTCTAGTGTTAAGTTAAAATGTTTCTAATTCTTTCAGTTTTGGTAACTGACATTCATCTTTTATAGATTTTGTAGTCATGGCATATAAAACAACCTTTACTTAAATATATACTTTTCAATAAATGTTAACAAAATTCACAGGTTAGATTGTATGATCCTTCTAGCATAAACAATTGTCATAGAGGAAAACAGATGTGTAGATATTTGTTTATAGGGTCCATCTATGCAACAGAACTGGCTGCAGTGGCCAGAGACAGTGGTCATGCGCGCGCGCGCGCGTGTGTGTGTGTGTGTGTGTGTGTGTGTGTGTGTGTGTGTGTAAGATGTATTCTATTATGTGAGCCTTTCTGTGGCTCATCGAATGTCTCTGAGTAGTAACCCTTCTCAAAAATATTGTAGAATCCTTCCTCGAATTTCCATTTGAAATAAAACAATTTCTGTCTTTATTTTCAAAGCATTTTCAGTGGCTGCTGTACATTGTGTTATTGCCTCTGGTTGGCTGTTTCTCTTCTTTATATCATTGGAATGTTTTTCCTCCCAGGGCAGTTTGATTGAGTCAAAAACAAATAAACAAAACTGTGTCTAGTGCTGAGAAAAACATTCCAATGTCATAAAAGAGAAAAACAACCAATATGAGGTTGCAATACAAATAGAGCAACATTTACAAAAACTGCCACTGAAGATGCCTTGTAAGTAAAGGCAAAATGCATATTTCAATCACATAGACAGATCGTATAAACTAATACCTGCACATTAATCAATGTGACTGTGGAAAAGAATGGCAAAGAAAAAAGAAAATTAGAGAAGAACAGGAATTAATATCATCAATATTGTTTGCAGTACTCACTGTGGTATTGGCAAGAAGATGATCTTCGGTAAGCTCGGCCTGAAAGAGCTCTTGGAGTATCCAAACAGACTGGAGCGGTAGCCACTGGGACTGTACGGCGGAGGAGGCTGGTTGGGATTGTATGCGGGAGGTGCATGGCCCGGGGTGCTGTAGGGGGTCGGGGCTTGCCTGGTGTTGTGATAGTTCGGGCTGTATGATGGCGGTGCCTGTCGGGTACCATGGTAATTCAGGTTGTAAGGAGGTGGTGTCTGCTGTGTCTCGTGGTACTTGGGGTTGTATGCTGGCTGTTTAGGGTAGTCCACTGCTTTGCTTCCCATGCCACTGGAACAAAGAAACATACTCTGCTACACAGCTGCTCTAACTGGTTTCACTGTTGAAGTCATACTATGCTTCTGAATGCATATCTTAAAAAGAGATAGACTGGCTGACCATTACTTAGTTCTGTACAGCCAACAGTCACACAAAAAGATGGAGGCGAAAAATAGGATACCAACCACACATTAGCTCATGGCCTAGGTCATGAATAACCATCCCCTTCTGTTCTGTTTCTCTTCCCTCCTCTCATACCTCACAAAAGAATACATTTTGAAAGCTTGTGGCCAACTGATCTCTTTTGAAGAATATTTTAGCGTCTCAGTGGAGAATTTCCCTATATATATAGAAAGATGTTTTGTATATTATAGAAGGAAACTTTCCTGGTGGGATATAAAAAATAGCGATCAGATAACTTACCCAAAGCACAGGCTCATTGACAGATACAAGTAAATAAATAAAAACACACACATACAAGCTTTTGCCACCAGTGGTAGCTTTTCAGGAAAAGAGAAAGGAAGGAGGGGAGAAAAGGAAGGATACAGGTTTTAAGGAAGTGGAAAAGGAGTCATTCCAAACCCAGGAGTGGAGGGACTTATCTTAAGGGGATAAAAGGAAAGGCAAACAAGCGCACACACACCCACACACATAAAAACGCAAACACAACAAGTTAGCCATTTGTAGAAATAATGATAACAATAATAAACATTATTATCATTGCTATTATTGTTATCATTATTATTATGTGAAACATGAATGACATGAATGGCCAGCTTCCAAATCCCCTTAACCCAGATAGTGCTGACGTCCTTCCTGAAGGACGAGAACAGCAGCTTACATTTTTACTCCTGTCCGTAAGATTTAGTGTGCAGTGTCATATTTTATTTCTTTTAATTAGCTGCTCCCACTGCAGATCAATTTTGGCTTGTATTGATGATTGCAAAGTAGTTGGATACAGCTGCAAAGTCGAGGTTCATACAGAAGATACTGACGTCTTCCTTATAGTTGGGTTTATATTTCTTGAACTTTTTTCAATTTCTGAGACATTTACATGTATATATTTCATCTTAAATGTTGTTTTAATAATAATGATTCATCAGATTAAAATTCTAAAACATTCATTTTGAAATCATTCCAGAAAGAAGGGCAGTATTGCAAAACAAATGGTGTCAATGTGGAAATATATATATATATGAAACGATTATTAAGACGAAAAATTCCTAGCAGGAAAAATAAAATATAAAAAATAGACGAAGATTACTCACCAGGCGAAGGAGCACAGGTGTGACAGCATCATAAATAAATAAATGAATACACACACACACACACAATCGCAAGCTTTCGCAACCCAGTTGCGTCTTCAGGCAGTAGGGAAGGAGAGGGAAAAGGAAATGATGAGGGTTTTAAGGAAGGGGGTAAGGAGCCATTCCAATCCCGGGAGAGGAAAGACTTACCTTGGGGGAAAAAATGGAGGGTAAACAAATGCACACATGCCCACACATTCACACAGACACAAGTACACCTAGGCAGACATACTGTAGAAAGCAAAGAAGTTAAGTTATAGAAGTTAAGAAGTTAGACAGAGATACCACTTGAGGCAGAGGCTCTGTCCAGAGAACTGATGCAAAGATGTTAAGAAGGTGGGTGGGAATTCAAATTTAGCGGAGGTTGAGACCAGGTGGGCAACGGGAAGAGAGAATACGCTGAAGGGCTAGTTCCCATCTCCGGAGTTCTGAAGGATTGGTGTCAGTGGGAAGTATCCAGATAACCCGGACAGTGTAGCACTGTGCCAAGATGTGCTGGCCGTGCACCAATGCGTGTTTAGCCACAGGGTGATCCTCGTTACCAACAAACACTGTCTGCCTGTGTCCATTCATGCGAATGGACAGTTTGTTGCTGGTCATTCCCACATAGAACGCTTCACAGTGCAGGCATGTCAGTTGGTAGATCACGTGGGTACTATCGCAAGTGGCTCTGCCTTTGATCGTGTACACCTTCCGGGTTACGGGACTGGAGTAAGTGGTGGTGGAAGGGTGCATAGGGCAGGTTTTACAACGGGGATGGTTACAAGGGTAGGAGCCAGAAGGTAGGGAAGGTGGTTTGGGGATTTCATAGGGGTGGACTAGGAGGTTACGGAGGTTAGGTGGGCGGCGGAAAGACACTCTCGGTGGAGTAGGAAGGATGTCATGAAGGACGGATCTCATTTCGGGGCAGGATTTAAGGAAGTCGTATCCTTGCTGGAGAGCCACATTTAGAGTCCGCTCCAGTCCCGGAAAGTATCCGGTGACAAGAGGGGCACTTCTGGGATTCTTCTGTTGAAGGTTCTGAATTTGGGGGGATGAGGTAGTAGCTCTGGCAATTTGTTTCTCTACCAGATTAGGAGGATAGCCGCGGGATGTGAAAGCTGTTAATAGGTTGTTGGAGTACTGGTTCAGAGCTTCAGGACTGGAGCAGACTCGTTTGCCACGAAGACCTAAGCTGTAAGGAAGGGAACGTTTGATATGGAATGGATGACAGCTATCATAATGCAGGTACTGTTGTTTATTGGTAGGTTTGATGTGGATGGATGTGTGGAGTTGGCCGTTGGACAGATGGAGGTCGACATCGAGGAATGTGGCATCGGATTTGGAATAGGACCAGGTGAATTTGATGGGACCAAAGGAGTTGAGGTTGAAGAGGAAATTCTGGAGTTCTTCTTCACTGTGTGTCCAGATCATGAAGATATCATCAATGAATCTGTACCACACTTTGGGTTGACAGGCTTGGGTATCCAGGAAGGCTTCCTCTAAGCGTCCCATGAATAAGTTTGCGTACGAGGGGGCCATCCTGGTTCCCATGGCTGTTCCCTTTAGTTGTTGGTATGTCTGGCCCTCAAAAGTGAAGAAGTTGTGGGTTAGGATGAAGCTGGCTAGGGTATTAAGGAAAGAGGTTTTAGGTAGGGAAGTGGGTGGTCGGCGTGAAAGGAAATACTCCATCGCAGCAAGGCCCTGGGTATGTGGGATATTAGTGTATAGGGAAGTGGCATCAATGGTTACAAGGATGGTTTCTGGAGGTAACAGGCTGGGTAAGGATTTCAGGCGATCGAGGAAGTGGTTGGTGTCTTTGATGAAGGATGGGAGACTGCACATGATGGGTTGAAGGTGTTGGTCTATGTAGGCAGAGATTCGTTCTGTAGGGGCTTGGTAACCGGCCACAATGGGGCGGCCGGGATGATTGGGTTTGTGAATCTTGGGAAGTAGGTAGAAGGTGGGAGTGCGGGGTGTCGGCGGGGTCATGAGGTTAATGGAGTTAGGTGAAAGGTTTTGTAGGGGGCCTAAGGTTTTGAGGATTCCTTGAAGCTCTGCCTGGACATCGGGGATGGGATTGCCATGAAAGACTTTATATGTGGTACTGTCTGAGAGCTGACGCAGTCCCTCAGCTACATACTCCCGCCGATCAAGTACCACGGTCGTGGATCCCTTGTCGGCTGGGAGAATGATGATGGAATGGTCAGCCTTCAGATCACGGATAGCTCGGGATTCAGCTGCGGTAATGTTGGGAGTAGGATTAAGGTTTCTCAGGAACGACTGGGAGGCAAGGTGGGAAGTAAGGAATTCCTGGAAGGTTTGAAGAGGGTGGTTTTGAGGAAGAGCAGGTGGGTCTCGCTGTGATGGAGGACGGAACTGTTCTAGGCAGGGTTCAATTGGAATGATGTCTTGGGGAGCTGGGTCATAGGGAGTAGGATTATTCTTCTTCGTGGCAAAGTGGTATCTCCAGCAAAGACTACGAGTATAGGAAAGTAGATCTTTGACGAGAGCTGTGTGGTTGAATTTGGGAGTAGGACTAAAGGTGAGGCCTTTGGATAGGACAGAGGTTTCAGATTGGGAGAGAGGTTTGGAGGAGAGGTTGATTACTGAATTAGGATGTTGTGGTTCCGGATTGTGTAGATTGGAGTTTTGAGGTTTAGGGGGGAGAGGAGTTGGGAGTGGGAGATTGAGTAGATGGGAGAGACTGGGTTTGTGTGCAATAAGGGGAGGTTGAGGTTTATTGGAGAGGTTGTTGAGGGAGAGAGTATTGCCTTTCCGGAGGTGGGTGACCAGGAGATTGGATAGTTTTTTGAGGTGGTGGGTGGCATATTGTTCTAATTTGCAGTTGGCCTGAAGGAGGATGTTCTGGACAGTAGGTGTGGATGTGGGAGAGGAAAGGTTGAGGATTTTGATTAGCGATAGGAGTTGACAGGTGTGTTCATTAGCGGAGTTGATGTGTAGGTTAAGGATTAGTCGGGTGAGGGCTATTGATTGTTCAGTTTGGAATTGGTATAGGGCGGGATGAAAGGATGGGTTACAGCCAGAGATGGGAACTTTTAGTGTGAGGCCCTTGGGAGTGATTCCAAATGTCAGACAAGCCTGCATAAAAAGAATGTGGGAGCGTAATTTGGCTAGGGAGAAAGCATGTTTTCGGAGGGAATGTACATAAAAATGGATGGGGTTGTTATAGGGATGTTGTGAGGCAGGCATAGTATATGGATGAAGGAGGAGTGGGAAATATGGGCTATGTAATAGGCTGCAATGAACAAATAAAAAATAAAACGCATAAAAATGAAACGTATTTTTTATTTTTTTATTTTTTATTTTTTATTTATTTTTTAATTTTTTTATATTTTATTTGTTCATTGCAGCCTATTACATAGCCCATATTTCCCACTCCTCCTTCATCCATATACTATGCCTCCCTCACAACATCCCTATAACAACCCCATCCATTTTTATGTACATTCCCTCCGAAAACATGCTTTCTCCCTAGCCAAATTACGCTCCCACATTCTTTTTATGCAGGCTTGTCTGACATTTGGAATCACTCCCAAGGGCCTCACACTAAAAGTTCCCATCTCTGGCTGTAACCCATCCTTTCATCCCGCCCTATACCAATTCCAAACTGAACAATCAATAGCCCTCACCCGACTAATCCTTAACCTACACATCAACTCCGCTAATGAACACACCTGTCAACTCCTATCGCTAATCAAAATCCTCAACCTTTCCTCTCCCACATCCACACCTACTGTCCAGAACATCCTCCTTCAGGCCAACTGCAAATTAGAACAATATGCCACCCACCACCTCAAAAAACTATCCAATCTCCTGGTCACCCACCTCCGGAAAGGCAATACTCTCTCCCTCAACAACCTCTCCAATAAACCTCAACCTCCCCTTATTGCACACAAACCCAGTCTCTCCCATCTACTCAATCTCCCACTCCCAACTCCTCTCCCCCCTAAACCTCAAAACTCCAATCTACACAATCCGGAACCACAACATCCTAATTCAGTAATCAACCTCTCCTCCAAACCTCTCTCCCAATCTGAAACCTCTGTCCTATCCAAAGGCCTCACCTTTAGTCCTACTCCCAAATTCAACCACACAGCTCTCGTCAAAGATCTACTTTCCTATACTCATAGTCTTTGCTGGAGATACCACTTTGCCACGAAGAAGAATAATCCTACTCCCTATGACCCAGCTCCCCAAGACATCATTCCAATTGAACCCTGCCTAGAACAGTTCCGTCCTCCACCACAGCGAGACCCACCTGCTCTTCCTCAAAACCACCCTCTTCAAACCTTCCAGGAATTCCTTACTTCCCACCTTGCCTCCCAGTCGTTCCTGAGAAACCTTAATCCTACTCCCAACATTACCGCAGCTGAATCCCGAGCTATCCGTGATCTGAAGGCTGACCATTCCATCATCATTCTCCCAGCCGACAAGGGATCCACGACCGTGGTACTTGATCGGCGGGAGTATGTAGCTGAGGGACTGCGTCAGCTCTCAGACAGTACCACATATAAAGTCTTTCATGGCAATCCCATCCCCGATGTCCAGGCAGAGCTTCAAGGAATCCTCAAAACCTTAGGCCCCCTACAAAACCTTTCACCTAACTCCATTAACCTCATGACCCCGCCGACACCCCGCACTCCCACCTTCTACCTACTTCCCAAGATTCACAAACCCAATCATCCCGGCCGCCCCATTGTGGCCGGTTACCAAGCCCCTACAGAACGAATCTCTGCCTACATAGACCAACACCTTCAACCCATCATGTGCAGTCTCCCATCCTTCATCAAAGACACCAACCACTTCCTCGATCGCCTGAAATCCTTACCCAGCCTGTTACCTCCAGAAACCATCCTTGTAACCATTGATGCCACTTCCCTATACACTAATATCCCACATACCCAGGGCCTTGCTGCGATGGAGTATTTCCTTTCACGCCGACCACCCACTTCCCTACCTAAAACCTCTTTCCTTAATACCCTAGCCAGCTTCATCCTAACCCACAACTTCTTCACTTTTGAGGGCCAGACATACCAACAACTAAAGGGAACAGCCATGGGAACCAGGATGGCCCCCTCGTACGCAAACTTATTCATGGGACGCTTAGAGGAAGCCTTCCTGGATACCCAAGCCTGTCAACCCAAAGTGTGGTACAGATTCATTGATGATATCTTCATGATCTGGACACACAGTGAAGAAGAACTCCAGAATTTCCTCTTCAACCTCAACTCCTTTGGTCCCATCAAATTCACCTGGTCCTATTCCAAATCCGATGCCACATTCCTCGATGTCGACCTCCATCTGTCCAACGGCCAACTCCACACATCCATCCACATCAAACCTACCAATAAACAACAGTACCTGCATTATGATAGCTGTCATCCATTCCATATCAAACGTTCCCTTCCTTACAGCTTAGGTCTTCGTGGCAAACGAGTCTGCTCCAGTCCTGAAGCTCTGAACCAGTACTCCAACAACCTATTAACAGCTTTCACATCCCGCGGCTATCCTCCTAATCTGGTAGAGAAACAAATTGCCAGAGCTACTACCTCATCCCCCCAAATTCAGAACCTTCAACAGAAGAATCCCAGAAGTGCCCCTCTTGTCACCGGATACTTTCCGGGACTGGAGCGGACTCTAAATGTGGCTCTCCAGCGAGGATACGACTTCCTTAAATCCTGCCCCGAAATGAGATCCGTCCTTCATGACATCCTTCCTACTCCACCGAGAGTGTCTTTCCGCCGCCCACCTAACCTCCGTAACCTCCTAGTCCACCCCTATGAAATCCCCAAACCACCTTCCCTACCTTCTGGCTCCTACCCTTGTAACCGTCCCCGTTGTAAAACCTGCCCTATGCACCCTTCCACCACCACTTACTCCAGTCCCGTAACCCGGAAGGTGTACACGATCAAAGGCAGAGCCACTTGCGATAGTACCCACGTGATCTACCAACTGACATGCCTGCACTGTGAAGCGTTCTATGTGGGAATGACCAGCAACAAACTGTCCATTCGCATGAATGGACACAGGCAGACAGTGTTTGTTGGTAACGAGGATCACCCTGTGGCTAAACACGCATTGGTGCACGGCCAGCACATCTTGGCACAGTGCTACACTGTCCGGGTTATCTGGATACTTCCCACTGACACCAATCCTTCAGAACTCCGGAGATGGGAACTAGCCCTTCAGCATATTCTCTCTTCCCGTTGCCCACCTGGTCTCAACCTCCGCTAAATTTGAATTCCCACCCACCTTCTTAACATCTTTGCATCAGTTCTCTGGACAGAGCCTCTGCCTCAAGTGGTATCTCTGTCTAACTTCTTAACTTCTATAACTTAACTTCTTTGCTTTCTACAGTATGTCTGCCTAGGTGTACTTGTGTCTGTGTGAATGTGTGGGCATGTGTGCATTTGTTTACCCTCCATTTTTTCCCCCAAGGTAAGTCTTTCCTCTCCCGGGATTGGAATGGCTCCTTACCCCCTTCCTTAAAACCCTCATCATTTCCTTTTCCCTCTCCTTCCCTACTGCCTGAAGACGCAACTGGGTTGCGAAAGCTTGCGATTGTGTGTGTGTGTGTGTGTATTCATTTATTTATTTGTGATGCTGTCACACCTGTGCTCCTTCGCCTGGTGAGTAATCTTCGTCTATTTTTTATATTTTATATATATAGTGATGCTGTCACACCTGTGCTCCTTCGCCTGGTGAGTAATCTTCGTCTATTTTTTATATATATATATATAATACGAATATTATAGAGGAAAAATTCCTAACAGGAAAAAAATATACGTAAAAAATAGATGAAGAACACTTACCAGGCGAAGGGGCACAGGCAGTAATAGTAACAAATAAACACACAGACACACACACACACTCAAAAATGCTAGCTTTCGCAGCCTAGCTGCTTCATCAGGCAGAAGGGAAGGAGAGGGAAAAGGAAATGATGAGGATTTAAGGAAGGGGGTAAGGAGCCATTCCAATCCCGGGACAGGAAAGACTTACCATGGGGGAAAAAATGGAAGGTAAATAAATGCACATACACCCACACATTTACACAGACACAAGTACACTTAGGCAGACATACTGTAGAACTGTAGAAAGCAAAGAAGTTAGAAGTTAGACAGAGATGCCACTTGAGGCAGAGGCTCTGTCCAGAGAACCAAGGCAAAGATGTTAAGATGGTGGGTGGGAATTAGAATTTAGCGGAGGTTGAGACCAGGTGGGCAACGGGAAGAGAGAATATGCTGAAGGGCTAGTTCCCATCTCCGGAGTTCTGAAGGATTGGTGTCAGTGGGAAGTATCCAGATAACCCGGACGGTGTAGCACTGTGCCAAGATGTGCTGGCCATGCACCAAGGCATGTTTAGCCACAGGGTGATCCTCGTTACCAACAAACACTGTCTGCCTGTGTCCATTCATGCGAATGGACAGTTTGTTGCTGGTCATTCCCACATAGAACGCTTCACAGTGCAGGCATGTCAGTTGGTAGATCACGTGGGTACTATCGCAAGTGGCTCTGCCTTTGATCGTGTACACCCTCCGGGTTACGGGACTGGAGTAAGTGGTGGTGGAAGGGTGCATAGGGCTCAATGGGGGCGGTTACAAGGGTAGGAGCCAGAAGGTAGGGAAGGTGGTTTGGGGATTTCATAGGGGTGGACTAGGAGGTTACGGAGGTTAGGTGGGCGGCGGAAAGACACTCTCGGTGGAGTAGGAAGGATGTCATGAAGGATGGATCTCATTTCGGGGCAGGATTTTAGGAAGTCGTATCCTTGCTGGAGAGCCACATTCAGAGTCCGCTCCAGTCCCTATGCACCCTTCCACCACCACTTACTCCAGTCCCGTAACCCGGAAGGTGTACACGATCAAAGGCAGAGCCACTTGCGATAGTACCCACGTGATCTACCAACTGACATGCCTGCACTGTGAAGCGTTCTATGTGGGAATGACCAGCAACAAACTGTCCATTCGCATGAATGGACACAGGCAGACAGTGTTTGTTGGTAACGAGGATCACCCTGTGGCTAAACATGCCTTGGTGCATGGCCTGCACATCTTGGCACAGTGCTACACCGTCCGGGTTATCTGGATACTTCCCACTGACACCAATCCTTCAGAACTCCGGAGATGGGAACTAGCCCTTCAGCATATTCTCTCTTCCCGTTGCCCACCTGGTCTCAACCTCCGCTAAATTCGAATTCCCACCCACCATCTTAACATCTTTGCCTTGGTTCTCTGGACAGAGCCTCTGCCTCAAGTGGCATCTCTGTCTAACTTCTAACTTCTTTGCTTTCTACAGTTCTACAGTATGTCTGCCTAAGTGTACTTGTGTCTGTGTAAATGTGTGGGTGTATGTGCATTTATTTACCTTCCATTTTTTCCCCCATGGTAAGTCTTTCCTGTCCCGGGATTGGAATGGCTCCTTACCCCCTTCCTTAAATCCTCATCATTTCCTTTTCCCTCTCCTTCCCTTCTGCCTGATGAAGCAGCTAGGCTGCGAAAGCTAGCATTTTTGAGTGTGTGTGTGTGTCTGTGTGTTTATTTGTTACTATTACTGCCTGTGCCCCTTCGCCTGGTAAGTGTTCTTCATCTATTTTTTACGTATATATATATATATATATATATATATATATATATATATATATATATATATATATATATATATATATATATATAACAATCTTGTGCAGTCATATGAAGGTAATTAATAGCTTCTGAGAAAAAAATTAAACCAAAAATAATTCTGCGCTATCTGGGTTAAAGGCAATTGACGAGTCACAGATAGGCATGCAGAAAAGGGAATTGCCTTCTAGTATGATTGCCTTTTTTAGTGATAGTATTTTCTGCATGCCTATCTGTGGCTGAGTAATTTGCCAGCCTCTTATACTATTAACATTGCAACCTTTACTCATTTGAAACATCATTAATGCAGAAACATAAATAATGACATAAAACCTTTGTAAAAATTTTGAAACTAATTATGAATGATTCTGTGCATTACAAATTTTATTAATAGATCTCTCTCATTCAACTGCTGAGTAGTGTTTCACTGGCTGTATTGGGTTACCTTGGCTCAGTTCTGTTCGGCCATGATGTATTCTCATGTCAGATTTTCTTGTGAACCTACTGAGTCAGGCTACGGGCTCTCCTTCAGCAGGAAGGTGTGAGTGAAAATGTCAGTAGTAACATGTGAAGTTGTGCGTGGTAGAGGCACCAGCTCCTATGCTACTCAAATTGACAAAAGAGCACAAATTGGCCCAAATGCAAGACAATGTGGTTAGTTCCCGTACCTCACCTCACGCATATGGAACGCCTCCATGAAGGCAAATTCTGCACCGCACATTTGCTATCGGTGCTTTGAAGATTCATCTAAAACATGTCAGATTTGATAAAATTTCTAAAAACTAAATGTTAACTAATGAGACATTACCTGTAAAAGCCTTCGAAAGATCCAAGACAAATAATAATGTTGCTAGAACGGTTACATGGTTAAAGACCTTCCAATGTGGAGTTAGTGGAAGGGGTTTTTCATGCAGCAACAAATTATTTTGCTCACGCCCCCCCCCCCCCCCCCCAATCCTACCTCAATCTTTGCATTTATAACAGATTCTGAAAGCAGCAAAGACTTTTATATTGATATCTGCCAGAAATGTTTCGACTCTTTCTCCAAATACTTCACAGATCTGAGAGTCATTTCCAGGACATGGTAATTTTTCAAGCAATACTGAGATTTCAATGCTCAATATTTACCATAACCACATGACTTGTTTTCCACTTAAATGGTGTGTGAATACTAATTGGATACAAAACTTATTAATTCATTTATTTGGAAAGATTAATTACATAATGCAGCAAAAGTAGTGAACCCCAGGTCATTGTAGATACCAGCCACCACTAACCTTATACACAAGCTGTGTCTGAAAACTTTGGTTTGAGGATGAGATGCCCACGCATACACATTGAGTCACATCTCAACAAGTGCCCCCTATCGTGCAAAGCAATGCAGTGAAGCGGTGGTACTCTCTACCACCCAGCTAACATGATGTGCAAAATTCTAGAATAATAGAAAGTCTTAATTGAAAATAATTTTTATTACAATGACACACATGTCAACGCTGCCTCAGGCAGTACTTGTACCTCTACCGACGCAAGTCGTATTAATATGTTGATGACCTAAGGTACAGGGACATCATGCAAGGTAAATCTTGCTCAGTTAAACAATGTATCAATTTGTTTCAACGGTCAATTTTACTGGATGTTAATGGTTTACATATTATTGTCTCTGTAAGATACCCTATGAGCGCAATTTAATCTAAACACACTCCACCAAAGAGTATATAAAACATTAGTACTGTACATTATCATGATTTCTTAAAACAGTTTCAGATTGCCTTGTAGCTAAAAATATTCTAAATAATGTCATGTAAATATTGTAAGTTCTGTATCAATATTTTCTTCTTTGTCAGATATCTGAAGATGCCCTAACTGGGCGAAACGCGTCATTGTAATAAAAATTATTTGCAATCAATACATTATATTATTCAAGAATTCAACTGAACACGGTTGCTGTACCACACCACGTAAAAATGGAATGTGAAGCGCAAAATGGAGCAATGTGTTAACATCGAGTTTTGTTTCAAATTACGGAAAACATGGCGACAGAGGCCCGTGGGATGTTAGCACAAGTGTATGGTGTTGAAGTAGTGAAGCAATTTGACCAGACCTGAACCAGAGTGGACAGTGGAATTTCCTGCACAACAATGCCCATCTGCACACTGCAATCGGCGCGCTCGACTTTCTCACTATACGCAAGGTCACTGTATTTCCACACCTTCCACACGGGATAGCAATGTGCGCCATCTTGCCCATGCTGAATCTTGGATATCTGCGGTGAAACAATGTCTTTCTGCTCTGTGGGCAGAATGCAAGGTTAGTACCATTGTTTCCTCTGCTATTAGTGTTTCCGCACTCGCATGTAGGCATTATTGTGCTTCTGACAGTTCGCTTAACCTTGCTTCTCACTTATAAGCTGACGTGTGCAAACAAATCATGGTTTCCAGGCCAACCATCACAGCTGTCAAAACTGTACGTGCACTCTGCCCTCTGGCGCCAGCTCCACACGCTATTCAGAAATCTCAGCCTACCGACCTAATAACCGAAACATTAACTTCCCCTGTCTCTATACAACATGTCAGTTGCCACCCCATGGACAAACAGAACTCCAAGTTTACCTCCACTAGCAACAATTGTGCTTCTGTTCGACCTAAAGACTCAAACTCTATAGTGTTTTCCCACAGTCGCACAGTGTTTCAAATATTTGTGCACCTGCTGCCATGCCTGCCACAGTTCAGCCTCCTCCCGTTTCTGCGACAGTGGTGCATCCACGAGGGTTGGTGGCCACTGTCGTAACATCCGTCTTAGCTGACCGCCCTGCTGCTTCAGCTCAGCTGCCATCTTGCGCTGTGCCACAGGTGACGCTGCCGATCTGCTTGCCACTGCAGCTCAACCGCCATCTTGCTCATGCAACCAGGTGGTGCCATCATCTGTTCTGCCAGTGCCCACTTCAACTACTTCGCTTGCTGACTCGCGTGCCTCTGCAGCTCGGCGGCCATCTTCCGCCCTCTCACTTGTAGTGCCTCCAGTGGCACCAGCGGATATCACAGCCGGCTGGGACAGACAGCTGTCATGTCCAATCCCCACGCCCACTGTTACAACTTTGGCTGCCGAATCCGACACATGGGATGCCATGCCCCCCATTGCCTCCAGCCCTTGGCAGTGCGTGGTCTACAGACTCAGACTCACCAATCACATGCCTGTGCTGAAAAATTTGTGGCCGTGGAAGTGCAGGTCGCAGAATTACTAGAAGCAGGCATAATCAAACCTTCTTCTAGCAGTTGGTCCACCCCCATTCACTTATTAAAAAAGAAATGCGATTGTTCTTGGAGAATGTGTGGGACCTACCATAGGCTCAATGCTAAGATGATTATGGACAGCTATGCTATTCCTAATGTAGCTGATTTCACTCATGTTCTCTCTGGTGCTAAAATTTATTCTGTGATTGACTGCAAACGTGCATGCCATCAGATACCCATGGCTCCAGAGGATGTCGAGAAGACTGCCATCATGACTCCAATAAGTTTATACCACTTCAACTTCACACAAACCTGGCAACGCTTCCTCACTGAGGGTCTCCTTCCCCTAAAGTTTTGTTTTGTTTACTTGGATGACATTTTACTATTGAGTATCTCTGTTGAGGATAGCAAATGTCATTTACAAATTGTTTGTGACACTTTGGCCAAGGCAGGGTTTGAGCTGAATCACACCAAGGACCAACTGCACCTACCTTCCGTTAAGTTTTTTGGGGTACACTGTTTTGCCTTATGGCATTCCCCGCCCCCCCTCAGAAAAGATCAATGCCATCAAGGAATTATCACACCCATCCACATTCAAAGAATTGAGGTGATTCTTGAGCACTATTGATTATTATCATTGGTACTTGTCTGGTGCTGTTGACATTCAAGCCCCCCTTACTGATGCACTGGCAGGAAAGGATACCTCAGGCACTTGCTCTGTCTCTTGGACCATGCTCAGAAAAAGTATTCAACCTTCATCTGATAACTCCTTGCTATTTATGAGACCATTAAGCATTTCAGCTCTGAGATCGAGGGCCGTCCTTTCTGTCTTCTCACCGACCACAAACCTTTTGCCACCACAATACAAAATCCACTGGCCGATCCTCCTAGATGCTTACAATACCTAGATTTCATCTCCCAGTTCACCACCGATGTCAGGTACATCAAGGTTGCTGACAAGATTGTAGCCGACTTCCTCTCCCGAGTCGATGCCGTCTCCTCCCTGATCGACCTCTCTAACCTTGCCAGTCTCCAATCAGCTGATGACGAGCTCATACAACCAGTTTCTGATCATTCTTCCTCTCTCCACCCCATCCTGGAGTGACGGTCGAAATTTGGTGTGACAATTCGACGGGCAAGCATCGCCCTTTCATCCCTCGTCCCTTACAGCGCGACGTTTTCGAAAAATTGCACGAGCTTTCACACCCTGGCATCCGCGCCCTGACCGGACTTGTCACTGAAAGTTTTGTCTGGCGAGATGTCAAGCGAGACTCTCAAGCTTGGGCTCGGGCCTGCCTTCCCTAGCAACACAACAAAATCACCTCCTACACCAACTGATGACCACTGTAGTTTTGTCCCCCTTAAACAACCTAACCTAATCACCTCCTACACCTCCCCTCCTTTGGGCTCTTTCTCCATTCCCAAGGGCAGATTACAACATGTCCACATTGACCTCATCGGCCCTCTTCCTCTTGCTGATGGTTTCCATTATGTGTTGTCGACCATCGGATGACCCACTGGGCTGAGGGCACCCCTCTCAAAACCATCACAGCAGAGACAGAGTCCAAAGCCTTTCTTCATTCTTGGGTTTCTAGGTTTGGCTGCCCCTCGGTCATCACCACAGACCAAGGCTGCCAGTTCGAATCCGCTCTCTTTTCCTACCTTTGCCACCTCTGTGGCATTAAACGCACCCACACCACTGCCCACCACCCCCAAACCAATGGGCTGGTAGAGTGGTGTCACAGAACTCTAAAAACTGCTCCCCGGTGCCAAGGCTTTCTATTGATGGAGGCACTGCCTCTCATTTTGCTCGGATTACGAGCAACCTACAAAGAAGACCTCTGTGGCAGTGTAGCTGAATTTTTCTATGGAGACTCCTTACTTTTACCTGGCGAACTCGTCTCCCCTTCTCCCATTCCTCACTCCTGTGACCTCCCCACCCTTGTAGACCAGATGTGTCAGCATTGCGCAAGGATCTGCCCTCCACCTCCCTCCAGTCACTCTCCCCCACAGGTCATTGTTCCCAAGAACTTGGAATCTTGCGAGTTCATCATGCTACAGGACGACACAGTCCAACTTCTGCTCAACCCTCCTTACTCGGGTCCCTCATCGAGAGTTCAGGCACTCTCTCAACACCTTCACCTTACCCATCAATAACTCTCCCTCCACTGTATCAGTAAACCGCATTAAACCCTCTCATGTCGCAGCCCTCCTCCTCACCTCCAGTTGAGGGCACTCCTTCCCCCCCCCCCTCATAACGTTTGAAGGATATACCTGACCTGTCCTCCGACCTCTTCAGCCTCTCCATCGTTTCCTGCTGACACACCTCTGACTTTCCGCTCTCCTACTCAGGATGCCTCTCCGACTTCTTCTTCCCCCTCTCCTTCCTCTCCGTTCAAAGTCTCTATACAGTCTCCTGCCTTCCCCTTCTGAGGCTTCTATATTCAACCTCTTCCTTACACTCCGGTCTTGGAATTCAAGGTTTCTGTCCCTCCCCAACTCTCTTCTGACACAGCAATTCTTTTTCATGAAGTCTTGATCTTCATCCTATGTATGGCCATCAGTTGCTTCCACCCCCTCCCCAGCAATGTAGGTACAAGTTACTTAAATGTTTCTCCCTTCCTACTTCACCCTTCCCTTGGGTGTGGCTACAGTGGTACTTCCCCTCAGCCTCACGCCAGCTGATGCATTGTATTCGGTAGCCTTCTTTCCTCCGGGACTTCGAGGCTTTTGGCCCCCAGCTCGCCTCTTACATGGACTGTCGCCTCTGCCAGACAACTCCGTGGAGCTCTCCATCACTTGGACTTCAAACACACAACCATTGCCAGCTGCCACCCCCCCCCCTGACCCGCCCTCTGCCGTCACCTCAACAAAGAGTACTCTGTACTGTGGGAGGAGGGGAGGTGGGTTGTGCCGCGTAAGCCATAATCAACTCTGCACAAGCAATTTTATCTTTATGATTGTCTTTGGGCGAGCCACCTCTTGGCCACCATCAACAATTACATTCAGTCTGTAGCTATTCTTGTTGAAGTTAAGGTGAATAAAGTGTTGTTACAGAGACAAGTGTGTTTTCTGAGGCTCACACCCCGTGAAAAACCCACAATTTATTGCAACCTTGTCCAGTTAACTGTAAAGTAATTCCTGAAAACAGTCTTCAGGCTTTGCAATTATTCATCATTAACATTGTAGTTATTAAAGAATGATTACACCAATCTATTCAATTTAGAATTAGTGCTTACAAGGAATTGCTTAATTCTAATGTAAAATACATTCACTTTTATGAGGCCTACATTTTATATTATTGAACCCACTACAATGAGTTGTAAACTATCCTAACTATATTGTTGAATTTCAATCTGAACTTTCCATTATTACATATATGCTTCAGAATATGTGAGAATGTTTATCTGTAAATGAATTACGGAATGAGAGTAAGCACACTGTTTGTTTTGGAATATGAAAATATTAGAGTTGTATTTTGCAGAAGCTGACAAAGTTTGCAACATTCAGCATTTGATGTAGCAGGATCAGTAAGATTAGGGGGCTCAAATGGGCCAGAATGAAGTTTAAGATCACATTAAGTAAGTTGAATAAGTATTTTAGGAATATTTCTGCTAATATATCTTCTTAAGGCAAAATATTTTATTCTCTTAGTTTGTTCCAACACATCTGGTATGTACAGCTGTGGTCTTGAGGGCTGTATTGATGGTATTTAGACATTTCAACTACTTTCGTATGTCAACTGATAATTATTTACACATATAGTTAGTTTTACATGAATAAGAATCTCTGAAAACATAAAACAATTGCATCATTCAAATACTGCTATATGATAAAGTTTAAAACTGAGATTGCCCAAAAAAATCAATGTAGCCACTGAGAATAACATTACAGCCCTGAAAATTGGTGAATCACAACAAGAAAATAAAATAGTGTCACTGTACAAAGTGTATTAATAGCAGCAATATTCCTAACCCATAATTTAAGTTTTTCAGGCAGCCTTTGAGAAGATGTCTGTTAATAATATAGCTATTAGAAAATATACTAGCCAAAACAATTAAGGGATCAGTTGAGATATCTAGTTTCTAGAGTATTGTCATCAGCAGAATGAAGTAAATGTTTTGATGCCTTTTTGTCAGTTCTATCGAGTAGAGACAACAGAACTACAGCAACCAAGATAATGGTAATAAGTTCCTGCAGATGGGGCTGTTGCTGACTTGTGTTTACTCTACCAAATGAATTACACAAGTACCTGGGTTAAGATAGTGCAGTGAGCAGGTAGTGCAATGCAACAACAAAGTGGCTTATCTGAATCTATGGCAGGAAGAGCCATAGGAATGTTGAAAGTGGGACAGACACAGAGAGAAGTGGCTGCAGCTATTGGAGTGTCCCAAAGTGCAATTTCCAGGACCTGCTTGTGATTTCAATCAACAGGAACCATTAAAAAAAAAGGCAAGGCCGAGGTCATCTGCAGGTATCATCAACAAGAGATTACTGTTATCTCTGGTTAACAGCCTGTTGGCACAGGAGGCAGAATGCTACTCAGCTGTGATACACCTTCCAAGCAGCAACTGGATGTGCAATAGCAACACAGACAGTTCGAAATCACCTTTGGAAATGTATCCTCTATACAGGGGAGCAGGTGGCTATTCTGTATATTCCATTAAAACCACTACCATTTAGTCCATAGAAACTGGGCAGAGAAACATTAGGATTGGACTTGTAACAAATGGTGCTGGGTTCTGTTGACAGATGAATGAAGATTTTGTGTCCAGCTGTACAATCATTGTTTCTTAATCCAGAGAGGATGTGGAACTCAGAACAATTCTGCTTATATGCAGGAAACATTACCATATCTTGCTGATGGCCAAATGGTGTGTGCATGAGTCAGTATTGGCAGACATACAGAATGGCAGTTTAACTGCTCAGAGGTACAAAGACAAGATCCTTCAATCTTTCGTTGTGCCCTACACTGGTGTCGTGGGAGTTGGGTTCCTTCTGGTAGACGATAAAGCTCGTCCCCACACAGCTGCTCTGGTGAACAACATGCTTGAATTTGAGGGAATTGAACAAATGGAGTGCCCAGCTTATTCTCAGTACTTAAACCTGACTGAGCATGTCTGGGATGCACCTGGTAGATGAACGGCAGCCAGACCAGCACCTCCCACTACACTTTCAGAGCTGGATACTGTTCGCATGGAATAATGGCCAAATATCCCTCAAGAGCTGACTGATAATGTCATGCTGTCCATGCCACATAGGTATGCAACTGTATCTGCTGTCCAAGGTGATCACACACCATATTAGGGGTAATGAGAATACTGTTTCACTATTGTGGTAACCCTATGGTGCCTCACTCTATGTAAACACTGTGTAAACCTAAAGTAAAGATTGTAACCAATATCTGAATAAAGTACATTATCATATGTACACTACTGGTAATTAAAAGAAGAAGAAATGCAGATGATAAACGGGTAATCGTTGGACAAATATATTATGCTAGAACTGACATTTGATTACATTTTAATGCAATTTGCATATATCCTGAGAAATCAGTACCCAGAACAACCACCTCTGGCCGTAATGACGGCCTTGATACACCTGGGCATTGAGTCAAACGGAGCTTGGATGGCGTGTACAGATACAGATTCCCATACAGCTTCAAGACAATACCATAGTTCATCTAGAGTAGTGACTGGAGTATTGTGACGAGACAGTTTCTCGGCCACCATTGACCAGATGTTTTCAGTTGGTGAGAGATCTGGAGAATGTGCTGGCCAGGGCAGCAGTTGGACATTTTCCTTATCCAGAAAGGCTCATACAGGACCTGCAACATGCGGTCATGCTCTATGCTGCTGAAATCTAAGGTTTTGCAGGGATCAAAGGAAGGGTAGAGCCATGGGTCGTAACACACCTGAAATGTAACGGCCACTGTTCAAAGTGCCATCAATGCGAACAAGAGGTGACCGAGGCGTGTAACCAATGGCATCCCATACCATCACGCTGAGTGGTACGCCAGTATGGTGATGACGAATACACGCTTCCAATGTGCGTTCACTGCGATGACACCAAACACATATGCGACCATAATGATGCTGTAAACAGAACCTGGATTCATCCAAAAAATGACGTTTTGCCATTCATGCACCCAGGGTCATCATTGTGTACATCATCTCAGGCGCTCCTGTCAGTGATGCAGCATCAAGGGTAACCGCAGCCATGGTCTCTGAGCTGATAGTCCATGCTCCTGCAAACATTGTCGAACTGTTTGTGCAGATGGTTGTTATCTTGCAAGTGCCCCCATCTGTTGACTCAGCGATCAAGATGTGGTACACGATCCATTACACCCAAGCAGATAAGATGCCCGTTGTCTCAACTGCTAGTGATACAAAGCCATTAGGATCCATCACGGCAGTCCGTATTGCCCTCCTGAACCCACCGATTCCATATTCTGCTAACAGTCATTGGATTGCAATCAACGCGAGCAGCAATGTCGCAATATGGTAAACCGCAATCGCAATAGGCTACAATCTGACCTTTATCAAAGTCGGAAACGTGATGGTACGCATTTCTCCTCCTTACACGAGGCATCACAACAACGTTTTACCAGGCAACGCTGGTTTGTGTATCGGTTGGAAACTTTCCTCGTGTCAGCACGTTGTAGGTGTCGCCACCGGTGCCAACCTTCTGAGAATGCTCTGGAAATCTAATCACTTGCATATCACAGCAACATCTTCCTGTCAGTTAAATTTTGCGTCTGTACCACATCACCTTTATAGCGTAGCAATTTTAATTGCCAGGAGTGCATACTGTGTATATCTCACCTGAGCCCCTAATTGTTTTGAGTAGTGTATATTGTTCTGAAGGATCTGACAGGTGAAGTGAAATTTCAGCACAATATGGGACTATATGGGGATGAACAGGGCACTTGCATATCAAATCACAGTAAGCTCTGTAGTGACACACACCTCCTGCATCCAGTACTCACCTGATTGGGAGCCCTGAAGGTGGTGGCCTGTACGGCTCCCGTATGCTGTCAGGGAGACCACCCATCTGGAAGATGTCTCGAGACGTGTCGCTCCAGGCAGCAGTAGTGTGGCTCGGCTGTGCTGTGCTGTGACCTGGAATTCCAATCTTGAATACGTCAGTAGATGTGTCATACGAACTGGTGACCTGGTGCTTCGTCTGGAAGTTCGGTTGCTGTGTGGGCTGTGAAGAATTCAGTTGTCCTTCGTGACCGGAAACATAATGCATCAAGGGGCGCCCGTGCCCGTGCCGGTGGCGGTGTGTCGTGGAAGCAGGAGAGGCCTCAGTAGGCTTGTGTGGAACGGACTCATCCACTTCTCTAATACTGTACATTGTGTAGTGTCGGCCATTCACTACCACGTCGCCCTTTGCAGAAAGTTCTGTCGGCTCCTCGTATCCCTTGTACTTTTCCGTGACGACCTTCTGAGGAGTTTCTATTGGCACTCGGTGTAGGTAGTACTTCTTCGTGCTGGCCTTCCGGGGAGCTTCAGTCGTCTGGTGGTGACCTCTGACCCTGCTCATCATCTCTTTGGTCTTTATATCAATCCAGCGCATATACACTTCATCAGGTATCGGAGTCATGCGGTGAGCGGGCCCGTAGCTCTGGAAATCATTCCTGAACACATTTTGAATTTTCAGTTTACAGCCACTAGAACTCTAGATGCTCTGTTATTAATTTCTACTCATGACACATGACACCTCTCCCCTCTCACACACACTCACACACACACACACACACACACACATCTCCCTTCCCCCATTTCCAAATCCCCTGCCCAAAATAGAAACTATTATAAATTTTACTCTAAGCTGCTGGAACAAAATACAAAATAATTCAAAATAAATTTATCTATTACAAATTGTTACAACTGCAGTCTGCTTAAAATTACTCGCTAGTTGACAGTTCACACGCTGGAGCTGCTTTCCTCCAATCAGAGCACTCAATGCCACACCTGAATTGTTCCCCAATGCTGAAGAACTGTACAGCTCACTTCCACTTACTCATCCTACTATCTTTCCTCTCTCTCTCTCTTTTCTTTTTTTTTTCGCCCTCCATAGGTCAGCCCTTTTTATTTTGCATTTCTATAGTTAATGATAACCACACAAAAAGCAAGACATGGATAACAGAGCTAATGAGATATGTAGTCACACACAGCACTAAGCCCACACTACTGGATCCTCTCAACAAGCTGTGATTGAACATAAGATATGGAAGTAGTAGATCACAGACATCAGCTTACATTACATAAAAATTACTTTGATTGTTATTTTTATGAAATTAATTTATTTCATTCAGAGCCAGAGCTATATTGAGGTGCCCTCACACAGGTGACAGGTACGAAAGCCGTGACGCCCCCCCCCCAATATAACCCTTAAATGCATGATTTTTTAATTAAAAAGAATAAATAAATAAAAATAAAATAAAAAATCCGGATTTTATAAGCTGTACAAACAAAGGGAAAAATTGTAAGAAAATCCTGTGTTCCAAATTGTAAGAAAATCCTGTGTTCCTAGTTTTCCAAAAAAAGCACATATGCAACATACAGAAAGTTGATATATAATTTTCAAAGTTGGAAAGTATGCACAAATTTTTGTGCCTATTATGGTTCTCAATTTCCTCCTTCCGGAACTGGCTCTTTATACGAAAAACATAACGTCAAAATCTGATATATCGAATTTTTTTTTCAAACACAAGCAAAAATGTTAACAGAAGATCACAATGCACCCAACCTCGGCACAACACACACCACAGACACTTTCTAAAATCTCTGCTGCATCTGTTAAATACGTGTTAGTTCACAAAATTCTCACTAGACGCGGATAAAACAATATTACAATTGATGTTGCAGATATGCAACACCATGCATTTAAGGGATGACAAACTTGCTATTTTTTCTATTAATGGGGTTTTAAGGGAGTGGGTAAGGAGTCATTCCAATCCCGGGAGAGGAAAGACTTAGGGTGCGTTCACACTGCCTACCGGGCCGAGCCGAGATGGAAAAAGTGGGGGCAATCACTTTTCCAATTTTCACGTTGTAAAAAATTTTGATGGTATGTAAGACCACCCCACATCGTTTTATTAATTTATTTTATCGTTACAAGCTTTGGTTTACCAGTGAAAAAATAAAATGTCTACTTTTCATTCCGCGCGAGTTTTTAGTTTCGTTGCGCTTCTCACTCGATTTTGATGAAACTATACAGAGATAAAAATCTGATTTTTTTACACATGGTAGTAAAACATCTCAGCTTTCTAATAAAGCATTCACCTTTTCATAATTTGTAACAGTCGTTTTCAAATGACGCTATTTGTCAAGTGCGTGTATTGTGTATCGAAAAAGTTGGATAGCGGGCAGCTTACTGTTCTATGCATTTTAGACCATATATTACGGCGAGTGAAATGGAGCTAAAAGTACAGATAAGTTATTGAAATGGTCGTTGCACTGATATCTACCTCTTTTCTCAAGTAATTACGATTTATCCGAGCGGCGTTATGCCGCGACCGAAAGCCTTCGATCTCGGTGGGTGTTGGGAGTAGCGTGATGAACTGCAACACGGAGAAAATGAATTGCTGGCCACGTGTGATGCTGCCTCGTGGTGGTTAATGATCCATAACCAGAAAACAAGTATAGGCTATTTTTCCTTGGGTGGCGACCGTCTCAGAACTTTATTATATATTTATTTAGTTAAGAAGCTGTCTGAGGGGAACTGCATTTCTACAAACATGTTGCTGTATCATATGTTGAAAATTTTGTGTGTCTCAATGGTACTTCGATTTGTCTCAGACACTACAGGTCATGTTAGTGAAGAATGAGCAGCGTGTGCCACTTTGTTTCTTGTTGTGTTTTGTTTTTTGCTTCTCGGTGGGCTTGTCCCCAGCAACAAGGTATTCTCGCCCTCTGTCAGCTGAAGATCGAAGGTAACACGGTAGCGACCAAAACTCGTTCTTTGCCGTCTACTTAGAGCCAGCTAACAGTTCATTGATTTTATTACTTTATTTCTACTATTATCACACTGCAGTAACTAATCGGATTTATTCACACATAAAACAGGTGGTAATGGACTCATCCCATAAATTTTGATTGACTTTTAGGAGGGTTTTTCTTTATGAGTACAGATAAAAAAAACATTGCTGAATTTTGTATTCATTTTAGAGAATTAATAGTAACACAAGAAAAAGAAAAATAACATATTTTCACAAGTTTTATTTTAAGAAAAAGGTATCATGCAGTGAGACATGTATTGAAAAGAGGCTGCAGGCGTCAGGTACTAGTGCTGCAGAAGCAATGCCGTAGCCCAATCTAGGGATGGGAAAAACCGACCGGTTAAAACCGATACCGGTATTTTAGTTTTGAATAACCGGTTTTTTGGTATTTATTTCGTGTCGGTTGTAACCGGTATTTTTAAGTCATTGCCAAGAACCGGGTAAAAAAACCGGTACGACTACTTCCTGTAGTAGTGGTACAAAATGTGTTTTTTGTAAATAATTTAAAAAAATTAAAACTAGTAGACCCTAATATTTAGGGCTATTCCTAAAATGTCCACTGCTGTGAAATATTAGGTCTTCGTAGTAACTAAGAAAAGCGATCAGTGATAATTTAAGAACAATCCCGGCAGTCAGAAACGCGCAACAAATGCGTGGCATAAGAACTTACTATTGAGACATCGATGCACCTGTTGCCGTGTGGCGTGGCCTATTAGACGAGCCTATTAGACGACGCGCGAGCACCGGCAGTGTACGAGACTTGCCTCCATCTGGTCATGCGGCAGGTCCTTGCTATCGTCGCCAGACGTTGGTTGTGTCTTAAATGGCACCATCCCGACTGTGGAAGTACTTCACCAAGTACGGTAGCAGTGAGGTACAGTTCTCCATTTGCTTTAAAAAGCTGAAAACGGGTGGAGGTACTACAAACATGCTGTGTCATTTAAGGAGAAAACATTCAAAATGTTTCTTGGAAGAGAAGGTAAATTCGATTCATATACCTATTATGTAAGCTTGGAATAATAACTTTTAATGTATCTGCTAACAAGTTTTATTAATGTGATTCCTAGAAAGCGAGGGGCTGTTTTAGTAACCAATATGGGTTTAGGTATCATTGATCATGTGGTGCCTCGCGAGGTAGGCGTGCGGTCTGAGGCTCCATGTTACGGACTGCGCGGCTGCTCCAGTCGGAAGTTCGAGTACTCCCTCCTCCCTCAGTCATGGGTGTGTATGTTGTCGTTAGCGTAAGTTAGATTAAGTAGTTTGTAAGTTTAGGGACTGATGACCCCGTAGTTAAGTCCCATAAGGTTAACAAACATTAGAACATTAGTCTAGGGACCGATGACCTAAGCAGTTTGGTCTCATAAGAACTCTCACCCATTTGAAAATTCTTTGATCATGTGGTACATAGCTTTACTAGTTCAATTTGCGTAAATTTACACTGACAACAATCATACTGTTGGGTGGATCTGTGACTATTTTTCGAAATACTTCTGCAGCACTGATTGAAGTTCATTTACTGACCGTAACGTATATATAAATTGTGTATATAACGAGATATTCGTATGCGCTGGTTCACAACTTACGGAGTGGTTGGCTCAATATTCGCA
This sequence comes from Locusta migratoria, assembly GCA_026315105.1. Taxonomy (NCBI): domain Eukaryota; kingdom Metazoa; phylum Arthropoda; class Insecta; order Orthoptera; family Acrididae; genus Locusta; species Locusta migratoria. The sequence continues at coordinate 95,880,959 of CM048753.1, read as the reverse complement.
ACTGCCGGATGGAAATACTAGGCCAGTAAATCTGTATGCTTCGTATATCGTCTTCTACGGACTCCTGGCTAGGCTTACACACACTCAAGAAGGCGTAGTATTGGGAGGGGCTCTTGCAAAATATGAAAAGACTAGTGATTTGTCGTATAACGTAAATTTACCTAAATTTTAACTAAATTCCGTAAGTTTCGGTTTAGGCCGAAACTAGAAGAACCGAAAATTCGATTACGGTTTCTGTTTCGGCCGCAAATTATGTTTCGGTCGAACTATACTGGAAATAATAGCAATTAAAAACCCGAAAACCGGTTATTTAAAAAACCGGTTATCTTGAGCAATTTTTACGGTGCGGTTAAACTGGAGTTGAAAAGAACCGGTATAACCGAAAACCGGTTGTTCAGGAATAACCGCCATCCCTAGTCCAATAGGCTCTCACCGGCGCCGGCTCGCGCCGGAAATATTACACATTAGCGGCGTTTACACGGACAGTTCTGCCAGCCCGATTTGTGCCGCGCCGCGCCACGCAGGTACCGACCCGGTCCCTCGCGCAGAACCGGCACGCGGAACGTCCTCACGTTTACACGGCGGAGCTTGCAGTACAGAACCGTGGCAGACTCACGCTGTTGGACGAAGGAATCCCTGTGTGAATTTATTGACTTATACCGGCAACAGCCTTGTTTGTGGCGAATTCACAGTAAGGAATACACAAATAAAAACCTAAAAAACGAGGCATACGATAGACTGGTAACTTTATGCAAACCAATTTTTCATAATGCTGATAGGGAATTTGTTGAAAAAAAAAATTCAAGGTTTACATGGTTCTTTCCGAAAAGAAATGAAAAAAGGTTTTGGACAGCAATTGATCTGGTAGGTCGAGTGATGACGTTTATGTGCCCAATCTATGGTATTATGACCTAACATTCATAACGGATCAGGGGCTTACGTCGTCAAGCATATCGAATATGGATGGAGAATATGAAAGACATGTGGGTGACGCCGATAAGTGTGCTGTAAATGAAGAGCATCTCGATGACAGTATCGCCGCAGAAGAGGTTTTTGTAATTGAGGAGCAGGAACGTACCGAAGGAAATGAACAGGTTAGAGTTAAATTGTTCTATTTTTCAAACGTAATCACAGATGTAACAAAGGAAGGCAAAAATATATGTTGTGAGATTACAGTAGTTAATTAATAAACATCTAAATAAAAATTCTTAGGCTCTTCCTAATTTCAACATTTCGTCTTGCCAAGTCACACTCATTTCTAAAACAAAATATTTCTTGTATATTTCTATTTACTATATCATTTTTCTTTGGATTTCTATATAACATATTTTGCAAACTATGTAGTTCCGTTGTTTGTCGCCAATGTGCTTTGCGCAGTAAGAAGGTATCTGTGTCCACAGCTGATGGTGATAGATAGCCATGACTGTTTCTGCGCATAAAATTATGCCATACACAGATAGCCAAAACAACGTAAATTTTTTTTCTGGTTTCATATAAATAGTTGTCTTTAACTCTCGAAACCGTGAAGAAATAATGGCGAAAGCATTTTCTACGACATTCCAAGCAGCAGATAAATTGAGTGTCGCTGTTAGGCGTTCTTCTGCTGGAATGCTTTTTTCATCACTGTATATGTCTCGGTAATTTTGTGCTTAATCAAATCCAGCAAAATGTTAAACGAGGCCCAGTCCATCCGTAAATAGTTTTTAAAATCATCGGGGAAATTATCGCGCAGTTCAGTAATTAAAGGCAAATGACGGCGCTTTGATTTCTTCCGGTTCATTACAACTGCTACGCACATCCCAGCCGCAGCGGTCGCACGGACACGGTCTCCCTGCAGCTGCGCCTCGCTGCCACAGACAAATATATATGTTACTCTGTGTCGCTGCCCTGCCGCCGCGCCGCGCCGCGCAGAACTTTGCGACTCGTCCGAAACGCCAGGCGGTCCGCTCCTGCGCGGCGCCCCCTGCCGGGCTGCCCTCTGCCGCTCCACGCGGCGCGCCGGCGTTCCTGCCGGCCGGCAGGAGCGGACGGCCAGGCGCGCACGTGTTAACGCCGCTATTGGGAATGTCGTCGGCTCGGCGTGAGCCGGCTGAAGCGGAGTCCTCTCGGCTCGACCGCCAGTGTGAACAGTGCAATTGGAAACAATATGTTTCATCGCTCGGCAGTATGAACTCGGCCTTACCTTACCTTTGTTTCCCACAAGGTAAGTCTTTCCTGTCCTGGGACTGGAATGACTCCTTACCCACTCCCTTAAAACCGTCATCCTTTCCTTTTCCCTCGCCTTCCCTACTCTGCCTGAAGAAGCAACTAGTTTGTGAAAGCTTGCTTTTGTGTGTGTGTGTGTTTGCTGTAGGGGAGACCGGGGCACATTTTCCATAAGGGCAAGTTTTCCAACTCCCTTTAGTTTCGAAACAAACCGCTAGATGGTACCACCGTTGATAATGTAGGCAGTAGCAACTAAGCACGGCTCATTTAGGAAATTTTCAGTGCTGTACCAGCAGTCACAACTTCGTCAGGGCCGTTTTCGTCATTTTTGCATTTGTATTGAAACTTCAAATAAACATACTAGCGTTAAACCTATTATTCTGACACTGCACGCACTAAAAGTGGGTTTCTTTTTTCACGTAACTGTGCATTTTGTAAATAGCTTACACGGTTACTCATGGACGTAGTGTTATAGTTCCGAATATGGTGACGGGGTACGTTTTCCTTATTGCTTTGAGTCTTAACGCCAAGTCTAACGCAAATGAAAAGTGGGTACTGTGCACGAACTGCAAGAATGGGCGCATGGAGACTGTACGAAAGGGAATGTTGCATTTTTTGTTTGCTTACATTGTCATTCAGACAATAAGTATGAGTTTTGTTAACAAGTGTCTGTAGTTGTGAAATATTTGAGTCACATATTTTGTAAAACCTTTCAGTAGCATTTATTTTTATTTAATGTGGTTACTTTCACTATTCTACTTTTGTAATGTATTGTAAATGCATAATAAAAATACATATCCAGTGAATTTAAGATAATTATCTCTGTTTTACCATTTAACGTATGGTTGGAAAATTTGCCGCTGTACATTTGGGGCAAATTTTCCAACGCAACATGGTCAGACAAAATCATTTATTGCCAAGAAGGATATTTACTTTTTTCAAAAATATCTGTACAAGACTGTAGATAAAGGTATAGGAAATATAATGTTCCGCTGTTTACCTCAAAACCGTCAAAAATAAAAAGTACAAAAATAAAAATGTAAAATGGTGGAAAACGTGCCCCGGTCTTCCCTATTTATGTTTGCTGTCACTACCGGTGCTCCTTCGCCTGGTAAGTAAACTCGATATATATATATATATATATATATATATATATATATAGAGAGAGAGAGAGAGAGAGAGAGAGAGAGAGAGAGAGAGAGATCGAGTTTACTTACTAGGCAAAGTAACATAAATAAAACACACACACACACACACACACACACACACACACATAGACGCAAGCTTTCGTAACCCAGTTGCTTCTTCAGGCAGAAGGGAAGGAGAGAGAAAGAAAATGATGAGGGTTTTAAGGGATGGGGTAAGGAGCCATTCCAATTCCGGGAGAGGAAAGACTTACCTTGGAGGAAACAAAGGAGGGTAAACAAATACACACACACACACACACGCACACACACACATATATACGCAAACCCAAACACACCTAGGCAGACGTACTGTAGAAATGAAAGAAGTTGGACAGAGATATCAGTCGAGGCAGAGACTCTGTCCAGAGAACCGAAGCAAAGATGTAAAAGATGGTGGGCGGGAATTTGAATTTAGGCAAGCTTGAGACCAGGTGGGCAACGGGAAGAGAGAATATGCTGAGCCGGCCGTGGTGGCCGAGGAGACTGAGGCGCTCCAGTCACGGTCTGAACGGCCACTGCGGTCGGGGGTTCGAATCCCCCCTCGGGCATGGATATTTGTGCCATCCTTAGTATAAGGTAGTTGATAAGTAGTTTGTAAGTTTAGGGACTGATGACCCCGTAGTTAAGTCCCATAAACTATACAAACATTTGAACATTTTTTGAATATGCTGAAGAGCAAGTTCCCATCTCCGGACTTCTGAAAGATTGGTGTCGGTGGGAAGTATCCAGATAACTCGGACGGTGTAACACTGTGCCAAGAAGTACTGTCCGTGCACCAAGGCGTGTTTAGCAACAGGGTGATCCTCATTACCAACAAACACTGTCTGCCTGTGACCGTTCATGCGAATGGACAGTTTGTTGCTGGTCATTCCCACATAGAACGCTTCACAGTGCAGGCATGTCAGTTGGTAAATCACGTGGGTGCTATCGCAAGTGGCTCTGTCCTTCATCGTGTACACCTTCCGGGTTACAGGATTGGAGTAAGTGGTGGTGGAACGGTGCATAGGGCAGATTTTACAACGGGGGCGGTTACAAGGGTAGGAGCCAGAAAGTAGGGAAGGTGGTTTGGGGCTTTCATAGGAATGGACTAGGAGGTTACAGAGGGTGGGCAGTGGAAAGACACTCTCGGTGGAATGGGAAGGATGTCATGAAGGATGGCTCTCATTTCAGGGCAGGATTAAATAGAAATAGATGCTCATATAGAGTCTAAATTCAAGTGCCATTGTTTCTGGTTCCAACTATAGGAACTGGAATTGAGAAAAACTGTAGATAAATAAAAGCTTTCAAACGATCATGAAAGTGTTTATTGGGCATTTCTGTTTTCCTTAGTGACCAGATACTGTGTGAAGCTTGTGCAATTTTCTCATATGCAAACCATAACAGCTTGTACACTTCAGAAATACCAACCCCAAATTTTATACTGTTCTAAATCTTCCTAGAATTCGCTAAGAATTTTTTTTTTCCTTTTTGTCAGCTCAATTAATAACATGACATGCTAATGCTACTTGCAGTTACCTTGTTTATATCTCTGTGGGCAACATGCTGTGGTTTCAGATAGAAGGTTAACAACCCTCATACAGACCTCAAAACTCCATAATCACTTCAGTGGACCATCACATAACAATTACGCATTAAAAACATTCAAAAAACTGTTTGTCTTCAAAATCCACTTACATAAACAAACACAAACCACTGCAGACCATCGGAACAGGTTCTTGGCCCATACTGAAGCTTGTAAAGCACTCGTTCCAGCAATCTGTTGTGGTCTGTCTTAGCTAGTGGCACAGCCACGGGGGGGGGGGTGTCCTAATGGGGCTGAAGCACCCCCCTCCCAGCACATCCCAAAGATTTTTTAATTTTATTATTTTTTATTTTTATTTCTTTTTAAACAGATTGGCACCATAAATTTGAAATAGCGCACATGTAATACATTATAACGTAACTGTAATTTGCCAAGCACAAGTGAACGTGACAATGGGTCACCAACATGATGCCACCACTGAAAACGCATATTAGTGTCACTGTGAACAGTTTTAATGCCACCGCGACCAGCTCTGATGCTGCCGCTATTGTTACTGCTATGCTGAAGTTATGACTCGATTGGTCATATGTGGCGACTTGCTGCTTAGCAGGTTAGCGGCGCCACCGAGTGGATTCTTATGAACAACAGAAGTGTTATTTTAGTTCAATTTTGACACATAGTGTCTCTTGTTAATTAAACTGTAAAGACCTTTCTCTTTGGCTAGTAACATAAAAGCTCCTTAATTATTTTACAAGCTAATTATATACACTCCATTTCCACTTTCAAATTAATGTGAGCCTACTCATTTTATCTTTTCTGCAATTGTTTTTGTAGTATAATTGGTTAAATTATAAAAAGTGTAAAACTAAGTCATAGATTAATAAATTCAATAGACTTTATTTTTAAAAATTACGCCGACCCCCCATCCCCCAGAACAAAATCCTGACTGTGCCACTAGTCTTAGCTTGTGTAAGTAGATTCTGTAGACATTCAGTTTAATGAACGTTTAAAGTTTTTAATAATTATGGAAATATTGCTAACATTTTCTGGGCTATTTTGCTGTGGTAGATTTGTTATTAAAATAATGGACCATAATGAGTAGAAGGTAGAAAGTGTGATCACTTGTCAAGAACACGTATTTCACCACTTGGCAGTGCTAGCTCCGATTTATGTGCTATTCTCTCATGCAGTAAAGTTACACTTAGTCATTCACACCCATATATGGCATGTTATGACGTTGTGATTCTCGTATAGGCCCCAGGCTGTGGGAACATATTTAAAGTAGATTATTTAAGCACACTTTAAATTCTAATAATCCTTTTTTTTATTTTTTCTGGCGTGGAAACAGGAGAACACAGCAGTGAATAACTTGCATGACTTCACACATAGCATGTGTCCTCGGAGTCTTTCACGACAGCATTCTTTCATAAAATATTCTCGGTTTACTAGCTGTGCCATATCGGATAAAATCCTCGAGCTTTCGATAGCAAGCTCTCCCATTGTCATCAGGAGAAAAATCAGTGACTGTCTTTGTTGGCCAGGCGTCCTGCTTATATAGCTGCAGCGCTGCGTCTGGAAGTTTCTGGATGGGCCGCGGTACGGCGCGAGGCCTACGTGAAAGACAGGCTGCGGCGCCCACGTCATATCACGTGATCGAGTGAGGTCTGTGCCGGCGCGATCGCTAGCAGATTTGCCGGCCTCTGGGGCACAGCCTACTGTCTCATAGCGGCCAGCCAATCTGCTAGCGATCGTACTGGCACAGACCTCACTCGATCACGTGATATGACGTGGGCGCCGCGGCCTGTCTTTCTCGTAGGCCTCACACGGTACCGCGTGACGTCACATGGACGTACGACCGGCGCCAAGTTTGAACCTGGCGCTCTGACTTCCTTATTAACGTGAGGTTTCTGTTTGCACTCCACGTCCAGGGCCCGCCCCCAGGCCTTGCTGAGTGTATACCCCTCTGTTGAACTTGTTGCCATTTAATCTAATTTCAGCCGCCTCTTTTATATTAGAATCCAAGTAATATTCTGTTTTGGCCAGAATTTTCGTGTTTTCAATTAGTATTTTATGCCCATTTGTTAGGCAGTGTTCTGCCAAGGCTGACTTCTCAAGCTCTCTTTGTTTTATGTGCAGAGTGTGACTGCATAACGTTCAGCAACAGTTCTAATAGTCTGTCCAGTGTAAATACTTCCACACTCACAGGGGACGCCATATACACCCGGAACACATAGACCTGTACTGTTCTTAACGGGGCGTAACACGTCTTTTGTCTTGGAGGCGGGCCGGAAAACTGGTCTCAGTGCATGTCTCTTCAGGACGCATCCAATCTTGCTAGTCGTTGCTCCACAAAATGGGAAAAATGTGCCTTGGCCTCGTCCATTGATTCACAAGTTTCCTTACATTGGTGGCAATAGAAAGCTTGAGAAATTTCAGCTTTGCTGTAACCGTTTTCCTTGAAACCACACTTCAAATATAATTAATTTAATATAGTAATAAATTTTTGGACTTCAATGTCTTAAACTAGCAATAAAAGGAAAAAAAGGTAATGATTGTATATTCTATGGCAACTCTAATATTTATTCTTACTGCGTCACTTCATATTCGTTCAGCAGACTAACTAGATAATGATCTTGAAATCTACTAAAATGTATAACACATTCACAACTCACCTTTAGTAATCCTGTGAATAACTGGAGTGAAAAGTTTTCATTTCTGTAATATGTTCAGCCGATTATTTTCGATCTTTAATCCTCTCCTAAAATTGTGATTACAATCATTACTTGCCAGCACGTGAGTCAGCATTTAATTTTTCTGAGCCAGTAGTCAAGCCAGAATACATCGACGCCTGTTGGTATATCAAAAGGCACAATAATTCTGCTTACCCTGACCTAACTGTAATGTAGTAGACCTACAGCAATACAATTACTCTAGCCTTCTCTGACTTGAGTATATTGTTTATCCTCGCCAAGCTACTTTTTCATTTTTGTTTACTTGCACTTTGAATATACTTATGGCACTTCAATTGGATCAAGAAATGTAGACCTCCGAAACAACTGGGTTCTATTTAAATCAGAAGCAGTTTCACAGTCACAAATTAGTGGGTGTTTTACACACAATTTTTCAAGCAGCTTTTCTTTTTTCTACAAGATTTTCATAGCTTTAACGGGATAGACAAATACATGGGCAACATCAGAAAAATATGAGGAACTGAATTTGGTTTCAAGTGCCAATAAATTCTGGGCAGTTCTACTTCATTTCCACAAATAGTGAATATGTCAGTTTCTAAATTCCTAATATTAAATTTTCAGTGAAGTGAGAATCACAAATATATGAGTTTCTTGTGAACACCTTGTCTTTTTTTAGAATAACTTTTTGCCATTTGTTATTGTCTAAATCTTTTGGTGATGTGCAAAAGTGTTTCAACTCCCGGCAACTGCTATATCCTGACTTGTAACCAGGCACAGAACAGGAAGGCATCACTTCAGTATAGGAGACTGCACTCCACTATTAATTTCAATCAAAATATTTGCTTGGCGTTCACGTCTTTTGGTTTAATACCGAACACCACTAACAATCTGACCCAATGCACAATTCTTCATATGAAACTCGAAATATCCACATATTGGAAACAAAGCACACGATATAGCATTTACAAACACAAACACAACAGCACACAAAACGATCACAGAACTGCCCGGTGAGAGATTCCTGCACTAACCCTATTGAGCCTATATTATCAGGGACGAGAGATCACACTTTCTACTTCTATACGTTTTGACTGGATCTTAAAACCTGAGCTTCTTCGAGTCGCAAAGGTCACAGTCCCAGATGGTAGCATTGCCAAGTATGTTGTGCTGTCATCAGATGTCAAGCTCAGAGAGTTTCTTTTCTTGATGTGAAAATAAGTGCAACATATTGGAGCTATTGTCAGATTTCTCGCACACTACCCCTGCCCATACAAGGATCACCGCTCCCCACCCCACGTCTGGCCAGCTCAGCCCCGACGTGGCAGCCCACCACCGCCTTCAGCTGGTAATCTCACCGCCCCAGCCACAGCCAGTGGTTCCTGCCATTGAAGCCTTCCCCACTGATGCCACAGCTGTCGCCACCTTGGACTACACCACCCTTCACTCTCTTACTGGTAATCTTTCTGTTTTTCTATCTTGTTTCCATCTTCACCAATAGTCATAACGGACCAGACCACTATGTCTATCCTGTTCACCACCCCCATTCAAGCCCCCACCACAACCACATGGAGCACATCCTATAAAGACACTTCCTCTGCTGTGGGACTACCCGGCAGTTTAGTCCCCTTTACACACCCAACAACAACCTCCTCTGCTATCCCATTATCTACCATCCTTTCTGCTCCCAAGGTCTTCCTCCCCCTTCTACCATTCATTTGCTCCCCTCACCGATCCCTGTGAATAACCACACTCTCCTGATCCCACATCGCTTGATGGACCACAGTGGCAGAGACACCACAATCACTTTCACCTCAAACACACCAACAGCAAGGCCCTGCTCTATGCCACATTCCTCTCCAGCCCATCCAGCAACTCCCAAATGCAACCAAAACATCAACCAAATGCACCAGTGCAGACCCCACCACCGCCACCTCCACCTCCAAAAAAGGTCCCCCCCTCCCTCTCCTGTCTCTTTTGCCCATTCCCTCGGCCTCATGGACACTGCACCCACCCACCCCTCAAGCTCCCGACATTCATACCTCTCCTGACCCACTCCCCTTTCTTGGATAATCGCACCCTCTCCATAGAAATCTGAAAACACTTTCCTGCTGCCCCCTAGCATAAAGACACAGTCCTCATAAAATCCTCTAGTCTCACCTTCTATACCAAAATACTCCAATGACTTCCCTGTATCCACTTTGGTACCCATGCCCCCTTACTCCATTCTACACTGCCTCCTCACCCCATGCTCTTGAACCATCCCCCCCCCTCCCCTCGCCTATGGCCTGCCCTCATCGCTGTGATCACTAAGCTCAGTCTGGTGATCAAGGAGGAGTTGGTGTTGGGCCAATTAAACTCCCACCCAGACCTCTCCATCGGCACTGTCAAGTGGATCCATCACTGGCCCCAGCTACCTGATGCGGATTTTTACTGAATCCGCATCATCCATTGATCGCATTCTTCTTCAGGAAGCGTTGATCTATGACTGCTGATACTAGGTGGAATCTTCCCGCTCCCACCTGTCTCCACTGTAAGTCCTCTCACCACCTGAAACAACCTTGCTTCCCCGCTCACCTGTAACACCTGTGGCAGCCCCTATCCCACCTATTCATATAAACACAGATGGATTTTTCTATCTCATATATTTAATGGTGAAGCCCAATTATTCCTCCCTTATGTGGAGAAATGAGCATGTATCAATTCCAATAGTGTTATTGATGAAACTTCATGGCAAATTAACCTCATTTTAACCTGGAACGATAATTTGTTTCATAATTCTCACCAATGAAAAGTCGGATATATTCTGTAGTAGCTATTAATGCCTGGTGAACAGAATTCATTTCATAAATATGAATCGAATCGTTTTATACAATCCACAAGTCGAAATAAAATGATGTTATTTTCATTAGAAAATGGTGATTTACATTAGTTTATTAGAATTTCCAGATAACAGAAAACATAGTACTGAAACAAAATTAAGTAAAATAATTCGTCAGATAGGAGGTTTGAACATGGGACTTCATATATAGTAATGGATGACACTTCACATTACACCATCAACACAAACTGAATAATTGTGCTGTAAAATGTACTCTTACCATCATGTTATATGATAACTGCATTTATTTACATTTACTGAGGTAAAATTCATGTTACTGTCTGTTCAAACAGTAAACACATAGAGTTTGTAACAAGTCCGACAATAGCTAAAATATGAAGCACTTATTTTCCCATCAAGAACTCATTCCACCTGACATCTAGTGGCAGCACAACGTACTTGCAACTACCCTCTGCGACTGAAATCCAAGAACTCTCAGAGCTTAACACCCAGTGTCAGACAGTCGATAAGGACGTTTAATGAAGGTCGAACTTATGTCTAGGATGAGTGTGGTTTTTGTTTTAAGGGGACTGTCGTCAATGATGACTTGGTGAGGAAAATGGATAAAAACAGAGAAGAGACGTTTTTCTATGACAATTCCCACAAATTACCCAAAACAGCTTTGCACGAGATTGTTTCAGAAAGCTAATGTTACCACATGTTGTGCTCAAGATGGGTTCCCAAATTGCTCAATCATTACGTTTACATGCAACACATCTTCTGGAAGATGAAAACCGATTTTGGTAAACCATTTTTTGCTGTCGCGCTTACATGCTATAGCCAGAAGCGGAGTCCACTCAATATGGCGACTGAAAACAGCTGATTAAGTTCCTGATTTAGTCAGCACGAATGCTATTTAACTTTACTTAGTACACAGATTCATCCTCACTCTAGTACCCGCAGCTCTCTTTCACTGCAGAAAATGTTACATTGATCATACGAGCCAAATATTCGTAACAAGAAAATACAATTTGCCAAGCCAAAAACGTTTCAAAAACAATTGCGTTTACAAGGGCACAAAATCAGTTGTGGAACTGGATAACCACTTTACAGAAGTGAATGTTAAGAATCAATTTTGGAGTCATTCTTCAGTTTTTCCCAGCGTATTTGATAATCAAAACATCCACGGGTGTACTGCCGGTCTATAGTGTCCAATGGGCACAATATTTCGGTGATCATACATGTCGCCATCATAAGGTGAACTGACGGACTGAGCTCCTGGAAACACGCCGGCACGGAGATCCGCACGCTACGGCTGCTCGAAGGGAACTGGGTTCTAGCCCGGTAGCGGGCCATTTAAATACCCTCCGCGCCCCGCGCCGCAGTCGCGCAGTGGAACCGATTGCAACGGCGTCTGAGATGACGTCGATGTGAGGGCTCTGTCCGCCGTGGTCGTCACTACGTTACGTTTGATAGATCTACTCTTAATTAACCCAATTCCTGGTTCCCAAGCTTTGCTAAAATTATAGCCACAGTCACGGTTTATGAGGTCGTCGTGCGAATTTCAATGGCCTAACGACGCAGTCCCAGTATCTCGACGTCTATACCAGAATCCTAGTGCTTTCATACTCCATAGTGTGATTCTCCGGCAAACAATGTTCAGCGACCGCAGACTTGCTCGGATACATCAACCGTGTGTGCCTCTGGTGTTTAACACATCGATCCTCGACGGTACGCATCGTCTGTCCAATATATGACTTACCACACTGACACGGAATCTGATACATGTCGGCCTTTATCAAACCGACATCATCTTTGGCGCTTCTCACCAGTGCACGAATTTTAGTTGGCGGACAAAAGACCGTTCCAACGTGGTGTTTCTTCAAAATGCGGGCGACCTTCCGCAAGAGTGCGCCGGCATATGGAATGAACGCAGTGCCTACATCCTCCCCCGAGTTTTCATCCGTTTCCACAGGTTGAGCTTTAGTGGTTGGGCGGAGAGCCCGCTGAATCTGTCACTCTGAGTACCCATTTTTTCGGAATACAGTTCTCAGGTGTTCCAATTCCTGTGATAGACTCTCTGCGTCAGAGATAGTGCGCGCCCTATGTACTAGAGTTTTAAGTACCCCATTCCTCTGTGAAGGGTGGTGACAGCTGTCTGCGTGTAAATACAGATCAGTGTGCGTTGTCTTCCGATATACACTATGACCCAGGGTGCCATCAGCTCTTCTCTTGACCAAGACGTCAAGGAACGGCAATTTACCATCCGTTTCAGTCTCCATAGTTAATTTGATGTTGGGGTGTATGGAGCTCAGATGTGTAAGGAAGTCAAGGAGTTTATCCATACCATGTGGCCATATGACGAAAGTGTCGTCCACGTAACGGAATAAGCAAGTAGGTTTCCATTCATATGATGCCAGGGCTTCCTCCTCGAAATTCTCCATGTACAAATTTGCAACCACAGGGGAGAGTGGGCTACCCATGGCGACTCCCTCAGTTTGTTCGTAGTATTCCCCATTGAAAAGAAAATATGTGAAGGTTAAGACATGCCTAAAAAGTTCGGTGGTCTTCTCGTCAAACTTCTGACCAATCAAATTTAGTGACTCTCGAAGGGGCACCCTCGTGAACGACGAAACGACGTCAAAAGTCACCATGATATCTGACTTATCCAGCCTGAAGCTGTTAAGGCGTTTAACAAAATCCACGGAACTACGGATGTGATGATGAATATTCCCGTCAAGTATTTGGCCAACAAATATGTGCTCTGATGTTACTGACAATGGGACGTAACAGCACCCCATCTTTGTGAACCTTAGGGAGTCCATAAAGTCTTGGCGGTACCGGACCTTGAGATAGCAGTTTCTTGGTGACACCCTCCGGTAAATCCGCATCCTTGAGAAGCGCCCTCGTCTTGTTCTCCACCTTCTTTGTGGGGTCAACGCTGATCTTCCGGTAGGAATCGTCATTTAGCAGGCTCTGCATCTTTTCAGTGTAGTCATTATGGGAGACTACAACCGTAGCATTACCTTTGTCAGCCGGTAAGACAACAATATCAGGGCGCTACCTTAGGTCACGAATGGCCGCCCTCATCTTACTAGTGACGTTCGACTTCATAGGCTTGGATTTCGCCAACGCACAAGTTTCACGACATATTTCCTCAGCTGATTCAGGCGGAAGTCGAGCTGCAACCTGTTCAACAGCACTAATCAGTGTGAGGCTGGCCCGTTTCTTAATTCTCTTAGCTGCTGCAGAATCGATGTGATGCGTAATCTTAGCAAAATTTGGAACAACATTCTCGGGACGACATCTCTTTAGAAAGGCAAGAGTACTTAGCAAGCCACATCTACGGTGGCGCAGATTTTCAAATTTTTTCATGCTGCAATACATCTCCTCCCCATAAAGGTGTATGATGTGATTCTTCAGTTTCTCCCGGCGTATTTGATAATCAAAATATCCTCGGGTGTACTGCCGGTCTATAGTGTTCATATATGTCGCCATCATCAGGTGAACTGACGGACTGAGCTCCTGGAAACGCGCCGACACGGAGATCCGCACGCTACGGCTGCTCGAAGGGAACTGCGTGCTAGCCCGGTAGCGGACGATTTAAATACCCTCCGCGCCCCGCGCCGCGGTTGCGCAGTGGAACCGATTGCGACGGCGTCTGAGATGACGTCAATGTGAGGGCTCTGCCCGCTGTGGTCGTCACTATGTTACGTTTGCTAGATTTACTCTTAATTTAGTCAGCTATCAGTCTCCTGTAGGGAATTAGCGGTCTTGTTAAAAGTCGATTTCTTAATCTCTACAATAAATTGTTAATTTTTTTGGATGGATAGGATGTGTGACTGCTGCATGCGGACGAAGGAGGGGCTGGCCGCCATTCGCGAACAGCTGATGGCCGCGATCAGCCTCCTTCAGGCTGCTGCCTCGGACTGTAGCGTCAGTAGGGAGTCTGGTGCGTTGCATGGGGCACCTCAGGTGTTACATGCTTCACCCACGGTCCCTGCTGTCGAGACATCTTTGCCTGTACCGGACCCGGTTGGGCCACCCTCTCCCCCAGGGGAATGGCGGGTTCAACGGCGTCCGCGTCTTTTGAGGCGGAGGCTCAAAGGGGAGGCTGGCCGTGCGGCATCGCCCGCTCTGCCTGTGAGTGAGCATGTGGCCGCTCCTTCAGCAAGGTCCGAGCAGGCACACGGGGGGAGGGGTGTATTAGTGATCGGGAGCTCCAATGTTAGGCGGGTGATGAAGCCCCTATTTAGATACCGGAAAGGTCGGGGAAGAAGGCCAGTGTGCACACTGTTTGCTTGCCGGGGGGGGGGGGGGGGTCTCATCCGAGATGTGGAGGAGGCCCTTCCGGCGGCGATAGAGAGCACTGGCTGCACCCGACTGCAAATTGTCGCTCATGTCGGCACCAATTACTCCTGCCAGTTGGGTTCAAAGGTCATCCTCAGTTCATACAGGCGGTTGGCGGAGTTGGTGAAGGCAGAAAGCCTCGCTCACGGCGTGGAATCTGAGCTATTTGTAGTGTCGTTCGCAGAACCGATCGCGGTCTTCTGTGTTGGAGCCGAGTGGAAGGCTTAAACCAGAGGCTCGGACGATTCTGCGAAGATCTGGGGCCGGCCGCGGTGGCCGAGGTGACTGAGGCGCTCCAGTCACGCTCAGCACGGCCACTACGGTCGGGGGTTCGAATCCCCCCTCGGGCATGGATATTCGTGTCGTCCTAGTTTGTAAGTAGTTAATAAGTAGTTTGTAAGTTTAGGGACTAATGACCCCGTAGTTAAGTCCCATAAGCTTTACAAACATTTGAACATTTTGAAGATCTGGGCTGCAAATTTTTCGACCTCCGCTATCGGGTGGAGAAATGTAGGGTTCCCCTGAATAGGTCAGGCGTGAACTACACGTAGGAAGCGGCTACAAGGGTAGCGGAGTACGTTTGGAGTGCACATGGAGTTTTTAAGGTTAGAGAATTCCCTTCCTAGGCCCGACAAGATGCCTCCTGAGCCGCGACAAGGTAGCAGTAAGCAGAACACAACAGGGAAGGAAATGATCAATGTAGTTAACTGCAGGAGCGTCTATAGAAAGGTCCCAGAATTACTCTCAATAATAAAAGATCACAATGCCCACATCGTACTAGGGACGGAAAGTTGGCTGCAACCAGATGTAAACAGTAATGAGATTCTAAACTCAGACCGGGATGTTTACCACAGAGATAGGCTGGACAGTGAAGGGGGAGGCATGTTTATAGCGATAAAAAGTGCACTAGTATCGAAGGAAATAGACGGAGATACGAAGTGTGAAATAATTTAGGTGAAGGTCACGGTTAAAGCAGGCTCGAACATGGTAATCGGATGCTTCTATAGGCCTCCTGACTCACCAGCTGTTGTGCCAGAACACCTGAAGGATAATTTGGAAAATATTTCGAGTAGATTTCCCGATCATGTTATAGTTTTTGGAGGAGATTTTAATTTACCCGATATAGATTGGGAGACTCAAACGTTTATTACGGGTGGCAGGGACAAAGAATCCAGGGAAATTGTTTTGAGTGCATTATCTGAAAAACTACCTTGAACAGTTAAACAGAGAACCAACTCGTGGTGACAACATATTAGACCTTCTGGTGACAAACAGACCCCAACTATTCTGAACAGTTAATGCAGAACAGGGAATCAGCGATCATAAAGCAGTTACAGCATCGGTAATTTCAGCCGTAAAAAAAAGGTAGGAAGATTTTTCTGTTCAGAAAAAGTGACAAAAAGGGGATTTCAGAGTACTTGCCGGCTCAGCACAGAAGTTTTATCTTAAGTACAGATGGTCTTGAGGAACAGTGGTTTAAGTTCAAAGCCATCGTACAATATGCATTAGATGAGTATGTTCCTAGCAAGGTCGTAAGAGATGGAAGAGATACCGTGGTACAACAACCGAATTAGAAAGCTGCTACGGAAGCAAAGGGAACTTCACTGCAAATATAAACGTAGCCAAAGCCTTGTAGACAAACAAAAATTACACGAAGTGAAATGTAGCGTGAGGAGGGCTATGCGAGAGGCGTTCAACGAATTCGAAAGTATAGTTCTTTGTACTGACTTGGGTGAGAATACTAAGAAATTTTGGTCTTATGTCAAAGCGGGAGGTGGATCAAAACGAAGTGTCCAGACACTCAGTGACGTAAATGCCATTGAAACAGAGGATTACACTCTAAAGGCGGATTTACTAAATGTCTTTTTCCAAAGCTGTTTCACAGAGGAAGATTGCACTGTAGTTCCTTCACTAGATTGCCGCACAGATTACAAAATGGCAGATATTGAAATAATTGACAGAGGGACAGAAAAACAATTAAAATCGCTCAAAAGAGGAAAGGCCGCAGAACCTGATGGGATACCAGTTCGTTTTTACACAGAGTACGCGAAGGAACTGCCCCCCCCCCCCCTTCTCGCAGTGGTGTATCGTAGGTCTCTAGAAGAGCATAGCGTTCCGAAAGATTGGAAAATGGCGCAGGTCATTTCCGTTTTCAAGAAGGGTCTTCGAACAGATGTGCAGAACTATAGGCCTATATTTCTAACTTCGGTCAGTTATAGAATTTTGGAACATGTATTATGTTCGAATATAATGACATTTCTCGAGACTAGGAATCTGCTCTGTAGGAATCAGCATGGGTTTCGAAAAAGGCGTTCGTGTGAAACCCAACTCGCGCTATTCGTCCACGAGACTCAGAGGGCCATAGACATGGGTTCTCAGGTAGATGCTGTGTTTCTCTACTTCCGCAAGGCGTTTGATACAGTTCCCCACAAACGTTTAATGACCAAAGTAAGAGCATATGGTCTATCAGACCAATTGTGTGATTGTATCGAGGAATTCCTAGATAACAGAAAGCAGCAATCGGTTCCACTGCGCGACCGCGGCGCAGGGCGCGGACGACGGAGGGGTCGCTCCGCGGACCGAGGGTATTTAAATGGCCCGCTACCAGGCTAGAACCCAGTTCCCTTCGAGCAGCCGTAGCGTGCGGATCTCCGTCCGGCGCGTTTCCAGGAGCTCAGTCTGTCGGTTCACCTGATTATAGCGACATGTATGATCGCCAAAATATTGTGCCCGTTGGACACTATAGACCGGCAGTACACCCGTGTACTGGTTGATTAATTTTGGAGTGTTTAGATGACCAACAAAAAAAAAAGGAACTGGGAAATCGGTTTACAAAATTCTGTTATTGGAGCCCATGTAAACAGGGTGAGTGATGTTGGAAGTGCATTGACATTCCTCACAGGGTACAATGAAGAAGGAGAAGAGCTTTTGAATTAAATTGTGACAGGTGAAGAGACTTGGGCACCATAATTTATGGCATGTGAGAGTCACAACAGCAGTCAATGGAGTGGAGACACACTCGATTTCACGAAAAATTCAAGACATTGATGTCTGCTCAGAAAATCGTGTGCATGGTGTTTTTAGACTGAAAAGGTGTACTGCTTGTTAAATTTCTCCATTGGCCAGATACTGTCAGATTTTGGAAATTGTTCGATATGCTGTATAGAACAAAATGAGAGGGAAGCTAAGCCACATACTGCAGGTGGCACACAAACTCCTATTCAGTAGTTTGTACGGGACCAGTTCAACCACCTGCTGTACAGCCCTGACTTGGCATTATGCCTAAAGTAGCAGCTTTGCAGAAAATGAGTCCAAAGTTATGAAGAAGTGAAACTTCATGTGCAGCAATGGGTCTCATCACTGGAAGCACTGTTCTATAAGGTAAGACTAGATAGGTTGATCAACCGCTACGACAAGCACCACACCAATAGGGGAAACTATGTGGAAAATTAATTTAAGATATGCTGTTTCCTATGACAATAATAGTAGGGGGGACAGTGGGCATTCTAGATGGCCTAGACCCCTACCCAGAGGTCATTCCAGAAATGCTGACATCATCCCTTCAGAAATTATGCTATGGTCAGCGCTTTGCTGCACTGTCCCTTTAACACTAATATTTTTCTCCGAAAAAGAAAAAAATTGGATACTATGTTTTTTCCTCAAATGGTGCTTACATTTTGATTCAAACCTCCTGCGACAAAGTTATTTCCTGACACTACTTCATCTACTCGAAGGCCATCATGTAACTGTGTCTCGTAGTATTAAGACAAATCACACACTAGTTGTCTATCACTTTTCAACTTTTTTCAGCACTTGTCTTGCAGAGGTAATTTAATTCTTACTGTTAAATACTCAGTGAGTCAGAAACACCCCCTGCTTCTTCTCCTGGTTTTCTGGTTAATTACTTTCCCAGTAAGAAGAAAGTTATCATACTTCAAACATTCTCACCTTCAGGGTCAAACGTACTCTGTACCCACAACAATCAGTGGAACTTCCTCTTTATCTTTGTCCCAATTTACCTCTTGGAAACCACTGGCCTTCTGCTGACATTTATACACAAGACATCTGTTGGTTGCTTGAGACTGAAAAGACACCAGTTTTCTATGCTGTGGGAACAGCTTGAGCTCAGAATCTGATAAGCCGCAATGACCAACAACAGGCCACAAGTATGTGACGATGCTTATCAAACCACAGGCTGTTTGTAACAAGGCTTTAAGCGTTTAGCAACATTTCACGGGAAGGTCGAGTCACGGTGAGCCACCCGGATTATTAAGAAACTGTTTCGGTCCCACAGTGTGAGATCTGACAAACTTCGTACGAATCTCATCAAACTGCAATCCATGTGAACAGAGCTAAACATATGCTCACCTCTGCGTGGAGGGCCTGTAGTTGTAGGGGTTTTGGTAGTTTCTGTCCCTAGGGGGGACGGTGGGACGGTTGCCACCGCCACGACCAAAAGCGCCACGACCCCCACCACCACGACCCCCACCACCAACTGGGACCCCGATCCTGCCGCCACGGTTAGCCCCTGTGGGCACCGAGGCGGACACCACCAGCAATGCCACCACCGCACACCGTGCGGTCCTCACTCGCCAGTCCATCGCCACCTGCAACACACCACAACCAACTGTTTACATCTCACGGTATGAAACTTCCTGGCAGATTAAAATTGTGTGCTGGAACCGGGACCTGGACCTGGGACGTTTGCCTTTCGCGGGCAAGCGCACTACCGACTGTGCTATCCCGACACGACTCACGATGCCGCCTCACAACTTTACTTCCGCCAGTACCTCGCCTCCTACTTTCCAAACTTCACAGAAGCTCTCCTGCGAACCATGCAAGACTAGCACTCCTGGAAGAAAGGATATGGTGGAGACATGGCTTAGCCACAGCCTAAGGGATGTCTCCAGAATGAATCTTTCACTCTGCAGTGGAGTGTGCGCTGATATGAAACTTCCTGGCAGATTAAAATTGTGTGCCGGATCCGAGACTCGAACCTGGGACTTGCCTTTCGCAGGCAAGCGCACTACCGACTGTGATATCCCGACACGACTCACGATGCCGCCTCACAACTTTACTTCCGCCAGTACCTCGCCTCCTACTTTCCAAACTTCACAGAAGCTCTCCTACGAACCATGCAAAACTAGCACTCCTGGAAGAAAGGATATGGTGGAGACATGGCTTAGCCACAGCCTAAGGGATGTTTCCAGAATGAATCTTTCACTCTGTAGCGGAGTGTGCGCTGATATGAAACTTCCTGGCAGATTAAAATTGTGTGCCGGAACCGGGACTCGACCCTGGGACCTTTGCCTTTCGCGGGCAAGCGCACTACCGACTGTGCTATCCCGACACGACTCACGATGCCGCCTCACAACTTTACTTCCGCCAGAACCTCGCCTCCTACTTTCCAAACTTCACAGAAGCTCCTCTGCGAACCATGCAAGACTAGCACTCCTGGAAGAAAGGATATATGTGCCAGTAAAGACGATTAAGGATGGAAAAGATCCACCGTGGTATAATAATAATGTTAGAAAGCTGCTGAGAAAGCAAAGGCTGTTGCACTCTCGATTCAAAAAAGAACACGCAAATGATGACAGGCAAAAGTTAGTAGAGATTCGTGCGTCTTTAAAAAGATAGATGCGTGAAGCATCCAATAATTATCACAGCCATACCTTAGCAAAAGATCTTTCCGAGAACCCGAAAAAATTCTGGTCCTATGTAAAATCGATAAGCGGGTCAAAGCCCACTGTCCAGTCACTAGTTGATCATTCCGGGACAGTAATAGAAGAAAGCAAACGGAAAGCTGAAGTTCTAAATTTAACCTTTAAGAAATCTTTCACGCAGGAGGACCGCACAAATATACCATCATTTGATCAACGTACTAATTCCGAAATGGGGAACATTGCAATAGGTTTTTCCGGTGTAGAGAAGCAGCTGAGAGAGCTAAATACGAAAAAGTCTGCTGGTCCGGATGGAATACCAGTTCGGTTTTACAAAGACTATTCTGCGGCATTGGCCCCCTACTTAGCTTGCATCTATAGCGAAACTTTAATTCAGCGCAAAGTTCCTAGTGATTGGAAAAAGGCGCAGGTGACTCCCGTGTATAAGAAAGGAAAGAGAACTGACCCACACAATTACAGGCCAATATCGTTGCCATCGGAGCATATTCTCAGTTCGAATATAGTAAATTTCCTTGAAACGGAAAAGCTTCTTTCCATGATTCAGCACAGGTTTAGGAAACATCGTTCATGTGAAATTCAGCTTGCCCTTTTCTCACATGACATCTTGCGAGCCATGGACGAAGGGCAACAGACGGATTGTGTTTTTCTCGACTTCAAAAAGGCGTTCGACGCGGTGCCACACTGCAGACTGCTAAAGAAGATACGAGCTTATGGAATAGGTTCACAGATTTGTGACTGGCTGGAAGACTTCCTAAGAAATAGAACGCAGTACGTTGTTCTCGATGGCGAGTGTTCATCAGAGACTAGTGTATCGTCAGGCGTGTCCCAGGGGAGTGTGATAGGACCGCTATTATTTTCTATCTATATAAATGATCTGATGGACAGAGTAAGTTGTAATTTGCGGCTGTTTGCTGATGATGCTGTGGTGTACGGGAGGGTGTCGTCTGTAATTGACTGTAATAGCATACAGGATGACTTAGACAAAATTTCTAGTTGGTGCGAAGAATGGCAGCTAGCTCTGAATGTAGAAAAATGTAAGGTGATGCGCATGAGTAGAAAAAACAATCCTATAATGTTCGAATACAGCATTAGTAGTGAGCTTCTTGATGCTGTCGCGTCGTTCAAATATCTAGGCGTAACATTGCAGAGCGATATGAAATGGAACGAGCATGTAAGGACAGTTGTGAGTAAGGCAGACAGCCGACTTCGGTTTATTGGGAGAATTTTGGGAAGATGTACTTCACCTGTAAAGGAGACCGCGTATAAAACGCTTGTACGACCACGTCTTGAGTATTGCTCAAGTATTTGGGACCCGCAGCAGATCGGTTTGAAGGAAGACATAGAGGCGGTTCAGAGGCGAGCAGCTAGATTTGTTACTGGTAGGTTCGACCAATGCGCGAGTGTCACGGAAATGCTCCGGCAACTCAGTTGGGGATCGCTGGAAGAAAGACGACGTTCTTTTCGTGAATTTCTGTTAAGTAAATTTAGAGGGCCGGAATTTGAATCTGAGTGTAGTACGATCTTGCTGCCGCCTACATACATTTCGCGCAAAGATCACAAAGACAAGATAAGAGAAATTAGGGCTCGTACGGAGGTATATAGGCATTATTTGTTTCCTCGTTCAATTTGGGAGTGGAATAGGAAAGGAAATGCCTAGTAGTGGTACAGTGTACCCTCCGCCACACACCTTACGGTGAATTGCGGAGTATGTATGTAGATGTAGATGTAGGTGGAGACATGGCTTAGCCACAGCCTAAGGGATGTTTCCAGAATGAATCTTTCACTCTGCAGCGGAGTGTGCGCTGATATGAAACTTCCTGGCAGATTAAAATTGTGTGCCGGAACCGGGACTCGAACCTGAGACCTTTGCATTTCGCGGGCAAGCGCACTACTATGAAGTTTGGAAAGTAGGAGGCGAGGTACTGGTGGAAGTAAAGTTGTGGGGCGGCATCGTGAGTCGTGTTGGGATAGCACAGTCGGTAGTGCTCTTGCCTGCGAAAGGCGGTTCCGGCACACAATTTTAATCTGCCAGGAAGTTTCATATCAGCGCACACTCCGCTGCAGAGTGAAAGATTCATTCTGATCTCACGGTATGTTTTCACATCCACTGCGTTCAGGCTCACTGGACTTCAAGTTAGCCACTATGAATTAACTTTGCAAAGTAATCCGTAATAAAGTTCTTTCTTCCATTGAATTGCAGCTAGAATTGTGAAATTTCACAATGATATAATTTGAAGATTATATTGGATTAGATCTAAATAAATATATACAAAATAAGGTCAAAAAAGCTACTGGACCTTCCACAGATACCGAATGAAATTGCCCTTGCAGATGTGGATTTAGTTTTAAAAAATCTTAAACATACGTTCATTTAAAAGGGCATTAAAACTTGTTACTAAAATACTACTAATAACTTTCTTTTTACATGCAGCTCTACTGAGAGAAGTGTGATGTTAAGTCATGGTGCCAGCCATCAGAACAATATTATCTATTCACTCAGAATTGCAACCAAATGGTTGACAGTAATGGTTCCTGGATTCTCATGAGGCTTCAAGTGTTACAAAGTCAATCACGTGTGACTATTTCGATTGGTTTTGAATGGTTGATAACATTACTAGATAACAAATACGAGTTCATCTGAAAACAACCTAACAGTACTGCTCAAGATGATGAAAACTCCAGTGGCCCAAAGAAAGCCCCGGGCAGCCCAGCGGAAATCTCAGGCACAGAATAGGTAGCATACAGAAGGGAAAGGTGGAGCCAGCTCCTTTAACCTGCATGCAGCCAGTTGTTGTGCTCGATGTACTATTGAGGTATAATAAACGTCAAACAATAGCCGCTTAGTACTACGGCTGGAGATAAACGTTCCTATGAACCGAAGCTAATGTCACCAACTAAATGAAAACTTACAAATAAACGAAATAGCATTCCATTTTGTACTATGTTATTTATTTATATATATATATATATATATATATATATATATATATATATATATATATATATATATATTTGTATTTGTGTGTGTGTGTGTGTGTGTCTGCCTAGGTGTGTATGTGTGTGGGTGTGTGTATTTGTTTACCTTCCTTTTTTTCCGCTAAGGTAAGTCCTTCCACTCCTGGGGTTGGAATGACACCTCATCCACTCCCTTAAAACCCACATCCTTACCTTTCTCCACACCTTCCTTCCTCTTTTCCTGACGACGCAACCAACAGTTGCAAAAGCTTGAATGTTTGTGTGTAGATTTTTTTTTTTTTTTTTTTTTTTTTTTTTCAATCGGCGAGCATGTGCTTTGGGTACGTCAAACAATCTTTATTTTTATACACATTTTCCCCACCAGGAAAGTCTATATATATACGTTGCGTTGAAATGGAAGCAGGCTTGACTTCGAAGGCAGGGATCTAGACTCAACACAGTACTTATACTGAAAGCAGGTTTATTGCGAACTGAAACGTACACGGAGCACTGACTGCCTCTCGGGCAGAGTGCTCTGCTATTTATACACAGACAGAATGTACCAGAAATTATAAGAATAGTTAACATAAGAAACAATTAAAAACTACAAGTAAACATAAGAAACATGTAGAACACTCTGAAAATGTTAGTTACAAAGAAATAATTTTTTGGCGATGGACGGGATTGAACCGGCGACCTTCAGCACCGCAGTTGGTGACGCTATTCTTTGTGCCACACCGGCAGCTGGTTAACTTGGAGTCTCGCGGCATTGCTCCCTCTCCTGAAAAAACTGTGACCCGCTGTTATGTTTCCTGTGGAGCCTGCTGCAACGTCCTGGATCTTGACCGTGTCATGGGTCCTCTGCTTGGCAGTTGAAGAGAATCCTTCCCTTCTGTACGATTATAGACATCAGACGTTCCTGTCGTGCCTTCAACAGTATCGTTACCATCCTTAGAGTCCTTGAACAAGAAGCAATTTTCGCGTATCTACTCTTCAGGACCGTAGTAAGACTTCATGTGGAGGACGTGAACAATGTCTCTTCGTTTTTGTCGTTTCAACGACGGCTCATAATCCTGAACTTCGTACGTGACGTCTGACGGGCGGCGTATGAGACGATACGGACCAAAGTATCGCTTCAATAACTTTTCTGACAGTCCAACCTTCCGTACAGGGGTAAAAATCCATACCAGATCTCCTGGGCTGTACACAACAGGTCGATACTTGTCGTTATACCGCTGACGGTCCTTCTCCTGGGCGTCCAGTGTCCGTATGCGAGCCAGCTGTCTTGCTTCTTCGGCCCTGGTGATGAGCTGCTTCACATAGTCATCCTGAGTGTCGTCCGGTTGGAACGGGAACAGCGTATCCATTGTCGTCTCAGATTCACAGCCATGGAGCAGGAAAAACGGCGTGAAGCCTATGGTGTCTTGTCTTGCGGTATTGTAAGCAAATGTCACGACTGGCAGTATTGTATCCCAATCCTTCTGCTCTACATCGACAGCATACCTGCTAACGTCTTGTTAAAACGATATGTAAGACGATTTATCTGAGGATGGTATGCAGTTGTCATTATGTGGACAATGTCGCAACGTGACATTACCTCTGATACTAGTTTTGACTGGAATACATTTCCACGATCAGATATCATGACTCGTGGTGCTCCATGCTTCAAAATAATGTCTTTACAAGGAATTTTGCGATCTCTGGAGCTTCTGTAGTCGGCACAGGTTTGGTGACAGCATAGCGTGTGAGGTAGTCAGTGCAGAGAATTAACCATCGGTTACTGGTTGTCGACTTTGGGAACCTCCCTATAAGATCGATCTCAACTCGGTGGAATGGAGCTGCTGCAGGTGGAATCGGTACGAGATGACCTGGAGGTAATTGTGGCACATGCTTCCGTCGCTGGCACTCTTTACAGTGACTCACATAGTGCTTGACAGATCGGTAGAGACCTGCATCTGATTCTGTCTAGGGTCTTCACGAATCCCAGATGACCGGATATTGGAGCATCGTGGAAATACTTGAGAATAGCTGGCTGGAGATGAGCTGGAATCACCAGGAGCCATTTGGGGCCCATTGGATCGTAGTTGCTCTTATACAATGTCCTGTTTATAAGCTGGAACTCACCATTGGTCGGTTCTCTTATCTCCAAGGCCTCTATCGTTTTTAATAGTGCTGGATCTTCCCTCTGTTCAGCTGTAACGTCATCTAATTCAGTGAGGGCTGTAATTTCATTCATGCTGTTGTGTTCCACTAATGGATTCCTCGAACGGCAGTCGGCATCCTTGTGTTTGCGCCCTTCTTTAATACCACTGTGACGTCCTACGTCCTACTAGTACCGCCGCCGATCTCAGTAGTTGAATGTTTTCGATCGCAGCTTAAATTGGTGGCACATGTTTCTCAGCACGTCCTACCTCCGATCGATATTATTTTGTCAGTAGGAGTCGCAAGTCGTCCTCGTTGGAACTACTGCCAACATATGCGAACTACTTCCATGAGTCATTTTTACCATAAAAGATGAAGAGGAAGTCGCGCAAAAGTTTCTGCCACTGCGTAGCACTTACTCCGCGTAAGTTTCCTCACCCCGCGGTCGACGATGTCCTACCATCACTCGCTGCACTCCCCTTGAAAGTAGTCTGTAGTTCGTGTATGAACTAGTTCAGAAGAGCGCACACGTAGGAAAACAACGCGATCTGGTTCCCAGATCCCTCGCTTCTTAATTGTTCGCTCCTTTTCCGAAGACTGGCGGGGAACAGCGAGAGGACGTGAGAGCGCGCAGAATCATCTGATTTCCTTCTGCCAGTTACCGTCATTTCGAGCTGAGTGGTTTTTTTTCCACCAAAATAAACACATTTAGCACATTTTGTAGGTAATGAATCTTCAATGACCTAACAACTAAATAAAGAAAGCCATTTTAAAAATAAAATACTACGAGTTCTCTGTATGTAAAGTAGTTGAATACCATTATATCACCCAATGTGTAAATAACTGGTTTATTTGCCTATTTGATGTGTAATTGCCCAAAAATACGGGTAACAGCACACGCTCGGGAAACACTGATCATTATTAAAAAAGGCTATCATAAGAAAAGAAAGACAACGTACAGCGGCGGTAGCAAAAGCCAAAAAGAGGTAAGGAATAACGCAATGTCTCGGGAATAGGAGCTGACAAACTGAAAAGAGCAACCTACTTGACGACGGAGCTACAAACTAAAATGAGAGCTACCTGTCGCGAACTAAAAAGAGAGGTACCGGTCGCGAACTAAAATATGCGCTACTGGTCGCGAACTAAAATATGCGCTACCGTTCGCGAACTAAAATATACGGTACCGGTCGCGAACTACAACATGCGCAACCGGTTGCGAACTATTATGCCAAACGTACCTCGCTCCTAAGTTCGTTGGATCCTTTTCCGAAGATTAGCGGGCAATAGCGAGAGGGCGCGCAGCAGACTTAAAAATCACGTGCTTGCCTTCTGCCGATGAAAGCCATTTCGAGGTGAGCGTCTGCCAGTTAAAGTTAACTTACATATTTCAGTGCTACAATATTTCTGTTTTAAAGTATTCTGTACTCTGCAGGATCTGACTAATAACGCCATGATATAAAGATAACTCGAAATTTTAACGCGAGAAATTATCCACAAGCTGTTTCTT
Organism: Locusta migratoria; assembly: GCA_026315105.1. Lineage (NCBI taxonomy): Eukaryota > Metazoa > Arthropoda > Insecta > Orthoptera > Acrididae > Locusta > Locusta migratoria. The sequence goes on along the minus strand of CM048753.1, from coordinate 95,853,902 downwards.
TTGGTCTGCGTGATATCGTTAGCCGCTCACGCATCAAGCAACCAGGTGGGGGAACTTCTCCCTCCACCTGCAGGCGCAGACCACACGCTCAGCCATCACTGGGAGCGGACGAATTAAAAGAACGAACTACGAACGTTTGTTGTCACACGATGTTCTGCCTTCATTAAACTGTCGCACCCACGAACGCACTTTCGACACATCCATAACTCCATCACCACATGTCTCCAACTGTCGATGAATTTCAATTGGTGTCACAACACGCAAATTCAGAAAACGAATGATTGCACGCTGTTCAAGTAATGAAAAAGTCGCCATTTTAAGTATCTAAAGCAGTTTTCATTTTCTCGCCGCTGGCGGTAAAATTCCATCTGCCGTATGGTGCTGCCATCTCTGGGACGTATTGGCAATGAACGCAGCCTTATTTTAAAACAATGCGCATGTTTCTATCTCTTTCCAGTCCGGAGAAAAAAAATCGGAGACCCTAGAACTTGAATGCACCTCGTAGTCCGCGATAGAGCTGCGAACTAAAAGTGACCGCTCCCGGTCGCGAACTATTATGCGCAAGACTACTTGAAAGGACACTTATGTACGTGCAGGAGCTGAGAAGGGACGTAAAAGCCGAGACAAAGGTTAAAGGCTTTATTGGAGTTATTAAAATACGTCAAAATCTTCGTTCAAATTTGGAAAAAAAGTTACTTTAGGACCAAATTTAAAAAATAGGTACATTTTAGGTACTTTTGGAAAAATAGGGACTTTAGGGACTCCGCTAAATACACTGCGCACACACACACACACACACACACACACACACACACACACACACATACGCACTCATGCTGTAGAGAAGGAACTATACTATGTTATCTTTCTCTGAGAAACAGCTTTGAGAAAAGACACTCAATATTTCTGTCTTGCTTGAGTGTCATCCTGTGTATCAACGCCGTTTCGAACACAAGAGTTTCGTTCCGGCAGAGCTTGTAATCTTGCACATGAGCTCTGTGTGAAAATGACTGTGTTAAGGCGTGTTTGCTCTAGCTCCGCTGTAAAAGAGTAAGGCGGGCAGAAAATTGCGGCAAACAAGCAGAACTGGCTGGTTTGCGAGATCAGGTTCTGAGCGAAAATCTTCCAGATTGAGTTCAAGGGCGCTGAGTCAGGTAGAGGAAGTCAGCAGAGGCGACGGGTGAAGAAGTGGTGGAGGGGGAACTGGGAGGGGCAGGGGGCAGAGGGGCGGTAGGGAGGGAGAGGGTTGCCCCAGTTTACACGGGAATCCTGCGCCTCGGTTGCACAGTGGTAGAGTGCCAGACTACAAATCTGAAGATCGCGGGTTCGATTCCCGCCACTTTCCACTTCTTTCCCCTCTGGCAGTATTGCTCATGTGAAAAATACCGAGTAGCACCGTGGTGCGGAACCCACGTTAAACTGTAGGTCCCCCTATAACTGGCTAGGTAAGTCAGTTCGAAGGTCGGAGGAAGGCAACGGCATACCACCTCCAAACAGGGCCATGTGGTGTTCACGCAGATAGCGTCCCCAGTTACCTGACAACCACGAGACTTCGACTCGAGTATCAGGTAAAAAAAAAAAAAAAATAAATAAATAAATAAATAAAAATAAAAAAAATGTAAAAAAGGTTTATTGAGCTTAAGGGACTTAAGTGCGGCGTCATCAGTCCCTAAACTCACGTACAAACATCCATGCGCGAGGGGGATTCGAACTCCCGACGGGTAGGGTAGCGGCGCCTCAATGCACTCGGCCCCTCGGCACCTCCGCCACGGCTAGCCGGTCACATCCACACTAAAGCCACTCTTAGTCTCCCGCACTGCCGACTCGATTTTGGTGTCAAATAAAATTAAATCAATCGGTTAAGTGTGACGAACGCTCGCTGTTTTGTGTAACCCGTCGTCTGCAGTACAATTCCTTGATATCTGAGAATGTGTCCTACCAATCTATCCCTTCTTTTAGTCAAGGTATGCCAGAAATTTCTTTTCTCCCCAATTCTGTTCAGTACCTCCTCATTAATTACGCGATCCACCCACCTAATCTTCAGCATTCTCCTGTAGCACCATATTTCAAAAGCCTCACTCCTCTTCCTGTCCGCACTGTTTATCGTCCATGTCTCACTCCCATACAAGGCAACACTCCATACAAATGCCTTCAGAAAGGACTTCCTTAGGCTTAAATCAATATTCGATGTTAACAAATTTCTCTTTTCAAGAACGCTTTTCTACCCATTGCCATTCTGCATTTTATATCCTCTGTGCTGCGACCATCATTTGTTATTTTACTGCCCAAGTAACAAAACTCATCTACCTCCTTTATTGCTTCGTTTCCCAATCTAATTCCTTCAGCATCACCTGATTTTCTTACACTGCACTCCATCACCCTAGTTTTGCTCTTATTAATGTTCATCTTATATGCAAATTTCAGCACACTGCCCATTCCGTTCAATTGCTCTTCCAGGTCCTTTGCTGTATTTGACAGAATTACAATGTCGTCGGCAAATCGCAATGTTTTTAATTCTTCACCCTGAACTTTAATTCCTTCTCCAAATTTCTCCTTGCCTTCCTTTATAGCTTGCTCAATGCACAAATTGAATAACAATGGAGAAATACTACAACCCTGTCTTACTCCCTTTCCAACTACTGCATCCCTTTCATGCCCTTCAACTCTGACAACAGCTGTCTGGTTTTTGTACAAGTTGTAAATGACCTTACACTCCCTATATTTTACTCCTGCTTGCTTCAGAACTTGAAAGAGTTTATTCCAATCAACATTGTCATAAGCCTTCTCCAAATCTACAAAAGCTAGAAATGTAGGTTTGCTTTTTCTTAATCTATCTTCTAGGATAAGCCGTAAAGTGAGTATTGCCTCCCGTGTTCCTACATTTCTCCTGAACCCAAACTGATCTTCCCCGAGGTCGGCTTCTACCAGCTTTTCCATCCTTCTGTATATAATTCGTGTTAATATTTTGCAACCATGACTTATTAAACTGATGGTTCTATAGTTTTCATAACTGTCTGCACCTGCTTTCTTTGTAATGGGGATTATAACATTTTTCTTAAAGTCTGAGGGTACTTCGCCTGTCTCATACATCTTACACACCAGGTGAAACAGGTTTGTCATGGCTGGTTCTCCCAGAGACTTCAGTAGTTCTGAGGGAATATCATCTACTCCAGGGGCCTTGTTTCGACTTAGGTCTTTCAGGGCTCTGTCAAATTCTTCTCTTAGTACAGTATCTCCTATTTCATCTTCATCTACATCCTCTTTCTTTCCTACAATATTGTCTCGAAGTTCATTTCCTTTGTAGAGCCCCTCTATATACTCTTTCCACCTTTCAGCTTTCCCTTCTTTGCTGACAACTGGTTTTCCATCAGTGTCCTTGATATTCATAGAGCTGTTTTTCTTATCTCCAAATGTTTCTTTTATTTTCCTGTAGGCTGTTTCTATTTTCCCCCTATTTATACATTCTTCTACATCCTTGCATTTGCCTTCTAGCCACTCCTGCTTAGCCATTTTGCACTTCCTGCCAATCTCATTTCTTAGTCGTCTGTACTCCATTTTGCCTGTTTCATTTACTGCATTTTTATATTTTCTCCTTTCATCGATTAAATTTAGTATCTCCTGTGATATCCAAGGATTTTTTGTAGGTCTTGCCTTCCTACCTATTTTGTCCTCTGCTACCTTCACTATTTCATCTCTCAATGCTACCCATTCCTCCTCTACTGTTTTATTTTCCCCTGTTTCTGTCAATTGTTGCCTAAATCTCCCTCTGAAATTCCTAGGAACTTCAGGTTCCTTCAATTTATCCAGGTCCCATCTCCTTAGTTTCCTACCTGTTTGTAGTTTCTTCAGTTTCAGCCTACAGTTCATAACCAACAAGTTATGGTCAGTGTCTATGTTTGCTACCTACTGTAAATAACAGCACTCCGCGAACGTTTACCGCAGCATCGGCATCGACGTTGGTCCGTTGTTACAACTCTTCTGTAAGGTTTTAAATTTATTAACCGTCACAGATCAAACGTGTATTACCACGATCACTAATAACAGGTTGCAAATCGTGACTTTCTGCCGTATTATTCGCTTCCGTGACTAAACTGAAGTGCAAACTCAAACACTGTGTGATTCTACACAGATGGCAGCGAACTGGTGTCATTCACAGTTCAGTGAGGGCCAGGAACGCCTTGGGTCGGACCGTCCTGCTACCTGCGAGCGGAAGTTGCCCAGTTCGAGTGTGGCATTAACTGTCCTTCCCTGAGTACCCTTCTAATGGCCACTATAAGTTGCCCAGTTCGGGTCTGCCCAGTGGTTCAACGCCCTCTGAAAAACTGAGATAAATATTCAATGGACAACCCAGTAGTCCAGGCAAATTAGGAAGAAAATCAGCAAATGGCGTACAAAATTTCTAAAGTTTTGAAACTTTGGCAAAATATTCTTTTGGGGTGCAATAATACGAATCGGAAAAGTTCCCCTTCGTGAGGAGACGCGTCCTCCTTTTATCCCCTCCGAAAGTCACTGTGCACCATATTTTAAAATTATAAGCAGGTTTTTCGAACAGAGGTCTTATTAATAAACATATTCCTCGCAAAACTGCAAAACTGTACACGAAAAAGATCAAACGTCTCAAATGTTTGTATAGCTTATGGGACTTAACTACGGGGTCATCAGTCCCTAAACTTACAAACTACTTATGAACTAACTAATACTAAGGATGGCACAAATATCCATGCCCGAGGGGGTATTCGAACCCCCGACCGTAGTGGCCGTGCAGACCGTGACTGGAGCGCCTCAGTCCCCTCGGCCATCGCGGCCGGCGAAAGAGATCTTGTGTATTTTTTCATTTATACGAATGGTATTTGAGGTACGATAATTGGAACCGAATTATATTTTCAGTATAACAGCGAATTGTATGAACGAATTGAAGGGGTAGCCATGGGAAGCTCTTTAAGTTCCGCAATCGCTAATTTATTCATGGAATATTTTGAACAACAAGCGCTGCGGTCGGCAACCAAAAGCCCTTCGAGGTGGAATCGGTACCTTTATGATATGGAACCACGGTGAAGAGAATTTAAATGATTTCCTGGTACACCTAAATAGTATTAATCCGAAGATCAAATTCACCACGGAGAAGGAGAGTAATGGACAACTTAATTTCTTAGATGTATCAGTAATTAAACGGGCGGATGGGACCTTTCGGCATAAGGTCTACAGAAAAGTTACACACACCGACCGTTACCTGCATGAGAACTCTAATGACCACGCTAGGCAGAAGAGAGGTGTCATAAAAACACTTGTGGAAAGAACTAACAATAGCTCTGAGCCAATATATTTGCAACAGAAATTGAATCATTTGCGGACGGCTTTTAAGAAAAATGGTTATACTGATGAAGAGATCGATCGAGCACGCCATCCAAGTAGAAAAGTGTCTGGAAATAGGCGACAGCAACAACTATCTGCTGGAAAAGTTTTCGTCCCATTCATCCAAAACATCACGGACCGTATTGGCGAAGTACTGGCCAAGTTTCAAGTGGAAAATATTTTCACACCAACTAAAAAAATAAATGAATTCTTAAGATTAGCGAAAGATGCTCGACATCCCCTAGCTACCCCAGGGGAATATAAAATTCCGTATAGTTGTGGCATGGAGTATATAGGGACAACAAAAAGAGGAGTCAATACACGCTTAACGGAACACAAAAGGAACTGTCGTTTGGGACATATCGACAAATCAGCAGTAGCACAACATGTATTTCGAAACGGAGATCATGAAATAAAATTTGGTGATAGGACCGTGGTAGCAAGGACTTCGCGCTGTTATACACGTATGTACCTACAGAGAGGCTATTGAAATCCACAAACATCAAAACAATTTCAATAGAAAAGAAGGTTTAAAATTGGACAAGATATGGGGGTCGACTTTGCACCAATCACGTGACAATCGATTACCTGTAATCGAGAGAAGTGACGATAGTCACAGATAGTTGCATAGTCGGCAGCACGTGATGTGTGGTGGCGCCCTCTGTCTGTTCTATATAAACAGCAGCTCCAGTAAACATATCCAGGACAAAAAAAAAAGAAAATGTCAACGAATGGTGCAAGCTCTAACGCCATTTTTTACTAGCACTACCCTTCCTAAAAGGACCAAACTACGACTATACCGAGCTACAGTTCAATGGTCGATGTTCTATGGCACCTCTGGCTGGGGGATCGCCTCGAACACATAACTGAACCAACTCCAAGTGCTACAAAACAGAGTTCTTCGATGGATACTTCGAACGAATTAGGGACCTACACGACACCATACAAGAAACCATCCGAAAACGGGCCACCTAACTTTTCGAGAAGATCAACAATCTCCGTAACACAGTTCCACAGTTACAAAACCTTGCTGCAGGGCGACCACGCCCACTAGACAATTACAAAGTTCCACTCACGATCATGACACAGTAATCAAACAAGACAAGCAAAATCGCACTTCTTGAATCAACAAAACAATGTTTGTATAGTTTATGGGACTTAACTACGGGGTCATCAGTCCCTAAACTTACAAACTATTTATGAACTACTTACGAACTAGGACGGCACAAATATCCATGCCCGAGGGGGGATTCGAACCCCCGACCGTAGTGGCCGTGCAGACCGTGACTGGAGCGCCTCAGTCTCCTCGGCCACCGCGGCCGGCGAACCAACAAACTACTTAATATTTTCTTTAGTTAAACATTGTACAGTTAAGCCAAATTGTCCTAATTAACGGGTTACCAAAAAAGGTCGGCCGAGGGCCCATGAGGCCCAATTAGCCTGTTCCTTTATGTGAAATAAATTGTTAATAAATGTATGAATAAATGTAAAACCCAAACCCTGTACACTATTTCATGGCAAGTCGCATGAGCGATGGGCCTGAACACACCACAAAGATACGGAAAAAAAATCGTCCAGTCACGTCAGAAGATGTCCACAGATGACAACGAAACGTCGTGAGGAAGACGTTTTTCCTATCGACCACGGCAATTTAGTCCGGAAGTTTTAAATGACGATAACGCCGGCCGTGAAAGCTTACATGTATGAAAATTCTATTAACAAAATAATTTACAGTTTCCGTTTCGTAGTAAAGTATTTAAATGAATAGTGTAATTAAAAGTATGGAAATATTTCGTAGTCTATATACTCTACTTAATAATATCTCTTTTGCGATCAGTATTGTTGAAATCAGGATTACGTGCCAACAATGAAAACGTCAAGTTTCCCTCCCCATTCACTCAGGGCTCCCCTACAATTGTCGCTGCCGTTTAGTCCTACTCAGGGTTGTCAAATTATCTGAATTTTCGCTAAATTTGACGGATTTTTACATACAGTCAGCGGATACATTGTCATATCTACACCTACATTTACATACATACTCCACAATCCATCGTAAGGTGCATGGCGGAGGGTACACTGTACCACTACTAGGTATTTCCTTTCCTATTCCACTCCCAAATAGGACGAGTTAAAAAAGAATGCCTATATGCCTCTGTACAAGCCCTAATTTCTCTTATCTTGTCTTTGTGATCACTACGCGAAATGTAAGTAGGCGGCAGCAAGATCATACTACACTCAGCTTCAAATTCCGGCCCTCTAAATTTCCTCAACAGAAATCACGATACAACGTCGTCTTTCCTCCAGCGATCCCCAATTCGCTCCACTTCGTATCGCTCTGCAATGTTACGCCTAGATATTTGAACGACGCGACAGCATCAAGAAGCTCACTACTAATGCTGTTTTCGAACATTATGGGATTGTTTTTGCTACTCATGCGCATCACCTTACATTTTTCTACATTGCGAGCTAGCTGCCATTCCAGAAATTTTGTCTAAGTCATCCTGTATGATATTACAGTCAGTTAAAGACGGCACCCTCCCATCATCAGCAAACAGCCGCAAATTACAAGTTACTCTGTCCATCAAATCACTTATGTAGATATAAAATAATAGCGGTCCTATCACACACACCTGGGGCACGCCTGACGATACGCTCGTCTCTGATGAACACTCGCCGTCGAGAACGTATTGCGTTGTATTACTTAGGAGGTCTTCCAGCCAGTCACAAATCTGTGAACCCATTCCATAAGCTCGTATCTTCGTTAGCAGTCTGCAGTGTGGCACCGCGTCGAACGCCTTTTTGAAGTCGAGAAAAACACAATCCGCCTGTTGCCCTTCATCCATGGCTCGCTAGATGTCATGTGAGGAAAGGGCAAGCTGATTTTCACATGAACGATGTCTACTAAGCCCGTGCTAATTCATAGAAAGAAGCTTTTCCGTTTCAAGGAAATTTACGGTATTCGAACTGAGAATATGCTTCAAAATTCTACATGAAACTGATGTCAACGATATTGGCCTGTAATTGTGTGGGTCAGTTCTCTTTCCTTTATTATAAACGGGAGTCACCTGTACTTTTTTCCAATCACTAGGAACTTTGCGCTGAATTAAGGATTCGCGATAAATGCAAGCTAAGTAAGGGGCCATTGCCGCAGAATACTCTTTGTAAAACCGAACTGGTATTCCATCCGGACCAGCAGACTTTTTCGTATTTAGCTCTCTCAGCTGCTTCTCTACACCGAAAATTCCTAGTCACGGATTTTTTAACTGATTTGTGTATTTTTGTCTGCAGAACCATTTTTCTGTTTAAATCATTGTTTCTATTATACTCCCTATCATTGATGTATTTATAGCATACGTATGAAGTGTATGGTGATTGCCCTGCCTCAACACAAGTACCCTTCCCGTCTTAGTTCTTTGCTTTTATTATTGTATGTGAAAGTCACCCTAGTCACCGAAGTTCTGATGTCGCGCTGGAACAGTGCTAAGTATTAAAATTTATCTTTTATCCTGGACCAAAGTTTAGTTGTCGCTTCGGTACTGTGCATAGTGACAAAGTGTTAATGTCTATGGTGCAGTTGATCGCAGTGTAAACAGTGATTATATTATACAACAAATATTATATATATTATATAATTATAAATATACAACAAGGAAATGTCATTTCTTCGGAACCCTATAATTGAACAGTATGCTGAGCAGAGCTGCAGCAAACAAGATAACACCTGATATCTGTTCACTTGTGTCACAAAAGAAATATAAAGGACAAAAAAGTCAACAAATCTTTTGTACGTTGTACAAACGATACTCGACAATTTGTTCCGATTTTAACTTCCGCATATCCGGCTCATAATGTTACATTCTTGTCGCTTTAAATTAGTAAATCTGACTTATTGCAAGCAGAATAAAAAAAAAACTGTAGCCCCTATCTTTGTTTGTGTGTCCCTCAATTTTTGCGTGGAAGGAAATTGATTCATTATCTCCCTAAATTGCAAACCTTAGTATTTATGCCATTTCTTGTGATAAATGCTGTATCGACTGACCTGCCACTAATTGTTGCCAGTGTTTAGCGAATTACTATAATGTGAATATTTTAGACAGGCGTCATTCGGTACGAGTAATTATTACCAATTAAGATGGTGTGTTACTAATTTGCCTGAAGTAAGCTGTTATGCCTAAACGCAAAATTACCATTTCTTTGAACTTAAATGAAAAACATTCTTTCTCGTAGTTATGAAGTTCATTGTAAAATTCTTATTGCCATATTTACGAATAATATGATGGAAATTGGGATGGAGTTCAGCGTTATTAAATCAGGCAATCATAATCTGGCTTCTTTTGATACTCTAGCAACAACTTCTTAAATCAATAACAACTTCATTAAGAAATAATAGGAAAATTTGTTATACAATCCACAAGAAATACTTAGGGTTGCCAGATTGAACTCGAGGCAGGCCCGGAGACCAGACGTGCCCCCCTCCCCCTTGGCCAATGACTCGCTACCCCCTCCAACTGCGACCAACTCCCTCCCCCCCCCCCCCCAACCAGGATTACAGGTGAATTCTTAAAAAAAAAAAGCACCCCTTATCATCTCCTCCCTCCCAGCAAGTAAATGAGATAGTACATATTCTGCACTTACACATACACTCATCAGTATCGACTTTTTGTAGCCACTCTTTATAATTTTCTTTCTGCAACCATTCTTCACGGAACGAACTTAGATATCGTCTCTTCATTTCACTGTTGTTACTCACTAATCTGAGTTAATGTAAGCTTGTCTGTTCTCACACGATCCGAGTATTCCAAAAATTGCCGGTAAACTGATAACTAACAATGAACGAATGAACACAAATAATAGACGTCGCCATTTGACACGTTCCCGCAACAGTGTTTGCTTAATAATGCGCTAGCCGATAATACCGACGCAACAATAAAAAGTTTTCAGAGGAAGAACAGAAAAGTGGCGTTTTGTTGCAATAAGAAATTGACATTTATATAAAGTTATTCATAATTACTAGAGAGGAGCCGGCCGGGAATGGCCCAGCGCACTGAGGCGTCTTGCCACGGTGCGCGAGGCTGCTCCCGCCAGAGGTTCAAATTGCCCCCCACCCCCACTAGGGCATGGACGTTGTGTTCGTCCTTAGTTTAAGTTACGTTAAGTAAGATGTAGATCGTCGCTACATGAGCATAGTACTTAAAAAAGCGTCGAAAAAAAATTATGATGAAGGTTACATTCAAGCCCGGAGATGAGAGTCATTGGCCCGTAGACCCGGAGAATTCATTCCAAGCCCGGGCACTCCGGGCGGCGCCCGAAGATCTGGCAACCCTAGAAATACTCCTTACGGTGGTTCCATGTAATAGGTTTTAAAAATATGAAATAATGCCACCATAAACATGCTTTATTAAATTCCAAGTCATGAAACCAAATCGTTGATATTCAGGAACACAGAGCTTTTACATAGGATTACCATGTGTTCGTCATCAAAAAAGAGAACACTTTATTGTTAACATACTGTAATTTCCAACTTAATTAATGAACCATGCAAAACTACTACAAACTAAATCAGTAACCTTGTGTGGTTATTGTAAAACAAAACATTACGAACCTTGACAGTTTATTCATCATCACTAGAGGTAATTGTCTCATTCTTGTCTTTTTCACTTTTGAACCAACTATATTTACGATCCAGTATTGAACCTTACGATACTTATACGGCTTACCTTCGTTTACAACAAATATCTACGTTCCAGTAGGGCAAATCAAACATTCCACTTCATGTTCGTTTCTTCCTCCCTTCAATGACTTGTATTTCTCCAAGAGCACATCCTTCAAAACTGACTTTCTTTTCGGCATTTTGTATTTGTTTTTAAGTTCGTAATTTATTTTGAAGCAAAACCCCACCTACGATCTGGAACGTACAATACAGCTTTAACCGAAACCACAAAATATATCAAAAGCAACGCCAAAGAACATAATGCGGAACACAGAATGATAGACAAATTGGGTTCCTTCGCAGAGAAGTTTCGAATCGTTTGCAACTGTCAGACCCATGAAATTGTGAACGGCAATTTCTGAGTATTCGCGTGACAGTTGCGAACAGTTTGGACTTGCAGTGCGAACGAATCCGTTGTCGCCAATGACACAAAAATAAATTTTCTTTCTCGGAAACCAAGAAAAGAACATTTTGTAGAATTTTATAAATTTCGGCCGGACACATTTTCTTGCCTCAAAAAGACTGTGTCCGAGAAAAAGAGGACGTATGGTAACCCTATAAAGTTGTGGCGATTCGTCAATGAGTCGTTCATTTTAACGAATACAAATAAAGAATCGTAAGAATCGAATCGTGATACGGACGAATCGTCGTTCAGAAGAATCGTCTGCCGCGTGCCGCGTGACGATTCTAAGTTCCAACGATTCACGATTCGAAGGCTACTGCCGAATCTTGCCGAATCGTGCCGAATGCCGGAGAGAAGAGGGGGACGAATCGTCGTTCAAAAGAATCGTCTGTCTCGTGACGATTCCAAGATCCAACGATTCCTGATTCGAAAGCAAGTGGCGAATCGTGCCGAATAATTACGAAAGCCGGAAGTGTGCGAACAAGGGAAGCACAGAACGAAGATGGTGAGCTGTTAATTATTAGCCTATTCACGAATTACACATGACAGAAACAAAACGCAGCGAAATACACAGCTGCCATTACATAGTATTTTATGCAGTTTAAATATTGTGTATTTAAATGAGCAATTCTTACACTTTTGTGTGTTTAGAGAGGTTTAAGCTTTTCGAGTTCATCTAGGTAGTTGTAGTTTTTGTAAAAATTCTATTTCACAGAAATATTATTTTTATATAAAAACGCGATTTTAAATGTTTTTAAAGCCACCTCAAAAATCTTTTTTACCTTGGTTTTTACGTTATCAGCTTTCCTGAAAGAAACCGATTTTACAAAAAAGAAACTTTTTAATAAACGTGAATTTCTTGCATCTCGAAAGAAATTTAATATTTAGAGACGGATTTTTATTTTTAATGTTTATTTCGTGTTTTGTTAAACTAGTTGATTTTGTATAAGTATTTTATAATGATTAGATATCTGTTAAAAAAATGTTCAAATGTTTGTAGAGTCTATGGGACTTAACTACGGGGTCATCAGTCCCTAAACTTACAAACTACTTATGAACTACTTACAACTAAGGACGGCACAAATATCCATGCCCGAGGGGGGATTCGAACCCCCGACCGTAGTGGCCGTGCGGACCGTGACTGGAGCGCCTCAATCCCCTCGGCCACCGCGGCCGGCAGATATCTGTTAATTACCATAGATTTAATTAAATGTATATTTAAATGGCTGAAGTATTCAAACAGAACGAAAAAATAATTTATAAGGTTACAGCAGGATTCGAAATAAGTGACCTACGTTTACTAAACCTACAACGCTACTAAATGAGCTATGATGACAGCAGAAATAGTTGGTAGTGTAATATGTATTTATAACCGTTCGCAAAACTTCAGACTATTTACTCGAGAATTTTTGAGAGCTGAATCGAATGGTTTTTGCCTCATTATTATTTTAAGCCTGAACTTTACGCACCATAAATATTAAAAAATCCGATAGTCATATTGTCACCTTTTCGGCATTTTGTAAGAATCGTGACGTCGCAGACGAGAAAGAATCGTGAACGAATCGTAGGAACAGATGCAAAAGGTTAAGTTCCAACATCCATGACACATACATGTATTGCCACCTATGAGCAAGATGTAGAAGTAAGAATCGCGCCAATGCAGACTAAAGAATCGTGAACGAATCGCAGGAATCGATTCACAATGTGGGATTGAATCGCAAGAATCGATTCCTAAAAAAGAATCGTGTTGCCCAACTCTATAACCCTAGTTAAGCTGTTCTAACGTGAAATTCTTAGAAGCCGGTGTATCTCGCATTGTTGCAGACCTGTGTTCTTAACTGGCTGCCTCGCAGCTACTATTCTGCGACAATTGCCACGCCAGTTATTTCAAATGTTCTAAAATAGCTTTACCTGAGAGCAGCGCCGGGGTAGAGAAGAGAGAATTCTAGAAAAAAAATTACATTGTTTGAAAAACGGTTAAGTTATCTAGATTTAGTGACTGTGACACTTCAGAGACTTGTATTTACACATTTTCAGATTGAAACAGTTGCATAACGCAAAAAAGAGGACATTTCCCCATTTTCCTAAAAACCCGGTCGGACCATTTTTAGGGTCCAAAAAAAGAGGACATGTCCGGATAAAAGAGGACGTCTGGTAACCCTAATTTTAAATTAATTATAACACAGAAAAATTATCGCTGAGGACTGACTACGTGTCACGTGTCGCGTATCCCGCATTTTCTCAGAAAAATACGCCGGCCTCAGTTGTATGCTAGCTACATCAGAAACAAATGGAAATGAGACTAGCTAGATCAGGCAACATGTTTGCAGTCACCGACCTTCACGTGGCTCACTTATGGACATCTCCTTCAGGGTGAGGAACCGCCCCAATGTCGGTGTGGCTCCAATTTGACAGTCGTCCACATATTGTTGGACCTTAGCCTCCAAATAATACAAAGCCTACTCACTAGGAGTAAACTCTTGTCGCCGCTCTCGTTGAAACAGCAGCCGCTAGAGGCGCCACATAACAACCACACACGCGCAAAACTTGACTGAAGTGCATTCTGGTACAGTGCGTTGTAATGCATATTGTGCATCCCTAAAGAGTGTAACTTACTGTTTTTACGTGAAAATCTATAACTGTTCAAGTGTTTGTGGAAAATGGTATATTTTTGTGTGCCATTTGCAATCAGGGCTCCCGAAATAAAGCTCCTGGAGTTAGTTTTCACGAATTTCCGAGTAATGAATCCACGAGACAACTATGGATAAAAACAATAAGTAGACAAGGTATGTGCATTTCTAAGTGATCAGTGCTGGCATAATTCATTTTATTGTTGCCTAAATATTTCATTTTTATCTCGTATATAGGTGATACAAAGGATAAGTTATGGCAGCCCAATGAGCATTCTGTGGTATACAGTAACCATTTTCTTACCTCAGACTATAAATCCGGCCTGAAGATAAAGAAATTGAATCCTAATGCAGTTCCCAGTGTTTTCGAAATACATCCGCGAAGCAAACGAATTAAGATAAAAGAACCGAGAAGAGAAATTGAAAGACGTGGTATATTTAGTACGTGTCGTCGAAGAAAATATCCATTGTGAGGATTGTGTTAACAAGATCAGCTGTGTACAGTCTCCGTCACCAATGAAAATAAAAGGAAAAGACAGAGGTGGTCTTCGATACCCCAAACCTACAATCGTCATGTTCCTGGCAAGACTAGAAACTGTGACTAACGAGGCACTGGAATCGGTCATAGACAAGCCAAAAGTACTGTTCACACTTTTACATATGTTACTGCCTCATATTAGTCGCAACCCCGCGTTGCAGTGCGGTAAGGATTCGTATGCAGAGCTACTAAGCAGATTAATACTGCAAAAATTTCCGCGACCCTACTTAATTAATTTCACGAACAATTTCACCAGGTACGTAGGGCATATTTTCCGAAAAGAAAAGAAAATTTAGAAAAGAAGCTCTCTAGGAAACGCCGCAAAACGATTCCATTCAATTGGGCCTAATAATCAGTGTACATGATAATAACAAGAAACAATCGTTGTTATCATTGTTAAGTAAAGACAGTAACATGAACTTCAATATTTGTTCTCGACATCAGTGACCAAAATGAACCATTGTGCTATATGGACATATTTTTAAGCCTTATTTCCTATTCAGTTCCATAAGAATCTACACGGAATGAGGTTGGCTTGTGGCGCCAACAGCGGAATAATTTTGAACTCCAGCGGCGACACTGCTCGTCAGAGGTAAGCTCCTAGTGAGTAGGCTTAGTATTATTTGGAGGCTAAGGTTGGACTGTCCCGTTTTAGCCGCCTTGCGGAGAAATTTTAACCTCCCTGCTATTTTATCAGAAGTTTCAGGTAACGATGCTACAATGGCAGATTCCGTTTTTCGTTTTATTCGAGCAGGTTTTTTTTTATCATTCTCTCTAACTAGAGATTACCTTGTACTGCCGAGTGGTTGACTTTTCCTATTTTATTTTTATGGTCGGCCAGCCACAGCCATCGGCTTCCTTGTTATAAGCTGTCTTGTGTGATGGTCTCCTTTCGTTTTGTTTCTTGTCGTTTTAGATGTTTTATGGACTCAGTGGGATTCCTCTCCCACTTTACACTTTAACTCCGAGCCCGTCTTTTGCGCTCACAGTGAAATGGGGGACTGATGACCGTTGCAGTTTGGTCCCCCTTCAACTTCCATCCAACCAACCAGCCACCGACCTTCCAGTGTCAGTGTAGTTCAAAACTCAAATCGTGATAACTGCCATTGCAGCAGCAGTAAGCGTTCTAACGCCTTCGCCAAACACCTATTCCTCATATATAGGCATTGTCGACTGCAGCACCATCCTCTGAATGAGCAGTGGCACACCACAGTCTAACATACACAGTCACGACACTCCCACAGATTTTTGTTATACGCTGCGATAGCAGCGCTCCAAGCGGCCGGCAAGCTACGTTTCTGAATACGATAGTTGATGAGTGCGAATAGTATCGTTTAGATTGGCTTCAGCATTCGTTTTACATTAGGGAACGTATGTAGTGCCTTATAAATAGGTAATAATTTTAAAATAGCTCCCCATTTGTCTTTCTTAGGTTTCATGAGATCCATGATAAGGTACGAAGCGGTATAGTACAGGACAGTTAATTTACAATCACCCTGTAACATACAGGCTTTAAATGAGTAATTTGATTTTCTATTAAAAATAAAAATGCCTCGGAAACACCAGGAGACATAACCTTTAGCAGAGAGACGTCAATTTCTACGCAGGAACGTTAAGTGATGATGTTGTGATGTTTGTATAGTCTATGGGACTATAAACTACTTATGAACTAACTAAGACTAAGGACGGCACAAATATCCATGCCCGAAGGGGGATTCGAACCCCCGACCGTAGTGGCCGTGCAGACCGTGACTGGAGCGCCTCAGTCACCTCGGCCACCGCGGCCGGCGCAGGTACGTTCAGTATTCTTCATTACAATTCCAGTAAAATCGGTGAGGGGGGGAACATAGGAAACGTTTATGGAAATCAATAAATACGGTATTTAACATACCAAATCAACCATAACAGCTGTAGCTGAAGGAAAAACGTCACAGGCATGGCAATATAACAATAAACGCAATCAAACAGTTTTACAACAAAGAAGAACCCAATTCCACAATTGTTACTACATCTGAACCACAAACGGCAAGAATAATCAAAACATTGGTTTTTTAAAGCTGAGGTAATTACACTTAAAAGAATATGCACGTATAAGAAAGACGAGTGACGTGTAAAAATGTGAGAATCATTAAGACTCCGTACTGAATTGATACTCGTCAAAAACTGGCTACCATAGTAAGAACAGACCATAACAGAAATTATTATACCATTATGTTTATATGCAACTTACTTTCAGCGGAATAAGCTGCAAATATACACATATTCGTAAGTATCTTTTCATGACAGAGTTGTTCTTTATTCCATTGAATCATTTAAATGAGGCTGTTTTATTATTTTTCCGTAATATGTTTGTCTCTCGAGATTTTAATAATGCTTGTAACGCAAAAATTGTAGTAATTATTTCGTTAATTACGTACAAAAGCGATTATAAACAAACATCACTACTTCGGCAGCTTGCCCACCGCTAGGAGAGCTAGTGTCGCAGCAACTGTCAGTTGGTAACAACTTTCACAGCAGTCAGTGTCGCGACTGCATATGTTAAGGGTATATTACACGGAGCGTATTTGGTCGCTAGTCGCTGGCGTATTTGGACGCAGCTGCTGAATTCGCTCCGTGTAAACAGGGACAGCGAACAAAGTCGCTGCTCCGAAACGCGAGCGTCTAAAGTTGAAGTGTGGGCTACTTTAGACGCTGGTCGCTGGCGTTTTTGGTCGTCTCGTTTCATATACGGGAGCGTCTAAAGTAGCCACCAGTCTAGTCAAAAGGTCGAAGAAAATTGTGAATGCTGGCGTTATTTCTCGCAACAGTTTTAAAAGAACAATTAATGAACCAAAAGCAAAATGGAAAAGTAGAAAAGAATAAAAGAGAGTGGATTAGAAGGTGGATTGCAAGGAGGGATAAATATGGTGCTTCTGCAAATCTTTTGGGTGAATTATCGTGTGGAGGTCCTTCTGTCTACAGAAATATAATGAGGATCACATAAGAAAATTTTGATAGATTACTGTAAATGGTAGAGGATAAAATAATGAAACGGAATACCATCATGAGGATGGCAATCTCGCCAAGAATAAAATTTAAATAATCGTTATTTTTAATGTCCCATAATACTGGAAAACTTCGATAAATTTTCAGAAATTTGATTGCAATTCTACTTCATATTTTGTTTGGTGGGACACAGAACTCTTTAATATCTTTATTTATGTCAATAATCAAAATTTATCGTCGTTTTGACGACCATTTTCAAGTCTACAGCAAATCAGAAACAGAAGGATACATCTAGTATTAGACTACCTTAGAAAACATAAATAATGCATTAGCTTACAGTCATCAATACATGTAATATAGCCATATGGCATAAGGTAAAGGTAAAGCAGTCAACAATCCGAAGATTGGTTTGAACTCCACAGTGCTTTACTAGGCATGGTCCTGTTTGGAGGTGGTATGCCGTTGCCTTCCTCCGACCTGACTTACCCAGCCAGTTATAGGGGGACCTACAGTTTAACGTGGGTTCCGAACCACGGTGCTACTCGGTATTTTTCACGTGAGCAATACTGCCAGAGGTGAATGAAGTGGAAAGTGACAGATAAAAATCCTAAGACCTGGCAGGACCGAACCCGGGACCTTTGGATTTGTAGTCTGGCACTCTACCACTGTGCAACCGAGGCGCACCCATATGGCATATCATCGCATAACTGTATCTTCATTAAGGAATGTCACAACAGGTATGGTGTATAATATTTTAACACGTTTTTTATATTGATGACTGTAATGCCTTATTTATGTTTTATAAGGTACCGTAGTGTATTACTAAATTTGTCCTGTTTCCGATTTGCGATAGAGTTGGAAATGATCATCACTGACCGAAACCGGTCGTCAATACGACGAGAAATTTTGTGATCGACGTAAATGAAGATATTAAAAGTAATTACAAAATGGATCACTGATATAAATTCGCGACCATGTCGCAGTTTGGGAAACAGAACTGTTTGGTATCACCTAACCTCCAAAACAATATATCATATGCTACGTCACGTCTCAATTGTTTTTACGAAGACGCTAGCGTCTGAAGTCGCTGCGTGTCCTTGCGTCAGCGCATTCATTCGCTATTCGCCCATACGCCGAGCGACAACAGACGCCAGCGACTAGCGACCAAATTCGCTCCGTGTAATATATCCTTTATACTGTGGGCACACTGTCGAGACTCCACCGCTGTCGCCGCTCTCCTTTCAGGATAGGCACACCCTCTGGAGGAGAAAACAGCGTGTGGTCTGTCGGGGATGGCGCAGCCACGAGGAAGTGCCGAGACTCGAGCGGACCCGCTACGAGAGTCGGTGCCCGGGCAGTCTGACAAACACCAGCTAGAAGACAAGGCCTTCCAACAGGCCGTGCCTAGGTCACACTTAGAGGCCGCGGCCGCCATCTGACTGGCCGGCCGCTGCGCGGCGGTGGGCGTGCCCCAGCCAACAGCCAGTGAGCTGGCGCCCGCGGCCTCTGAGTGTGACGTAGGCACGGACTGTTGGAAGGCCTTGTCTTCTAGCTGGTGTTGGTCTGACAGTGCCACGCGGACGATGTCTCCAAAATAAAATAGCGTCTCTACTGGAGAGCTCCAAGGCGGCATGGTGTGGATGGTTTCCAGTGGGTATTCCTCGTTCAAAATGTTCAAATGTTTGTTAAGCTTAAGGGACTTACCTACGGGGTCATCAGTCCCTAAACTTACAAACTACTTATCAACTACCTTATACTAAGGACGGCACAAATATCCATGCCCGAGGGGGGATTCGAACCCCCGACCGTAGGGCCGTGCAGACCGTGACTGAAGCGCCTCAGTCCCCTCGGCCACCGCGGCCGGCTATTCCTGGTCGGTATTGCTGAAATTACGACTTCAACATTATAAGAAGCAGCTTTCTGACTGATTTTAATTAATCCTTTTAAGAACGAATCTACCGGTAGTGAACTGTGAAGTGTTTTACTGTGTCGGTGTTTCTTGCTTGCTTATTTCAGCCAACTGGTGTTTTAGATAACATTTCAATGACTGTTTTCCTACAGCCAATGTATTCAGACAGCGCCATTGTCCTATGTTAATTTGTGATTTCTTGTTTGTTAAAAGGAGTAGTTGTTGCCTTCTGCTGAAGGAGAAGAAATGACCTGCACAGTGAAATGGCCCTGACTGAAGGCGCTACGGTACGAGTTTGTGACACTTGCGGGGAGTGACACTTGCGGGGAAAGGGAATGTGTAGACACTTGCGGGGAGACCCGGACGCTGCCGGTTGTGAACAGGGTGTTCCACAAGTAGGGATACACCACCCCTGCTCCACGCGCTCCAGCCGCTACCTGTGCCGTGTTCAGAGGATTTTAACATTTTATCAAAAATGAATGTTACTACAAGAGATACAGCCATTCAAATTCACGGGCACCATAATGTTTTCCCTTCAAGAGTAAAAGAGCCGTTTCTTGTAGTTTCAACAGCACAGTAGCCTTTTTCTTGAATGTTCTGAATATAAATCTTCACACAGACTTCTTGAGGAGGAGAGTGATACGGATATCTGATTGTAAACCACTGCCTATTACCTTAGACCTTT
This sequence comes from Locusta migratoria, assembly GCA_026315105.1. NCBI lineage: Eukaryota > Metazoa > Arthropoda > Insecta > Orthoptera > Acrididae > Locusta > Locusta migratoria. The sequence goes on along the minus strand of CM048753.1, from coordinate 95,833,690 downwards.
TTGACTGTACTGAACAGGAGTTCCGCGTATTCCGTAATTTATATATATACAGGTAATAGGCAATGTAATTTATAACCAACTATTGGCTGCCAATTTCGCTTCATTTTTCCTGGAAGTCTTGCAACTTGTTTCTCCCTGTTGGTTTATTCCAAGTTCGGAGTAAAAATGCTTCTATATGACGGTGATAGAAAATAGAATTTATCTTTATCATTTTTCGGTGTGTGACATTCCCTTACACATTCCGTATTTCATACATTTCTTAGATGTATTTGTAATTCGAATACAGCCAAATCGTTTTGGGGTCTACGAATAAACGCTTCAAGTATGTAAAATACTCATTGACTTATTATTTAATTGAAGGTTTAAGGTTGCGTCTCCTATTAAAAAGTAGCTATTTTTAAAAAGATGGAAGTTGCGTGATAGTGGGGTTAACTACATAGCGGTCAATTACATCAACGTATCTGTGCAGGATGCCTAATATATTTATTGCTTGCGCTGGTGTCTTGATATGCTTAGTGTTCTGAATAATATGCTTTTAGGAGGTATGACTGTGGAAAGTCATGGTCTTGTAGTAACATAGAATGTCTTTATAACTCTCCAAACATTATCACTATTAAATTACCTTTTTGTTTTCAGGAGGAACACTCAACGAATTAATATGTAGTTAGAACAAGTTACTATATTGCTCTTCAGCTTGCAAAGGGTTGTGCAATTTCACTGATTTTCGTGTTATGTTGACAGTGTGGAAACTTGACAACAGCAGTGCTAGACTTCTTGGTGTGCCTGTACCCAGGAAAAGCCATTAGCCGCCCCAAGGGCCCCGGGTTCCCCGCAAGTGTCACTCCGCGCAAGTGTTCCAACCCACTACGGTACTGTATTTTGAGCTTGTTGTGTTGTTGAATGGTACCTGCACCAGTGGCCATTGAATCAGGTTGCATTAGTGCTTGCATGTGTGCTACTGAGTAACAATTATTGCCTATTAATAAATTGTCAGGTTAGTGAGTATTTATTTGGTGCTTGGTTTCAATGTTAACATAGCTGAAAACAAGTACTTAAAATATTTGTTTTCAGTCCTAAAAACTTCTCTAAAGTTGGCGGTAGATTTTTGTCTCATTGACTTGTTCATTGATTGGAACCACCGTGGGTAGATGTTGTAAAATTACTATTTACATGGCCGTTTAACGTTTTAAGGGTTAAAAGCTGTACGCGTGTTTTCGGAATGTAGAACCTTTCGTTAAATCAGACAATAAATTGTTCATTAACACAGCTATTTGGTTTAATTATGGCCCTGATATTAATGTATAAGAAACAGTGCATTAAACTGATTATGTGCGCAACGGATATTTTTAACAAAACAACTGTGACATGTAACCTTTTGAAACTGACTATACTCAAAAATTTTGACTGCGAGAAAGATATAAGAAAAACCACAAATCACTTTCTTAATGCTTGACTGTGAGAATTTATGTCGATCAGTTATTATTGAAATCCAAATCAACTATTATCTTACTATCGCACCAATAATGAAATATGTTCAATAATGTTATTCAAATCAACACTCCACTAAATCAAGTAATTATCAAATGAAGGAAGTAGGTTAGTTTTCTAACTACATAAATGAAATATGAAACAGGGTTAAGTTACTTATTATTGATAAACAGCATTACATTACCTACATAATACAACTTCTGACTTGCTGGCAAAGCAGCCTCTGCTCTACATCGGAGCCATACACACAACCCAACCGCTCTCTAAGCGAGCTGAACCACTAGTGCTATTCTCTCTCTCAGTGCGAGCTACAATGCTATGCAATACATGATCTTTGCCAGAGATGAAACTTTACACATATCGATACATACAGTAGAAGCGATATTATACATTTTCTTGCAAGCAAGTTACTCGATACAAAACAGGAGGCACAATATTAGACATTTTCTTATAAAAATGATTTTTTATGGACACGTTTCAGGGTATTTGATTATCTGTTGTTAGTTCATTAGCCGGCCGCGGTGGCCGAGGAGACTGAGGCGCTCCAGTCACGGTCTGCACGGGCACTACGGTCGGGGGTTCGAATCCCCCCTCGGGCATGGATATTTGTGCCGTCCTAGTTCGTAAGTAGTTCATAAGTAGTTTGTAAGTTTAGGGACTATGACCCCGTAGTTAAGTCCCATAGACTGTACAAACATTTGAACAATTTAGTTCATTATTTATGTTCAAAGAACTATTGCGTGCGAGATTACACCTGTCCTTGTTTCTTGTTTTATTTAATTGTTCGTAAACTGGAGGAAATGTGATAAGTTTGGTATTTTAAGGTGACTTTCACATTTTAAGAACTTTGGTTACTTATCGATAGTGCAATATTGCATGTTTGTTTGAAATCTGTGCATTGTGTACGATATTGCCTCTGTCCTTGTTGTTTCAGCCTGTTATTTGAAACGGGCACTGAATTACCAGCGGTGGCGCGGGGTTGCGAACCTTGGCGGGCGTTGCCGATGTTGCTGTTCGTGTCCAGTCGGCCCCACCCTTACCGTTTCCTTGAGCCTGTTCTTAAAACTCTGCAGTCACCGGTATTTCATGTGGCTAATCTTCACTGTTAATTAAGTGTTTCTGATGGGCCAATACATTTGTTATGTGATTAACAGAGAACTGGTACTGTAAGTTGTTGCCCTTACTCATGTCACATTTGAGCTTAAAACATTTAAATATTTTAGCTAGTTTCGGTTACTTTTGGTTACTGAAATTATCACAGATTTAATATTGTACGCTCTGGTCTTACTCATGTCACATTTGAGCTTGTTGTTGTTGTTGTGGTCTTCAGTCCGGAGACTGGTTTGATGCAGCTCTCCACAATACCCTATCCTGAGCAAGCCTCTTCATCTCCACATACGAACGGCAACCTACATTTGTTTGAATCTGCTTACTGTATCCATCTCTTGGTCTTCCTCTGCGGTTTTTACCCCACACACTTCAATCCAACGCTAAATTCACAATTCCTTGATATCTAAGAATGTGTCCTACCAATCTATCCCTTCTTTTAGTCAAGGTATGCCAGAAATTTCTTTTCTCCCCTATTCTGTTCAGTACCTCCTCATTAGTTCAGCATTCTTCTGTAGCACCATATTTCAAAAGCCTCAATCCTCTTCCTGTCCGCACTGTTTATCGTCCATGTCTCACAACCATACAAGGCAACACTCCATACAAATGCATTCAGAAAGGACTTCCTTAGGCTTAAATCAATATTCGATGTTAACAAATTTCTCTTTTTCAAGAACGCTTTTCTACCCATTGCCATTCTGCATTTTATATCCTCTGTACTGCGACCATCATTTGTTATTTTACTGCCAAAGTAACAAAACTCATCTACCTCCTTTATTGCTTCATTACCTAATCTAATTACTTCAGCATCACCTGATTTTCTTACACTGCACTCCATTACCCTAGTTTTTCTCTTGTTAATGTTCATCTTATTTGCACCTTTCAACACACTGTCCATTCCGTTCAATTGCTCTTCCAGGTCCTTTGCTGTATCTGACAGAATTACTATGTCATCGGCAAAACGCAATGTTTTTAATTCTTCACCCTGAACTTTAATTCCTTCTCCAAATTTCTCCTTGCTTCCCTTTATAGCTTGCTCAATGTACAAATTGAATGACAATGGAGAAAGACTACAACCCTGTCTTACTCCCTTGCCAACCACTGCATCCCTTTCATCCCTTCAACTCTGATAACCGCTGTCTGGTTTTTGTACAAGTTGTAAATAACCTTACCCTCCCTATATTTTACTCCTGCTTGCTTCAGAACTTGAAAGAGTTTATTCCAATCAACATTGAGCTTAAGGTTTAAATATTTGAACTCGTCATGTGTTCAAGTCTTGCAACCATTATCTTATTGTTACTACTTCAAGTAGCCATTGATTTTTCTCAAATTATATTGTGATCAGACTTATTAATAAAGGTAACAACCAGATGTTATGTGCTTACCCTTCCACCACCCAATCCTATCTTGCACCGAAGATTGTGACAAATTGGAAGCAGAGCGTGGTTCCGATGTATGGACCTCTGGGTTATGGGCCCAGCACCTATCTAACGCACCGATCCCACGCTTGCACCAGACACCTGTTGTCTTCTATAGGCGTTGTCGACTTCAGCACCGTTCTCTGAGTGTTTGATTTGATTTGTTTTTCCAGGGAAGCCAAAACAGTCTAGGTCCAACCCGCCACTGCCCGCACCGAAACTAAGTTTATTGTGCGGTATCGCTCCCTGTATATCTAGTAAAGCCAACCAATGCCCTTGAACAGTGCAAGGAGTCCCTTTATCAGTTCTTTATTAGATACAATTTCTTCGGGTCTGGTTATCCCAAATCTTCTGTGCCTTTTACTCTCCAATGCAATGCATTCGAAGATTAGATGTGATGCAGTTTCATCACCGTCATCACAGATCCTACATTTAGGGTCCTCTTCTGTTATTCCCATTGTATGTACGTGTTTTTTGAAATTCCCATGGCCTGTCAGCAATCCAACCACGAGTCTAATCTCTCTGCTGTTCAGGCCCAGGATTGCAGAGCTTCTTTTAAAACATGGCTTTGGCATCATTACCTTGCCATGTTTTTGTTGGTGGACTTTGGTCCAATATTCTACGCGCTGTCTTCTGAGCCAGTTACGTAGCTCCAATTTGATCATTGCCTTGGTGATTGTCAGGACAGGTTCCGGTCCAATAAATGGAGTCTCTGCCCCCATCCTGGCCAATCTGTCGGCATGTTCGTTGCCACTGATCCCCGAGTGGCCAGGGACCCACAATAGGTTTACTCTATTGCTTTCCCCTAGCTCCACCAGAACCCTGTGACATTCTGCAACAATTTTATACTTTGTTGCAGGAGCTGCCAGTGATCTCAGGGCTGCCTGGCTGTCTGAATAGATATAGATGCTACGATCTTTGTAGCACCTACGCAAATTCTCCTCCACACATGCCCTGATGGCAGTGATTTCGGCCTGGAATACTGAGGCCATCTCTGAGTGTTTACATATTTTTGTGTTTGCATACGCACGCCTATACCAATGTTTGGCTCTTCAGAGTATAATGTATTCAGAAATGTTGCAAGCGATCTTGAATCGCTGCTGTCAGAGTGTATAACAAAGTTGTGCTGCTGGGGGTGTCGTGATTGTGTATGTTAAGGCGAGTGTCCACTAGCAAGAAAACTCCTGCAAGCCGCTTGCAGAAGCTACTTCTGCAATTTCTTTAGCGTGAAAACACTCTAACAACAACTCTTCTGGAACGTGGATTTAACTGTTGAAATTTAAGTATCCTAAATAAGGGATACATATTTCATTTCAACAGTCAGATTTATAGCAATCCACTTCACTTTAGATGGGGTAGATCGAACATAAATATTTTACTTATCTTGGTTCTTGAAGACGGAAATCTGCGTTGTTGATGCTCAGCATTCAGCAAAATAGTTTCAATTAAATAATCACAGTCTTGCCTGTGTTCGATTGTGTCGGAAAGAAATTTATTTAGTTGTACAACATTATAATTTTCAAAAGATTCATCAGCAGATCACATAGATGTAAACAGGTTTGTAGCTATGAACAGAATGACAAAACATGGCTTCTTTACAACCTTTTTTTCCGTGTAGTAAGGCTAATGGCAAAGTTGTTCGGTTATCAAATAAATAATATAACAATACTTGAAATATGCCAAAATACAGAAATTAAAATATTACATTTAAGCTTTAACTATTTATCTCAATTTATGTACGTGTTTCATGAAATTTGTATTTAATATGGTACGCAAATTAAAAGTCATCTTTTGACTCATTTTCAAATTAACTTAATTTATTTACGTTATTTGTGATTTTGAAGTGCACACCTATCTGTTTTTACAATATTGTGTAGGCGTACAATTATTGGGACATGTAATTTTAATGTATTTCAATTTGTGTTCTAATTTTTTATAAATACGGAATTGTATAAAGTCGTCGTAGTTTTGTCTATTTCGAAGCTAGTTCCTTAGTACCAAATGGATTATTAATTTTAGTATGTGAAAAATTATCAGTATTTAATTTAGGATCCAGTGATATATAAAACATGGTCTGCCCGAAAACAAAAGGTACATATGTAATCATGTTGTGCAATAGTAATATTGTTGTTTTTATACAAATTAGTACCTTTATAGGCTCGGCATATCCCGTAACTAAGTGTAATGTATTTTTAGTGTTTGCAGCTATTATTTACGAAAGTATTAAAAATTGGAAATTGCATAAAAGGACAGCCAAAGTTATGTTTAAATCAACATACTATTTCTTAAAGAAATTCTACTAATAGTGTTAATCATATTTCAAACTGAACGCGAAAATCTGATATTTTACATGTCGGTAGCGAAGTTTTACTTATATATATATATATCGTATGGTATAATGTCAGCTACATATAATACTTTAGTAAGATATACTAGCGTCTAATTAATAAGATAAAATATATCTCTGTCACAGAGCCAAGTCCAACTTCTTTAACCACTGGACAGCTTCCTGACTGACTATATGGAGTTCGGTCATCCCTCCTGAGAATGATCGTAATGGGCAATTAGTAATTATGTGGGTCATCGTTTGTATGTCTGCTCCACCGTCACAGCCGGCCGCGATGGCCGAGGGGACTGAGGCGCTTCAGTCACGGTCTACACGTCCACTACGGTCGGGGGTTCGAATCCCCCTCGGGTATGGATATTTGTGCCGTCCTTAGTATAAGGTAGTTAGTAAGTAGTTTGTAAGTTTAGGGACTGATGACCCCGTAGTTAAGTCCCATAAGCTTAACAAACATTTATTATTTATCCACAGTCACATGACTGGTCGTCTGTCTGTCCCCATTTGAATTTCCAATAGTTACAGCGACCAACACCAGTTCGGAAGCGGTTGATCAAAGACCATTCTCTCCTGGGAAGGTCCACTCCTTGGAGCTTCTTAGAGGGATAGTCTATCCAGATGCTGTTTTTTTCCATTAACCGAATCACAAGTTCTTGCCCATTTTGATTTAGGCGAGAAGCCACTCTCATGTAGTTGCACAGCTGTTTTAAGAGGTGGTTTACGTGATTTCAGCCGGCTTACCGGTGGTGGAAGGTCTTGCAAGATAGGAAGCTCAGGAGTGGACAAGATCTTATAATACTCTCTCATTAAGGCTTCCTCCCGTCTTAGATCAGGAGGAACGATGTTGCATAATATTGGGAGCCATTGAAGTGGTGCAGCCATCAGAGAGCCACTGATCAATCTCATTGCTCTATTTAATTGTACATCAATATCTCTCACATGAGCACTGTTCAGCCAGACAGGAGAACAGTATTCAGCTGCAGAGTAAACTAGGGACAAAGCTGCTGTACGCAAAACCTTAGCACTGGCTCCCCAAGATGATCCTGCTAAGTGCTGCAAAACGTTATTCCTAGTTTTAACTTTGTCTGCTGTTTTATGAAGGTGGTACTTAAAAGTAAGAGATCTATCCAAGATGACTCCCAGGTATTTTGGATGTTCATTATGTTCAAGTTGAACACCATCAAACGAGATATTAAGTTTATAGTCGGCCATCCTATTATTGAGATGGAAACAAGCTACTTCCGTTTTATTTGGGTTTGGCTTTAGTTTCCACATTGCGAAGTAATTTCTGAGGAGAGCTAGGTCAGATGTTAAAGTAGTTTCCGTCACATGGACGTCTCTGTGTTGTGACGCTATGGCAATATCATCGGCATAAATGAATTTTCTAGATTGCGTAGTTGGAATATCAGCGGTGTAAACATTAAAAAGAATGGGAGCAAGAACCGAACCCTGGGGGAGGCCATCGTGAAGCTGTCTAAACCCACTTTCCGTGTTGCCGAGATAGATCTTGATCAGACGGCCACTTAGCATTGAGTTCACAAGTCGCAATAAAATAGGACAAGGAATGAGATTGTAAAGCTTCACTAGGAGGCCCTTCTTCCAGACGGTATCATAAGCTGCCGAGAGATCCAGAAAAGCAACGGAAGTGGTACACTTCTTTTCGATACCAGTCTCAATGAAAGATGCCAGTGCTAGGACCTGGTCACAGCAATTACGGCCTTGTTTGAAACCAGCTTGTTCAACAGGGATACTAGCAGTGAGAATGGGAACAATACGATTGTAGATGAGTCTCTCGAGCAGCTTGTAACATACACTGAGAAGTTCAATTGGGTGATAGCTATCTGCACGTTCGGCTGGTTTACCAGGCTTCAAAACAGCTATTACTTTAGATCTCTTAAAAGCTTTTGGTAGAGAGCTGTCTTTAAGAATGTTATTGAATAAATTTAGAAGCCACAGTCGGGTCTTGAGTCCAGCATGTTTAATAAATTCTGGGAAAATATCATCTATACCGGCAGCTTTCCCAGTCTTCACATCAGAGATAGCCACATGCAGTTCGTCTAAGCAAAAAGGTTTTGATACTTCCAGGGGAGCCTGCTGGCATTTCTTAACTTCATTTAGTTTATAGGATATTAATCTGTCAGACTGTTGACTTGGATAGTGCTACGATTCGCTTGGCTATGTCGGAAGGATCAGGGTGTGTGGGAGGCAGTTTTTTCTCGGATACACTGGTAGACAATTTCCTCAGAAGTGACCAAGCCTTTCTGCTGCTGTGAGTGAAATCTAAACTCTGAAATTTTTTCACCCATTTCTCTCTCCTGGCATTATCAAGGGAGTTCAGTAGGATGTCGGCAGTGTTTGAATCTTCAGTGCTGATAAATTCGTTATACAGGTCTTCACACTCTTGGCTCCATCCCGGAATATATGTCTTTCTGTAGCCTCGAGGTATACAGGCTTTAGCTATAGCTTTAAGGAGTCCAGCGAATTTTCTATTGTAGGAGGAATGAATCTAATGTTGTCCTCTAATTTGGAAGTAAATGCCTCCCATTCTGCTTTATTAAAATCCCACCTGGGTCTCGGAAAAGATCTTATTAGGGAAATCTTAATCCCAACTGATATCAGCACTAGCCTGTGCTGCGACCGTGGGAATGTGCCAAGTACCTTTCTCGTAACTGATAGAGATCTTAATGTCTGATCACAGGAACAAAAACACCAGGTGAACATCCACGCTCCCAGCGGGCTGAGAAAAATATGCTGGAGTCTTTTGCGTCAAAAACCAAGGAGTTATTATTTTCAGCCCATTCAGCTAAGGCTATTCCATTTTCATTATCAGACGAGTACCCCCAATGGCTTACTGTGGCTGTTGAAATCGCCGACATATAGGGAAGGGTGTTCGAAAACTGGGAGAACCGTATCTTGCCACTGGATGTTGGGAGGCTTGTAGACATTAACTATGGTAGTTCCAGACACTTTCACTGCCAAAACAAATATGTCATCGTCACAGCTTTCATGAATTATAGATACATCATCCAAGTCCTGTCTAGCATATGTAGCCACGCCAAATGTTCTATGGCCTATCTCTCCCTCAAGTCTGTAGCCATGGATATTGCCTCTTGAACAACTTTTAAGATCTTCTGCATGGGTTTCTTGTAGAGCAAGGACGTCAATATTGTTACTCAGAAGATTTTTACTGAGGAAGTCACATTTTGACCTACTTATCCCCTCAATATTCAAATGGCACACGTATAGGACTGGACCTATTGCTCTGTTCAGATCGTTTTGTTGACAATTTTGTTGGCCCTGACAAGAGCCATTCTGGATTGTCTTGGTAGCTGACATAGCTGGGAGATCACCGTGGTGACAGGACCAGCTACCAAAGATTGTTGTCCGTTTAGAACCACCCAGGGAGCACGTGGAGCTTTGAGGATTGCTTCCGGACGCGAACAACTTCGCCCTTACTTAGGTGTTGGTAACGGATTTAGTAAGGAGCGTGCAACATTGCAGAAACGTTACAACACGCTCAGCAAGTCGACGTGCGGAAGATTCGGCAGCTTGCAGAAGTAACTTTCGCAAGTTAGTGGATACAGTGCAGTTCGACTTGCAGCAAGTACTTGCGGAGCTTGCCAGTTGTTGAGAAGTTTTTTTTCGGCTTGCAACAAGTTTTGTGGATTTAGCAGACATGTCAACGTCAGTGACGAAATTCGCGTGGAATTATGAAAAAACGTTGCTACTTATCGAAAAAGCGCAATGTGCCCATGAACTCAGCTACTTATCGAAAAAGTGGTGTGTATCCCAACTGTGGGACATAACACACATGGATTTTTTTTTTTTAATAGATTAAAGAAACGGAAAGCTCTCGAAAGTATTGGAGCAGATTTCGGCACAACCAATTCCGAAATACGGAAAAAATCCAAAATTTACGAACTCATTATGGGCAGGAGGTCAACAAAATTAGGAAAAGAAAAAGTGGCCAAAGTGGAGACGACGTTTATAAGAGCAAGTGGGACTATTTTGATTCACTGAAATTTGCATTTCGTTCGTGCACACTGTAATATATCTGGCTTAAAGTCATCAATTAAGATCGAAATATTGCTTCAGTGCAGTCGGTTAGGACCAGTAAGCGACAGATGGTGTGAAGTAATACACATGACCACTAAAAGAAATCCGCTGAACTACAATTACACGATAAATCAGTCAAACCTTAAGGTCGTAAATTCTACCAAACACCTAGGAGTTACAATTACGAACAACTTTGACTGGAGAGAACACACAGAAAATATTGTGGGGAAGGCGAATCAAAGGTTACGTTTCATTGGCAGAACGCTTCGAAGATGCACCAGCTCCACCAAAGAGACTGCCTACATCACACTTGTGCGTCCTCTCCTGGAGTACTGTTGCCCCTTGTGGAACCCTCACCAGGTGGGACTGACGGAAGATAATGAGAAAGTTCTGAGAAGGGCAGCTCGTTTTGTTTTATCACGTTACGGGGGAGAAGGCGTCTCAGAAATGTTGCACGAATTGGGGTGGAAATCATTAAAAGAAAGACGTTATTCATTGCGGCGTGATCTGTTGGCGAAGTTTCAATCACCGACTTTAACTTCTGAATGTGAAAATATTTTGCTAGCACCCACCTACTTAGGAAGACATGACCATCCCAATAAAATAAGAGAAATGAGATCGAAAACGGAACGATTTAGGTGTTCTTTTTTTCCCGTGCGCTATTAGAGAATGGAACGGTAGAGAAAAGTTATGAAAGTGGTTAATGAACCCTCTGCCAAGCACTTAAATGTGATTTGCAGAGTATATATGTAGATGAACAACGACAGGTGGTACAATAGGTCGGGTTCTCATGGGAAAGATCACTGGCTAGTTTCCCCGAATTCTAGGGAAGTCCCCGAGCGGCAGGCACTGGACGCCGATTGGCTGTAGCACTGGCGGTCACGCGCCAAACGCAATCCTATTTTTATTAATATTTAATGAAGTAATTATTTATTCAATATCAAACACAAGTTTCAATACCCCTCAAAGCTAAGCTATGCCCTGAGTAGCTAAAACATATTAACAATTGCTAATTCAATAGACAAAATAATCAATTTAAGACGGATGATGCACGGCGGCCATGTGTGCGCGCCAAATTGCGGAACGAAGGCAGCCTTGCATCGAGCCAAAAATGTTCAAATGTTTGTAGAGTCTACGGGACTTAACTACGGGGTCATCAGTCCCTAAACTTACAAACTACTTATGAACTACTTACAACTAAGGACGGCACAAATATCCATGCCCGAGGGGGGATTCGAACCCCCGACCGTAGTGGCCGTGCAGACCGTGACTGGAGCGCCTCAGTCCCCTCGGCCTTGCATCGAGCCGCTACAGCTCAGTTTAGTACACGCATTCGGAGGTGTAACATGTGACTTCAGTACGCGCTCTCGGAGGAGTGACATGTGAATCTAGAACACGCACTCGGTGGAGTAACATGCATACGTAGGCGGTCATAAAACATTGTTTAATCATCTTAGATCAATGCAAAATGACATATTGAATTTTCACAATGTGTGTCAAGTGGATGTTATTATGCAGTTTTCTGGTTTTCTGCAGTCTTTAAATAAACTAGATGGTAACCCATAAGCGTAGTGTCGCACAAGTCTAAAGTGCGGGCCACCTACTTTTGCCGCGCGCCGCCATGCACGCACGGCGCAGCGTTCTTTCGACGTCAGCCACGAGCGCCCTCTGCTACAACTCCGCTCGTGGCCACCACTGAACGACATCGTTCACTTGGGACTGAGATAGGAACCAGCTAACACTTCGGAATCAGATAGGCACCAGTGAAGACTTGGCTATCGGACAGGCACTAGGCAGGCCTCTAGCTCAACTATGTATCAGCATTCTGCAGTACTGAGCTATGTAAAAGATAAGTATTACTAAGTATCTAAGAAATATATATCTCGTTCTAATTTACTCTAGTGTTTCTAGTTTCTGCTGTCCCACTGGCTGCTTACCTTCGTACCTGCACAAGCGTGCATCCTTTATTCCTGTGTCGGTCTTTCTACTCGGCCACCGACACCTACGACGGAAACGAGACACAAAAGCGGCGACGAGGCTGGGACACAAAAGTGGTGACAAGGATGGGATACAAAAATAAGAAAGGTGTAATTACATCAGTTCCTGCGCAATAGTTTAGCAATTTCAGCCTCAATCAAGAACTCCGACCTTCGTGCTGTCATCTGTGCGAGGACATCTGAAGAAGACGCCAGGTTGGTGAACTTTAAGGAGTTTCTACTCTTCACACAATGCAGTGGGGAGTAGCTACAACTCTCGCGTACACCATAATTGTGGTACAAAGGCAAACTGTTGTGCGTCATCCATGGCAACCTGGAGGAGGAAAGAAAATGCTATACAGAACGGTTTAGCTCCACCCCTGTAAACATTTTCCCGTTGTATCACGCAAAGAAACAGAAGACAATTTGGTAAGTGAAAGAAATTTTACTTTTTACAAACAGTATTTATTAGCATCTTTACAAATACATGTGTGTGCTCACAGGTTAAAATTTAAAGACGTCGATATTGCCATTCCACTTCCTCTTCGGGCGATACAAAATAATCAGTAAATTCACTTCGCACTTCCTTAGCTGACTGTGGCCAATTAGGTGCAAAAATGTTTGTAAATCTTTCGGACTCAACTGCATGGTCATTAGTCCGTAGCTTACAAACTACTTAAACTAAGGTAAACTTACCTAAGGACAACACAAACACACATGCCCGAGGGGGGACTCGAACCCCGACGGCTATCGGCCGCGCCCCAAACAATTATGTGCATTCAAGGGTTCCAGTGACACATTTGTTTCCACCCATCTGTCTGCGCCATTCTCCTTCGGTTTACGTATCTCGAGCATCAAATGTGCCAAGTGGTGCATAGAAAGAATTGCAACTTTCTTCTTTGATTAAAAAATTGTGGAGAACACAAATTGCTTTGACAGTTTTTTTGGGTTGAAAAGAATTGTAGTTAGTAATATTCGAAAACATGTGGAAATAAGACCAAGAAAGTTTCCAGCCACATTTCTTGCTCTAGAAAGCCTATAAATGAACACAAGATTTTGCACTGGTTGACCGCTAAAGGAGTAGGGCTTTTTTTTCTTTTTTTTTTTTTTTCCTTCGTCAGAAACAATGACGCATGGTGACCGCACAGCTCTACCTGGTGGTAAAATTCGAGAAGCGGGCAAATTCAAGTATTATATTAAAGACATTCTGACACCACGGTGATTAGACCCATGATCACCTATGGGGCGGTCGTGTGGTGGAAGAAGGTAGAACAGCAGGTTGCTGCTAAGAGCTTGGTAAGGTGCAGAGATTAGCCTGCTTAGCCATAACAGACGGAATTAGCAGCACACCAGCTGCTGGGATGGAAACCATGCTGGATATGCCCCCATTACACCTTTGGGTCAAGATGGAGGCAGCGCTGGTGCATACAGACTCAAAACTGGCAAACATTGGAACTCTTTGGGATATCCAGAATCACACACTAAAATAGTGAGTGACGTAAATATAGGAAAGGTTGGGGAAATACCAGCCGACTATATTATTACCCCATACTGCTTCAACAAGCTTCTCAATATAACAATTGGAAGTAGGGAGCAGTGGGAGAAAATAGTTCGACATCGTACGGGGGATATTGTCTGGTTCACTGACGGGTCTAAATCAGACCAAGGCGTTGGGGCCGGATATATGGGGTGCAGCCAAGACTGGAGGGCGTCATCTCTCTAGAGAAACTGGTCTCAGTATTCCAGGCCGAAATCACTGCCATCAGGGCGTGTGTGGAGGAGAATTTGCGAAGGTGCTGCAAAGATCGTAGCATCTATATCTATTCAGACAGCCAGGCAGCCCTGATATCACTGGCAGCTACTGCAACAAGGTCTAAAATTGTTGCAGAATGTCACAGGGTTCTGGTGGAGCTAGGGGAAAGCAATAGAGTAAACCTATTGTGGGTCCATGGCCACTCGGGATCAGTGGCAACGAACATGCCGACAGATTAGCCAGGATGGGGGCAGAGGCTCCATTTATTGGCCCGGAACCTGTCCTGACAATCACCAAGGCAATGATCAAATTGGAGCTACGTAACTGGCTCTGAAGACAGCGCGTAGAATATTGGACCAAAGTCTGCCAACAAAAACATGACAAGGTAATGATGCCAAAGCCATGTTTTAAAAGAAGCTCTGCAATCCTGGGTCTGAACAGGAGAGAGATTAGACTCATGGTTGGGTTGCTGACAGGCCATGGGAATTTCAAAAAACACCTACATACAATGGGAATAACAGAAGAGGACCCTAAATGTAGGATTTGCGATGACGGTGATGAAACTGCATCACATCTAATCTTCGAATGCATTGCATTGGAGAGTAAAAGGCACAGAACATTTGGGACAACCAGACCCGAAGAAATTGTGTCTAATAAAGAACTGGTAAAGGGACTACTTGCACTGTTCAAGGGCATTGGTTGGCTTTACTAGATATACAGGGAGCGATACCGCACAATAAACTTAGTTTCGGTGCGGGCAGTGGCGGGTTGGACCAAGACTGTTTTGGCTTCCCTGAGAAAATCAAATCAAATCAATCAAGACATTCTGACTGTTTACTGCACCATCAGATATTCTGCCATTACTGCCTACATGTAAGTACAGAACTCTGTATTCTGGTGCAACCAGTGCTAATACTCTCTACTATGAGTGCCTTTATAATTAAAGTATACACTGCCTTCTTCCTGAGGCGCCTGTATGACTGTATGTTTCCCGTCCGTAGCACCAATACAGTTTGGAAAATCCCACCTACTTTCAAAATCATCAGCAGTTTGTAGCCATTCTTGGTCTGTTGAAGGTACCTAGAAGTACAGAAAACAAGAATTATATCTAATATTTATCCACATGAATAGTTAAACATGATGATATTATGATTATGATATTTATTTCAGGTAGCAGAAACAGAAAATAAAGAGAACTTCTGTTGATATCTGCAGAGAAATCGAAAGCTTAAAACCACCAAGCAGGAAAAAAAATTCGCATAGACAAGCATTGATGCTCTTTTAAAAAATGCCTTAGAGCTAATGCAGAAACCAAATTATGAATATCAGATATTTGGCGATTACGTTGCTTCAGAGCTGAGGGCTTTGTCCAAACCAGCCAGCAATAACTAAATAAATAAAACGAAAAAGCAAGAAGCTTTTCTACAAGTATCGTCTAAAAACGGTAATTGCGTGTGGATATCTGATGATCGGAATTTTATTTCTACGGTATATTCACCTTCAGAGGAAGTGATAATTATTTCTGATCCCTCTGAAGTAGATAATAAACAAGGTAACTGTTTTGCCAACGTTCTGCTTAATCTTTAAATATTGTCTTTTCAGACAGTCATATACAGGGTGAATCTAATTTCGCGCACTCGGGCTTCGCATCGCGATTCGTCACATGCCAGCAATAAAAAAATGTCTCTCGTAAAATTTCGTCCTGCGCATATTTCCGGCAGTAAATGGACGTCGAAGATTGAGATGGCTGTGTGTCCCATACGTCAGTGTGTTTCAGAATTACTACACCAACAAACTTCTAGGGGATGTGGGAGGTGTCTTGAGGAACAAAGTGAGCATGGAAACCCACGCCCGGAAACGTCATCCAATGACGCTACAGAGCGTCGAAGTTGCTGGAGGGGATGTCTAGCGGCAGGAGCTGGTGCCTGTGACTTGGACTCTCCGTAGCGTCGTTTGTTTGTAAATCTATCGGAACAAACTGCGTGGTCATCAGTCCGTAGCTTACAAACTACTTAAACTAAGGTAAACTAACCTAAGGACAAACACACACACCCGTGACCTAGGGAGGACTCGAGCCTCCGACGACGACCAACCGCGCGCTCCGCAGCGAGGCGCCTTAGACCGCTCGGCTACTCCACCGCGGCGGCATGGATGTCCATGCTCATTTTGTTCCTCAAGACGCCTTATACATCCCTTGCAAGTTTGTTGGTGTAATTATGAAACATACTGACGTATGGGACACACAGCCATCTCAGTCTTTGACGTCCATTTACTGGCGGAAATATGCACAGGGTGAAATTTTGTGGGAGACATTTTTCATTGTTGGCAGGTGAGGAATCGCGCTGCGGAGCCCGAGTGCGCGAATTTATATTCACCCTGTAAAGTCCGGCAACAGTTCAGCACGACCCTTGAAATAGTACGTACAGGAACTCGAAACAGATACATCAGGGAATGAAATGAGTCTCCTGGATATAAACAAAAAGAAAATGGTGTACAATCCGATTATGATAACAAAATAAATATCTCATTTCTTTGCTATTTTAGTGTTTTATTTTCTTGCTTGTTGCTAAAAATCGAAGGATAATTAAAAGGCGATCTCTTTGTGCAATAGCTTGTCGCATTTGTATGTACTGTTTTTGAATATTTGTTTCTACAAGACAAAAGTTGTTCAAAACTTGCATATGACATTCTCAGAACATTTTTAATCTGACTTCTTCTTCTCTCGTTCTCAATCCGAAGATTGGTTGGCAGCAATTCTTCTCCTCCACACTTCTCTGTTCTCGGATAGCCTCTTCATTTCCTGATATGACTCCACTCCCATATCTCTCTTAATCTGTTTCAAGTACTGCAATCTGGGTCTTCCTCTGCCTCTTTTTCCTTCTACCATCCCTTCCATAACATTTATTATAAACTCATTGTGCCTGTACAGATGACCTATTAACCTGTCTCTTCTCTTCATTATCGTTTTCACAAGTACTCTTTTTTCGCCGATTCTTCTAAGAACTTCTTCGTTTGTCATCTTTGCCGTCCAAGGGATTTTCTGCATTCTCTTCCAACATCACAACTCAGATGCTTCTAGTCTTCTCTTGTCGCAGACGCCGAGTGCCCAAGTTTCGGATCCATACAATGCCACACTCCACACACAGCATTTTATAAATGCTCTTTTGGTCTCTTCTTTTATATTCCTTGATGTAATATTTCCGTTCATTGTTGAAGGCTAGTTTAGCTGGCGCGATTCTACTTTTTATTTCTGCAGAACTTTTTTCATCCGGTATAAAATTACTTCCTAAGTATTTGAATACATTAACTTGTTTCAATGGTACATCATTAATCTTAATGTCAGTTGTAATTTTCTCGTGACGGCATATCATGATCTCTGTCTTTTTTGTGTTGATTTTCATGTTATATTTAGCTGGCAGGATTTCATTCATTCTTGATAACGCCTTTTGCAGATTTTCTTCGCTCTCTTCAATGATGGCTATGTTATCATCAAACCTTATTTTAATTTGTACTCCATCGATCTTAGTTCCTTCCATAGACTCTTTACATTCTTTAATTCCCTCCTCAATACACAAGTTGAAGAGCACTGGTGATAAATTTCATCTTTGTACTCCTTTCTTTATGTGAGCCTCTTGTATGTCACCATGCATATTGATAACCCCTCTCTGATTTTTGTATAGTTCATGTACTATCCGTCTGGCTCTGAAATCTGACATTAATCTGACTAGCGTCCTATTTTTTACAAATACACTTCTCTTTTTCTTAAAATTCTCTTCTTCGCATTTTTTCCTCAATAATTATAATGCAACAACAGTAGCACTTGCTCTGATTTTCGAGCATGACATTGTAACTTCCACTTACCTATATAACAAGGTGAATAGGTAGTTGAAACACTTCGGCAAGTACCTGCAGGAAGTTCCTATAATAAACTTACCAAATTGACTTGCAGAAAAAAACTTACGCAAGTTTTTCTTCTAGTGTAAATACGTCGGCAAGTACTTGCAGATATTACTTGCGCAAGTTACTTGCCTGTGGACACACGCCTTTGGATACGTAGCGCGGCATTTTCTTAAGACAGCAATAGTGCCGATATTTCTAGAAATTGCTCATCTACACTTCTCAAAATAATTAGGGCTGCAGGTGAGGTATCATACTCAATACATATATGGTAACGTATTTTATTCACATATTGGTTACAGTTGTAATTTGTGTGCGATAACAGTACGATATTTTGCTGTCTCAACTCTTGAGGTTTACACAAATCATGTGTAGTTCGCACACGAACTAGTTCGGAAGAGCGCTCTCACAGGCGAACTAAGGGAACTAGTTCGCAGATCCCTCGCCTTTCAGTTCGTCCGCTCCTTTTCCGAACACTGACGGGGAACACCGAGAGGACGCGAGAGCGCGCAGAATCGCGTGATTCCCTTCTGTCAGTTACCGTTATTTCGAGCTGAGATGCAGCTCAGCTGTAGTTTCATAGTTCACTGCCACAAATTTTCTTTTCTAAGGTATTCAGCAGTGTCTAAAGCATAACTGGTTTATTTGCTTAAGTATTTGATGTCTGATTGCCCAAAAATACGGGTAATAGCACACGCTTAGGCAACACTGATCATTATATAAAAAAGCTGTCATAACAAAAGAAAGAGCTCTTTTAGTAGCGGTAGAAGAAGCCAAAAAGAGCGGACGAACTAAAAAGAGCAACCTACTTCGCGGCCGAGCTGCGAACTAAAAGGAGAGCTACCGGTCGCAAACTAAAATATGCGCGATCGGTCGCGAACTACAATATGTGCAATCGGTCGTGAAATAAAGCATGCGTTACCGGTCGCGAACTATTATTCCAAACGTATCTCGGTGCTTAGTTCGTTGGATTCTTTTCCGAAGACCGACGGGCAATAGCGAGGGGGCGCGCAGCAGAAATAAAAATCACGTGTTTGCCTTCTGCAGATGAGAGCCATTTCGGAGTGAGCGTCTGCCTCCTAGATTACATAGTTCAGTGCTACAAAATTTCTGTTTTGAAGTATTCTGCACTGATAACTCTAAACTTAAACGCGAGAAATTATCCACAAAATGTTTCTTTTGGTTTGCGAGATATCGTTAGCGGCTCAAACAGCAAGCGCTTGCAGCAGCTAGGTGGTTGAACTTCTCCCTCCACCTGCATGCGCAGACCACGCTGCTCAGTCGTCACTGGGAGCGGACGAACTAAATGAACGAACTAGCTCGCGGCAGAACCTCGAACTAAAGTGAGCGCTCCCGATCGAGAACTACTATGCGCAAGTCTAGTTTACATGGCGTTTACTTAGAGCGAGGCACCATGGGGCTATCATGATAGTGAAAAAGTCATTCTCGTTGTCGTCTAATATGGTGTGTGATCACCTCGGACGGCCGGTACTGTTGTACACCTGCGTAGCATGGACAGTATGAGGCCCTCAATCGACTCTTGAAGGATATTTGACCAGTACTCGACGACTGCAATATCCAGCTCTGCAACCGTTGTGGGAGGTGCTGTTCTGGCTGCAATGCGTCTGCCAAGTGCATCCCAGACATGCTCAATCGGGTTTAAGTCCGGTGAGCAAGCTGGCCACTTCATTCGTTCAATTCCCTTAGCTTCAAGCATGTTGTCCACCAGTGCTGCTCTGTGGGTTCGAGGTTAGCCTCCCATATCCTATGGCACCAGCACAGGGCACAACAAAAGGTCGAAGGATGTTGTATCTATACCTCTGAGCAGTCAAAGTGCCATTCTGAAAGATATAGAGCATCAAACGTATGCCCACACCATTCACCCACGACCATGCTATGGTGATGTCTCCTGCACATGAGCACGGTTGTTCCAAGTTCTACATTCTCCCCAGATGAGTCGCAACCAATGGCTCCGAGTTCTATATCAACAACAATACATTTCCTTGAGACAATATTGTCTCTTTATACCAAAGGTATTAAATATAATGAGAGGCATTAAATTAAAATTTGGGCTGTGGCTGGGATTCGAACCCGGGACCTCCTACTTACAAGGTAGGCAGTTTAGACCACTCACCCAACATAGCATCGAAACCAAAGCGACTACACGGACAGTCTTAAAGCATGTCTCCCTCCACACCACATACTTTAATTCTGCCTCATGTTCCCTGTGAAATGCGCGTCAAATTGCCAGGGCTCTCCTACATTGGAATAGCACCCGAGCAAAGAACGCGAATGGGAACAATCCCACCTTGTTTCTCAGGCCGAGGTGATATAAATATCAACAAATAATACATTTCCTTGAGACAATATTGCCGGCCGCGGTGGCCGAAGGGACTGCAGCGTGCCAGTCACGGTTTGCACGGCCACTACGGTCGGGGGTTCGAATCTCCCCTCGGGCATGGATATTTGTGCCGTCCTTAGCTGTATGTAGTTCATAAGTAGTTTGTAAGTTTAGGGACTGATGACCCCGTAGTTAAGTCCCATAAGCTATACATACATTTGAACATATTGAGACAATATTGTCTGTTTATACCAAAGGTGTTAAATATTGGGAGAGGCATTGAATTAAAATTTGTGCTATGGCTGGGATTCGAATCCGGGACCTCCTACTTACTAGATAGGTGCTTTGGACAACCTTTTTTTACTTTATTTTATTTAGTTATTTTTACATGGATCTATACCTTGAGGTCGTTAGTTCACACAGTACTTGGTTGTTAATTGAATGTTTGACTCAGCTTTTTTTATTATTACAGAGAACATATAGCCTCCTGGCCAGGTGCGCTGAGCCATGGCGCGCGTAACCACTCAGCTAACACAGCGTTGCAGCCAAAGCGACTAAACGGACTGTCTTAAAGCACGTCTCCCTCCACTATAGAAGAGCCCTGGAAATTTGATACGCATTTCACAGGGAACATGAGGCAGTATTAAAGTATGTGGTGTGGAGGTAGACGTGCTTTAAGACAGTCCGTGTAATAGCTTTGGCTGCAACGCTGTGTTATCTGAGTCGTCCAAAGTGCCTACCTAATAAGTAGGAGGTCACAGGTTCGAATCCCAGTCACAGCACAAATTTTAATTCAATGCATCTCCTTATGTTTAATACCTTTGGTATAAAGAGACAATATTGTCTCAAGGAAATGTATTGTTGTTGATATAGAACTCAGAGCCATTCGTTACGCCTCCAATTCTGATATTTTCTCCGCCCAGTTTCTGCGGGCTAAACGGTGTCACTGTTTCAATGAGACACACCGTACGCCTGGTGTGTAGAGGCCACATTCCCGAAGGCGATTTCGGACTGTTTGTGATGATGTTGCGCGTCCTGTTGCCTCTTGGAGTGTGCGTTGTAGCTGAATTTCATCCAGCCTCCTACCTCTACAGGCTGTTAACCGAGAAAACGGTCATCTCTTGCTGCGGAAGATCTTGGCTTTCCCTTCTTTTATCGGTTCCTGTTTTAAATCGCGTCCGGGTCCAGGTAATTACACTCTGGGACATTGCAATAGCTGCAGGCACCTACCTATGCGTCTGGCCCGCTTCCAACCTTCCTGCTGCTCTCTATGCCATAGCTTCGGGTAAGTCACTTCGTTGTTGCATTTCACAACCTGCTTACGCCACTATCTCAACCCAGCTGCTTGTGTAATTCGTTTGGTAGAGTCAACAAAAGTCAACACCAGCCCCCTCTGCAGCAATATTTTGTTATTAGAACTATATCGGGTGCCGTAATGTTGTCTCCACTGCGAAGAACCGACAGAAATACGTGGAACCATTTTAGTTCATTTTAGCCAAGGAGACGCCCTTACACTGAAAAAGTGAAGTATGCCTCCGCCATAATGATAACTTTTCGAGAAGTGTTCGTATTGTAGAGCTAATGTTTTATGTCACTTAAAACAGGTATAAAACTTCCGACGGTTTGTTAAAAGCGTGGAAATCAGCCGTTAAAAAGTAACTTTTCAAATATACCGGGTATTCAAAAAGTCAGTATAAATTTGAAAACTTAATAAATGACGGAATAATGTAGATAGAGAGGTAAAAATTGACACATTTGCTTGGAATGACATGGGGTTTCATTAGAACACACACACACAAAAAAAAAAAAAAAAAAAAAAGGAAAAGTTCAAAAAATATTCTACAGATTGCGCTTCATCTGATAAGAAAAGCAATAGTTAGCATAACAAATTAAGACAAAGCAAAGACGATGTTCTTTACAGGAAATGCTCAATATGTTCACATCATTCCTCAACAATAGCTGTAGTCGAGGACCGTGCAGACCGTGATTGAAGCGGCTCAGTCCCCTCGGCCACCGCGGCCGGCGAAGTAGGTTACAGTACACTTGTTCGCCCACAGCTTGAATACTGCTCACCGGTGTGGGATCCGTAGCAGGTTGGATTGATAGAAGAAGTGAGAAGATCCAACGGAGAGCAGCGCGCTTCGTTACATGATCATCGGAAAAGCGTTACGGAGATGATCGCTAAACTCCGGTGGAAGACTCTGCAGGAGAGACGCTCAGTCGGTCGGTACGGGCGCCGGGCGCGGTGGCCGAGGGGACTAAGGCGCTCCAGTCACAGTCTGCACGGCCACAACGGTCGGGGGTTCGAATCCCCCCTCGGGCATGGATTTTGTGCCGTCCTAGTTCGTAAGTAGTTCATAAGTAGTTTGTAAGTTTAGGGACTGATGACCCCGTAGTTAAGACCCATAGACTATACAAACATTTGAACATTTTTCGGTACGGGCTTTTGTCGAAGTTTCGAGAACATACCTTTACCGAGGAGTGTAGCAGTATATTGCTCCCTCCTACGTATATCTCTCGAAGAGTTCATGAGGATAAAATCAGAGACATTAGAGCCCACACAGAGGCATACCGACAATCCTTCTTTCCGCGAACAATATGTGACTGGAATAGGAGGGAAAATTGATAGTGGTACACACCGTCAGGTGGCTTGCGGAGTATGGTTGTAGATGTAGATGTGGAACAGCAATGTAAAGCATGTCCGGAGTTATGGTGAGGCACTGGCGACGGATGTTGTCTTTCAACATCCCTAGAGATGTCGGTCGATCACGATACACTTGCGACTTCAGGTAACCCCAAAGCCAATAATCGCACGGACTGAAGTCTGGGGACCTGGGAGGCCAAGCAGAACGAAAGCACACAATCATCACCAAACCCGACGCGCGCAAGAGATCTTTCAGGCGTCTAGCAATATGGGGTGGAGCGCCATCCCGCATAAAAATCGTACGTTCCAGCAGGTGTTTATCAGCCAGGCTGGGGATGATGCGATTCTGTATCATGTCGGCGTACCTCTCACCCTTCACGGTAGCAGCCACGTGTCCAGCGCCAACCTTCGGGACATATTTTGAATTTTTTTTTATTCTAATAAAACCCCATGTCATTCCAAGCAAGTGGGTCAATTTTTATCGCTTTTTCTACATTATTCCGTCATATACTAAGTTTTCAAATTTATACTGACTGTTTGGTCACCCGGTATTATGATGTGAATTTATTGCTATTTATTCAAGAAAGTATAATGTTTGAAAGGACATAAAGTGACTGTCAGTTCAATGCAGTTCAAGAGGACCGATGTAACGCATAGTTTTAACAGATAAATAGCATTCCAGAACTGACCAAGATGACGGATAGGCTTCAATGACGTATGTGCTCGGCATAGATAATACCATCTCCCAATATTCTGTCCTTCTTGGTTTTACCGATGATTACAGTTAAGAACCTAGACATTTCAACTATTCCCCTTCATTCTTTTGACCAGTGTGTAATGTCCGGGGGTTATTAACTAGGTAAATTAACTACCTAGTGAAGCGGGTTATTATCAGCTAGACAAGGAAAGTAGGGGCCCTATAAAACTTCCATATATAGCACTTCCGTTACACTCCATGGCTTTCCCTCGATTATGAATGTGTCATTTTTGACAGGAAATCACGAATCCAATCGCCCACCTGTGGCTATATTCCATAAGGACGCAATTTGATTAAAAGATGCTTGTGAGATTCATTGTCAAAAATTAGGCAAAGTTAGTAAAGTGAAGTTCGATGGAAAGAGGAACAGGATTTCTAGTCAGGTGAATACAGGATTATAAATACAAAAAAAGTTGGGGGTATTACAGGAGTAGGACTGATAATGAATAAGAAAAAAGGAATGTGGGTAAACTACTATGATCAGCGCAGTGATCGCATTATCATAGTCAGGATAGATACGAAACTAACATCGACCACAGTAGTACAGGTTTATATGCCAACTAGCTCTGCAGATGATGAAGAGGTCGAAGAAATGTATGAGGAGTTAAAGAATATTATTCAGATTATTAAGGGAGAGGAAAACTTAATTGTTATGGGAGACTGGAATTCGGTAATGCCGGCCGCGGTGGCCGAGGTGACTGAGGCGCTCCAGTCACGGTCAGCACGGCCACTACGGTCGGGGGTTCGAATCCCCCCTCGAGCATGGATATTTGTGCCGTCTTTAGTCTTAAGTAGTTCATAAGTAGTTTGTAAGCTTAGGGACTGATGACCCCGTAGTTAAGTCCCATAAGTTGTACAAACATTTGAACATTTTTTGAATTCGGTAATAGGAAAAGGAAGGGAAGGGAAGATTGTGTGTGAATATCGACAGCGCAAAGAAATGACAGAGGAATCCGCCAGGTAGAATTTTGCACGGAACATAATTTAGTTATAACAAACATGTGGTTTAAGAATCACGAAAGAAGGCTGTATACGTGGAAGAAACCACGAGACAACAGAAGGTACCAGATAGATTTTATAATGGTAAGACATAGATTACAGAACCAGGTTTTAAACTGTAAGACATACCCAGGGGCACATATAGACTCTGACCATATCTTACTGGTCATGAATTGTAGGCTGAAACTGAAAAACTGAAGAAAGGAAAATAAGGAGATGGGACCTGGATAAACTGAAGGAACCTGAAGTTCTAGAGAATTTCAGAGGGAGATTTAGTCAACAATTGACGGAAATTGAGGGAAATAAAATAGTAGAAGAGGAATGGGTAGCATTGAGAGATGAAATAGTGAAGGCAGCAGATGACAAAATAGGTAGAAAGGCAAGACCTACAAAAAATCCTTGGCTATCACACGAAATACTAAACTTAATCGATGAAAGGAGAAAATATAAAAATGCAGTAAATGAAAAAGGCAAAATGGAGTACAGACGACTATGAAATGAGATTGACAGGTAGTGTAAAATGGCTAAGCAGGAGTGGCTAGAAGCCAAATGCAAGTCTGTACAAGAGTGTATAAATAAGAGTAAAATAGATACTGCCTACAGGAAAACAAAAGAGACATTTGGAGATAAGAAAATGAGCTATACGAAAATCAAGAGCTCAAATGGGAAACCAGTTCTCAGCAAAGAAGGGAAAGCTGAAAGGTGGAAAGAGTATATAGAGGGGCTCTATAAAGGAAATGAACTCAGAGGCAATATGTAGGAAGGGAAGAAGAAGTAGATGAAGATGAATTAGGAGATATTATACTGTGAGATGAATTTGACAGAGCACTTAAAGACCTAAGTCGAAACAAGACCCTGGAGTTGATGACATTCCCTCAGAGCTACTGAAGTCTCTGGTAGAACCAGCCATGGCAAAACTGTTTCACCTGGTGTGTAAGATGTATGTGACAGGCGAAATACCCCCAGACTTTAAGAAAAATGTAATAATCTCCATTACAAAGAAAGCAAGCGCAGACAGATGTGAAAATTACAGAACGATCAGTCTGATAAGTCATGGTTGCAAAATGTTAACACGAATTATTTACAGAAGGATTAAAACTGGTAGAAGCTGACCTCGGGGAAGATCAGTTTGGATTCAGGCGAAATGTAGGAACACGGGAGGCAATACTCACTTTACGGCTTATCCTAGAAGATATATTAAGGAAAGGCAAACCTAAATCTCTAGCTTTTATAGATTTGGAGAAAGGTTTTGACAATATAGATTGGAATAAACTCGTTCAAATTCTGAAGCAAACAAGAGTAAAATATAGGGAATGGAAGGTTATTTACAACTTGTACAAAACCCAGACAGCAGTTATCAGAGTTGAAGGGCATGAAAGGGATGCAGAGGTTGGGAAGGGAGTAAGACAGTGTTGTAGACTTTCTCCAATGTTATTCAATTTGTACATTGAGCAAGCTATAAAGGAAAGCAAGGAGAAATTTAGAGGAGGAATTAAAAATTCAGGGTGAAGAAATAAAAATCTTGCGTTTTGCTGATGACATTGTAATTCTGTCAGAGAGAACAAAGGATCTGGAAGAGCAGTTGAACGGAATGGACAGTGTGTTGAAAGGTGCGTATAAGATGAACGTTAACAAGAGCAAAACAAGGGTAATGGAGTGCAGTCTAAGAAAATCCGGCGATGCTGAAGGAATTAAATTAGATAACGAAACAATAAAGGTGGTAGATGAATTTTGTTACTTGGGCAGTAAAATAACACATGATGGTCGCAGTACAGAGGATATAAAATGCAGAATAGCAGTGGGAAGAAAAGCGTTCTTAAAAAAGAGAAATTTGTTAACATCGAACATTAATTTACGCGTAAGGAAATCCTTTCTGATGGCATTTGTGTGGAGTGTTGCCTTGTGTGGGAGTGAAACTTGGATGATAAACATTGCGGACAGGAAAGGATAGAGCTTTCGAAATGTGGTGCTACAGAAAATGCTGAAGATTAAGTGGGTTGATCACGTAACTAATGAGGAGGTATTGAACACAATTGGGGAGAAACGGAATTTCAGGCATACCTTGACTAAAAGAAGGGATCGATTGGTAGGACACATTCTTAGACATCAAGGAATCGTGAATTTAGCATTGGAGGGAAGTGTATGGGGTAAAAAAAAAGCGAGAGAGAGAGACCTAGAGATAAATACAGTAAGCAGATTCAAACGGATGTTGGTTGCCGTTCTTATGAGGAGATGAAGAGGCTTGCTCAGGATAGAGTGGGGCGGAGAGCTGCATCAAACCAGTCTCCGGACTGAACACCGTAACAACAGTAGAGATTCGCGAGTCTGTAAAAAGATCGATGCGCAAAGCGTACAATAATTACCACAGTCATACGTTAGCAGATCTTTCCGAGAACCCGAAAAAATTCTGATCCTATGTAAAATCGATAAGCGGGTCAGAGCCAACTGTCCAGTCACTCGTTGATCATTCCGGCTCAGTAATAGAAGAAAGGAAACGGAAAGCTGAAGTTTTAAATTTAACCTTTAAGAAATTTTTCAAGCAGGAGGACCGCGCAAATGTACCACCATTTGATCAACGCACTAACTTTCAAATGGAGGACATAGTAATAGATTTTTCCGGTGTAGAGAAGCAGCTGAAAGAGCTAAAAACAAAATAGTTTACTTGTCCGGATGGAATACCAGTTCAGTTTTACGAAGAGTATTATGCGGCATTGGCCCCTTACTTAGCTTGCATTTATCGCCAATAATTAATTTAGCGCAAAGTTCCTAGTGACTGGAAAAAATCGAAGGTGACTTCCGACTATAAGAAAGGTAAAAGAACTGACTCACATAATAACAGGCCAATATCGTTGACATCAGTTTCGTGTAGAATTTTGGAGCGAATTCTCAGTTCGAATATAGTAAATTTACTTGAGACGGAAAAACTTCTTTCTGTGAATCAGCACGGATTTAGGAAACATCGTTGATGCGAAACTCAGCTTGCCCTTTTCTCACATGACATCTTGCGAGCCATGGACGAAGGGCAAAAGGCAGATTGTTTCTCAATTTCAAAAAGGCGTTCGACGCGGTACCACACTGCAGACTGCTAACGAAGATACGAGCTTATGGAATAGGTTCACAGATTTGTGATTGGCTGGAAGACTTCCTAAGTAATAGAACGCAGTACGTTGTTCTCGATGGCGAGTATTTATCAGAGACGAGTGCGTCGTCAGGCGTGCCCCAGGGGAGTTTCATAGGACCGTTATTATTTTCTATCTAGGCCTATATAAATGACCTGATGGACAGAGTAACTTGTAATTTGCGACTGTTTGTTGATGATGCTGTGGTGTATGGGAGCGTGTCGTTTTTAATTGACTGTAATAGCATACAGGATAATCTGGATAAAATTTCTAGATGGTGCGAAGAATGGCGGCCAAATAAATGTAGAAAAATGTAAGGTGATGCATATGAGTAGGGGAAAGAATCCCATACAGCATTAGTAGTGAGCTTCTTGATGCAGTCGCGTCCTTCGAATATCTAGGCGTAACATTGCAGAGCGATATGAAATGGAAGGAACATGCAAGGAAAGTTGTAAGCAAGGCGGACAGCCGAGTTCGGTTAATCGGGAGAATTTTGGGAAGATGTACTTCACCTGTAAGGGAGACCGCGTATAAATCGCTTTTATGACTACGTCTAGTATATGGCTCAAGTGTTTGGGACCCACAGCACATCAGTTTAAATGAAGACCTAGAAGCAGTTCAGAAGCGAGCAGCTAGGTTCGCTACTGGTAGGTTCGACCGAAGCGCGACTGTCTCGGAAATGCCCCGGGAATCGAATGTGGTCGCTGGAGGAAAGACGACGTTCTTTTCGAGAAATTCTGTTGAGTAAATTTAGAAGGCCGAAATTTGAAGCTGACTGTAGAACGGTCTTGCTGTCGCCTACTTACATCTAGCGTAAAGATCACGAAGGTAAGAGAAATTAGAGCTCGTACAGAGGCATATAGATGTTCTTTATTTTCCTTTGTTCTATTTGGGAGTGGAATAGCAAAGAAGATGTGTAGTGTTGGTACACTGTAGCCTCCGTAGATGTAGAAGTAGTAGAGGAGTTAGTGATGGCATTTTCAGTCTTTGGCGACGGCAAAGACACATGCGCCCTTCGGTTGTGCTGTGAAGAAGCAAGCAGTGGGTGCGGTGGCGTCGTGTTGTGAGACAGGGATCGCTGCTTTGTCGGCGGCAAGTCGAACGAGGCATGCAAGCCGGATGCGGGTTAGGATTTGGGGCCCACTCAAGGGCACTGGCCTGCTCGCTCACCACGACCACCGTAACTCAGCGCTGTCATTACGTCGATTCACGTCAACACAACTCTTCGCACTACAGTTTCCGCTCCAGTTGTTACAATGTAAAAATGTCCGAACGACATGTTTCGGGTCCATTCTCAAGTTCTAAAAAGAAGAAAGCCATGGTATATCCGGTGTAGAGAAGCAGCTGAGAGAGCTAAATACGAAAAAGTCTGCTGGTCCGGATGGAATACCAGTTCGGTTTTACAAAGACTATTCTGCGGCGTTGGCCCCCTACCTAGCTCGCATTTATCGCGAATCTTTAATTCAGCGCAAAGTTCCTAGTGATTGGAAAAAAGCGCAGGTGACTACGGTTTATAAGAAAGGAAAGAGAACTGACCCACACAATTACAGGCCAATATCGTTGACATCAGTTTCATGTAGAATTTTCGAGCATACTCTCAGTTCGAATATAGTATATTTTCTTGAAACGGAAAAGCTTCTTTCCATGAATCAGCACGGGTTTAGGAAACATCGTTCATGTGAAACTCAGCTTGCCCTTTTCTCACATGACATCTTGCGAGCCATGGATGAAGGGCAACAGGCGGATTGTGTTTTTCTCGACTTCAAAAAGGCGTTCGACGCGGTTATTGGTAGGTGCTAACGAAGTTACGAGCTTATGGAATAGGTTCACAGATTTGTGACTGGCTGGAAGACTTCCTAAGTAATAGAACGCAGTACGTTGTTCTCGACGGCGCGTGTTCATCAGAGACGAGTGTATCGTCAGGCGTGCCCCATATAAATGATCTGATGGACAGAGTAAGTTGTAATTTGCGGCTGTTTGCTGATGATGCTGTGGTGTATGGGAGGGTGTCGTCTGTAACAGACTGTAATAGCATGCAGGATGACATAGACATAATTTCTAGTTGGTGCGAAGAATGGCAGCTAGCTCTCAATGTAGAAAAATGTAAGGTGATGCGCATGAGTAGAAAAAACAATCCCATAATGTTCGAATACAGCATTAGTAGTGAGCTTCTTGATGCTGTCGCGTCGTTCAAATATCTAGGCGTAACATTGCAGAGCGATATGAAATGGAACGAGCATGTAAGGACTGTTGTGAGTAAGGCAGACAGCCGACTTCTGTTTATTGGGAGTATTTTGGGAAGATGTAGTACTTCACCTGTAAAGGAGACCGCGTATAAAACGCTTGTACGACCACGTCTTGAGTATTGCTCAAGTGTTTGGGACCCGCAGCAGATCAGTTTAAAGGAAGACATAGAGACGGCTCAGAGGCGAGCAGCTAGATTTGTTACCGGTAGTTTCGACCAATGCGCGAGTGTCACGGAAATGCTCCGGCAACTCAATTGGGGATCCTTGGAAGAAAGACGACGTTCTTTGCGTGAATTTCTGTTAAGTAAATTTAGAGGGCGGGAATTTGAAGCTGAGTGTAGTACGGTCTATCTGCCGCCTACTTACATTTCGCGTAAAGATCACAAAGACAAGATAAGAGAAATTAGGGCTCGTACGGAGGCATATAAGCATTCTTTTTTTCCTCGTTCAATTTGGGAGTTGAATAGGAAAGGAAATGCCTAGTAGTGGTACAGTGTACCCTCCGCCACGCACCATACGGTGAATTGCGGAGTATGTATGTACATGTAGATGTGGAATTAAAACAAAAACACTAATACCTTAAATACGATCCATGTCAATATAACAAAGTATGGCTGACCTCGAATTCTAAGCGTAAAATATTTGCGGCATATGCGCAATTACGACAGATAAACATTCCTCACAGTATAACATGTTGCTAGTTGGAGACACAGTTGTGGACTGCTATCTGCTCTGATATATCAGAGATAGTCCAAACGCTTCCCACTACCAAAGATAAACCTACCATATTGCTACTACCGAAAGTAAACCCGTTTACAAACACAATAAAAAAAAAAAAAAAAATAAAATAAAATAAAAAATAAAAAAAAAACTTCTAACAGTAAATCAGCCAACTCCAACCCAAAGGAACCAAATGCGAGGGGAATACATTATGAGGACAGGGGATGGTTGCTATCTAACCTGAAGAAGGTTGAAATTTTTTGTGCGTTGAGAAAAAAAACCGAATAGCATATTAAATGAACAAACGGAATTGTCTCTTTTCTCTCTCTCTTTTTTTTATTTTATTTTTATTTTTTTTTATTTTTATTTATTTATTTTTTGTTTTGTTTTATACGTTTTAAATTGTGTTTTTAGACGGGTTTACTTTCGATAGTAGCAATTTGGTAGGTGTATCTTTGGTAGTGGGTAGCGTTTGGACTATCTCTGATATAGCAGAGCAGATAGTTCAAAAATGTTCAAATGTTTGTAGAGCTTATGCGACTTAACTACGGGGTCATCAGTCCCTAAACTTACAAACTACTTACGAACTAACTAATACTAAGAAAATGTTCAAATGTTTGTTAAGCTTATGGGACTTAACTACGGGGTCATCAGTCCCTAAACTTACAAACTACTTATCAACTACTTACGAACTAGGACGGCACAAATATCCATGCCCGAGGGGGGATTAGAACCCCCGACCGTAGTGGCCGTGCGGACCGTGACTGGAGCGCCTCAGTCCCCTCGGCCACCGCGGCCGGCAGCAGATAGTTAGCAGTCCACAACTGTGCCTCCAACTAGTAACATGTTATACTGTGACGAATGTTTATCTGTTGATATTATGCATATGCCGCAAATATTTTACGCTTGACGTTGTCTTAGGGCAGATATGTTGAATTCAAGGTAAGCCAGTCTAGGATGAACGTACTTTGTTATATTGACATGGATCGTATTTAGCCGGCCGTGGTGGCCGAGGGGACTGAGGCGCTCCAGTCACGGTCTGCACGGCTGCTACAGTCGGGGGTTCGAATCCCCCCTCGGGCATGAATATTTGTGCCGTCCTTAGTTGTAGCTAGTTCATAAGTAGTTTGTAAGTGTCCGTGCAGTCTGTGACTGGCGCGCCGCAGACGGCTCGGCCACCGCGGCCGGCTAGTAGACAAATGCTGGTGTTAAAGTACGTAGTGCAAATCACAATTTTGTCACACAAATGACAATTACAGTTTTAATGGCGCATTGATACGTATTTGCTGATTACCTCTACCCCCTGTAGCCCGTTTCACACCGCGGTCACACTATGTCACGTTACGTAACGCTACCGATTTTTCAAAAGATCTGTTTACACAGTTTTAAACGGTGTAATTCACACCGACCTCACAGAGCCTCACAGACGCCACAGACGAATCTGCGGGATCGCTCCGAGAGCGATCTTTTCAAAAGATCTGCCGGTACCCCTCCGCGCGCAAGACCACACCTGTCGATCTGTTTCGTGCTGTAACTCGTTACAAGAAGCTGTATTGCTATTTTTGTTGTTTGTTATGCAGCAGTTAATTGAAGCCATCAGAACGCGTCCACTGCTGTGGAATACAGATTTGGAGGAGTTTATATGTTTGAATTAAATTTTACCAAAATTATAATCCACCTACATAGCGGCAATCTTTCTCTTCTGGAACTAGTTCTCTTGTAGTTGGTGTCTTTTTTTAACAATATCGTTAGTTATGAACGTTAAGATCTCTTCATACTCAGGTTAAGATAGCCGAAAGTATGTTGTGAATCTGTCATCATCTAGCCCCAAGTTCTCCATCAGATGATGGTACTTGCCGTACTATTCCCGCCTTTCGTTGATAGGGTGCACCTAGTGCAGACTTGCGCATAATAGTTCGCGATCGGAAGCGCTCACTTTAGTTCGCGGCTCTGCCGCGAACTAGTTCGTTCTTTTAGTTCGTCCGCTCCCAGTGACGGCTGAGCGGCGTGGTCTGCGCGTGCAGGTGGAGGCAGAAGTTCCCCCACCTAGCTGCTTCATGCGCTTGCTGCTTCAGCCGCTAACGATATCACGCAAACCAAAAGAAACAGTTTGTGGATAATTTATAGCGTTTAAGTTTAGAGTTATCCCTCAATCTTGGCATTATGGAATTTATTAGTCAGATATTGCAGAGTGCAGAATACTTCAAAGCAGAAATTTTGTAGCACTGAACTATATAATCTAGCAGGCAGACGCTAACATCGCAATGGCTCTCATCAGCAGAAGGCAAACGTGATTTTTAATTCTGTTCGCGACCTATCGCGCCTATTTTAGTTCGCGACCTATCCCGCATATTTTAGTTCGCGAGCTATCACGAATATTTTAGTTCGCGACCTATCGCGCATCTTTTAGTTCGCGACCTATCGCGCACATTTTAGTTCGCGAGCTATCACGCATATTTTAGTTCGCGACCGGTAGCTCTCCTTTTTGTTCGCAGCTTGGCCGCGAAGTAGGTCGCTCTTTTTCAGTACGTCCGCTCGTTTTGGCTTTTGCTACCGCTACTGAAACTACAGCTGAGCTGCATCTCAGCTCGAAATGACGGCAACTGGCAGAATGGAATCACGCGATTCTGCGCGCTCTCGCGTCCTCTCGCTGTTGTCCGTCAGTTTTCGGAAAAGGAGCGGACGAACTAAGAGGCGAGGGATCTGCGAACTAGTTCGCGTAGTTCGCCTGTGGGAGCGCTCTTCCGAACTAGTTCGTGCTCGAACTACACAAGACTAGTGCGTTCGGTTTGTAACCGACAAAGACAGCATGAGTTCCTCTTCACTACTCGAACTAATATCGCCGTCATCCAACCAAGGCACATTTTTAGTAAACGCACTATCACACCACGAACCACTTTTGTTAGCTGCTTCAACTGAACTGACTGATGCAGCAGAAACGATGCTCCAGTACCTGACAGACGTCGGTGGCGGTGTGAACTGCACATCTGTCACGTTACGTAACGCGCCGGTACAATGCCCCCTGAGTGTGATACAGCGAGCACAGAATGATTACGTGTTCGCGCCACGTGAGGTTCGTTCCAAAAGCTGCCAGACTGCTTGACGCGCATGCGCAACGCTGAAATTGTGTTCCAGCAGCGCCTTCTCCCGCTTCTGGCTACTTGGAGTGTGGCTGTTTGGTGTTCCAGCAGTTGCCGCAAGCAGCCAGACGCTACCCGGAAAAATATTACTGGTGCGGTCAAGATGCCAATTTGCGCATGCGCAGGAAGGTCAGAGTTACAGTGGGAGGGGCGTAGCTATCACGAGATACGTATGTGTTTGTAGCGTGTTTTTCGATTATTTCGAAGTCACTGCAATCCCACTTGAGATCAGATATTTCTCGTTTACACTTCTTTGTTATTACGAAGGAAAGTATTTTAATTATTCCTTTAAAATCACCTTCGCCTGCAGCCAGAAAGCGTTCCAGCAGTGCAAGTATCAAACAAGGGTTTTTACGTCATAGTAGCTGCGCATGCGCAGTAACACCTGTTTCTTACCACTTGAAAGTAGGCGTCTGGCAGTTGCTGGAACGAACCTGTGAACGCTGACTGACTATAGCTTGCCCCATTCAACAGTGAGTGGTGTGCATTGTCGGCTAGTGAAACGGGTGGCAGCGAGAGGTGTCCATCTGCGATATTTACGCCAGTAAATGTTCAGTGACTCCGCGGCTGAGTCAACGTTGTCACGTTTCCAGAACGAGTTACCACAATTATTACGTGAAAAGTATTTCATTGTTCGATATTTTTCTTGTTTAACCCATTGAGTCCCAAATTATTTTTTCTTTAAATTGAATTTTTTATTCCTTATTTACAATGTACAAAAGATTTCTTGCTTTTAATTTCCTGTAAGCATGAATTTGTCAGAAAAAGCATCAATAATGACATAGAACAGTAACACTTGTTAATTAATAATTTATGATGCATTTATAAAGAAATGTGCGCTCTGTCCTTAAAATAGGATACTGGGAGTTAATGGGTTAAATACAAGTTTTAACTAAAATAAAAAAGCCAATAATGTTAAGTACAGATTAACGTATTTACACTAAAATGCCCATTTTCAAAAACCTCACGTGACATTTTTTTGGGGGGGGGGGGGGGGCGTGGGAGCAAAATCACACGATATCTCACCAGGGGGGGAGGTCGAAGAAACGCCGAAATCATCTGACGTAATTAATGAACTCCTCCTAGGGCGTGGGAGAGACACGAAAATGCCCCAAGTGGGAACTCCAGATGGCCAAGCGTTTAGGAAATAAGAGGAAGTTTGATACGGATCTGTCACCAAATGCCCCTTATCAACTGACCCTCTGAAGGCGTGCTAGGAAGCGGTGTTTGGCTCAGCGTCCTCTGTAATAAAAAAAGCTGAGCCAAATGCTCAACGAACGACCAAGTACGAGCAATTAAAACGACCGAAAATCATAGATCCATATGAAAAGAAAGCGGTAAAAGATGGGATTTGTATTTAGAAGGACGCGGGTTCAACTCCACCCGGCGCCGAATTTTATTCTGCTCCTTGGCAGTGCGTACACCTACATATTGTTCCCGTAGGGATCGGAGGACAAGATTAAATTAATTACAGCATGCACGGAGGCAGTTACACAAGTATTCTTCCCACGCTCAGCACGTGAATGGAATGGGAAAAACCCTAATAACTGGTACAATGGGACGTACCCTCTGCCATGCACTTCACAGTGGTTTGCAGAGTATTGATGTAGATGTAGACTGCCGTCACAATTAACCGCAACGTCATATAGGTTATTCCGTTAATTTATCTAAGCAAAAATTCGGGACTACAAACATTTAAAAAAGGACTCTAGTTATCGCGACTTGGGGACGTCGTGTATGTACAGGGTGTCCAGAAAAGGACTCCCTGATTTCAAAACTAAATATCTCGAAAACAAAGATCGATAGGGGAATGCAGTAAACGGTACGTTTATCGTAAAAGCTGTAAGAAGTTTATACAGCAGTTTGAAATAATAGTTACAAAAGCTGCTAACAGATGGCGCTGTAATGCCATAAGTAATGCCTAGTATAAATAGTGATCCGAAGCCCAGAGCGATCAGTTCCACTATTGAAACGTGAAAGGAGGTTAGCGTACCGAAGGATGAGATTAAAACCATGTACTCCATTGAACAACGCGTTTATCTGGTGCTATAACGCGTTTTTTGGTGCTAGAGAACCACAGGTTAGAAGAGAGTCCTACGGCAACAAGGCGAAATTTTCAAGCACGATTTAATGTTCCAAAGTACCCGATGCGAAAACCATTCGTACGCTCTTCGCAAAATTTCAACGAACAGGCAACGTAACTGATGATCTAGTGGGGCAAATTCAAATGTTCAAATGTTTGTATAGTCTATGGGACTTAACTACGGGGTCATCAGTCCCTAAACTTACAAACTACTTATGAACTACTTACGAACTAGGACGGCACAAATATCCATACCCTAGGGGGGATTCGAACCCCCGACCGTAGTGACCGTGCAGACCGTGACTGGAGCGCCTCAGTCTCCTCGGCCACCGCGGCCGGCTCTAGTGGGGCATGTTGGCCGCAAGCAAACCGCAGTTACGCCTGAAAATATCGCCACAGTTTCTGGAATTATTCAGGGAAATCCAATGTCATCCGTCCGTAGAATTGCATCTGAGACTGGTTTGAAGCGTTCCAACACGCAGAAAATACTGAGGAAGAGCCTACACATGTTTCCATTTAACATTCAAACGCACCAGGCCATGACGTACGAGCTGTGCAACAAAGGGTTGCCTTTGCTAATCAGATGCTCACAATGATTGATAGTGAAGGATTTGATGTTGGCTACATCTGGTTTACAGATGAAGCACATTCCCACCTGAATGGATACGTGAATAAGCAGAACTGGCGATTTTGGGGTTCCCAAAAGGTACATTGGTGTGAAGTGAAACCCCTGTATTCTCCTACTGTGTTGGTTGCAGTATGCAGCAGAGGCATTATTGGCCCTTTTTTCATTCGAGAAACGGTCACTGGTGCACGTTACTTTGCAATTTTGGAAAAGTTTGTCGCCACACAGCAAGCGTTAGAGGATCGACCAGGTATTGAATGATTTATGCAAGATGGAGGCCGACCATATCGGACCGAACAAGTGTTTCGCTTTCTTGAGGAATACTTCGGGAATCGAGTCATTGCTTTGGAATATCCCAAATTTACTGGTGCAGGCATTGGATTGGCCTCCATATTCGCCGGATTTGACTCCCTGTGACATTTTTTTTGTGGGGCACAGTGAAAGACATGGTCTACCCTAAGCATCCCGCCACGTTGCCGAGCTTGAATCAGTGATCTATGTGGCACGTGAATCCATTTCGGTTGAGACACTACAAAATGTGATGGAGAATTTCATTCTTCGTTTGCCCCACATCTGTAGTGCCAATGGTGAACGGTTTGAAAACAATGTGATGTGATTGTTTGCAAAGAGTGTTTCCATACGATTTTTTCACTTATGTATGCTGATATGCGCTCTACAGCGTACAGCGCCATCTGTTAGCAGCTTTTGTAACTATTATTTCAATCTGCTATATAAACTTCTTACAGCTTTCACAATAAACATACCGTTTACAGCATTCCTCTATCGATCTTTGTTTTCGAGATATTTAATTTTGAAATCAGGGAGCCCTTTTGTGGACATGCTGAAAAATCGATATTTCCATTCATTTGCAATTTATCAATTACATGTACCGGGGTGATAATATGCTTCTTTTAAATAATGACGTCCCATGCTGATGTTGTGCACATATAAATACAAAATAACATAAATGCGACTCTCGCACACCAGAGGATAGTGTAGGGGGAAAAATCCCATACAGCATTAGTATGTTATTCTGTGTTGGGGCCCAACATACACAGCCCTGTGCCCTTCTCCCCCTGCACCCTGGTGAAGCGGTCCTGTACCTGTCGCGCACCCATTACCCACCCTACGCACACCTGTCCACAGGCACAGAGTAACATATACAGAGAAGAAGCCCTACCCCCCCCCCCCCTAAACCACTGTCCTACGCTCCCCTCATAGTTCCGTAAGATGCCAGCAGGTGTCTGGTGGTTCCCTGGCTTAGTACCAGTAGATCACACTAGAGGCGCTTCTGAGGGTGCCTCTCGCCACAGACAAATATATACAGATGGGAAACCTCCGTAAGGGCCCGGTCCCACGCTCAGGGGTGTGGGGAGGGAGGGTTTCCGGTAGTTCCGTAAGATGTCCTGTGGTGTCGCTGCGGTCAGAAGCAGCCCTTTAAACTGGCCAGAGCAGGCGGCAGGTAGCGGCTGCCCCCACCACCACCTCCCCTCAAACTCCAGCAAGCCGGACACAGCCGTGGCCTCGTGGCAGGCGGCACGAGCTCTCCCCTCAGCCTCCCCTCCACGCTACCCTCTGACGTGCGAGAGGACCCCTCAGAATTGCCCTTACTGTGGTCTACCGGTACTAAGACAGGGAACCGCCTGACACCTGCTGGCATGTTACGGAACTACGAGGGGAGCGTAGGACAGTGGTTTAGGGGGGGGGGGGGGGGGCTGCTTCTCTGTATGTGTTACTCTGTGCTGCTGGAAACCCTCCCTCCCTGCAACCCTGAGCATGTGACCGGGCCCTTATCGAGGATTCCCATCTGTATATTTTTTTGTCTGTGCCACAGGTTGCAATGAGTTGTTTGTCATTATCATCCCTATTATCATTATTATGAGTTTTTAACAACAGCATCTAACTTATGCTCATATTTCTGTACCATAACAGATACGAGAAATCATGCAAATGATTCGTCTTCTGCACTAATACCATCTTCACGAAGAAGGGTTCTTCGTAAGTTCATCTCAACTAATCGCAATACATTAGCAGTGCAATAAGGGATCTTTATTATCTCTCATGCGATTTTGGTGTATATATGTTTGTTCGAGCCCATGTACTTTCCTTGTGAGTATAAAATCAATAAAGTGGACTTTTTGCTTAAAAAGCCCTTTCATTTATTATGGAAGAGAAGTTAGAAATCAAGCAGCTAGACGTACATCAACCAAAACATTTCTTGATCTCTCAACTCGACGGAAAGAAGGCGAGAACTTTCTGCAAAGCATGGTTCTGCAAAAAGCCTTGGATAACTGTGAGTGAAGAGAAACAAACATTGTTTTGTTTCTACTGTGTGCTGTTGGGAGGTGAAAGATTGTGGGCAACAGTCAGCTGCAAGGATTTAAAGCATTTAAGAGGACGAATTAAGAAACACGAGGAAAGTGGACTTCATTTAGAAAAGGCTTGTAAATATAAAAAGTTTGGCACAATTAACATTGTTGCTCAGATTGATTCGGCGTATAAAATGTCAATTCAGAAACATAATGAATTAGTAACGAAGATCAGACACATATTAAACAGAATAGTAGAGTGCTCAATGTTTTGCGGAACTCGTGAGTCAGCACTGAGAGCTCACAATGAAAAACAAGAGTCAGCAAGCTGTGGAAATTTCTTAGACTTGTTATCCTTTTTTTGGGAAAGCTTAACAGTGTATTAGATGATCCTTGCGTAAACATACGTCACACACAATACAAAACGTGCTTCTGGGCTGCATGTATGAAATTTACATCGAAGAACTGATTAAAGAGATTAACGATACCACTTTCGTTTCTGTGCAGGCTGACGAAACAACAGATATTACAAGCAGAAGTCAATTTGTCATTGTACTGCAGTATATTGAGGGGAAAAAAACCTGTTGAAAGACTTATTTTCTTTGAAAACGTTAATGATAGGACAGCATACGGACTTTGTAAGGGTTTAGAAAGAAGTCTGGAACCTTTCAATGTTCAAGAAAAACGCATTGCTCAGGCATACGATGGTGCCCCAGTAATGAGCGGCAGTCACAGTGGTGTGCAGACACTGATGCAGTACACTTACCATGTACGTTCACTGCTATGCGCACCACATGAATTTGCTTCTTCAGAATGCTTACAGTAAAAGCATACAGTCGATACCGTTGTTCTTCGCAAATATTGCTGATTAAACAACGTTTTTTTCATCATCTCCCAAGCGAAGTGATTTGTTACAGTTTGCAATAAGAGAATTCCTTCAGTCTATTCAACTAGATGGAACTTCCAGTCCTGCATTGTAAATACTGTCAAAAAAAAACAAATTGCACTTTGGAATGTTTCGAAAAGATTGAAGAAGAGGATTTCTGGGATGAAGTTACAATAAGAGAAGCATTTGCCTTACGAAATGTACTTCACCATCCACACTTTTTTTCCTCCTAATTTTTTTTCTTCGTTTTTTTTTTATGATATCATGAAACACTTTTTTCTTTACATGGGATACTCTGCAAATCACACTTAAGTGTCTGGCAGAGGGTTCATCGAAGCACCGTTATACTATTTCATCTCCCATTCCATTTTCGAATAGCGCGCGGGAAGAATGAACACCTGTTTCTCTCCGTTCGGGCTCTGATTTCTCGTATTTTATTCCTATGATCATTTCTACCTTTGTAAGTGGTAGCCAACAATATATTTTCGCATTCGGAGGAGAATGTTGGCGATTGTAGTTTCGTAAGTAGCAACGATAAGCTGATATTTTTCAGAACACAATTCAGATGCAGAGTGCAAATGCCGTTACCATATCCAATGCGTTACATCATTTTGAGTGAGCTGTATCTGAAATACGAGATAACATTCAACGGTTTCGAGTTTCTGATGATGAGGGTATTGCTCCTCCAAGAAGACGTTCCAAATGTAGCAGTGAACTTAATCTGACAGTGAAGCCAAAGAAGTGTGTGACATTATGACTAACCAACTGAAAGAAACATTTTAAAATTCTCATGTATTTAGCAGCTTCGAAATCTTTGATACAAAAAGGTTTGATCTTTTAGAAAACATTTCCTTGCCACCAGTGGCGTAACTATGGGGGGGGGGGGATGAGGGGGATGGAAACCTCCCCCCTCCCCCAGAACCCGAAAGGAAAAAAAAATCGTATGACAGCAATTTGGTAAAGGTAAAGATTGGAAACTTGGGGTGTTTTACAATAAGTGAATTAGTTTCTTTAACGGGAGTGGTAGATGGTAGTCTGTCTGGAAAGTGACTAAAATTTTGCTCGTCAAGCAGATCTATACCCCCCCCCCCCCCCCCCCCCAAAAGTCAAGTCCTAGTTACGCCACTGCTTACCACTTTGGTCAATACTTTTTCATTAAACTACAGTCCGTTTATTTGCCACGATAAATTGAAAAATGTACTGCCAGTGATGAATCGCAATGATACATTTATAAGCAGTACATCGGTTTGTGAGCTGTTTACTTTCTTTCTGGAACATTCCTTTGAAGAATAGTTCACTGAAGTGCACAAAACATTGCAAATTGCGCTAACTACACCAGTTTCAAAAGAAGAAGCAGAGCGCAGTTTCAGCTCGTTAGAAGGAATCAAATGCCTCCACAGTAACAGTATGAGCCAGGAAAGGCGGAAGTCAGTGGCTGTTTGAATAAATAACCTGTCAGAACACCTCATTAGTTAACGTGCTAGTTACGTAAAATATACATGAAACTGCTCCTAGCCAAGGTTTCTCGCAGAGTTGTTACCTTGGCAAAATCCAGAAGTGTCCGTGTTGTCTCTCTGATGCATTCCCACTCACACAGTTCATTCTGATTTTGACATCACAATCAGTACAGACATCACAATCAGAAAATCAGGCGATGCTGAAGGAATTAAATTAGGTAACGAATCAATAAAAGTGGTAAATTTGTTTTGTTACTTGGGTAGTAAAATAACATATGATGGTCGCAGTACAAAATGCAGAATGGTAATGTGAAGAAAAGCGTTTTTGAAAAAGAGGAATTTATTAACATCGAATATTAAATTTAAGCATAAGGAAGTCCTTTCTGAAGGCATTTGTGTGGAGTGTTGCCTTGTAAGGGAGTGAAACATGGACGATAAACAGTGCGGACAGGAAGAGGATAGAGGCTTTTGAAATTTGGTGTTGCCGGCCGCGGTGGCCGAGGGACTGAGGCGCTCCAGTCACGGTCTGCACGGCCACAACAGTCGGGGGTTCGAATCCCCCTCGGGCATGGATATTTGTGCCGTCCTTAGGATTAGCTAGTTCATAAGTAGTTTGTAAGTTGGGGACTAATGACCCCGTAGTTAAGTCCCATAAACTGTACAAACATTTGAACATTTTGAAATTTGGTGTTACAGAAGAATGCTAGAGATTAGCTGGGTGGATCGCATAACTAATGAGGAGGTACTGAACAGAATTGGGGAGAAAAGGAATTTCTGGCATACCTTGACTAAAAGAAGGGATCAATTGGGAGGACACATTCTTAGACATCAAGGAATTGTGAATTTAGCGTTGGAGGGAAGTGTGTGGGGTAAAAATCGCAGAGGGAGACTAAGAGATGAAATAGTAAGCAAATTCAAATGGATGTGGGTTACCGTTCTTATGAGGAGATGAAGAGACTTGCTCAGGATAGAGTAGGTTGGAGAGCTGCATCAAACCAGTCTCCGTACTGAAGACCACAACAACAATAAAAACAACAAAATATTCAAATGTTTGCAGAGCTTATGGGCCTTAACTACGGGGTCATCAGTCCCTAAAGTTACAAGCTACTTAT
The DNA here is from genome assembly GCA_026315105.1 of Locusta migratoria. Lineage (NCBI taxonomy): Eukaryota > Metazoa > Arthropoda > Insecta > Orthoptera > Acrididae > Locusta > Locusta migratoria. Next base: position 95,791,216 of record CM048753.1, on the reverse strand, counting down.
GAACAAGCTAATACTAAGGACGGCACAAATATCCATGCCTGACGGGGGATTCGAACCCCCGATCGTAGTGGCCGTGCAGAACATGACTGGCGCGCCGCAGACCGCTCGGCCACCGCAGCCGGCCAACAACAACAATCAGTACACAAAAGTACAACTACAAGGAGTATCAAATTCAGCATGAGAAGAGCTGGTAAACTTCGGTTCGAATCCAGACACCTGCAAGCTCCCAAGTTATTCAGTAAATTATGTCACCACAGCATAAACTCAACAAAAAGTACACGGAAAACCAGCGGAGGTGGCGAGCCAGACGAACTACAATATTACACCCCCCCCCTCCACCCAAAAAAAAAAAAAATAAAAATAAAATAAAATAAAATAAAATCTAATAATAGTCATAAAATAAAACAGTTTATTGTACATTTGTATAAATTTTTATTAGTTACAGTGTTTCGTGGATTATATTAATTACTGCATAATTAGCACACTTAATATCTTTTGAATGTGTTTAAATGTAGCTTATATACAGAATACTTCAGACTGATTCCATTATAAAGGTAAAGCAGTCAACAATCCGAAGATTGGTTTGAACACCACAGTGCTTTACTAGGCATGGTCCTGTTTGGAGGTGGTATACCGTTGCCTTCCTCCGACCTTCGAACTGACTTACCCAGCCAGTTATAGGGTTTAACGTGGGTTCCGAACCACGGTGCTACTCGGTATTTTTCACATCAGCAAGGCGGGGATCGAACCCGCGACCTTCGGATTTGTACTCTGGCACTCTACCACTGTGCTAAGGAGCCGCACCAGGTATTAACCTCTTGTCTGGGCCCCACCAACGAAACTGAACACGAAATGCCACTGGTTCAACGTACGTTTGATCAACAATGCCTTGGATGGCGCTAATTACATTTGTTACATTGTTTCTGTATAGAAAAATCATGTATATTTACTGTCATCCCAACCATACAACATAAAATATATTACACATAAATATCATATTGAATGAGTCACTGCACAATATATGAAAATTTAAATGGCAGAATATATCCTCAATATTGGTAAATGGCAAGTTCAAATGTTCAAATGTTTGTAAATGTTAAGGGACTTAACTGCTGGGTCATCAGTCCCTAAACTTACAAACTACTTATGAACTACCTTACACTAAAGACGGCACAAACATCCATTAATTTAGACGATATTGTCGATGGAGAAGAACAGCGATCTATTTGGAGCAATTAATAATACAAAAACAGTGTTGATCCCAAAAATTAACCGTTTTTATTGACCGGTTTCGACCTGATGTAGGTCATCTTCGGAATAAAATGTATCCCATGTGGCCAGTGCTGGGCTCGGCTGTTACCAGCACTAGCCACATGGGCTGCCTTTTTTTTTTTTTTTTTCTCTCTAAGATGACCTACATCAGGCCGAAACCGGTTAATAAAAACTGGTAATTTTTGCGATCAACACTGTTTTTCTATTATTAACAAACATTCATGCCCGAGGGGGGATTCGAACCCCCGACGGGGAACGGCCCTCGCGCATCGGAGGATAGCGCCCTAATGCGCTCGGCCGCTCCGCCGCGGCGGCAAGTACGAAAAATCGATTAACATCATATTAAAAAATAAGATTACTGTATTGCATATATCATCTGTAGTGGTACAAGCCTCTCTCCTTAATTCTCATATAGCTTGAGATACCCAAATAGGCATTAATTTACGTTGTTAAATTAATTAATAAATCACGAGAACAGGAACTGCTGCCAGAATCTGTTTACTCTGCTAAGAGTAAATATGCACATGAAAAAGAAGATATTATGTTATCTCTTATGCGTTGCTAAGCGTCATAGACCATAGATAATATAGACTGCGTGTGACGTCATTACACTGAAACCAACATCTAAGTCACGTGAGTCGGGGCAGGATACCGGTTTCATCATTAAGAGTAATGCGAAATATAGCTGAGAGTTCTTTGTAGCGGAAATTAAGCGTATATTTGAACAATGAAACGAATTAGCGCATTATTAGTACATCTTTAGATGTAAAATTGGGGATAGTTCTCCGCAAGAGTTAATGTTATAGCTACAGTTTTTACATGCTCCTATATGAAACGTATCGGCAGTCTTTTTACAAGTAACAGAACTGCATTGTCGTCGTTGAACTGTGAGTCTTTTAGGCTGCATTTTACACAGCAGTAGATCAAATATTAATTTGAAAGGAGCATCGACTTTCTTACGATTCCTCAACCATATATGCAAAATAATTCGTTGTGATTTTATAAGAAATGGAATCTGTTTGCATCCATATTTTAACAAAATACAACCGTTTATATTTTATGACTTTTGGCACAGACCGTGACGCCAAAACGTAAAACAAAGTATTGGCTGTTTACATTAAATAATAGAGTGAGGAAACACCATCGATGCACTAGCCAAGCAGTGACTTCATGTGGGAAATACAGTCTGTATGAATGTTTAGTTTTATATAACGTTATTGTAAGCAGATTTTCAGCAGAAATGACTTACTTGTTGACGTATAAACTTGCTCAAGAGCAGCTTAAAATACTTTCCCGTCGATAATCACATTCGTAAGTTTAAAAAGTTAAAGATTCATAGCGTAACACAAACACCGGAGACTGTAATTCTGTTGCTTCTAAAAATAACTGACAATTCGGTACTTTTCACCTGGGCACATGTAAGCACGAATATCACTGCATTAATATTAACAATATGATGAAATTACGTTACCATTACTACTATATGTGTAATAGGAATACTAGAAGTCGTTTTATTGTTAAAATCAACGCTTGATATCACCTTTAAATGAGAAAAACTGTTGCTCATAATGAGGAAAACTCGGTCACGTGACTCGGGGCAATTTTAGATGTTGGTTTCAAACCAGAACACAGCAGAGATAGGGTCATGCGCAGTCTATGTTATCTTTGGTCTATGCTAAGCGTGATTTTATTTACTTTGTATTCTTTGGTTAATTCTCTGAGCCTGTAACATGTTAATGTTTTGATTGTATCTCGACTCCGAGTAATAAACTTAGACTACATATGTGGAAATTATTTCACAAGAAGTTAACCAGAGTTAGAATTATGGATTGCTGTGAAAAGAATGATGAAGGATTTAGTACAAAGTGATATTCTGGAGTTGAATACATTAGGCACAAGGAGGCACAGCAAATGCTGGACCTCAAATCTATAATAGTATTATTCTTGACACTTAAGAAGATAAAACAACTTGATTAAATTCCGAAAGTAAGAAGACCTGGCTTGAGTGACATTAAATGATGAGACTTCAAGTAACAACCTGAGCGGACTATTACACTGTCTATGTTGAGAATCCTCCAACACAGGGTCAGGCAGCAAGTAATAGTTCACATCTCAATAAGGTTGATTAATTATGTTATTTGATGTAATGATTAACACTTGAAAATAGAGACGTGGTGCGACGTTACTAGTGGTATGTTAATTAATAATTAATTATGTAATTTTTCTACATTTATATTACTAGTCCCTTTCTTAAATTTCGTTAGTGCATCTGTTTTTTAGAGCTTCATTCTGGCGTATTCGGTAAATTAGCGTCAGATTTTCAGTTTTCGAGGGCTATAGTCTCATGTATTTTGGTACATCGGTAATTTTGAATAATTTGACCTGTTGTGCGCGGATTCGGGAGGAGTTGGCCGCTGTCCGTAAACAGGAGAGCTTCTGTGAAGTTTGGAAAGTAGGAGGCGAGGTACTGGCGAAAGTAAAGTTGTGGGGCGGCATCGTGAGTCGTGTCGGGATAGCTCAGTCGGCAGAGCGCTTGCCCGCTAAAGGCAAAGGTCCCAGCTTCGAGTCCCGGTTCAAGCACACAATTTTAATCTGCCAGGAAGTTTCATACCAGCGCACACTCCGCTGCAGAGTGAAAGTTTCATTCTGGAAACATCCCCTAGGCTGTGGCTAAGCCATGTCTCCACCATATCGGAGTCTCTAGGAGTGCTAGTCTTGCATGTTTCGCAGGAGAGCTTCTGTGAAGTATGGAAAGGAGGCGAGGTATTGGCGGAAGTAAAGTTATGAGGCGGCGTCGTGAGTCGTGTCGGGATAGCTCAGTCGGTAGAGCGCTTGCCCGCGAAAGGCAAAGGTCCCAGGTTGGACTCCCGGTTCCGGCACACAATTTTAATCTGCCAGGAAGTTTCAGTTGGAGGCTCTTTTGGCCAAGGTCAACAGTCTTCAGGCTGCTGCCCTGGCCTGCGGTGCCACCCGGGCACCTGAGACGACGGCTAGCGTACACCTGGTGGCTACTGCGGGGTCTCCGGTCCCTGATGCCACTGCGGTAATATCTTCCGGAAATAGGCAGATGCGTGACAGTGACCGGCGAACTCTGCAGGGGCCTCGAAACTCTGGGCAGAATCCAAAAGCGGGAACCGTCCGCAAGGCTGTACCTTTGCGCCTCAGCAAGAGGTTTGAGGTGGTGTCCGCTGTTGATAATACGTCTGAACCAGTACGGGCTGCCCTGCCTATTACGGCGGTGTCCAACCCTTCAGAGAGATCCGCACAGACGCAGAGTGCGGCACTGTTAGTCACTGGGAGCTCCAATGTTGGGTGGGTGATGGAGACCCCTAGGGAAACAGCAGGAAGGTCGGGAAAGAACACCACAGCCCTGGCCCCGTGAATGGTACACTGTCTTGCTGAAAAGGCCTCTGGCGTTGGGAAACGTGTTCTTAATGACAGGGTGAGCATCGTCTGCCACGAGTGACACCCTCCATTGAATTAATGAAAACCAGCCGTTCGCAGATGTCACGTGACATTCCTCACCCAGAACTGTTTCCGGCATACTCCATCTTGAAATGATTTCCAATCCATGGTGTACAGCAATCAGTAAGAATAAATATTCCTTCAAACCGTCTTGATTGCAAATTATTTTATTAGTTAATGGCGCGTTTCGCCCTTTAGCAGGGCATCTTCAGATTATAATGCGCTCTCCGTAGTGTGACACCGTAAGTTGTTATTGCGGTGTTTCTATTTTTCTAGAATTTTTTGGATTTCCTTGTCGCCCTTAATAGAAGCGGTGGTCTCTGGTGACACAAGATAAGCCCATGTTTACAAATGCGCTCATGGGCGGTGGGCGGGCGTGGTGTGCTGCTCCGCCGACGAATGTTATGTTTATGAAATAAGATTTGCCTGGTACACGTATTGAAAACGAACGGTATCGGTATCGTGGCAGTCCATGCTCACCCTGTCATTAAGAACACGTTTCCCAACGCCAGAGGCCTGTTTCAGCAAGACAGTGTACCATTCACGGGGCCAGAAGTGTGATGGAGTTCTTTCCCGACCTTCCTGCTGTTTCCCTAAGGGGCTCCATCACCCGCCCAACATTGGAGCTACCAGTGACTAACAGCGGCCCACTCTGCGTCTGTCGGGATCTCTCTGAAGGGTTCGACACCGCCAGTAGCTCACCCACTTAAAGTTTAGGATCATATAAGTGTTCTGAAAGCCTTTGGAAGGCTGTAAAAAGAATAGAACCAAACTTGTCAGTGAGTCCCGGAAAAAGAGAGTAATTCTGAAAAAAGTAATCCAGAATCATATGCCAGAATTGGAAAATATGCTGTTTTCAGAGCCAGCTGTCAAAGAATTAAACACAGCAAACCCAGGATCAGAAGAAATAATGCAAACTAATCAAGATTTTTATGTTATTAATAATATTAGTGTGCAATTAGCAGGGACACAAGAACTAAGCAGGCAAACGTGAGGTTCACCAGAAAAGGTCCATGATGCTTACTATTAAAGAGACATAGGAAGTTTTCAAAGAAGAAACAAAAATTGCCATAAAGAAGTCTTTCTTTATTTCTGTTACTACCACGATTTATTTTAATGTTATCTCTCTCAAAGGTGTAAAATATAATTTTGGAAGTCAGGTCACTGGACGAGACCCGCCCGTCACGTTACCTGTCCCGTCAGTCACGTAAACATTTATTGCTTCAGAAACTGAAGTTTATTAATGTTCATATATAGTACATAGCATATGTTAATTTTTGGAGTTTGAACTTTATGTTCATGTTACTTATAGTTTCATATGTATACATAAATCACAGAAATAATGCAATGTTTTGCAATCTGCAACACCTGAGTCTCATTTTTGACCCGTCCGTCACACCATTGTTTTTCCACATTGCAGACAAAAATAATGATGGACTACTGAAATTACTCATTAATCTTCTGTACTAAATAATGAATGTTTTGATTCCAGAGAGAAACCACAAAATTCAATAAAGAACAAACATTTTATTTTGTTATTTCTGCGTCTGAATGTCCCGTCCGTCACTCATGGAATGCCTGATAACTGAGCCGCAAATTGGCTTACTAAATTATCCATGATATATTTTTCTGCCATATAAGTCTGTAACTCCCCATGTTCTTGTAACTAATGTAATATATTATAGCTAAAAGAATTTGCATACTAAATTATCCATGATAATTTTAAGAACTAATATTTTCATTAATTTAAACAAGTACTATTATTTTTCTGGTTGTAATTAATTTTGCATACATTTTTCTGCCTATAATTATTCTGCGTATATTTTTCTGCCATGTGTAAGAAAGTCTGTAACTCCATGTCCTTGGCCTTAATTTAATTTTTATAGCACTATTTGCCTTTTGTACAAAGTACAAAAGTGTTTTATTCCTAGTGCCTTGTCCTACATCACTGTGTGCTCTACTGTACAAATGTTTGATCTACAGGACAAATAAAACCAAACTAACTAACTAACTAGCTTCTCTTCGTCTTGCAGTTTAAGCATCAGGGAGCTATACCCCTTGCAACAAGATAGATTCGCACCCTCCCATCGTCGTGAAGAGAAAGGTTCAGGGATTCATCAGACCATGCTGTGCTCTCCAGTGGCGGTGGTCACGTACCTACAATACGCGACCAAAAGTAGTCAGCAGACATCGTGAGAGAACAGAATGGAGCGCTCTGAGTGCGACGTTACCTGGTTGTAGATCGATTACCTTCCAAGTTCTTGATGACAGGCTCTCTGTAGCTGGTGCTTCATGGGGCGAGAACTAATTCACTACAAATGACGAAGGCAACACACAGAATTGCAGCTCGTTGACACTTTTAATGATTTATTAGTATTGCCCGATTATCCCCATTTATCGCCAGCTAACAAGTCTCATTAATTACAACCAGGCACGCACATTCCACACATCAATAATACGAATTAACACTGTCCGTGTGTGGAATACAAAAGTTCTAGGTGTACATAGTAATGTGGCACAGACTTAATACACTTTCTGTACTGAAGGACTTTTACATAATTATTCAAATTTAAAGTTCAAACTGACGTGACTTCTGGCTCATATTGCGGCCGACACAGTAGGCATTAAACAATAGTCTCAACTACCGTGGATTCCGCGTCATACTACGAAAAAATACTCTCAACTGACATAGTCTGTCTCTGATGACTGACTAAAGAATAGTCTGCTACATGCCGCGAGCGCATCCTATTTATATTATTCAAACAATGCCACTGAAAATCGCGTATTGTTAATTATAAACATTACATTAATTATAATGGAAAAGTAAACAGTTACATACAACTGGCAATAGTAAAAGATAGCCTAAATAGCACTGAGTAAATTGATATACAGATTTAGGTTAAATGCATAGTATTTCATATCCAAATATAATTTAGTAAGTTTTCAAACAATTACTTCGTAACTAATGGTAATTATACCGACGTATGTATGGGAACAACAAGTACAAGAATATGGCATGAAATTTAGTACAAGCGAGAGTGAGATGATTATCACATCAAGAGCAAAAGAGAGAGGAACAACTGGAGTGGAGATTGAGGAGAGTGCAGAGTTTCAAGTACCTAGGAAGCCTGGTGCAGCAAGATGGGAAAAAGACAGAGAAATAAACGAGCGGGGGAGAAAAGCAGAAGCATTTCGGAAGAGTGTCAGAACTCTGATGTGGAACAGGAATGTACCCCTCAGAAGTAAAAAAGTTATATACCGGTCATACTACGTCCCGATCCTGACACATGCATCTGAAACCTGGGTTATGAAAGGAAAAGAGAAAAGCAAATTACAAGCTAGTGAGATGAAATTCTTGAGGAACAGTATTGGAGTGACAAAGATAGACAGGTTAAGGAATGAAAGTATCAGAGAGTTAATGGAGGTGGAACCATTACAAGAGGAGATAGAGAAATCAAGGCTGAAATTGTATGGGAATATTACGCGAATGGAGGAGAGGAGGATAGCCAGAAGGATGCACGAGATGAAACTGGAAGGAAAGAGACCAAGAGGAAGACCGAGAGACAGACGGCTGAAAGGAGTGGAGGAAGGTGTAGAGAAGAAATGAGAAGACTGGAGCAAGGTGAAGACGGGGAGATGGTGGGAAGACAGAAGAGGATGGAGAGGCTTATGTTCCAAGCAGACCCCGCCAAAGGATAGAAACTGTCCAAGATGATGATGATAATGACACCGAAACTAATGAGGGCAAAACTTTCCTAACATTATCAATAAAATTCTTCTGGGTATTATACCGCGTCGTCATTTTGTAAACTTTGCCGACGTTTCGGCCACTATTGCAGGTGGCCGAAACGTCGGCAAAGTATACAAAATGACGACGCGGTATAATACCCAGAAGAATTTTATTGATTGTGACAACTGCCGCGGAAGCTTACGTTTGCATTTCCTAACATTAATTGTGAAACATATAATAACATGAGACAGGCGAAATGCCCTCAGACTTTAAGAAAAATGTAATAATGTAAAAATGTAAAAATGTAAGAAATCAGGCGCAGACAGGTGTGAAAATTACAGAACCATCAGTTTGATAAGTCATGGTTGCAAAATTTTAACACGAATTATCTACAGGAGAATGGAAAAGCTGGTAGAAGCTGACCTTGGGGAAGATCAGTTTGGATTCAGGAGGAACATAGGAACCCGGGAGGCAATACTCACTTTACGTCTTATCTTAGAAGATAGATTAAGGAAAGGCAAACCCACATTTTTAGCTTTTGTAGATTTGGAGAAAGCATTTGACAATGTTGACTGGAATACACTCTTTCAAATTCTGAAGCCAGCAGGGGTAAAATACAGGGAAATGAGAGTTATTTACAACTTGTACAAAAGCCAGACTGCAGTTATTAGACTCGAAGGGCATGAAAGGGAAGCATCAGTTGGGAAGGGAGTAAGACAGGGTTATAGCCTTTCTCCGATGTTATTCAATTTGTACATCGAGCAGGCGGTGAAGGAAAGCAAGGAAAAATTTGGAATAGGGATTAAAGTTCAGGGGGAAGAAATAAAAACATTGCGTTTTGCTGATGACATTGTAATTCTGTGAGAGACAGCAAAGGACCTGGAAGAGCAGTTGAATGGAATGGACACTGTGTTGAAGAGAGCGTATAAAATGAACATTAACAAGAGCAAAACAAAAATAATGGAATGCGGTCATAGAAAATCAGGCGATGCTGAAGGAATTCGATTAGGTAACGAAACAGTGAAGGTGGTAGATGAGTTTTGTTACTTGGGTAGTAAAATAACATGCGATGGTCGCAGTACAGAGGATATAAAATGCAGAATGGCAATGGGAAGAAAAGCATTTTTGAAAAAGAGAAATTTGCTAACATCGAATATTAAGTTAAGTGTAAGGAAGTCTTTTCTGAAGGCATTTGTGTGGAGTGTTGCCTTGTACGGGAGTGAAACATGGACGATAAGCAGTGCGGACAGGAAGAGAATAGAGGCTTTTTAAATGTGGTGCTACAGAAGAATGCTAAAGATTAGGTGGGTAGATCGCGTAACTAATGAAGAGGTACTGAACAGAATTGGTTAGAAAAGGAATTTTTGGCATACCCTGACTAAAAGAAGGGATCGCTTGGTAGGACACATTCTTAGACATCGGGGAATCGTAAATTTAGCATTGGAGGGAAGTGTGTGGGGTAAAAATCGCAGAGGGAGACCAAGAGACGCGTATAGTAAGCAGATTCAAGTGGATGTGGGTTGCCGTTCTTATGAGGAGATGAAAAGGCTTGCTCAGGATAGAGTAGGGTGGAGAGCTGCATCAAACCAGTCTCCGGACTGAAGACCGTAACAACATAATAACTTCTTTAATATTATGAAAAAAGAATTTACCTAGTTTTAATAGAAATAGCCTACTAATTTGCATGATATCTGAACTTCAACAATATAATTTCATCACGAATTAATTAATATTTACTGACTGAACAAACTTCTGCGGTATCGAATAACAGAAAAAGGTTTCAGCTATTTACATCACAAAAAAGAATAACTGAAGTTTTGGAAAAGAAAATGATAATAAAATAATTACACTCATACCTATGATTATATAGCAGTGGTATCGGGAGGTTCAGTAATACAAGCAGATGGGAATAAATACCAACGTCCTTCGTTACATGTGGAACTCATGGACTTCGAATGTGGTAAGTTGATTTGGTGTTACTTGTGTCTGAAGTGTGTATGCGAGATTTTTACGCTCTTAAACACCTCTATGTCCACTGTTTCTGGTGTGACAGTGAAGTGGAAACGTGAAGGGACACGTACAGCACGAAAGCGTACAGGCCGACCTCGTCTGTTGACTGACAGAGACCGCCGACAGTTGAACAGGGTCGTACAGTGGAATAGGCAGCCATCTATCCAGACCTCAACACAGGAATTACAAACGGCATCAGGATCCACTCCAAGTACTATGACAGAAAGGCGGGAGGTGAGATAACATGACTTTCATGGTCGATCGGCTGCACATAAACAACATTTCACACAGTTCAGTGCCAAACGACGCCTCGCTATGTGAAGGAGCGTAAAAAATGGACGACTGAACAGTGTAAAAACGTTGTGTGAAGTTACGAATCATGGTGCACAATGTGCCGATCCGATGCCACTGTGTTAATACGACAAATGCCCTGTGAACGCATCTGCCAGTGTGCATAGTACCATCAATAAAATTCGGAGGCGGAGCTGTTATGGTGTGGCCGTGTTTTTCATGGTGGAGGCTTGCAGCCCTTCTTGTTTTGCGTTTCACTATTGCAGCACAGGCCTACAGTTGGTCTTTTAAGTGCCACCTTTCTTGCTTTCCACTGTTGAAGAGCAATTTGGAAATGGCGATTGCATCTTTTATCACGATCAAGCAACTGTTCTAATGCACGACTTGTGGCGGGTTGTTTACACGACAATTACATCCCTGCAATGGACTCGCCTGTACTTCAAACCAATAGAACACTTTCGGGATGTTTTGGAGCGCCAGCTTAACGCCAGGCCTCACTGACCTACATCGATATCTCTATTCAGTGCAGCACTATGAAGAATGGGCTCCCATTCCCGAATATATTTTTCCTACGCATGATAGAACGTTGCCTGCAGTAATGGAAGCTGTCATCAAGGATAAGGGTGGGCCAACACCATATTGAATTCCAACATTTCTGATGGAGTGTGCCACGAACTCTTTTTCATCCAGATGTCGGGATACTTTTGATAACATAGTACGAGGGCGGATTGATAAGTCTGGTAAAAAAAAAATATTAAAAATCGTTTTAAAGGAGAAAACTTGCTTTATTTCTCGGCATAGTCTCCTTGCGAGGCTACACACTTCGTACAGCGAGTTTCCAATTTTTTAACCCATCGGCAAAGTAGGCCTTGTCAATCTCTGCAGCCGGCCGCGGTGGCCGAGGGGATTGAGGCGCTCCAGTCACGGTCTGCACGGCCACTACGGTCGGGGGTTCGAATCCCCCCTCGGGCATGGATATTTGTGCCGTCCTTAGTATTAGATAGTTCATAAGTAGTTTGTAAGTGTAGGGACTGATGACCCCATAGTTAAGTCCCATAAGCTACACAAACATTTGAAGCTTTGAACAATCTCTGCAAAATAGGCTGTCACAGCGGTGGACACTTCCTCATTCGATGAAAATTTCTTCCCACCAAGCCAAATTTTCAAGTTTGGGAATAAGAAAAAGTCACTCAGAGCCATGTCTGGTGAATAGGATGGGTGAGGAACCAATTCGAATCCCAAGTCGTACTCTTTTGCCATTGTGATAGCTGCTGTGTGGGCTGGAGGATTATCCTGATGAAACAGCACTTTCTTCTGTGCCAATCTTGGACGTTTTTCAATTAGTTCCTGTTCAAATGTTTGTTAAGCTCATGGGACTTAACTGCGGGCTCATCAGTCCCTAAACTTACAAACTACTTATGAAATTAGTTCCTGTTTCAAACTATCTAGCAGAGCAGCGTAATAGGGACCAGTTATGAATCTGCCTTTTTCCAAATAATCTATCAGTTTGTACCCTGGGTATCACAAAAGACAGTGTCCATCACCTTTCCAGCTGACGAAACAGTCTTCGCCTTTTTTGTCGCACTCTCCCCAATCTTCGTCCATTGTTTGGACTGTTGTTTGTCTCTGGAGTGTAGCGGTGGATCGAAGTTTCATCCACAGTTACGAATCTGCGCAAAAATTCCTGTGGATTGCACCTGAACTGTGAGAGATTCAGAGCAGAAATGTTCATTCGTGCCTGTTATTGGTCCAAAGTGAGCAGGCACGGCATCCATCACGCACAGAGCTTCTTCATGGCCAGTTTTTCATGGAGGGTGTAATGCACTCGTTCAGTTGAGATGCCTACAATGTTAGCAATCTCGCGAATTTTTAACCTTAGATCTTCCACTACCATATCGTGCAGCTTATCGATGGTCTCCTGTGTGGTGACTTCAACGGGCCGACCGGAGCGTGCTCCATCTTCCGTGCTTCTCCGACTACGTTTAAACTCATTGATTAAATGGTCTTCAATGTTGGTGCAGAACCCACGTGGACCTCATCCAACTCGGATTTAATCTGTACAATTGTCCAACCCTACGAATGAAAATGTTTAATGACGGCACGAAATTCGTTTTTCTCCATCCTAAGGAACTAGCTACGCAGTTGCCACTTCAGTTGGCAGCCAACAGTCAACTAATAACAGCTGCCTTCCGAAACTTGCTGTAATATCCGCGGAATATCAGGCTTACCAACAACAGTGCAGGTTCCAAAAATTTCCCGCTCTCATACAAATTTACCAGACTTATCAAACCACCCTCGTATATGTCAGTCGTAGTTGGCAATGTCGTTGTATTAACATTCGCACACATATGGGTTGTCGGCTGCAGAGGTACATCATTAGCAGTGTTGGTCCACTGTCTGTTCACACACACTTTGACCGTGCCCATCATTTACGTCTGACGTTAGTTCCGCCCAGCCTACAAGGTCCAACGAGGGGTGGCCACCAACCCCTCAACGTCTGGACGTGATTTCACCTTCGCTGCGCCACTTGTTGAAGGCACCACATAACCCCACACACACCCTACAAGCCGTGGAGTTTCTGAAATGCTGGTGCTGAGCATCCGGGCCATCACCATCTGCCCTGGGTCAAACTCAGATCGCGTGCCTTCCCCAACCTATACGCGGGCGGACAGCACTCTCACCAGTACTCTACATGCCATGCGCTGTGTCTGACTAGCAATCAGTCCCCTGGATGGGTTTATATCGATAGGAGGTAGGTGGTTAAAATGTTGTGGCTAATCAGTGTCTGATCAACATTATTTCAAGAATATTGTCATACTCGATTAATATGGAAATTCTCCACATAGATGATAAATTATTATTCAAAAGAGATTGATTGGCTGGTCATTACTTACCTTTTTGCTGTACTGCTGATAGGAGGAAAATAACGAACTTTCGGAACTGTGTTCCTTCTTCAGATGGAGAGAAGGGAGAAAAAAGAAAAAAAGGAATGGGAAAGAAAGGGAAAGGTAATTCACGACGTAGACCATGAGGATGGTGTTAAGATTGTGGAAGTCAGAGATATAGTGTAGTAGTACTGAGCCATGCTAAAGAGTATATATATAATTCCAGAGAGGAAATATTAAGCAGGAAAGAGAAGGAACACAGTTCCGAAAGCTCATTATTTTCCTCCTTTTTTTCTGAGTGTAACTATCGGCAGTACAGCAAAAAGGTGAGTACTGGCCAGCCAATCTATCTCTTTTGAATATTACGAGGTATGTCCACAAAGTAAGTTCCGTTTGGCTATATAAAACAAACGTGTACAGATACAGAAAAAATATTTATTGTACAAAAATATACAACAATTAAACTACTTTTCTACATACCTTCCGAAATTTTGTAGACATTTGTTATAGCGTGGCAGAAGCCTTTGTATGCCTTCTTCGTAGAAGGTTGCCGCCTGTGTATTCAACCATGTGGTAACATGTTCTTTCAACTCATCATCGCTGAAGTGTTGACCACCAAGGACAGGTTTTAGGTGTAAGAAGGAAGTCGCTAGGAGCGAGACTGTACGGAGGATGATCAAAAACGTCCCAGTGAAATTCCCGTAAGAGTTGTTTGGTCACATTCGCCTTGTGAGGTCGGGCGGCAACGTGAAGGGAAGAAGGAGACTCCTTTCATCTCTTCTCACATCTAAAATCTGTCCTTGGTGGTCAACACTTCAACGATGATGAGCTGAAAGAACATGTTTGCCACTTGGTTGAATACACAGGCGGCAACCTTCTATGAAGACCGCACACAAAAACTTGTTCCCACGCTATGACAAGTGCCTACGAAATTTCGGAAGTTGTGTAGAAAAGTAGTTGAACAGTTGCAGATTTTTATACAATAAATATTTTTTCTGTATCTGTTCACGTTTGGTTTATATAACCAAACGGAACTTACTTTGTGGACATACCTCGTAATATAGCCATACTGATATTCTGCAACTTTATATACGTTTCAAAATAATAAAGAATATACCTATTATTCTGAAACGATTTTAGATTCTTTTTAGACTAATCTTGGTAGTATGAAGAATATCGCATGTTCAAAAAATGTACTTTATTACTAAAACTAAACTCTAAACTCCGTCCCAAACAGGTCTCAAAAGGTAATAATAACTGTCTGTCGTACTTGCTGAAATAAGACTTCTTAACATTTCAAGGATTCTAATTAACTTTAGAGTTCTTCGAAAGGATTCTGAAACCCTTAACAAGCAGCAAATTACTTTGACCCAGTAATAAAATGGTGTTGTTATTAATTGAATAAAAATAACACTAAATTGATTGCAGACTTCAACGATCCAGTAATAAAAAAGGTATTGTTATCTACTGATGTATAACATATAATATCAAGTTAGTGTTCGTTTTTCTGACATGACGGCCGGCCGCGGTGGCCGAGGTGACTGAGGCGCTCCAGTCACGGTCAGCACGGCCACTACGGTCGGGGGTTCGAATCCCCCTTCGGGCATGGATATTTGTGCCGTACTTAGTCTTAGCTAGTTCATAAGTAGTTTGTAAGCTTAGGGATTGATGACCCCGTAGTTAAGTTCCATAAGCTTAACAAACATTTGAACATTTTCTGACATGACGATATCTGAACATGTAACAAAGTCATAAAAGGAGTGCGACCATTGTAAATACCTGTTGCAGTGCAACACAAAACGCTGTTAATTCGCTTGATTAACAAGCCGTCATGAGATGGAAGAAAACTATCCTAATTTTTAAGTTGGACCAAAATTACACACACTGTGCAATTTCATGAAGATCCGCTGAGTAAGTTTCCAATTTCATCGCGAACGTGCAACGTGACAAAGGATTTTTATACATATAAAGATTTTTAAATTGAAAAATATAAATGAAACTCAGAAGACGAAAATATATTGAATTTGAGTATCAATAGTATAAATAAATAGTCGTTATTGTCTGTGGTGTGTTTTGCTTTGCCTATTACTCCAAAAAAACATTTGACAGCGTCAAGTAGAGCTTCTTGCACTCTCCCGTTTTGATTTAGAGGTCAGTGACTTCATCGCAGCCGCGCGGGAGTAGCCGAGCGGTCTGGAGAGCCACGTGGCGGATCGCGCGGCCTCCCGCGTCGGAGGTTCGAGTCCTCCCTCGGGCATGAATATTTGTGCTGTCTTTAGTATAACTTAGTTCATAAGTGTGCGCCCCCGTTGCACAGTTGTAGAGTTCTAGACTACAAATCCGAAGGTCCCGGGTTCGATCCCCACAAGGTCCTAGGATTTTTATCTGAAAAATACGGAGTAGCACCGTAGTTCGGAACCCACGTTAAACTGTAGGTCCCCCTATAACTGGCTGGGTAAGTCAGTTCGAAGGTCGGAGGAAGGCAACGGCATACCACCTCCAAACAGGACCATGCCTAGTAAAGCACTGTGGTGTTCAAACCAATCTTCGGATTGTTGACTGCTTTACCTTTAGTTCATAAGTAGCTTGTAAGTTTAGGGACTGGTGACCCCGCAGTTAAGTCCCATAAGCTTTACAAACATTTGAACATTTGAACTTCATCGCATACCTATTTAGCACCATAAAAGAAAAATAAGTCGATAGGCTTACTTTAGGGTGACCAGATTTCCAAAATAAAAATACGGGACACATGTGGATACCGATGCGTGTGACACTAAATGTTGCGTCTGCCTGTAGCATTAAAGCAAACATAAACACACGAACTGATGCACACACAATATAGTGAACAGTTTTCCTTTCCACCGCTCTCCCGCTCCCCAAGCTGACGTGTCGTATTCTGTGGTTCTCGTATTTACATTTGCGTTTCTCGAAATCACTCATTTTAGAAAACTATTACCACAACAGGAACAGTATTTAATTCCTTAAAGAACATGAAAGCAACGGGACTAGCATCAGAATTACGGGTTTTTGGGACGGGACAAATTACATATACGGCAGTCTCAGTAACTAAGACATACCAAGTCAGATGCTAATACAGAAATTAACCAAACAAAGCTACTCGCCCGCGGTGGAGAGGCCGAGCATTCTAAGGCATTTTGCTGCGGGGATCGCGGTTTCTCGTCGTCGGAGGTTAGAGTCCTCCCTGGGGCATGAGTGTATGTCTAGTCCTTAGGTTAGTTTGTAGGTCTAGAGACTGATGAGCACAGCAATATGGTGCAATAGGTTTAGAAACATTTGTACATAACTACTCGCACAACTAAAAGCCAAATAAATTGTATTACTTAAGAAATACATACTTTATTCTCTTACTAGCTGAAAACTCAGCGTTGCCCGGGTATTTATTTATTTATTCCTGCCATTTTCAGGTATATATTCATTTGTATAAGGGCTGTATGTCTGTAAAATCTCTCGGGAATACAATTAATAGTCAAGAAGTGATAGATTAAAACTTGGTGCGTGGTTGGGCTGTTTTCCATGAACGTTACTCTTTATGTGCTCATATCTCATGAAGTACGTGTCGAAATGTGACACAATTTAGAAGCTACATTCAACTATATCTGTGTATACTGTCTGTAAAATTTCATATCGCTACAATTTGTAGTGTCCAAATTATAAATTGTTACGTCATACCGAGAGCCGTAGTTTTTCTCCATAAACAGCGGAAAAATAGTAAGCGAGAAACTGTTTTCCTTTCATCATTTTACTGTCGTTGCCAGCGAGAAAAAGTTATAATAAAGGTTTGAAATTTTGTTTCAAGTTTGTTGCAAGTCGCTAAGTACTGTCATTCTCATACAGTGTATTTCGAAAGTCTCACCGCATTATATGGAATTTTTTGCGATTTCTATTGGTTATGACGTAATATCTTTTGAACCATGTGCCGTATGTGATTCTTAACCATACAGCAATTATTACCTCACGGTAAGGAATGTGTGTACCAAATTTGGTTGAAATCGGTCCAATGGTTTAGGAGAAAATGAGTTTTTCGCGCATCTCATTGTTTATGACGTCATATCTCGTGAACTATATATTGTATGTGATTCTCACACTTACGGCGACCGTCCTCATGGATTGAAGCTTACGTGTACTAAATTTCATAAAGATTGGAACAAAACTGTAGATTTGTATGCAACACGTACAAATATACGGACACTCTGCTTTGTATATTAGATCGTTCTCACATGCAAACAAGCAAGGAAGACAGTCATGATTACAGACTACTTCACGTATATCTCTGTGAATTATATTTCGCAGAAGAATGTTTGTCATTCCGGAGATCTATATTTTTACATAATGATAACCGCATCAAGTACTCCGAAAATTACTTCTTATTATAATTACCTCCTCCACAGTTTGCAGTTTACATATATTGTTTCGCAGTCCATAAAATATTTCTGATGGATAACATTATTTCCACATCACTTTTTGCTACAGATATCCTCAGATGCAAATAAGTTGACAACGAGAGACCAGTTTTTTCCAACTCGCTACAGTTCTCAATTAATAAATTTTCTAATCACGTACATTTGGAAGCTGGTTCATATTCTTAATAAGCCGATCTAAACTGATCTTTACATCTTTCTCGAAAATATTTTAATCAAACTCAGGTAAATTTTTAAATCTCTACTGAACAGATTTCCATATAATAAAATATTTGAGCTGAGATAGTTAAATACATTCAGCACATGAAAGGGGTAAGCCCACTTCGCGATATAATCAGATAACGTCTCGTGAAATCAACTTAAAATCTCCAAGAAATCAGACTCTTTCAGCGCGCTGTCTTCTTGCAGTGCATTCATTAACGATTAAATTTGTATAGTTGGAAGACTTGCATATGTCGTGTGAAAGCATTACTTAAAAAAATTTAAAAAGCATTCATAGGTGGCACAAGAATACTTTAAAACTAATATAGCGATTTTGGGTAGGCTGACTTTTTTGTATTTAAAATAATAATAATAAAAAAAGATTGCTCTCAAAGTTGGAAATATTAGAAATATATGAAAAAAATTACGTAAAAAATCGTGACTCATCCCTTTTTAGTTGAAGGCTGTTGATTATGATTACATTTCTTCTCCGTTTACGCTAACAATACTTTAAAAACGTTACGTCAAAATATATGGGACGGTTACTAAAATACGGGACAATATACGTCCAGTATTTACTTTATCGGGACAATGGGACACTTTAGCTAAATAAGGGACGATCCCTAAAATACGGGACGTCTGGTCACCCTAGGTTACTTTCATGCTAAGAGTGCACACTTTCAAAACGCTAATCACTTTAGAGGATTCACTTCAGATCGATAAAATATTAATGGCAAAGCTCCACATACAACCATTTCAACGGCAGCTCGTCACCCATAATCCCTTAGACAATAAAAATGAAACTTCTTTCTGTAAAATCTTGGTCAGTGAAAATGTTAATATTTGTACGACAATCTGGTAGAAGCTGGCCACGGAGATCAGTTTGCATTTAGGACGAATGTAGGAACAGTGATCTCAGAATATACAGTAAGGAAAGGCAAAATAGATTTCTAGCTTTTGTAGATCTGGATTCGGGTCCCGTTGTCCTGACAAAGTAAATACGGGACGTATATTGTCCCGTATTTTAGTAACCGTCCCATATACTTTGACGTATCGTTTTTAAAGTATTTTAGCGTAAACGGAGAAGAAATATAATCATAATCAATAGCCTTCAACTCAAAGGGGATGAGTCACGATTTTTTACGTAATTTTTTCATATATTTCTAATATTTCCAATATTGAGAGCAATATATATATATATATGTGCGTCTCGGTTGCACAGTGGTAGAGTGCCAGACTACAAATCCAAAGCTCACGGGTTCGATCCTCGCCAGGTCCTAGGATTTTTATCTGTCACTTTCCACTTCTTTCACCTCTGGCAGTATTGCTCATGTGAAAAATACCGAGTAGCACCGTGGTTCGGAACCCACGTTAAACTGTAGGTCCCCCTATAACTGGCTGGGTAAGTCAGTTCGAAGGTCGGAGGAAGGCAACGGCATACCACCTCCAAACAGGACCATGCCTAGTAAAGCACTGTGGTGTTCAAACCAATCTTCGGATTGTTGACTGCTTTACCCTTTATATATATATATATATATATATATATATATATATATATATATATATATATATATATCCAACCCAAAATCGCTATATGAGTTTTAAAGTATTCTTGTGCCACCTATGAATGCTTTTTAAATTTTTTTAAGTAATGCTTTCACACGACATGTGCAAGTCTTCCAACTATACAAATTCAGTCATTAATGAATTCATTGCAAGAAGACAGCGTGCTGAAAGAGTCTGATTTCTTGGAGATTTTAAGTTGATTTCAAGAGACGTTATCTGATTATATCGCGAAGTTGGCTTACCCCTTTCATGTGCATTTAACTAGTCTCAGCTAAAATATTTTAGGATACAGCGCTGGCCTGGAAACCGAAAGGTCACGGGTTCGAAACTCGATCGGACATCGGATTTTTTTTAGTCTGCGTTTTAACCTATCCTTCACCTCTCAACGATGTGAGGAGTCGGCAGAAACGACACGTGGTTCGGATTCCACGTTAAGCTGTAGGAACACAGTTGGATAACTGGGGAAGGCTAGGGACACGCAAGTTGCCGAAGTGGCGTCCAATTGAAAGACTTGCACCAGGCCAATGAGCCACACGAGATTATTTTTATGTAGATCTGGAGGAAACGTCTGACATTATTGACTACAAAACACTGTTCCAAATTCTGAAGTCAGCAGGGATAAAATATAGGGAACAGAAGGTTATTTACAACTTTAAAAACAAGACAGCAGTATTTAGAGTCGAAGGGCATGAAAGAGAAACATTGTTTAGGGAGGGAGTAAGACAAAAAATGTTCAAATGTTTCTAAATCTGAGGGACTCAACTGCTGCGTTTACCAATCTCTAGGCGAACAAACTACGTAAACTAACTTATGGTAAGAACAACACGCATACCATGCTTGAGGGAGGACTCGAAAGCCCGGCGGCGAGCACCAAGTGCTGCACAGCTAGGAGCCTTAGGCTGTGGTCACAGTGGACTACAGTGGACCACGGTGGTGGTTTTAACCGACGACAGACATCGGCGGAAAGCGGCCGATAGTTTCAAATTTGTACTCCTCTATGGGCACGGTCACAGTGTAGCCGATCTCATCGTCCGAACGTAGAGACTTCGGACGACAGTCGGTGAAATTCAAATCAGTTTGTTTTGTTCGGTGAAATCGACCGACGTTCTCACATGCTAGATATGGACAGTGAGCAACTGATACCGCAAGCTTAGTAAAAGAAAGAAATCGGGATATAATTTGGAATCTATGGTCTGATATTATAGTTTATTGGAAATCCCACCTTGGTTAAATCCTTTGTCAGAAATTTTAGGCGTAAATTATAACCTCAAAAAATGTGTTCTAATCAGGATTGTGGCTTATCTTAATGTTATTGTAGTGGCTCTCTTACGTTGTTTTACACTGTGATAATCGGTTAACAAGGTAATGAGTTTTCTATGAAGTGACCTGCAAATGTGGTTTCTGTGTTCAAAATTATTCTTAATTTCACACTAGTCTTTCACAAATATATTGAATGACAGTCATTAAAGTTCAGTGTACCGTAACTTCATTTCTTTCGTCATAATCGGATGTTTCTGGGTGGCCTTATACTGTGTTCTGCATGGATTTAAATACTGAAAAACTGCACCCGTTATGTATTTTTATGCTTAGCACAACGCATTTCGAGAATTTTTCTTGCCTTTAGTGCATTTGCTTATATAAATATATCGTGACGTTTCCATGTTTGATTTTATGCAGCTCCTGCACAGATGTAGTCTTTTTGTTATTGTAATGAGGGAAATCGTAGCATACATAATAAACTTTCTTACATACTAAATAGTACATCTGTGTATACCTGCAGGTATTGTGTCTGCTCCATTAAACTGGATACCACAACACAAAAATCGTCACTTACACTGGTTTTTGTACACAGGGAAGTCTAATGCACGATTATTACGTTGCATATTCTGAGTAATGGAAGAGGCACAATACCTTTAATCAGACAGGAAAAGTTATGGTTTCCAACATTAGGATAAAACACACACCTCAATATTTATACTGTGTGATTTTCCGAACTTATGTAGATAACTTAAAAGAGACAGTGCAAGTGTGTCAGGAAATCACACACTGAAACGTAGAAAAATTAGCGTACTTATGTAAACAAATGCACTAGAAGATGCGAATAAATCCTCGGAATTCGTTGTGATGAGCAATAAACTTCCCTAACTGGTGTAGTTTTTCATTATTTAAAGCATGGAGTTTAACTGGTGTATGTCCGCAAAACTTCAAATAAATTCATCAAACTGTAATATTGCTTGTCCGTGACACCGCGAAATATCAAGTACGTAACAGACATTTCTCGTTTTACCGGTACCTCGCATATTCGTAAAGACTGTCTGGGACTAGCAGAAACTGAGAACAGTACACAATCCTTGTCACTTTCTTCCTTGCATACAGGTGTAGCTCATTCGTACGCATTTGAAGTCTTTATTTAATAACAAAAGCCGCATTATAGCACTAATTTCTAAGCATAAAAATGTCGGTGGACTCCATTGCACCCCAGGGAATTGAAATCTAATATACTTCAGACTAGAGATGGGAAAAACCGACCGATTAAAACCGATACCGGTATTTTAGTTTTGAATAACCGGTTTCTTTTAGTTATTGCCAAGAACCGGGTAAAAAACCGTGGCGTGGCCTATTAGACGACGCGCGTGCACCGGCAGTGTACGAGACTTGCCTCCGTCTGGTCATGCGGCAGTTCCTTGCTGTCGTCGCCAGACATCGGTTGTGTCTTAAATGGCGCCATCCCGAGTTTGGAAGTACTTCACGAAGTACGGGAGCTGTGAGATACAATGCTCCATTTGCTTTAAAAAGCTGCAAACTGGTGGAGGTACTACAAACATGCTATGTCATTTAAGGAGAAAGCATCCAAAATGTTCTTTGGAAGAGAAGGTAAATTCGATTCATATACCTATTATGTAAGTGATGTACTCTAAGCTTGGAATACTAACGTTTGATGTATTATCATATTGTTATGTTAACAAGTTTAATTAATGTGATTCCTTGAAAGCGAGGGGCTTTTTTAATAACCAATATGAGTTTAGGTAACATTGACCATGTGGTGCCTCGCGAGGTAGCCGTGCGGTCTGAAGCTCCATGTCACGGACTGCGCGGTTGCTCCAGTCGGAGGTTAGAGTCCTCCCTCCTCCCTCGGTCATGGATGTACATGATGCCCTTAGCGTAAGTTAGTTTAAGTTAGATTAAGTAGTTTGTAAGTCTAGGGACCGATGACCTAAGCATTTAGGTCTCATAAGAACTCACACCCATTTGAACATTCTTTGATCATTTGGTACACAGCTTTCCTAGTTCAATTTGCGTAAATTTACACTGACAACAATCATACTGTTAGTCGGAACTACGGACTCCTGGCTAGGCTTACACACACTCAAGAAGGTGTAGTATTGGGAGGGGATCTAGAAAAATATGGAAAGACTATCTATTTGTCTTATGACGTAAATTTACCTAAATTTTAACTAAATTTCGTAAGTTTCGGTTTCGGCCGAAACTAAAAGAACCGACTATTACGGTTTCTGTTTCGGTCGCAAACTATGTTTCGTTCGAACTCTACTGGAAATAATAGCAATAAAAACCGAAAACCGGTTATCTTGAGCTATTTTTACGGAGCGGTTAAACTGGAGATGAAAAGAACCGGTATTATAACCGAAAACCTGTTGTTTCAGCGATAACCCTACTTCAGACACAGAATATATTCAAACCTAACCTAGCTTTCTCCTTTAACCGAACCAGATGACAAGCTAAATCGGATGCAGTGTGACCACACCGTCGCGTCGGTTGATGTTTTCAGTTGAACTAGGTCGATCGCTTCTGACGACCATGCCCCCCACAAGGGGGGGGGGGGGGGGGGACTGGGTGGACCCATGGGTCCATGGTCCGGTGCTGAAGGGGGCCAGAGCCCAGCCCTGAAAGATTACTGAAATTAAAAATAAACTAGAAAAAACATGTTGAATATTTTTCATCGGAATTTTAGAAGATTCTACAGGCAACTGTAGATTTGTTATAAACAGCTTATCTTAAACGATTACTTCGACTGATGCTCTTAGTTATTGCCATTGGTTGGTATTGTATGTGTGTATTAACTAAAGTGACCAACCATACCGATGTTTTCGGAACAGTCACGATTTTTGCGTGTCTGTCCGTAAGTTTTTCGAAGGTAATTAGGTACATCTATTTATCCCGGTTTTAACAATTAGGTTCCGATTTAGAAATGTATTTCACCTGCATCGGTCTATTTTATCATTAACTAGCTTAAAACCCGGCGTTGCCGGATATTTATTTATTTATTCATTTCTGCCTGGAGTTAGTACTTCTCCTACCCTTCTCTCTCTGTCCATCTTTTTTCTAAAAATATTTTATATTTATCGGAAAACATATAAGACATAACGCTGACTTGGATAATGTACAAAATTATAAGCGCGTTATTCAAACAAAGGAAGATAGAAGTCAAAACACAAATGACATATAAAAATTGGCACGATCTCATATTTATTCAGTTATATGTGGTACGATTGTATAATTTTTCAGTTATGTATTCATTTGTATAAGTGCTGCATCTCTGTAAAATTTCTTGGGAATACAATGGGTGTTAAAGAAGTAATAGATTACTACTTGGTGCGTGATAGGACGGTTTTCAATGAACGTTACTGTTTTATGTGCTCATACCTCATGAACTACAGGTCGCACTGTGCTACAATTTCGGAGGCACATTCAACGATATGTGTACATTTCCTATAAAATTTCCTGCGGCTGCACTTTGTAGTGTACAAATTATAAATTGTAGCGTCATACCGAATGCCGCAGTTTTACTCCATAAACAGCGGAAAAGTAGTAAGCGAGAAACTTTTTTTCCTTTCATCATTTTACTATGGTGGCCAGCGAGAAAAATGGTCAATAAAGTTTTGAAATTATGTTTAAAGTTTGTTGCAAGTCGCTAAGTACTCCCATTCTCATATAGTGTGTTTGTAAGGTCTCATCGCATTATGGCAGTTTCTTGCAACACCTGTCGTTTATGGAGCTATATCTCTTGAACCATGTTTCGTATATGGTTCGTACTCCTACAGAAGATGTTATCTCACGTAAGGAATATGTGTAGCAAATTTGGTTGAAATCGGTCCAGTGGTTTAGGAGAAAATGAGCAGCATTGTTGCTTATGGCAGCAGTTTTCCGCGCATCTCTTTGTTTATGACGTCATATCTCGTGAACTATATATCGTACGTGATTCTTACATTTACGGCGACCGTCCTCGTGGATTGAACCTTACGTGTACAAAATTTCACAAAGATTGGAACAAAACTGTAGATTTGTATGCAACACGTACAAATATACGGATACTCTGCTTTATATATTAGAAGATTTTAATTATGATGGAAAACTGTTTGACAAAAGGTTCGTTAGACTTGGTATTTATCACAAACTGACTTAGCCGTTTGAAACTTCCCGCTGAGCATACACGCCCAACTATACCAGTGAGAAAATCTGCAAATGGACTGCTAACACCACTTTTTCAGGTCAAAGATGGATTGATATTATTTCTCATTTCAGACAGAATCAAGTGGCATTCTGAAATGTGCTTAAGCTAGTGTAGTTTCTCTTCTACCTTGCCAAAAATAATGCTGTTTACTGAAAGGGTATTTTCCCCACATGAATAACATATGGGCTAGTGACAAAACACAGTTTGCCGTAGAAACTGTGGAATCAATATTAGTAACTAGAGTAAATTATTATGAATCTTGTGTAGAGTTTTTTTCACATATTGAAAAATACAGACTTGTTGAAGAAAATTCATTGCACTGTTAAATACAATTGTTCAGATCGCATTCCAATGTTCAAAATGTTTGTATAGCTTATGGGACTTAACTACGGGGTCATCAGTCCCTAAACTTACAAACTACTTACGAACTAGCTAACGCTAAGGTCGGCACGAATATCCATGCCCGAGGGGGGATTCGAACCCCCGACCGTAGTGGCCGTGCAGACCGTGACTGACGCGCCGCAGTCCCCTCGGCTGCCGCGGCCGGCATATCGCATTCCTTCATTATATAAACTACTAATAAAGTGTAAATTAATGTACATTTTGTAACAACTTAAACTGATATTCTGTAATTATTACTTTCACGGAAATCTTCTTCTAATATAATGTGGTTATGTCCCGAATTAGAATCTAGAAAATATGGTAAATTTAGTATTAACACAGTATGCAATGTTTTCGCCTTGTGGAGTAAACTCACTAATCAGAGACGATGCTTATGCTGCTGAAATGAATTATAATGTGATTCTTTTTTTTTATAAATGCTGAGGGTTTTTGTCCTTTCATTTCTATTAGGGCTGATCATTGGCAATTATTGAAACAGCTTGTTCCTTTGTCTAAGTCTCAAATGTTTGTATAGCTTATGGGACTTAACTACGGGGTTATCAGTCCCTAAACTTACAAACTACCTTATAATAAAGACGGCCCAAATATCCATGCCCGTGGGGGGATTCGAACCCCCGACCGTAGTGGCCGCGCAGACCGCGACTGGAGCGCCTCAGTCCCCTCGGCCACCGCGGCCGGCTGTCTAAGTCTTGTTGCAGTCAAAGGCTGAGTACAAGTACTCCGTCAAATTTTGAAGTAACATCCTTCAATTTCTAAGATTTAGACGTATTAACTCCATTAGCAAAAAAAAAAAAAAAAAAAAAAAAAAAAAAAAAAAAAAAAAAAAAATTGGTTTGTATCTCCAGAAGTACTTGACAGATTTCAAAGGCCTCTTGATATCATTTTGGAGCAGTATCTTGACCTATATTGATCACAAAAATGTCGTTGTGCAGAAAAAAGGAATTTCCCTCAAAGTAACGATGCCGGTGATAAGCTTAAAGACTTTATGTCATCACTTTGAATCACGAAAAAGTACTTTCTGAGGCAGTTGACATCAGAGATTATCAATAGGTAACCTGATGCAAATGAAAGGACAGCTGACCAACTTCAGCTGTAAGCATCAAATTAATGCAAGATTTGATAACAATATTTAGAGATGTGAACAATTTTTTCATCAATTTTCACCAGTTTTTGTCTTTCGTGGGCCTAGAAAGTAATGAACTGAAAGTTAAAATTACTAATCCGATCTCAAAGTATTCTTCAGATTTAGCGGAAGCTGGCAGTTTCTTTGAAATTCTACAAAAAAAAAAAAAAAAAAAAAAAAAAAAAAAAAAAAAAAAAAAAAAAGTAATGTATCGGACCAAACAGCGTGGTCATCAGTCCGTAGCTTACAAACTACTTAAACCTAAGTAAACTAACCTACGGACAAACACACACACCCACACCCCAGGGTGGAATCGAACCTCCACGGGGAGCAACCACGCGCTCCGCAGCGAGACGCTTTAGACCGCTCGGCTACTCCACCGCGGCGGAGCATGGGTGTGTGTGTTTGTCCGTAGGTTAGTTTACCTAGGTTTAAGAAGTCTGTAAGCTACGGACTGATGACCACGCAATTTGGCCCGATAAATTTACAAACATTTGAACATTTTGATAATATACAAGTTGTATGAATGTGAATATGAGTTTGTTGGCAGCTCAGCTTTTTGGTGAGTTGTTAGCTATGCTCATATTAACAACATTCCAATCTGGAACTTCCATTGTTAAAAATCAATAAAAGTACATGTGATGATTACATTGAATTATCTTTCACAATCTGGCCGCATAAGCAGTAAAACTGCATAGGGCCGATTTGGCTCGAGAGGTTCTTATACGTAGTAGCTTGCAAGCGATCCTTCTAGTTCTAATTGCCAAGTAAACTAGATAGCAGCTATAACGACATAATTAGTTCTTTTGCCCATTTTACTCTGGCTGTCATACCGCTTTGGGATTCGTTCTCAAGTCATGCCGTAGGCGCAGCAGTTTGACGTTACTTCTGGCGTGTCAATATAGTGAGAGATTTTTTTATTATTATTATTTTTTCCTTATCGCTAACTTCCTGCGAAGATGAGATTTCCATGTGTGTGCAGTGATTCCGCCTTACCTGGCGCAGCGTCTGCAAGAAGTACGAACGAGTGTTCTGTTAAGCTAAACCAGCGCTTACTGTGGCCCAGAGGCGTAGCCGGGAGGGGGAGGTACGAAGGGGATTAACCGCCCCCCCCCTTCCGAAAAGCCTCGCTATTCACCTAATTCCTGATAAGGTAATTCAAAACTATGATTAAGTTTCTCATTCGAGATTTGTATTGAATAAAAATTAATATTTTCTCTATTGAAATACATCTGCGCCTTTTGTTCAACTTGTAAAGCTTCAAAATTAAGCTGATCCCCTCTCCTCACGAAACCAAATTCTGACTACGGGGCTGCTGTGGCCATGGTAAGT
This sequence comes from Locusta migratoria, assembly GCA_026315105.1. Lineage (NCBI taxonomy): Eukaryota > Metazoa > Arthropoda > Insecta > Orthoptera > Acrididae > Locusta > Locusta migratoria. The sequence goes on along the minus strand of CM048753.1, from coordinate 95,763,030 downwards.
AAAGTCTCAGTTTTAAGTAAAATTTTTTTTATAAATGAAGCTTACCATATCAAATGTATGCCTTGTTATACCAAGGTAAAATACATTCTGAACAGTATGGTTAAGATATAAACTTGTAATTACAAACTACAGCACACAACAGTTACAACAACAACAACAAAAAAAGACGGGGGAAGGGCCCGTCTCTGATTCTGTCTCCAGGACCCGCAACCGAATATGGGGGCCATGGCTGACGACGGTCTGTCGGTGTCACTGCGAACACAGCCTAGAGCTTTCGGCCGCTCCACCCTAGCGAGTAAAACCGGACTGAAGCCTTCTCCAATGTTATTCAATTGGTACATTAAACAAGCTGTGAAGGAAAGCATGGAGAAATTTCGAAAAGAAATTAAAGTTGTGGGTGAAGAAATAAAAACATTGGGTTTGGCTCATAACATTGTAATTCTGTCAGGAATAGCAAAATGACCTGGAAGAGCAATTGAACGGAATGGAAAGTGTATTGAAAGAAGCGTATAAGATGAACATCAACAAGAGCAAAACAAAGGTAATGAAATGCAGTCAGAGAAAATCAGGCGTTGCTGACGGAATTAGATTAGGTAACGATACAGTAAAGGTGGCACACGAGTTTTGTTGCTTGAGCAATACAAGAGGATATAAAACGTTGAATGGCAATGGGACGAAAAAGGTTTTTGAAAAAGATAAATTTGTTAACATCGAATAGTAATTTAAGTGTAAGGAATGTTATCTTGTACGGGAGAGAAACAGAAACGACCAATAGTTAGGGAGAGGGCAGAGGCTTTTGAAATGTAGTGCTGCAGAAGTATGCTGATGATAAGGTGGACAGATGCGTAACTAATGAGAAGGTACTGTACAGAATTGGGGAGAACGGAAATTTTGGTATATCTTGACTAAAAGAAGGGATCGAATGGTATGGCTCATTGTTAGGCATAAATTAATTGTGAATTCGGCATTGGAGGGCAGCTAGCTGCTTCAGACTATACTAAAGGTCTCCAATTAATGCCAGTTTTTCGTTAAGAATGCACGAGACGTTAGAAAAGGCTGCTAACGGTAATCTTTAATTTCTAATTAATTTTTGGCGAAAAATTGAAACTGCCTACTTACAATCAGCGGACCATTAACGGAAGAATTAAAAAAAAAAAAAAAAAAAAAAAAAAAAAAAAAAAAAAAAAAAAAAAAACATATTCCTTGATGTGCAGCGTCATTCTAAAGTTTTCAGATAGAACATATAGGACATAATTATACAACTGAAGACGGGTAATAATTGCCCGAAACAGGCCGTAAATAAAAACTAAGACATTGTAACTTATTTAAACTAATTTTCCTCATACATTAATTTTTTGGCTTTCCTGAAGTTACGGATGAAGTGGGGTCACGTTCGGGATGAAGTAAGTCAACAATAACGCTTTACTTAGTTGAAAGCGCGCCGTATAACTGCTAGCAGTCTTTCTTCCCTCGGAAAAATTGTGGGTGGTATTTTGTTGTTCAGCACAATATAAAGCAATCGTACCTTATAGTGATATAATATGTTTGTAAGAATTTAATTTAATCAGTATAGTACATAAGTTTGCGTAAATTTATACTGACAATTGTTATATTGTTGACTCCCAATTACACATGTAGAAATGATCATTAGAATAAAATACAAGAAATCAGAGCTCAAACGGAGAGATTCAGGTGTTCTTTCTTCCCGCGTGCTATTCGAGAATGGAATGGGAGATAAATAGTATAACGGTGGTTCGATGAACCCTCTGCCAGGCACTTAAATGTGAAACTAGCAGATTAAGATTGTGTACCGGAACCGAGACTCGAACCTGGGACCTGAACCGGGCAAGAGCTCTACCGACTGAGCTATCCCGACACGACTCACGATGCCGCCTCACAACTTCACTTCCGCCAGTACCTCGCCTCCTACTTTCCAAACTTCACAGAATTCTCCTGCGAAACTTGCAAGACTAGCACTCCTGGAAGAAAGGATATGGTGGACAAATGGCTCAGCCACAGCCTAAGGGATGTTTCCAGAATTAAACTTTTTAATTCTGCAGCGGAGTGTGCGCCGATATGAAAGGCAAAGGTCCCAGGTTCGAGTCCCGGTTCCGGCACACAATTTTAATCTGCCAGGAAGTTTCATATCAGCGCACACTCCGCTGCAGAGTGAAAGTTTCATTCTGGGCACTTAAAAATGTGATCTGCGGAGTATCCCATGTAGATGTACACAACAATCATACTGTTGGTCGGAATAGTGACTATATTTTTCGGAATACTTCCTGCAGCAGTGATTGAAACTGCTCTATATTCAGGAATGCTAAAAGGAAGATATGTAAAGTTGTTTGTCGATTGAAAAAAACGGAAGTGAAGATGGCGCTCTCAAACACAAAATCGTAAATGGGCTGCTTATGGAAATAAACGATTACTTTCTGTTGCTGTGAATTTCGTAATATCTATTTGTCATGTTTGTTGTGTACTATGTAACTACAAGAAGGAATGGAGGACTGTGGAATTTTAGTATCTATACACTAATCTCGTTAATTCGAGGTGAAAGGGGCGGGGGTCACATCGAAATTTCGAATTTTTGGTGTGAAAAAGAAGAAAATCTACATTGAAAAGAATGCACGTGTAAAAAACATGATCTTTTTTAAAACAAAATTTTTAAATAGTTATTTACATTGGCAGCCTAAAGGTTTTAAAGTCTTTTCATTATTTACTTCGCGTAATAATGGTGGAGTGCCTTTTTCTGTGAAGACAATGTACAGTACCCGCAGTTGTTGTTTTGTTTTATGATGCTCGTATTTGTGGTTAAACTCGTAATTCTTAGACTCGAAATATCGAGACTCCACTGTATGGAGCTCAGTTTACTTGTTGTCAGACTTCCTTTAGTTTTTTAGGTAGAAAATATCACGAGGAGGTGAAAAGAATCCAATTTGGAAGTACTTTAATAAAATTACCGTCGATTTTATTGCGGCGCGATAAATTGTAGTTAGAGGAAAACTAAGAAAATGTACATTTTCTCAAATATGTAAAGCTCTTACATTGTAGGATAGAATAAAGTGTGTTAAATTTTAATGTATCGAATCTGTAACACACACACACACACAGGGGGGGGGGGGAGGGTAACTAACAAAGTATTTTTCTTCAAAGCTATTTTTGATAGTCTACTGATAGGTTTGTGGAAGTCAAAACAAATTTTTGCACAGTAGTCTACTATTGGTGATGCAGTAATGATAGTCGAAAGTTAATAGGGATTTGTTTCTACAAAATGTAAAATAAAACGTAACTAACTGTAGTTTAACGTGTACAAACAAACTGAGATTTTAGCAGGAAAAGATTCTTAACTCGCGAGGACCCGCGCGTGAGCATTTCGCTCACAGTAATTTTAAAACAATCGGCATTTTACCAATTTTAAATAGTCAAATATTTGTGTTGTCTTATAAACGCAAGTAGAAATACTTATTTAGACATATTAACTACATTACAAACTTCTCTTTGACTGCTATACACGCGATCGATCACGTAACTTTTAAAGAGACGAGTTCTCGAGGGTTAAAGATTTACATTTGTGGGGAGTAGGTACGATGAAAATATGACAGGAACGGCACATACAAGCCATCTGAACAAGAATAAAGCTAAAGGGTTTTTATAAGACGTAACACTTAGACTCTAAGAATGTAAAAATCGTGTATTAAGATGTTCAAAATCTACAGAAAAAAAGGTGGAACGTGAAACTACGTACCTGTACATTATATAACTATAAATCAGTTGCTTTTGAACTTAAAAACACCAGGTTACAATTCGCTTTTTGTCTTAAATCGTTTTTGGATGTTATGATTGCGACCGTGCGAGTGTGAGTCGTATGTATTACAATGCACTGGCATGTTATTATTACAAACTGACATCAACAGGAAACATGATTTTCGTTTAATAATATTTTCGTATTTGTGTCACGAAATACAGTACCACGTTTAATGCCTAGGAAATATATAAACAACAGCAATAATAAATAATAAATTCTTCGTTTCGGTAGTGCCATTTTCTGCTACTGAGCTTGCTACCCAGCCGCTTGGAACGCTAGTATCGCTTCAGCTGTCAAATTGTTGCATTTTTTTCCCCTACTGAGTTTCGCGACTGTCTGTTTTAGACTGTGGCCATACGCTCATTTCCATTCGGTTTCGGCTTCGATCGAAGCTATAAGAGGACCCGAATATTCGGTTACGGTTTGGATCACAAATTATGTTTCGGACGGGCCCTATTTGTTACCAGAAATTCGTGTATCAGAGTTGGCAACACTATCGGGGCGTCCCTTCCACTTGCGTCCTTCACACGACGCCGCGTAGTGGCGCATTTGACCGGCGAAGCAGCGGGTCAGCGCATGTAAACAGCAGGCACGCGGCGGAAGTGTAGCAGCAGCAGCAGCAGCATCGAAGCTGCCCACACCAACAGCAGCGTCAGTCGATCGAGTCGCACTGTGTGACGCTTTCAGTAACCAGCCATTACAGGGCACAGCTGCAGACCGTAGCAAGCAACATAAACTCACCTCACGAGCAACAGCCGCACACAGCTCCGCTCGCCGCGGAGGTTGGAAACGGACTGACGCCTGCCAGTGCTGGCAACATACCAGGCCTCAGGTCGGCGCCCAGTCTGGTTCCCAATTACTGCGAACCACGGCAGTCCCGCGAAGCGACCGCTTTTCCTCGAGCGTTTCGCGGTAATTTCGTAATCATCGCTGATCTCTTTCTTCGAAATAATTGCGCATATACGCATGGCTACGCAAAATGGGAAGGGAGTAAGACAGGGTTGTAGCCTTTCTCCAAAAAAATGTTCAAATGTCTGTAAATCTATCGGAGCAAACTGCGTGGTCATCAGTCCGTAGCTTACAAACTACTTAAACCTAGTTAAACTAATCTACGGACAAACAAACACACACACACACACACACCCATGCCCCAGGGAGGACTCGAACCTCCACGGCGAGCAACCGCGCGCTCCGCAGCGAGATGCTTTAGACCGCTCAGCTACTCCACCGCGGCTAGCCTTTCTCCAATATTATTCAATTTGCACATCGAGCACGCTATAAAGGAAAGCAAGGAGAAATTTGGAGAAGGAATTAAGGTTCAGGTTGAAGAGTTAAAAACATTACGTTTTGCCGACGACATAGTAATTCTGTCAGAAACAGCAAAGGACCTGGAAGAGCAGCTGAACGGAATGGACAGTGTGCTGAAAGGTGCATATAAGATGAACATTAACAAGAGCAAAACAAGGGTAAAGGAGTGCAGTCTAAGAACATCAGGTGATGCTGAAGGAAATAGATTCGGTAACGAAACAATAAAGGAGGTAGAAGAGTTTCGTTACTTGGGCAGTAAAATAACAAATGATGGTCGCAGTACAGAGATGCAGAAAGAGAAATTTGTTATCATCGAATATTGATTAAAGACTAAGGAAGTCCTTTCTGAAAGCGTTTGTGTGGTGTGTTGTCTTATATGGGAGTGAAAAGGACGATAAACAGTGCGGACAGGAAGAGAATAGAGGCTTTTGAAATGTGGTGCAACAGAAGAATGCTGATGATTAGGTGGGTGGATCGCGTAACTAATAAGGAGGTACTGAACAGAAATGGGGAGATTAGGAATTTCTGGCATACCTTGACTAAAATAAGGGATCGATTGGTAGGATACATTCTTAGATAACAAGGAAATGTGAATTTAGCGTTGGAGGAAAGTGTGTGGGGAAAAAACCGCGGAATAAGACCAAGAGATGGATACATTAAGGAGATTCAGACAGATGTAGGTTGCCGTTCTTATGTGGAGATGAAGAGGCTTACTCAGGATAGGGTATAGTGGGGAGTTGCATCAAACCAGTCTCCGGACTGAAGACCACAACAACAACATGCAAAATGCCATTATTCGTCAATTAACGAAGTTGTCTTTTCGAGTAATGGACTGCCGTAACTTATAATATGTATATAAATTAGTTATTTATACCTATATTTCACTCTGCAGCCAAAACTACATATTGCTAACGAATAGTGTTTTTATGTGGTAGTAGGTATCAGTCTCCCATTGTGCACTATGGTGGTAGAGGGTTGATAACGATAAACGGGTGAAGATATGGGAGTTGAAAGTTACCGACTTATATAAAATTCTCCAGTGGGTGTCAATATTTTGCTCTTGAGCAAAAACTACACAATGGAGACGCACGATCTCTTGTGTTGTTGTTGTAGAGTCTCCCGTTGTACACCATAGCAGTTCCGTGTCGATAGCTATAAGAGGGTTTAAGATATAGGGGTGGCAAATTGTATCAAAACACTTGATTAGGAAAGTATTTTTAAAGTTAAATCTATGAAAATTTATATATAGAAGTAGAAACAACCAATGCAAACCATCCAGTCTACGCGTGCGAAGCAGCGGGAATTAAGCTAGTCTACTTTTTAAAAAATCCCGTTTTTTGGGTACGCTTCAAAAACTCAAAACGTCCTGCACCGATTGAGCTTAAAGTTTGACACAACGCTACATTCTGATACACGAAGGCTTTTAGATAACATTTTGGTAACAACGTCACACCATCATCAAATTTATATAAATTCATATATATTAAAGAATTAGGTATATTAACATTACCGCAAAATTTCAATAGAACGCTGTGTTAAAATTTCATAGCATTCATAGAAGGGTTTTCAGAAATTTTCGGTTAGGAATATCTACATTTACAAATGTAGGCTAATCGATCGTTTGTTCAAAATCTGAAGTCTCCGAAAATTCTTCATAGATAGCGCTGAAATGTTGACACAATGCTATTTTGCACATATTTTTCCGCGTTGAATCATATTTCATAGAACACAGCAACCTACAAAACCATTTTCACATATATGGTAAATACCCGCGACCGGCAGAAAACATTTGATTGATGCAACTGGCAATCTTGATTCTAATTGACGATAGAAATGCTATAGCTTACCCCATCATTATCGTTTAACCGATAAAATTTTGCCCATTTGACCTTCGAAACAAGAAGAATAGTACTACCTACACAATAATTCGTATAGTGCATGGTAGAGGATACTTTATTATACAAAAAAGTGTTCATATGTTTGTTAAAGCTATGCGACCAAACTGCAGTGGTCATCAGCCCGTAGACTTACAAACTACTTAAACTAACTTAGGCTAAAGACAACACTCATCTTCATGCCCGAAGGAGGACTCGAACCTCCGACGAGGAGCAGACGCGAACTCCGCAGCAAGGCACCTTAGAGTAAGGCGGTCACTATTTCAAAACTCAATGCGGGACGTTTCGAGGATGTGAAGGAGGTCTAAGATCACGTGGCTCATTGTGTCAATTATTCTGAAACTAGGAAAGAAATTTAAAAAAAAATCAAATGTTTGTAAATCTATCGGACCTAACTGCGTGGTCATCAGTCCGCAGCTTACAAACTACTTAAACCTAGGTAAACTAACCTAAGGACAAACACACACACCCATGCCCCAGGGAGGACTCGAACCTCCACGGCAAGCAACCGCGCGCTCCACAGCGAGACGCTTTAGATCGCTCGGCTACTCCACCGCGGCGGAAGAAATTTAGATGAGTAGAGTAGGCTTATATAAAATTCTGAGTGAAGACCAGCGAAGACTTTTGACACTATAATAGCAAAGACGTTATATACAGCGAAACGTGATGACGAGGAGCTTAGAATACAGGAAGACGCCCTTACCTTCTTGGCCCTTACTCTGAAAAAGTAAAGCTTGCCTCCGCCATATTGCTAATTTTTGGAGAAGTGTTCGTATTGTAGAGCTGATGTTTTATGTCACTTGGAACAGGAATAAAACGTTCGAAAGTTTTGCCATGATGCACAACGTGTTAAAAGGACGCAAATTAGCCGTTAAAATATTTTCCCAAATATATTATGATGAGTATATATTAATATTTGTGCAAGAAAGTATCTTGTTTAAAGATACTGCACTGACTGACAGTTCAATGCGTTAACAGTAAGAGGGTTAACTTAACAAGTAGTTTGTAAGTTTAGGGGCTGATGACCCCGTAGTTAAGTCCCATAAGCTGTACAAACATTTGAACATTTGGTTAACTTAACACATAATTTTAAAGGAAAAATAGCATTTCAAAACTGACCAGATGGCGGACAGGCCTCAACTGACGTTTGTGCTCGGCATAGATAATGCTCTCTCCCTTTATTCTAACCTCCTTACGTGATGCACATTCTTCAGTTATTTTTCTGCAACAAGGATATGAATAAAGCAAATTAAGCGCATATTACGCTTTGAAAAGAAACTACCTAGAAAGATGCCAAAGCGTAAGAAAGAAATTTCGCGTTCTCGATCCGTTTCTAAAAGGCAGAATACGGTGGGGGAGACCGGGGCACATTTTCCATAGGAGCAAGTTTTCCAAACCCGTTTATTTTCGAAACAAACCGCTAGATGTTACCACCGGCGATACTGTTGGAAGTAGCAATAAAGCACGCTTCATTTACGAAAGTTCCGGTGTTGTACCAGCAGTCACAACGTCGGCAGGGCTGTTTTCGTCATTTTTGCAAATGTGAGTATATTTTCACGTTTTTATTGAAACTTAAAATAAACATTCTAGCGTTAAACTTATTATTTTGACATTGCACACACTAAAAGTGGGTTTCTTTCTTCACGTAACTGTGCATTTGTTTTGTAAATAGCTTAGACTGTTACTCATGGACGTAGTGTTATAGTTCCGAATATGGCGACGGGGCACGTTTTCCGAGTGCATATGGGGCACATATTCCTTATTGCTTTGAGTCTTTCGGCAAGTCTAAGGCAAATGAAAAGTGGGTACAGTGCACGAAATGGACGCATGGAGACTGTACGAAAGGGAATGTTCCATTTTTGTTTTTGTTTTTTGTTTGCTTACATTGTGATTCAGACAATCAGTATAAGTATTGTTAAAAATGTCTGTATTTGTAAAATATTTAAGTCACATATTTTGTAAAACCGTTAAATAGCATTTGTTTTTATTTAATGTGGCTATTTTTACTATCCTCTTTTGTAATGTATTGTAAATTCATGAGAAAAATACGTACTCAGTGAAATCAAGATAATTATCCCTGTTTAAACATTGAAAGTATAATTGGAATATTTGCCCCTGTAAATTTTAAGTAAGGTGGAAAACTTGCCCCGCCTACGGGGCAAATTTTCCAACGCAACATGGTCAGACAAAACCATTTGCTACCAAGAATGATGTTTACTACTTTCAAAAATATCTGTACAAGACTGTAAATAAAGGTGTAGGAAATATAATGATCCGCTATTTACCGCAACATCGATAAAAATAAGAAGTACAAAAATAAAAATGTAAAATGGTGGAAAACGTGCCTCGGTCTCCCCTGCTGAAAAGTAAATCAACAGACAATAGAAACTTGCAATTTATAGACGTTGTTTATCTTACACTGTAAGCATCAGCAATTTTTCGATATTCCCATCCCTAAGGGGGTGAAATAGGGGATGAATCGTTTTCTTGAAAATACGTTGCTATTGAGGACATTTCGAAACAAGAAATACAAAACTGCGGATTTAGATTTTTGATTGGAATTTTAAAAATACCCGTTTCGGTATTTTTGGAAATTCAACCATTAAGCGGGTGAAATAGGGGTAAATCTCTTAAGGATGCCACTAAGACTATTTTGATGCGAAAATGTGGCTTTCTAACCATGGTTAGAATTTAAAAAAAATGTGTTTCGGGATTTTTGAATTCTGCCATCAATGGTGGAATAGGGGGTGGCAAGTTGTATCAAAACACTTGATTAGGAAAGTATTTTTAAAGTTAAATCTATGAAAATTTATATTTAGAAGTAGAAACAACCAATGCAAACCATCCAGTCTACGCGTGCGAAGCAGCGGGAATTAAGCTAGTCTACTTTTTAAAAAATCCCGTTTTTTGGGTACGCTTCAAAAACTCAAAACGTCCTGCACCGATTGAGCTTAAAGTTTGACACAACGCTACATTCTGATACACGAAGGCTTTTAGATAACATTTTGGTAACAACGTCACACCATCATCAAATTTATATAAATTCATATATATTAAAGAATTAGGTATATTAATATTACCGCAAAATTCCAATAGAACGCTATGTTAAAATTTCATAGCATTCATAGAAGGGTTTTCAGAAATTTTCGGTTAGGAATATCTACATTTACAAATGTAGGCTAATCGATCGTTTGTTCAAAATCTGAAGTCTCCGAAAATTCTTCATAGATTGCGTTGAAATGTTGACACCAGTGGCGTAGCTATCATAGGGCTAGGCGGGGCAGTGCCCCGGGGCCCCCGAGATCAAGGGGCCCCTCGGCCTCCGTGAGCAAAGTTCGGAAAAAATTACAATAGAGCTTCATTTGCTTTTATTTTTATTTTTTATTTTTATTTATTTATGTAATTACCTTCCCGCCCTACCGTCCATCAATTCCCACTCCCGTCAAAGTAAGCTGCCCACAGTAGCCGCACTGGTCCCCAGGGTGACGAAACATTGCTTCTAGTGGGGCCTGCTGACAGGCCAAGCCGACAGTCGCTGAGTACAACAATGGGCACACTTCAGTCGGCAGAAGTAGCTGCAGCATCAAAGGTGCTCACAGCAACAGCTGCGTCTTCCAAGTGTTGCGGCGTGCCGCTTGGCGCAATGTGAAGAATCGCGCGAGTCCAAATACTGTATAAATACATCTGTACAGTACTTCTTATTGGCAAGTGGAAGTGTACCGTTCGATTATATGAATAATCGGTTTTCCGAACATCCATGTCCCCCAATTACACTTCGGATAATCGACGTTCTACTGTATATATTATTTTAGCTAAATGAAGGATTTTCGACTTTTAACTTTCTGAACACTGCCAACAAACTTCAATCGCACGAAGTGAAATCCAAAAAATTATTCCCATCTCAGAATATAAACATAAAAAGGTATTGCTTGTCCACTAAGACGTGCACCCTGCCACCTGCTGAATTACTAGCAGTGTGTGACAATACTGTTCAATGGTTTGATTCGCGGCAGGGGGCCATATTTTCGTGGTTGAGTAAAATTTCATTGTTCATTTTCACTAGCTTCTGCCTGTGACTTCATTCACCTAGTATGGAACAACTTCGAAAACTATTCCAGGGTAATTTTATCTGTATGTCCTACCCAGGTCCAACTCTATCCCTCTCCATCATTTCATCCAAATCCATACAGTAGTTTCTGCTTGAAAGCATAATTAACTTTCACAGTTATAATTATATTAGAGAGTACGCTTAAATATTATCTGCTGCGTGACACACAGTAGTTTACTTAAGAGTAGGTTTGCCTTACTCTGTCTTCCAGTAAGCGGTAAGGACCTGATAAAGTAGTATTGCATCTGTATAGTTCATAGGCGCCGATTACGGTATGCTCAAGGCATACCCCACTAAACATTTTGGTATTATTTTTTCTTAACGTTATATTTCTTACCTGTAATTCAATTCGTCTCTCTCATTCCATTGATGGGCGGCTGGCTTTTGTAATACACCACTGTAAAAAGATTATCTAAAACAAACAGGTAACTGAATTCGTAGGCATTAAAATTCATGTTGACATATGAGTGAAGTGGTCATTTTCTAAATAGTCCGAATGTTAATGGAATGCTGCTTCTAAGTTCAATATCGTAAACTGAAGGCGGTAACCTTTAATTGTTGTATTAAATAACTAGAAATGAAAATGTGTATACTGCTAATTTAACGTTTATGTATTCTCTTAGAAGTCAATTGTCTTCAAGGAATCGTGTTTGTGTTAAGTCGTGACTTATTTCATCCTGTTTACTGAATTGGTGTGTGATGTAACAATGGGTTGTGAACCTATTGGTATCGACAGACCTGGTATGACAGCAGAAGTGGTTATGGACTATTTTCGTAATACTGTATAGAAAATCTGCAGAAGAAAGAAGGCAGGAAGACCATTCGATGTTAGTTTTTGCAATAATGAACACTGTAAGTAGTATGGTAATGGGCATTGAACGCCACTGAGATTCGCGCGTCTTTTGTTTTTTTGGCGGGAAATTTGAATTACGCCCCACCCCTCCTCCCTCGGCCAATTGCCGAACCACAGATCAAAGGATGCCGCCACAAGATGATTGATAGGTCTTCCTGGAAGAACGAAAGATGATTGACAGTTTACATTTAGGTCCTTTTGATTCGCTACTTGTCCGACTGCTTATCAAAGGACGCCGCCATAACGCACTTAAGGATGATTGACAGGTTGCAACATCTCCCTCGCCCACACACGACACCCCGCCCTCCCCGCCCCCCCTCCACCCCTCGGTGCCGCCGCCAGACAAGCGGCACCTCCGACAGGTCCAGACCTGTAGACCCATCGACATGTCGGTACTCGCACCCTGGACCACACACCTGGCCGGTTCGACGCCCCCCTCCACCCCCGGCACCGCCGCCAGACAGGCGGCACCTCCGACAGGTCCAGACCTGTAGACCCCTCGACATGTCTGTACTCGCTCCCGCGACCCCTACTCGCTCGGCCGATTGCCGGACCGCCGCCTCCGCCGCCGCTGCCGCCGACAGATGCTACCCCCCTCCTCCTCCCACGCTCGCGACCGGTTCTCAAAGGACGCCGCGACCCGCCCTACCCGCGAGGACAAACAATACCGCGACGATTGTCTTGACCGCATGGACACCGCACCCGCCCGGCAATTAAAAAAAAAAAGCCTACGCGCGTCAGTCGAAGATGAGTGGTGACGGGGAGAAGAAGGTTCGTTATGCTAACGAGACGCACTTAATGATCAGTTGGAGATTTGCATACACAGCAGCTCGTAAAGGCGAGTGGCAGCAATATGCACTAGATCGGGAGCGCTTCCACCGACGAATACAGCAAATGGAACGTGTCTTAGCACCTGTGATTCAGAAAATAAGCAAAATTATATCACCAACTTTTTTCTTATTTATCGGTCATACTGAAACTGAATGAATTTATATATAGCTGATTGTAGACCTCTACTTGACTTAGTCGATAACATGTCGTGGTGGGAGAAACAACAAAATTTCGTAGTTGGTGACTGGTCTGGTGACGGGTTGGGAGAGGATTCCCAGAAGAAAAAGAACGGATCATTACTTCCTGATAATATACGTGCAATAATTGTAGGTCCGTCCAACTGCGGTAAAACAAATATTCTTATGACGTTGCTCACGCATATAGATGGAGTGTACTTTGAACAGGTTTGTGTATTTTCTAAAACTCTCTCTCAACCCAAATATCAGTTATTGCAGGAGATACTACGAGGTGTAAAAGGAGTCACCTATACAACGTACAGTGAAAGTGGTGATATCCCCCCTCCTGAGCAAGTAAAACCCAACACCGTTTTCATATTTGACGATGTTGCAGTTGAAAACCATGACCAGATTCGTAGATATTTCTGTTTCGGAAGGCATATGGGCGTTGATGTATTTTATCTAAGCCAAACGTATTCCAGAATCCCAAAACAGTTGCTGCGGGATAATGCAAACCTCATTGTAGCATTCAAACAAGACAATTTGAATTTAAAACATATTTACAACGCCCATGTCGGAACTGATATGTCATTCACCGACTTTGTAAAGATCTGTGCAGACTGTTGGAATCATTCGCAGTACGGGTTTATAGTTATAGATAAAACAAGGAAACTGAATGACGGTAGGTACCGACGGAACTTTCAAGATTTTCTACATATATAACGGCGCATATAGGTCAGTGCGACAGTCTACGCACCGACATGGACAAATTCGCACGTATGTCTAGTGATCGAGGCGTACAAAGGCAGAACATACGCATGTACATGGATTCAAAATTCCAAACTCTCGAGCGTCGAATTGAGAAAGTACATACAGATCTAAAGCAGTATGCTAAGCATCTCCTAGTAGGTCTAAAAGAAGTAAAGTTAATAGTTGGGTGTTTTTACCGGCCCCCCAGTGCTGCTGTAGCAGTTTTAGAATCATTCAAGGAAAGTCTACACCAGGTAGTGCATAGGTATCCGGGCCATGTAATATTAGTCGGAGGTGACTTCAACCTTAAGAGTACACATTGGGACCTCGCTAGTTACATTTCAGGCGGTACAGACAAGCAGTCTTGCGAGCTACTTTTGGACACATTCTCCGAAAACTATCTTGAGCAGTTAAACCGGCAACCCACGCGCAATGGAAATATTATAGACCTTATAGCCACAAACAGGCCTGACCTTATTAACGATGTCTGTGTAGAGACAGGAATTAGTGATCACGATATCGTCATAGCGTCGATGGTGACCAAAGTTCATAAACCAGTCAAGAAGGCTAGGAGCGTGTTTTTGTTGGGAAAAGCCGACAAGCAAATGTTACGATCGCACTTAGAAAATGAATGGGCATCGTTTAATTCTGGGACTATGGATGTAGAGGAATTGTGGACTAAATTTAAATGCATTGTTAATGAAGGGTTAGAGAAATATGTGCCAGTAAAGACGATTAAGGATGGAAAAGATCCACCGTGGTATAATAATAATGTTAGAAAGCTGCTGAGAAAGCAAAGGCTGTTGCACTCTCGATTCAAAAAGGAACACGCAAATAATGACAGGCAAAAGTTAGTAGAGATTCGTGCGTCTATAAAAAGATCGATGCGTGAAGCATACAATAATTATCACAGCCATACCTTAGCAAAAGATCTTTCCGAGAACCCAAAAAAATTCTGGTCCTATGTAAAATCGATAAGCGGGTCAAAGCCCACTGTCCAGTCACTAGTTGATCATTCCGGGGCAGTAATAGAAGAAAGCAAACGGAAAGCTGAAGTTATAAATTTAACCTTTAAGAAATCTTTCACGCAGGAGGACCGCACAAATATACCATCATTTGATCAACGTACCAATTCCGAAATGGGGGACATAGCAATAGGTATTTCCGGTGTAGAGAAGCAGCTGAGAGAGCTAAATACGAAAAAGTCTGCTGGTCCGGATGGAATACCAGTTCGGTTTTACAAAGACTATTCTGCGGCATTGGCCCCCTACTTAGCTTGCATTTATAGCGAATCTTTAATTCAGCGCAAAGTTCCTAGTGATTGGAAAGAAGCGCAGGTGACTCCCGTGTACAAGAAAGGAAAGAGAACTGACCCATACAATTACAGGCCAATATCGTTGACATCGGTTTCATGTAGAATTTTGGAGCATATTCTCAGTTCGAATATAGTAAATTTCCTTGAAACGGAAAAGCTTCTTTCCATTAATCAGCACGGGTTTAGGAAATATAGTTCATGTGAAACTCAGCTTGCCCTTTTCTCACATGACATCTTGCGAGCCATGGACGAAGGGCAACAGGCGGATTGTGTTTTTCTCGACTTCAAAAAGGCGTTCGACACGGTACCACACTGCAGACTGCTAACGAAGATACGAGCTCATGGAATAGGTTCACAGATTTGTGACTGGCTGGAAGACTTCCTAAGTAATAGAACGCAGTACGTTGTTCTCGACGGCGAGTGTTCATCAGAGACGAGTGTATCGTCAGGCGTGCCCCAGGGGAGTGTGATAGGACCGCTATTATTTTCTATTTATATAAATGATCTGATGGACAGAGTAAGTTGTAATTTGCGGCTGTTTGCTGATGATGCTGTGGTGTATGGGAGGGTGTCGTCTGTAACTGACTGTAATAGCATACAGGATGACTTAGACAAAATTTCTAGTTGGTGCGAAGAATGGCAGCTAGCTCTCAATGTAGAAAAATGTAAGGTGATGCGCATGAGTAGGAAAAACAATCCCATAATGTTCGAATACAGCATCAGTAGTGAGCTTCTTGATGCGGTCGCGTCGTTCAAATATCTAGGCGTAACATTGCAGAGCGATATGAAATGGAACGACAGTAAGGACAGTTGTGAGTAAGGCAGACAGCCGACTTCGGTTTATTGGTAGAATTTTGGGAAGATGTACTTCAACTGTAAAGGAGACCGCGTATAAAACGCTTGTACGACCACGTCTTGAGTATTGCTCAAGTATTTGGGACCCGCAGCAGATCGGTTTGAAGGAAGACATAGAGGCGGTTCAGAGGCGAGCAGCTAGATTTGTTACCGGTAGGTTCGACCAATGCGCGAGTGTCACGGAAATGCTCCGGCAACTCAATTGGGGATCGCTGGAAGAAAGACGACGTTCTTTTCGTGAATTTCTGTTAAGTAAATTTAGAGGGCCGGAATTTGAAGCTGAGTGTAGTACGATCTTGCTGCCGCCTACTTACATTTCGCGTAAAGATCACAAAGACAAGATAAGAGAAATTAGGGCTCTTACGGAGGCATATAGGCATTCTTTTTTTCCTCGTTCAATTTGGGAGTGGAATAGGAAAGGAAATGCCTAGTAGAGGTACAGTGTACCCTCCGCCACGAACCTTACGGTGAATTGCGGAGTATGTATGTAGATGTAGATGTACTTAACAATCAGGTAAATGCACGTGTTGATGTATTTGAAAAAAATGTGAACACCTTAACTACAAAGATCGATGATATTGAGAGCGAAAAAATCACAGCGTCTGCAGTTGTTATTGAGACTAATAATAATAAGAAGAAGACGAAGATTAATAATAGCGGCCCTATATAAGAGAGCATGCGACCCAGAAGTCTGTTTAGTACGTGTTGAGATGTCGACCAAGCAGAAAGTCATCCAAGCGCGAAAGGCCGTTCGCGAGAAATTAAGACTGTTAAAGTTGGGGCAGCTGAACCGCGAACAAACATTAAGAGAAACGTTCAAACCGGTTACTGATTCCCTCAAGCATTTCAAAACTACTTCACGTCCAGAAGAAGAAGAAGAAGAAGACTCAATCGCGAATTTCATCAGCAATCATAGCAATTCTAGAATAGACAAAATATACGGTGTTAGCAAAGTAAAACCGTATATGCTAGGCTCAAAGCCTATAAAATTAACCGAGAACACAATTCAGATTGGTGACAGAGAGTTTGAAAGAACCCCCGGTCAATTGGATCTTATTTTCCTAAAACCTACTAAAGAAGAAAGCAAGAAATACACATCTGTAGATCTGAAGCGCTATGGGGAAATATTACAATTGACTGATGTGCATAAGAAGACGCGAAGCCAAAGCAGCTTGAAATACAAGAAGATTATAAAACCTCTGCTAGAGGGGGGTGAAATTGATGGTGATGGTATAGACATTCAAAATAAAAGTATGGATATCGGGCAAGCCCCAGAGTATATATGTTACAGTCATCCAGATGAAGTAATAGAGAGACTACGTCTGCTAATGGCATCAACAGCTGCTGGTAATACAGCTCACTCGAATGAGATTGTTTCCATAATTTCACAACTTAGACAACAAGGCATCATCGAATAAGAATGGAGACAGTGGTCCGTGAAATCCATAGACCAGCAGGTAGAACGTATCCTCGTAGACATGTTATGATTAAAGGCTTAGATGATTTATGGCAAGCTGACCTGGTGGATATGAAAGAGTATTCTAGAGTGAATAGCGGTTTCAACTATATTTTAATGATCATCGACACATACTCGAAATTTGCGTGGGCATTACCGCTGAAAACCAAAACAGGAAAGAACGTTGCACGAGTGTTTGAGCAACTACTGCAGACGGGTAAGAATTGATGCCCTGTCAACCTTCAAACAGATCACGGGACTGAGTTTTGTAATGTATATTTCAAGAGAGTTATGGATCGGTATGGTATTAATCACTACTCTACATACACGCATCTGAAAGCAAGCATCGTGGAACGACTGAACAGGACTATAAAAGCTCAAATGTGGATGCGTTTCAATCTCCGCGGCTCGCATAAGTGGACTGATACTCTCCCCGAGATAATTTCAAAGTACAACAGAACAGTACACAGGACTATAAAAATGAGACCTATTGATGTTCGAGATAACAAACTCCTAAAAACAGTCTACTTCAGAATTAAGATGCTAGACCCACGAAAGCAAAAGTTTAATGTGGGGGACTTGGTGCGCATATCAAAGTACAAGACTACTTTTGAGAAATCATACCTCCCAAACTGGTCAACAGAGATATTTACAGTCACCAAAGTTCAAAGAACGAATCCCAGGACATATATCTTAAAGGACAGCAAAGGGGAACAAATCGCTGGAAGTTTCTATACAGAGGAACTGCAAAAGAGCTCAGAACCTGATGTGTTTCTCGTGGAGAAGGTTATAAGACGCCGTGGGAGTAGAGATCTAGTTAAATGGCTCGGATTCCCCTCTTCTGACAATAGTTGGATTGCCATTGACGCTTTGCTATATAATGAGACGCATGGACCGCATGTACATCAGTAGCATACCATGCGCGGTAGGAGACGTGTCGAAGGAGCGGGAGGTCTTCTCGACAAGCTACCAGTTGAGCTTCACATTCCCGGAGATAACTACTGTGGACCTGGAACAAAGCTTCAAAAACGTCTAGCACGAGGTGATAAGGGGATTAACCTGCTCGACGAAGCCTGCAAAGAACACGACATCGCATACGCGTCGAATAGCGATCGTCACACTGCCGATCGAATTTTAGCCGATAAAGCTAAAGCAATACGACGGCGGAAGGATCTTGGTATTGGTCAACGTCTTGCAGCACTTGCAGTCGATAAAACCATGCGTGCTAAAATTAAGCTTGGTTTGGGGTTCCGTCAAGTTATGAATGCAGCACGTCGCGCGCTAAAGAAGAATGAGAAGAAGAAGAGCGGATGTATGACGGGTTGTATATTGACTGCACTACATGCAGCTAAAAGTGCTTTGAAGAACCGTAATCACACAGAAAAAAAAGTTAAAACACCTCGAGTTCTACCATTGCCGAAGACGTCAGGTGGAATTATTCCTTTTCTCATTCCAGCTCTGGCGGGACTCTCTGCGATTGGTTCCCTGGCCGGCGGCGCATCAGCTATTGCCAGAACTGTGAATAATGCTAAAAATGCACAGCAGCAACTAGAGGAGGCGAGAAGACATAACCGAATGATGGAGGCGGCTGCTATAGGAAAAGGACTCTACCTGAAACCGTACAAAAAAGGACTTGGGCTCTTTATAAATAAATAAAAAAGACCGTTAACCATTCTACCAGATAGACCTCTTACTAATACCGATCTCCTCAAGTTCACCAAAGAAAAATTCAAAATTCTAAGATTTCGAGGAGTTTTCATGCGCGATACATTACCGAAGACTATGTGGAAATCAGGTGAATGCGGTATAGTTAATTTGGATGTTGCTGGTGGACCTGGAACTCATTGGGTGGCATATGTTGGAAAGAAGAATACAAGTAGTGTACTGTAATTCGACTCATTCGGAAACCTCAAGCCTCCAGAATAACTACAGCAATACTTTACAAACAACCAAAGACATGCTTTCTACAATTTCCATCGATACCAGGATTACGATACTTACCTCTGTGGACATTTGTGTCTGATGTTCCTTCTATCGAATACGAAGAGGGCTATATAAGGATGAACATTCAAAACCTCTCGCCAGTTGGGTTTTGTCGGTCATGTCGTACACTCTGACTTTAAAAGATCGTTCATCTGTGTTAAGTGCAAATTATTTCCCTCCAATTGATTTAAGCAGTGGAGAGTGGAGCATCGCCCTGATTGGCTTGGAAACCTATAACTCTATCCCGAATATCACGGAAGCTAATAATAAACTACATCTTGAAGTTAATGGTGTAAAAGAAACTGTGGTAATAGAACCAGGTGCATATGATATAGGTGAACTAAATGAAGTTTTAAAGCAGCTCGGTAAAGGGATTCAGCTACGTGCAAACACCAGCACTCTTAAATCCGAAATAAGGACTCTGAATGCAACTATCGACTTCAGTCAGAAAGGTTCAATAGGACAGCTACTAGGTTTCACCAAGGGACAAATCTTGAAAAAGGACTCCAATAAATTCTAGTTCCAATCAGACTGTAGATATACTCCCAGTCAGCACTATTCGCGTTGAGTGTAACATCACAACGAACTCATACTTAAACGACAGACTGGTTCATACAATTTACGGTTTCTTCCCATCAGTTGGTTCCGGATACAAGATTATTGAGACTCCTACAAACGCAATATACCTTCCGGTGACGGTGCAGACACTAGACTACCTGGAGCTGCGCATCGTAGACCAGAATAACCATCTTGTCGACTTCAGAGGAGAGGAAATCATTGTACGGCTACATTTAAGGCAGGATGGGCATAAGGTTTAAAGCCTCTACTCGTATAGCACCTAGCGTCAGTTCACCGTTGAACCTCAAAGCGATAACACGTGTGAACTACGAGTTCCTTAAATCAATTGGGCTGAAACCTCGCAAAGATGTCATTGCTAAATATAACTGAAGCGCCAACTCACGATGAGCGCATTATTCGTCAAGAATACTTATCGCATAAACCATTTGCTTCAACTACATTTAACAAAAACGATGAAATTAGGATCGTCATTCAACACCAGGACGCTCTAACCCAGCCGTGTCGGAGTTTCCTATACTTGGATGGATCGTTTAGGAAGAAAAATGCTAATCAACCTGTTGCAGCAGATGTGAAGCTTACACGTAATGCTCTAGCCTTCTTGTTTCAAGAGATACGCTATGAACTTAATGGAGTTGAAATCGACCGCACAAGAAACGTTGGAATAGCATCGACTCTTAAAACCTACATCTCCGCAGCTCCTACTGAGGGTAACTCACTGGAAAATGCAGGATGGTACATTGATGAGCCTACAGATCGATCAACGGCTGATTACCTGCGGTTTACGGCGTGCATACCTCTAAAACTGTTAATGGGTTACTTTGAGGACATGCATGGAATTATCATGAATGCTAAACAGGAACTTATTCTGATACGAAGTGCGACGGACAACAACTCATATATTCAAACAAGTGAAGGGGGAAGCGAGTTCATCATAAACTCTCTAACATGGAAAATGCCTCACATCAGTGTATCAGACGAGGAGCGTTTGAAGCTTTTAAAAATAATGAACACAGGTGCTTTACTGCCGCTACATTTCCGCTCATGGGAACTGTTTGAGTATCCTATGCTACCTACTGCCAGTAGACAGACCTGGGCTATTAAAACCTCTGTTCAAATGGAGACACCTCGATTCATCATACTGGCATTTCAGACTAACAGACGAGGGAATCTGTCAATTGATTCATCCGTATTCGACAACTGCAACTTAACTAATGCAAGAGTCTACCTGAATTCTGAATTCTACCCTTATGACAACTTACATCTGCAATGGGACAAAAATATGTACAGTCTAGCATATGACATGTACGCAAGGTTCCGATCTAGTTACTATGACGACGTCGAGGAAATAGATGGGTGTTGCCTCAGTCCACGAAAATTCAAGGAACTGGCACCTATAATCGTAATTGACTGTTCCAAGCAGAATGAAGTAATTAAATCTGGACCTATAGATGTGAGGATTGAATTTGAAGCTTCAGCAAATTTCCCACAACTGACTGCTGCATATGCCTTAGTCCTGCATGATCGGATAATTAACTACAGCCCGCTCACTAATATTGTACAGCGGTCAGTATAAAAAATGACAGTTCATCATGAGCTCTCGAAGTATACACTTCGTTGCTGACGTACAAGGCTTCCAAGACCATGAGCGCGATCGTTTCATACTGAAAGACGTCGCACTCATAGCATTCACCGAAGTGATAAAAACGTTCTCTGCAAGAATTGAATCACCAAGACTATTCAAGGATGTGAAGTGTGTTAAGACCAGGAAGTGCGCTATGTGGTTAACTCGTAACTACCATGGAATTCACTGGGACGAGCCCGGCATTCCCTATAAAGACTTACTAAAGACTCTCCAAGCTTTCGACAACATTAAAACAATAATCTTCGTCAAAGGAGAAGAGAAGATAACCTGGCTGCGACGACTCTTCAAGAATGCTGTTTTACAAGACCTGGGTTCCTTTGGCTGTCCTGCTCTGCATAAACTCAAGAGCAAGAAAAATAGTGTTGTGTGTGCAAATGATAATGTACATATGCTTGTATGTTGGTTAAGGAATGAAAATAAATTAAATTTTACCTAAGAAACATTTGTGTTGTTATTTAACTAATCCCCTACCTCACCTTAGTTTTAAGAGCTATACTTTGTATGTTTAAATGCAGCTCGACTTATAGACGAGTGCGTGCAATGCAGATGTTTCTGCCTATTGTACAAGAAAATATTGTGTAAATGCAGCTCTCCTTATAGAAGAGTGCGTGCAATGCAGATGTTACTGCTTAGTGTGCACAAAAAATCATCTATTTCTCTCCATATTTTTGAAGAGTGAAAAAAACAACAACATATATTTAAAAAAATGGGCTGGGAGAAATCAAATAATAACGCCAGTATCAATTTTACAGGTTTATTGAATAAAAAAAAAATCTTATTCTTTTTGAACAGTCACAGTTTTATGCAGATTGCTTAACACTAGTTGCACGTATGCTAGAGCATTACATTTACACTTTTGTGATGGTTTCTTACGCAGAGGTACATCGCAAAGCGTTTCAGTTTTTTTCCTCAAAATTACGCATTTCTAAAGTTAATGTACTACTACTACTACGACAACTAATGTGAAATTCCACCAGGACAGCACACAACGGCTACACATACACACATGAGCTGAAGCGACGACAATAGTACAGTAAGCTGGAATACTCGATATGTTACAGCATTCTGTTCCAGGTAATTCAGTAAACTGGAGTAGGAACGTTTGTTGGGTGTTACTTAATAAGTTATACATTGAACTGGTGCTGCCTTTATATAATGACTAGAACAAACTTGGTGGAACTCACTCACTTAAAAAACTAAGCTGACTGGATGACTAGCGGCAGGTGAAACTTATAAACTAAACTAAATTAATGGAATAAAGTAATAGCACATAGTGCTTACGAAAATGTTTTTATTTGAAGCACACAAACACTGTGCTTACACTGTCTTCAGGTCTACTAAGTAAACTTTTTTTTTTTCGTTGCATGCTGCGTATGCCAGTTAAGAAACACATACTTATTTCTACACAGCACGCATATACTGTGCTTACATCGCCAATGAAATTTTATGACTTTTTTTTTTCGCTG
Source organism: Locusta migratoria (assembly GCA_026315105.1). Classification (NCBI taxonomy): domain Eukaryota; kingdom Metazoa; phylum Arthropoda; class Insecta; order Orthoptera; family Acrididae; genus Locusta; species Locusta migratoria. Next base: position 95,740,008 of record CM048753.1, on the reverse strand, counting down.
CATGCTTGACATGCTATTTAACAAAAAAAAGCTATATACACACAAACATACTTATTTTTTTATCCAGATTCACGCACACACTTTCACTCACACCCGCACGCATACATGCAACCCACCCCCCAAACAACAACACATTCATACTATCCCACCTATGTACAATATGACAAAAGGGTCACACTATTCTATACAAGCATATGCACAAACACACGAAATCCCTCATTCTCACTCACATTTTTTCAGTTACTGTCCCCCCAACACCCTCTTTCTCCCTAAGCGAATAGTGTATGGTAGAGTTTCTATACCGCACTCACTTATGACCCTTTTGTCGTCATGAGCAGATAAACCGACTTTAGACTGCAGCAGGGTGTACACCTCGTGTCCTACCGATCGAATACTGGCCTGCTGGACTCTGTGAGCAGGTTCTTGAAGAGTCGTCGCAGCCAGGTAATCCTCTCTTCTCCTTTGACGAAGATTATTGTTTTAATGTTGTCGAAAGCTTGGAGAGTCTTCAGTAAGTCTTTATAGGGAATGCCGGGCTCGTCCCAGAGAAGTTACGAGTTAACCACATAGCGCACTTCCTGGTCTTAACACACTTCACATCCTTGAATAGTCTTGGTGATTCAATTCTTGCAGAGAACGTTTTTATCACTTCGGTGAATGCTATGAGTGCGATGTCTTTCAGTATGAAACGATCGCGCTCATGGTCTTGGAAGCCTTGTACGTCAGCAACGATGTGTATACTTCGAGAGCTCATGATGAACTGTCATTTTTATACTGACCGCTGTACAATATTAGTGAGCGGGCTGTAGTTAATTATCCGATCATGCAGGACTAAGGCATATGCAGCAGTCAGTTGTGGGAAATTTGCTGAAGCTTCAAATTCAATCCTCACATCTATAGGTCCAGATTTAATTACTTCATTCTGCTTGGAACAGTCAATTACGATTATAGGTGCCAGTTCCTTGAATTTTCGTGGACTGAGGCAACACCCATCTATTTCCTCGACGTCGTCATAGTAACTAGATCGGAACCTTGCGTACATGTCATATGCTAGACTGTACATATTTTTGTCCCATTGCAGATGTAAGTTGTCATAAGGGTAGAATTCAGAATTCAGGTAGACTCTTGCATTAGTTAAGTTGCAGTTGTCGAATACGGATGAATCAATTGACAGATTCCCTCGTCTGTTAGTCTGAAATGCCAGTATGATGAATCGAGGTGTCTCCATTTGAACAGAGGTTTTAATAGCCCAGGTCTGTCTACTGGCAGTAGGTAGCATAGGATACTCAAACAGTTCCCATGAGCGGAAATGTAGCGGCAGTAAAGCACCTGTGTTCATTATTTTTAAAAGCTTCAAACGCTCCTCGTCTGATACACTGATGTGAGGCATTTTCCATGTTAGAGAGTTTATGATGAACTCGCTTCCCCCTTCACTTGTTTGAATATATGAGTTGTTGTCCGTCGCACTTCGTATCAGAATAAGTTCCTGTTTAGCATTCATGATAATTCCATGCATGTCCTCAAAGTAACCCATTAACAGTTTTAGAGGTATGCACGCCGTAAACCGCAGGTAATCAGCCGTTGATCGATCTGTAGGCTCATCAATGTACCATCCTGCATTTTCCAGTGAGTTACCCTCAGTAGGAGCTGCGGAGATGTAGGTTTTAAGAGTCGATGCTATTCCAACGTTTCTTGTGCGGTCGATTTCAACTCCATTAAGTTCATAGCGTATCTCTTGAAACAAGAAGGCTAGAGCATTACGTGTAAGCTTCACATCTGCTGCAACAGGTTGATTAGCATTTTTCTTCCTAAACGATCCATCCAAGTATAGGAAACTCCGACACGGCTGGGTTAGAGCGTCCTGGTGTTGAATGACGATCCTAATTTCATCGTTTTTGTTAAATGTAGTTGAAGCAAATGGTTTATGCGATAAGTATTCTTGACGAATAATGCGCTCATCGTGAGTTGGCGCTTCAGTTATATTTAGCAATGACATCTTTGCGAGGTTTCAGCCCAATTGATTTAAGGAACTCGTAGTTCACACGTGTTATCGCTTTGAGGTTCAACGGTGAACTGACGCTAGGTGCTATACGAGTAGAGGCTTTAAACCTTATGCCCATCCTGCCTTAAATGTAGCCGTACAATGATTTCCTCTCCTCTGAAGTCGACAAGATGGTTATTCTGGTCTACGATGCGCAGCTCCAGGTAGTCTAGTGTCTGCACCGTCACCGGAAGGTATATTGCGTTTGTAGGAGTCTCAATAATCTTGTATCCGGAACCAACTGATGGGAAGAAACCGTAAATTGTATGAACCAGTCTGTCGTTTAAGTATGAGTTCGTTGTGATGTTACACTCAACGCGAATAGTGCTGACTGGGAGTATATCTACAGTCTGATTGGAACTAGAATTTATTGGAGTCCTTTTTCAAGATTTGTCCCTTGGTGAAACCTAGTAGCTGTCCTATTGAACCTTTCTGACTGAAGTCGATAGTTGCATTCAGAGTCCTTATTTCGGATTTAAGAGTGCTGGTGTTTGCACGTAGCTGAATCCCTTTACCGAGCTGCTTTAAAACTTCATTTAGTTCACCTATATCATATGCACCTGGTTCTATTACCACAGTTTCTTTTACACCATTAACTTCAAGATGTAGTTTATTATTAGCTTCCGTGATATTCGGGATAGAGTTATAGGTTTCCAAGCCAATCAGGGCGATGCTCCACTCTCCACTGCTTAAATCAATTGGAGGGAAATAATTTGCACTTAACACAGATGAACGATCTTTTAAAGTCAGAGTGTACGACATGACCGACAAAACCCAACTGGCGAGAGGTTTTGAATGTTCATCCTTATATAGCCCTCTTCGTATTCGATAGAAGGAACATCAGACACAAATGTCCACAGAGGTAAGTATCGTAATCCTGGTATCGATGGAAATTGTAGAAAGCATGTCTTTGGTTGTTTGTAAAGTATTGCTGTAGTTATTCTGGAGGCTTGAGGTTTCCGAATGAGTCGAAATACAGTACACTACTTGTATTCTTCTTTCCAACATATGCCACCCAATGAGTTCCAGGTCCACCAGCAACATCCAAATTAACTATACCGCATTCACCTGATTTCCACATAGTCTTCGGTAATGTATCGCGCATGAAAACTCCTCGAAATCTTAGAATTTTGAATTTTTCTTTGGTGAACTTGAGGAGATCGGTATTAGTAAGAGGTCTATCTGGTAGAATGGTTAACGGTCTTTTTTATTTATTTATAAAGAGCCCAAGTCCTTTTTTGTACGGTTTCAGGTAGAGTCCTTTTCCTATAGCAGCCGCCTCCATCATTCGGTTATGTCTTCTCGCCTCCTCTAGTTGCTGCTGTGCATTTTTAGCATTATTCACAGTTCTGGCAATAGCTGATGCGCCGCCGGCCAGGGAACCAATCGCAGAGAGTCCCGCCAGAGCTGGAATGAGAAAAGGAATAATTCCACCTGACGTCTTCGGCAATGGTAGAACTCGAGGTGTTTTAACTTTTTTTTCTGTGTGATTACGGTTCCTCAAAGCACTTTTAGCTGCATGTAGTGCAGTCAATATACATCCCGTCATACATCCTCTCTTCTTCTTCTCATTCTTCTTTAGCGCGCGACGTGCTGCATTCATAACTTGACGGAACCCCAAACCAAGCTTAATTTTAGCACGCATGGTTTTATCGACTGCAAGTGCTGCAAGACGTTGACCAATGCCAAGATCCTTCCGCCGTCGTATTGCTTTAGCTTTATCGGCTAAAATTCGATCGGCAGTGTGACGATCGCTATTCGACGCGTATGCGATGTCGTGTTCTTTGCAGGCTTCGTCGAGCAGGTTAATCCCCTTATCACCTCGTGCTAGACGTTTTTGAAGCTTTGTTCCAGGTCCACAGTAGTTATCTCCGGGAATGTGAAGCTCAACTGGTAGCTTGTCGAGAAGACCTCCCGCTCCTTCGACACGTCTCCTACCGCACATGGTATGCTACTGATGTACATGCGGTCCATGCGTCTCATTATATAGCAAAGCGTCAATGGCAATCCAACTATTGTCAGAAGAGGGGAATCCGAGCCATTTAACTAGATCTCTACTCCCACGGCGTCTTATAACCTTCTCCACGAGAAACACATCAGGTTCTGAGCTCTTTTGCAGTTCCTCTGTATAGAAACTTCCAGCGATTTGTTCCCCTTTGCTGTCCTTTAAGATATATGTCCTGGGATTCGTTCTTTGAACTTTGGTGACTGTAAATATCTCTGTTGACCAGTTTGGGAGGTATGATTTCTCAAAAGTAGTCTTGTACTTTGATATGCGCACCAAGTCCCCCACATTAAACTTTTGCTTTCGTGGGTCTAGCATCTTAATTCTGAAGTAGACTGTTTTTAGGAGTTTGTTATCTCGAACATCAATAGGTCTCATTTTTATAGTCCTGTGTACTGTTCTGTTGTACTTTGAAATTATCTCGGGGAGAGTATCAGTCCACTTATGCGAGCCGCGGAGATTGAAACGCATCCACATTTGAGCTTTTATAGTCCTGTTCAGTCGTTCCACGATGCTTGCTTTCAGATGCGTGTATGTAGAGTAGTGATTAATACCATACCGATCCATAACTCTCTTGAAATATACATTACAAAACTCAGTCCCGTGATCTGTTTGAAGGTTGACAGGGCATCAATTCTTACCCGTCTGCAGTAGTTGCTCAAACACTCGTGCAACGTTCTTTCCTGTTTTGGTTTTCAGCGGTAATGCCCACGCAAATTTCGAGTATGTGTCGATGATCATTAAAATATAGTTGAAACCGCTATTCACTCTAGAATACTCTTTCATATCCACCAGGTCAGCTTGCCATAAATCATCTAAGCCTTTAATCATAACATGTCTACGAGGATACGTTCTACCTGCTGGTCTATGGATTTCACGGACCACTGTCTCCATTCTTATTCGATGATGCCTTGTTGTCTAAGTTGTGAAATTATGGAAACAATCTCATTCGAGTGAGCTGTATTACCAGCAGCTGTTGATGCCATTAGCAGACGTAGTCTCTCTATTACTTCATCTGGATGACTGTAACATATATACTCTGGGGCTTGCCCGATATCCATACTTTTATTTTGAATGTCTATACCATCACCATCAATTTCACCCCCCTCTAGCAGAGGTTTTATAATCTTCTTGTATTTCAAGCTGCTTTGGCTTCGCGTCTTCTTATGCACATCAGTCAATTGTAATATTTCCCCATAGCGCTTCAGATCTACAGATGTGTATTTCTTGCTTTCTTCTTTAGTAGGTTTTAGGAAAATAAGATCCAATTGACCGGGGGTTCTTTCAAACTCTCTGTCACCAATCTGAATTGTGTTCTCGGTTAATTTTATAGGCTTTGAGCCTAGCATATACGGTTTTACTTTGCTAACACCGTATATTTTGTCTATTCTAGAATTGCTATGATTGCTGATGAAATTCGCGATTGAGTCTTCTTCTTCTTCTTCTTCTGGACGTGAAGTCGTTTTGAAATGCTTGAGGGAATCAGTAACCGGTTTGAACGTTTCTCTTAATGTTTGTTCGCGGTTCAGCTGCCCCAACTTTAACAGTCTTAATTTCTCGCGAACGGCCTTTCGCGCTTGGATGACTTTCTGCTTGGTCGACATCTCAACACGTACTAAACAGACTTCTGGGTCGCATGCTCTCTTATATAGGGCCGCTATTATTAATCTTCGTCTTCTTCTTATTATTATTAGTCTCAATAACAACTGCAGACGCTGTGATTTTTTCGCTCTCAATATCATCGATCTTTGTAGTTAAGGTGTTCACATTTTTTTCAAGTACATCAACACGTGCATTTACCTGATTGTTAAGTACTAGGAGATGCTTAGCATACTGCTTTAGATCTGTATGTACTTTCTCAATTCGACGCTCGAGAGTTTGGAATTTTGAATCCATATACATGCGTATGTTCTGCCTTTGTACGCCTCGATCACTAGACATACGTGCGAATTTGTCCATGTCGGTGCGTAGACTGTCGCACTGACCTATATGCGCCGTTATATATGTAGAAAATCTTGAAAGTTCCGTCGGTACCTACCGTCATTCAGTTTCCTTGTTTTATCTATAACTATAAACCCGTACTGCGAATGATTCCAACAGTCTGCACAGATCTTTACAAAGTCGGTGAATGACATATCAGTTCCGACATGGGCGTTGTAAATATGTTTTAAATTCAAATTGTCTTGTTTGAATGCTACAATGAGGTTTGCATTATCCCGCAGCAACTGTTTTGGGATTCTGGAATACGTTTGGCTTAGATAAAATACATCAACGCCCATATGCCTTCCGAAACAGAAATATCTACGAATCTGGTCTTGGTTTTCAACTGCAACATCGTCAATTATGAAAACGGTGTTGGGTTTTACTTGCTCAGGAGGGGGGATATCACCACTTTCACTGTACGTTGTATAGGTGACTCCTTTTACACCTCGTAGTATCTCCTGCAATAACTGATATTTGGGTTGAGAGAGAGTTTTAGAAAATACACAAACCTGTTCAAAGTACACTCCATCTATATGCGTGAGCAACGTCATAAGAATATTTGTTTTACCGCAGTTGGACGGACCTACAATTATTGCACGTATATTATCAGGAAGTAATGATCCGTTCTTTTTCTTCTGGGAATCCTCTCCCAACCCGTCACCAGACCAGTCACCAACTACGAAATTTTGTTGTTTCTCCCACCACGACATGTTATCGACTAAGTCAAGTAGAGGTCTACAATCAGCTATATATAAATTCATTCAGTTTCAGTATGACCGATAAATAAGAAAAAAGTTGGTGATATAATTTTGCTTATTTTCTGAATCACAGGTGCTAAGACACGTTCCATTTGCTGTATTCGTCGGTGGAAGCGCTCCCGATCTAGTGCATATTGCTGCCACTCGCCTTTACGAGCTGCTGTGTATGCAAATCTCCAACTGATCATTAAGTGCGTCTCGTTAGCATAACGAACCTTCTTCTCCCCGTCACCACTCATCTTCGACTGACGCGCGTAGGCTTTTTTTTTTTAATTGCCGGGCGGGTGCGGTGTCCATGCGGTCAAGACAATCGTCGCGGTATTGTTTGTCCTCGCGGGTAGGGCGGGTCGCGGCGTCCTTTGAGAACCGGTCGCGAGCGTGGGAGGAGGAGGGGGTAGCATCTGTCGGCGGCAGCGGCGGCGGAGGCGGCGGTCCGGCAATCGGCCGAGCGAGTAGGGGTCGCGGGAGCGAGTACAGACATGTCGAGGGGTCTACAGGTCTGGACCTGTCGGAGGTGCCGCCTGTCTGGCGGCGGTGCCGGGGGTGGAGGGGGGCGTCGAACCGGCCAGGTGTGTGGTCCAGGGTGCGAGTACCGACATGTCGATGGGTCTACAGGTCTGGACCTGTCGGAGGTGCCGCTTGTCTGGCGGCGGCACCGAGGGGTGGAGGGGGGGCGGGGAGGGCGGGGTGTCGTGTGTGGGCGAGGGAGATGTTGCAACCTGTCAATCATCCTTAAGTGCGTTATGGCGGCGTCCTTTGATAAGCAGTCGGACAAGTAGCGAATCAAAAGGACCTAAATGTAAACTGTCAATCATCTTTCGTTCTTCCAGGAAGACCTATCAATCATCTTGTGGCGGCATCCTTTGATCTGTGGTTCGGCAATTGGCCGAGGGAGGAGGGGTGGGGCGTAATTCAAATTTCCCGCCAAAAAAACAAAAGACGCGCGAATCTCAGTGGCGTTCAATGCCCATTACCATACTACTACTGTATTCACCATACAGGCATATCATTATCTGATATGCATGTCTCAGAAGACGAAAACTCTGAAAATGATTTCTGTAGTTTACTACAACAGGGAAAACAGGTTCAAATGGTTGCAAAAGCCGCCCAGTGGTTGTGAAACGTGAAATTGAAATTAATGGCTGTTAATTTCTTTACTGTGTGTTAAAAAATTACTTTTCTCCTTTCAGAGATTAAAATTATTCTAAATTAACACCAGATGAAGCAAAAAAAAAGAAGAAATACTACTAAAATAAAACAAAATTATTACTTTACCTTTGTTCCTGAAATTGGATAAATATAATAAAGATATTTATTTTAGAAATACCTGTCTGGGGGGGAGGGGTGCAGGCCGGCAACCATCTCCCCCCTACTGGAAACAGCACTGAGCATACCCCAAGATTTTCAAAAGTCGGCGCCTGTGATATAGATTTAATTTAGATAGGGCCCCAAAGTCATTTCTGCCCCGGGGGCCTTGGGTTGACACAATGCTATTTTGCACATATTTTTCCGCGTTGAATCATATTTCATAGAACACAGCAACCTATAAAACCATTTTCACATATATGGTAAATACCCGCGACCGGCAGAAAACATTTGATTGATGCAACTGGCAATCTTGATTCTAATTGACGATAGAAATGCTATAGCTTACCCCATCATTATCGTTTATCCGATAAAATTTTGCCCATTTGACGTTCGAAACAAGAAGAATAGTACTACCTACACAATAATTCGTATAGTGCATGGTAGAGGATACTTTATTATACAAAAAAGTGTTCATATGTTTGTTAAAGCTATGCGACCAAACTGCAGTGGTCATCAGCCCGTAGACTTACAAACTACTTAAACTAACTTAGGCTAAAGACAACACTCATCTTCATGCCCGAAGGAGGACTCGAACCTCCGACGAGGAGCAGACGCGAACTCCGCAGCAAGGCACCTTAGAGTAAGGCGGTCACTATTTCAAAACTCAATGCGGGACGTTTCGAGGATGTGAAGGAGGTCTAAGATCACGTGGCTCATTGTGTCAATTATTCTGAAACTAGGAAAGAAATTTTAAAAAAATCAAATGTTTGTAAATCTATCGGACCAAACTGCGTGGTCATCAGTCCGTAGCTTACAAACTACTTAAACCTAGGTAAACTAACCTAAGGACAAACACACACACCCATGCCCCAGGGAGGACTCGAACCTCCACGGCAAGCATCCGCGCGCTCCACAGCGAGACGCGAGACGCTACTCCACCGCGGCGAAAGAAATTTAGATGAGTAGAGTAGGCCTACAATTAACATATCTAACATGTGTGACATTTTATTCTTAATTTTTAATCTTTATTTAAAGTTCATAAATATTTTCTTAAGCCACTATTTTGAATTTTGGAGTCTAACAATGTTTATATATTCTTTCTCCGTTACGTTTTTTTTCCGATCACCTTCGTTGTCTGTACTACTTTTATTTGTTCCAGTTCTTAGAGCATCATGCTCCTCACATTTTGATAAGTAGCTTACTCCACCCAAAGAATTATGTTTTGCAATAGCCTTGAATTTGATAAAACTTAATATTTAAAACCATTTGAACTACTGTGTTCTTCGATGAAGTTCAAAATTTATTTGTGCCTTACTACATGTAATGTTCACTCACTTTCGTTTGTTGCATTTTCAGAGTTTCACCACCATTTTATTCTTGAAGGAAGTAAAAATGTTCAAATGTTTGTTAAGCTTATGGGACTTAACTACGGGGTCATCAGTCCCTAAACTTACAAACTACTTATGAACTATCTTATACTAAAGACGGCACAAATATCCATGCCCGAGGGGGGATTTGAACCCCCGACCGTAGTGGCCGTGCAAACCGTGACTGAAGCGCCTCAGTCTCCTCGGCCACCGCGGCCGGCTTGAAGGAAGTAAGATGAATGCTGACATTGTATTTGCATGCCAGATTTTAATTTCGTTTACACACACAGACTGTGATAATTTTACATCATGTTTGCCACCTTGAGCACCAAAAAATATTCCATCACACTCATTGAAGAGTACTTAAGAAGGCGCAAGAAAATATGCCAAAACAGAATTTTTTCATTCGTTATCCTATCACCAAAAGCATTACCAGCTTAAAAAAAAAAGACCTTCCACTCCAGCGAATTTGTCATTTTGAAAAAGTCAGATGAAGTGAATTTTCCCCCTTTTGTGTTTAATGTAAGAATACTGTCATTTATTCGTAGATGCATTGTGATATTGACTCGCAAGCAGTATGACGTAGTGTACCGTACACAAATAGTTTTGGCTTGTTTTGAGGTTTGATTCCATTACTTGGAGGTGCTCCACGACCACACAATGATGAACTCACCAGATGTAATTAGCAGCATTGGCCGTTAATGTTTTATTTTAAAAAACCACAGATCGATTTCGATCACATAATGATCATCTTCAGTGTTCTTCCAACGAGCATATGCATGCCCTGAATGCAACTGCAGCGGTAATTTGCAGTGTACTGCAAATTACCGCTGCAGTTGCATTCAGGGCATGCATATGCTCGTTGGAAGAACACTGAAGATGATCATTATGTGATCGAAATCGATCTGTGGTTTTTTTAAATAAAACATTAACGGCCAATGCTGCTAATTACATCTGGTGAGTTTCGGCTTGTGCTCTTAGACGAACAATTTTATAATTTTAAAATTACTGGAATGCGGGACGCTTTCGCCATTTTGCGGGACATCTTCAGTATCTATCCCAACGCAGGACAACGAGTCGAAAAGCGGGACTGTCCCACAGAATCCGGGTCGGTTGGCCGTCTTACCTTAGAAAATGTTGAAATGTTTGTAGGGCTTATGGGACTTAACTACGGGGTCATCAGTCCCTAAACTTACAAACTACTTATGAACTAGCTAATCCGAGGGGGGATTCGAACCCCCGACCGCAGCGGCCGTGCAGACCGTGACTGTCACGCCCCAGACCGCTCGGCCGGCCTCTTACCTTAGAACGAACTGCTATCCCCGCGAGGTTGCTTGCAATAGACTTCCAATCTAAAGTTTTTTTTCCGATTCTGGTTAGATTTTTCACACGTAACATTTGAAACAAGAAAAACATCTTTTTCTACATAAGATTTCGTAGAATAGAATAGAATCTTTATTAGCCTTACAATATGTTCTCCATATAGTTGGCTTCGTCAGTGTGCTTATTGCATAATAGAAGATATGATTTTAAAAAATACATCTTAATATAATCGTACAATGTTAATAAAATGTTCAAATGTTTGTAGAACGTATGGGACTTAACTACAGGGTCATCAGTCCCAAACTTACAAACTACTTATGATCTAGCTAAGACTAAGGACGGCACAAATATCCATGCCCGAGGGGGGATTCGAACCCCCGACCATAGTGGCCGTGCAGACCGTGACTGGAGCGCCTCAGTCCCCTCGGCCACCGCGGCCGGCCAATGTTAATACAATGATACAAGTATTAATAATACATTACAATTTTCACAATAGTACAATACATGCTTATTTTATTTTGTTCATTCATTTATTTTTGTATTTTAAATGTGGACAGTGCTGTCACACACATACAGGCATACTTCATGATTCTCGTAATGATGGCTTATTGCAAATAATATGTATGTCGCTGTTTAGGAACTCGTCAGTTGAGTAATATGGCATACATTTGAACCACACTTTTATGGTATGCTTTAAATTATTCAGTGGCAGATCTCTTACTGTCTTGGGGAGTTTATTGTAAAATTTCATACTAAGCAACTGATGACTCTTATGTTTCAATGTGAGCCTTGAGTATGGAACGTCTATGTTACTCTTATGCCGTGTATTGTGTGAATGCACTTCAGCTCTAAAATGATTTTTTTTATGTTTTCTTTGGCATATACCAGGCAGCTGGGAAGTGTCATTATTTTCATATCTTTGAAATGATTTCTACAGCTTTGTCTAGGTGCTAGGCCTAAAATGCATCTAATTGCCTTTTTCTGCCATTTGGTGTATGGTGTATGGTGAAGAGTACCCGAGTCCAAACACAGCACTTATTGACTGATCGCCACAAAATTTGGCGGATGTGTGAAATTTTTCATATACAGGAGACGGAGGAGACTGGTGGAGAACTGGTGAAAGTAAGGGGATGGTTGAGTGGATGTGAGAAGGGCGTTTGAAAAGTGTGTGCAAAAATGTAAACTACTAACGTGTTTGGGGAAAACCAATTTAATTTTTGGACATAGTCTCCTTTGAGACATACACTTCCTCCAACGCTATTCTAATTTGTTGATCCCTTCCTAATAACCAGTGGCGGTTGGTGATAATGTGCTACTGTGCTGCAGCACACAGTAAATATATTACTAAAATTATGCCATTTCTCTTCGAAAGCAAGCGAGAAATCTCGGTAAAATTACATCCTTTCTCTTGGAATGCGATCCAGATATCACAATAAATTTTGCCAATTCCCTTCCAATACGTATTACAATGCTATATAGTAATAAGGATGAAAACGCATTTTGGAGCGCTCTCGCCGCGACAGCTGAAAGCCAGTTCGGTGTGCTGAAGTGGGATTCAGCCGCGCTGGTACGTGCGCAGAGAGGCGGCGCAGTCGTCTGTTGGCTAGTGCGCATGCGCGGACGTGACGTCAGGCCTGGCGACTCATGAGTGCTGAGACCGACTGCAGCACCAGATAAATATTTCTCTTCGCGTTGCGTGTAACGGTTGCGGAAAAATAGTATGTGACGAATATTGCGGCATACAGAGTCAAATAGCGCGCTGACTCATGCGTCTTGCGCGTTGTCTCTGAAACCTACTTGTGTGAAGCTCATATTCAAATACCTCTGAGTCCAAATTTTTAATTTCTGTAAATAAAACTTCAGTCACAAAAAACGTTAGTATAGCCAACATTAGTATAGCCAACATGCGAGTGAAACTGCGCTTTTCAGCCAGCAGTTTCATTGGTCACTTGTGTAGAACGCAGATGACGTGGTGGGGATATTGCTAAGCTCCGTTATTTCCAGTGTCAGTCACGCTTTTTATTTTAGTATATTTCGTTTCCTTTTTATTTTTGTAATATTGTAGCACACTGGTCAAATTTTGTACGAGCCGCCACTGCTAATAACAGAAATTGTCCAAACCCTGCAAAATAGCCATTATAGTCGGCGTCAGCTACGAAGGCGGCCAAGTTTTCAGCTGTTCTACGCTTCCCCGTTCATTACTGCAATGACAGCCAATAGTATTCATTGTGTAGGCGCGTGGCTGGATGTAATAACCTTGGCTGCAAGTTACGCAATGTTTCTCTCGCAGGATCCACAGTTGGTGCTCGTCCTTGACTCTTCCCCTCCACGCCTCCCCTATCACTCCGCCTCAAAAGTGCGGAAGCACCTTCCTACATGATCAAATGTTTGTGAAGCTTATGGAACTGCGAGGTGATCAGGCCCTAAACTTACAAACTACTTATGAACTACCTTATACTAAAGACAGTACAAATATCCATGCCCGAGGGGGGGATTCGAACCTCCGACGGGGAATGGCCTCGCGCTTCGCAGCATAGCGCCTCAATGCACTCGGTCGCGGCCTTCCTACATGACGCCAGTTATAGTTTCTGCAATAATGTCCTCATCTGAATGAAATCTTTGTCCCGCCAGCCATTTCTTCAAATCTGTTGAATAAGGTTGATGTGAAACGAATTGGAATGCTATTTCCAATAATTTTGTGATCACAACCAATCAAGAAGGCTAGGAGCGTGTTTTTGTTGGGAAGAGCCGATAAGCAAATGTTACGATTGCACTTAGAAAATGAATGCGCATCGTTTAATTCCGGGACTATGGATGTAGAGGAATTGTGGACTAAATTTAAGTGCATTGTTAATAAAGGGTTAGAGAAATATGTGACAGTAAAGACGATTAAGGATGGAAAAGATCCACCGTGGTATAATAATAATGTCAGAAAGCTGCTGAGAAAGCAAAGGTTGTTGCACTCTCGATTCAAAAAAGAACACGCAAATGATGACAGGCAAAAGTTAGTAGAGATTCGTGCGTCTATAAAAAGATCGATGCGCGAAGCATACAATAATTATCACAGCCATACCTTAGCAAAATATCTTTCCGAGAACCCGAAAAAATTCTGGTCCTATGTAAAATCGATAAGCGGGTCAAAGCCCACTGCCCAGTCACTCGTTGATCATTCCGGGGCAGTAATAAAAGAAAGCAAACGGAAAGCTGAAGTTCTAAATTTAACCTTTAAGAAATCTTTCACGCAGGAGGACCGCACAAATGTACCATCATTTGATCAACGTACTAATTCCGAAATGGGGGACATAGCAATAGGTATTTCCGGTGTAGAGAAGCAGCTGAGAGAGCTAAATACGAAAAAGTCTGCTGGTCTGGACGGAATACCAGTTCGGTTTTACAAAGACTATTCTGCGGCAATGGCCCCTTACTTAGCTTGCATTTATCGCGAATCTTTAATTCAGCGCAAAGTTCCTAGTGATTGGAAAAAAGCGCAGGTGGCTCTCGTTTATAAGAAAGGAAAGAGAACTGACTCACACAATTACAGGCCAATATGGTTTCATGTAGAATTTTGGAGCGTATTCTCAGTTCTAATATAGTAAATTTCCTTGTAACAGAAAAGCTTCTTTCCATTAATCAGCACGGGTTTAGGAAACATAGTTCATGTGAAACTCAGCTTGCCCTTTTCTCACATGACATCTTGCTAGCCATGGACGAAGGGCAACAGGCGGATTGTGTTTTTCTCGACTTCAAAAAGGCGTTCGACGCGGTGCCACACTGCAGACTGCTAACGAAGATATGAGCTTATGGAATAGTTTCACAGATTTGTGACTGGCTGGAAGACTTCCTAAGTAATAGAACGCAGTACGTTGTTCTCGACGGCGAGTGTTCATCAGAGACGAGTGTATCGTCAGGCGTGCCCCAGGGGAATGTGATAGGACCGCTATTATTTTCTATCTATATAAATGATCTGATGGACAGAGTAAGTTGTAATTTGCGGCTGTTTGCTGACGATGCTGTGGTGTATGGGAGGGTGTCGTCTGTAACTGACTGTAATAGCATACAGGATGACTTAGACAAAATTTCTAGTTGGTGCGAAGAATGGCAGCTAGCTCTCAATGTAGAAAAATGTAAGGTGATGCGCATGAGTAGAAAAAACAATCCCATAATGTTCAAATACAGCATTAGTAGTGAGCTTCTTGATGCTGTCGCGTCGTTCAAATATCTAGGCGTAACATTGCAGAGCGATATGAAATGGAACGAGCATGTAAGGACAGTTGTGAGTAAGGCAGACAGCCGACTTCGGTTTATTGGGAGAATTTTGGGAAGATGTAGTACTTCACCTGTAAAGGAGACCGCGTATAAAACGCTTGTGCGATCACGTCTTGAGTATTGCTCAAGTGTTTGGGACCCGCAATAGATCAGTTTAAAGAAAGACATAGAGGCGGTTCAGAGACGAGCAGCTAGATTTGTTACCGGTAGGTTCGACCAACGCGCGAGTGTCACGGAAATGCTCCGGCAACTCAATTGGGGATCGCTGAAAGAAAGACGACGTTCTTTTCGTGAATTTCTGTTAAGTAAATTTAGAGGGCCGGAATTTGAAGCTGAGTGTAGTACGATCTTGCTGCCGCCTACTTACATTTCGCGTAAAGATCACAAAGACAAGATAAGAGAAATTAGGGCTCATACGGAGGCATTTAGGCATTCTTTCTTTCCTCGTTCAATTTGGGAGTGGAATAGGAAAGGAAATGCCTAGTAGTGGTACAGTGTACCCTCCGCCACGCACCTTACGGTGAATTGCGGAGTATGTATGTAGATGTAGACGTAGATGAGGTGTGTGCTGGTGCTTTGCTGTGATGGAAAAGGACTTTTTTGTGGGCCAATTGCCGGCGTTTTTCTTGCAGTTCGGTTTTTAAATAGTCCAATAACGATTAATCAAATCATTGATAAATATGAAGCATTGAATTAAAATTTGTGGCGCGGCCAGGAATCGAACCTTGACCTTCATGCTTAATGGGTAGACGTCTTAACCGTTAGACTACCACACCACTAACAATTAAGGCGCCTTGGAATAGTCTAAGTACGATTTCCCTCCACATCATAAACTTTAATTCAGCTTCTGTGTTCCAAAGATAATTGCCACTACTGCCAAGGCTCTCCATGCAGCGGAATAGCACTTTGGCAATGGACATAGTGGAACAATCATGTTTAGGTGATATAAATATCAATTTAGTACAAATAATTTTCTTTGAAACACAGAAGCTGAATTAGTGTTTGTGATGTGGAGGGAAATCGTACTTAGACTATTCCAAGGCGCCTTAATTGTTAGTGGTGTGGTAGTTAAGATGTCTGCCTAGTAAGCATGGAGGTCCGGGTTCGATTCCCGCCCGCACTACAAATTTTAATTCAATGCTTCATATTTATCAATAATGTCTTTGACATATTTGAGACGAAAATCCGTCTCAGGGATTGTTTATTTGTATTAAATTGATTAATCAAATGTTTGTAAATCTATCGGACCAAACTGCATGGTCATCAGTTTGTAGCTTAGAAACTACTTAAACCTAGGTAAACTAACCTGAGGACAACACACACACACACACACACACACACACACACACACACACACACACACACACACACACACACCCATGCCCCAGGAAGGACTCAAAACCTCCACGGCGAGCAACCACGCGCTCTGCAGCGAGACACTTTAGACCGCTCGGCTACTCCACCGCAGCTAACGATTAATAACATGCACCTATAATAGTTTACCCTGATCCAGATAGTCAATGAGAATGATCCCTTTGCGAATCCCAAAGACCGTCGGCATAACCTTTCTGGCCAAAGGACTGGTCTTCACCTTTTTTTGGCGCAGATTCTCCCTTGGTAACCCATTGTTTAGAGAGTTCTTTGGTCTCAGGAGTATAGTAATGTATCCACGTTTCATCCACAGTGATGAAACGACACTTAAAGTCCTGTAGTTTCTTCCTGAACAGCTGCAAACCTTTCTTGCAACACTTCACACGATTCCGTTTTTGGTCAAACGTTAGCAATCGCAGCACCCATCTTGCGGATAGCTTTCTCATGTCCAAATTTTTATGCAAAATATTATGTATCCGTTCATTCGAGGTGCCCACAGCACTAGCAATGTCACACACATTAACTCTTGTCATCCATCACCATATCATGGATTTTATTAACGATTTCTGGAGTGGTAAGTTCCACAGGGCATCCATAAGGCCACACCGAAAATTTCGAAACCACTTATAAACTGTTCTAATTGAAGGTGCAGAGGCAAAATAATGTTTATCAAACTTCTTTTTAGTCTCCAGAGGCCTTTTGCCTTTCATAAAGTAATATTTAGTCACCACACGAAATTCTTTTTAGTCCATTCTTTGACAATCACACACAACTTCCTTGATTCACACGAATGCAAACACAGAGAAATACATCAATATGGCTGAAACTTGGTGTGAGTTCTTTCCAATACTAACTAAACATGACCTCGAGACGCGCCGGTGGTGCCATCTCTCGGACTTTGCACGGACTTTTAAAATGCCCCTCGTATTAGCCATAGGGAAGCATTGAGCATTGATGGGTACACCTGTAAGTTTAATAATAGAAAGACACCTACTAGTAGACATGCCCACAACAAACATACAAGAAATAACAACAATACTGAACCGAAGGTAGCTTGTCTCTTCATCGTAATGGATTAATTTTGTAAGTGTCACTTAACAATGTAATCAGTTACTTCTGTGGTTTAGTTTTCACGATGATATTCATATGTTTTTGGTGTTTATCATAAAAAAAAGTGAACAGCATTCAGTATCTTTTATAGTCAGCATCAGCTACGAAGGCTGCCCAGTTTTGAGCCGTTCTGCGCATCCCTCTCCATTGCTGCCAATGACGTTCATTCTGTAGGCACTTGGCTGGCCACGAGTTATGCAATGTTCCACCACCAGCGCAATTGTTGGTGCTTGGCTGTAGGGTAAGCTTCGAACAAAAGTGTGAAATAATCTTGGTAGGCCGACACCTCAGGTCGAGCTGAAGCAAGTGCTAACAAGCTGAGGTATGACATTCTACAGGTGTTTTAATGAAAATGTATATATAGGGGCCGGGGGGGCAAACTGAGGGCTTTCCCCCTGTACCACTTGCTGAGGTGCGCCAGATTGTCTCTTTGGTCACCGAATGGGGGGGGGAGGGGGGGAGTGGCATCACTATCACGATTCGGCACTCAAAGAAGGGAGTCCCCCAGTCATCTGAAGCACCAACCACCACTGGGTTATTCGCAGATAATACAGTACACTTGTTTGAAAGCTACTTGAAATACAAACAGCAGTGACCTATCAGAATGAAAAATAGTCCTGGAAAGGAGAATTGTCAGGTAGTTTGAAATCTGTTTCTTCTCACTCTTACTAAATGTAATAATAATAGATGAAGTCTACTTACCAGGCGAAGGAGCACAGACAGTGATAGTAACAAATAAACACACACAAACACATAAACGCAAGCTTTTGCAGCCTAGCTGCTTCATAAGGCAGAAGGGAAGGAGAGGGAAAAGGAAATGATGAGGGTTTTAAGGGAGTGAGTAAGGAGTCATTCCAATCCCGGGACAGGAAAGACTTACCTTGGGGAAGAAAAAGGAGGGTAAACAAATACACACACACCCACACCTTTACACAGACGCAAGTACACCTAGGCAGACATACTGTAGAAAGCAAAGAAGTT
Organism: Locusta migratoria; assembly: GCA_026315105.1. NCBI lineage: Eukaryota > Metazoa > Arthropoda > Insecta > Orthoptera > Acrididae > Locusta > Locusta migratoria. The sequence goes on along the minus strand of CM048753.1, from coordinate 95,721,495 downwards.
AAGAAGTTAGACAGAGATACCACCTGAGGCAGAGGCTCTGTCCAGAGAACTGAGGCAAAGATGTTAAGATGGTGGGTGGGAATTCGAATTTAGTGGAGGTTGAGACCATGTGGGCAATGGGAAGAGAGAATATGCTGAAGGGCTAGTTCCCATCTCCGGAGTTCTGAAGGATTGGTGTCGGTGGGAAGTATCCAGATAACCCGGACGGTGTAACACTGTGCCAAGATGTGCTGACCGTGCCCCGAGGCGTGTTTAGCCACGGGTGATCCTCATTACCAACAAACACTGTCTGCCTGTGACCATTCATGTGAATGGACAGTTTGTTGCTGGTCATTCCCACATAGAACGCTTCACAGTGCTGGCATGTAAGATGGTAAATCACATGGGTGCTGTTGCAAGTGGCTCTGCCCTTCATCGTGTACACCCTCTGGGTTACGGGACTGGAGTAAGTGGTGGTGGAAGGGTGCATAGGCAGGTTTTACAACGGGGCCGGTTACAAGGGTAGGAGCCAGAAGGTAGGGAAGGTGGTTTGGGGATTTCATAGGGATGGACTAGGAGTTTATGGAGGTTAGGTGGGCAGCGGAAAGACACTCTCGGTGGAGTGGGGAGGATATCATAAAGGATGGATCTCATTTTGGGGCAGGATTTAAGGAAGTCATATCCTTGCTGGAGAGCCGCATTCAGAGTCCGCTCCAGAGCCCGGAAAGTATCCGGTGATAAGAGGGGCACTTCTGGGGTTCTGTTGAAGGTTGTGAATTTGGGGGGATGAGGAAGTGGCTCTGGCAATTTGCTTCTGTACCAGATTAGGAAGATAGCTGCGGGATGTGAAAGCTGTTATCAGGTTATTGGTGTATTGGTTCAGGGATTCAGGACTGGAGCAGACTCGTTTGCCACGAAGACCTAAGCTGTAGGGAAGGGAACGTTTAATGTGGAATGGATGGCAGCTGTCATAATGGATGTACTGTTGTTTATTGGTAGGTTTGATGTGGACGTTCAGCCCATTCTCTCTTCCTGTTGCCCACCTGATCTCAACCTCCGCTAAATTCGAATTCCCACCCACCATCTTCACATCTTTGCCTCAGTTCTCTGGACAGAGCCTCTGCCTCAAGTGGTATCTCTGTCTAACTTCTTAACTTCTTTGCTTTCTACAGTATGTCTGCCTAGGTGTACTTGCGTCTGTGTAAATGTGTGAGTGTGTGTATATTTGTTTACCCTCCTTTTTTCCCCCCAAGGTATGTCTTTCCTGTCCCGGGATTGGAATGGTTTCTTACCCACTCTCTTAAAACCCTCATCATTTCCTTTTCCCTCTCCTTCCCTTCTGCCTGACCAAGCAGCTAGGCTGCGAAAGC